>CP136054.1:112592733-113192733 GCA_032464435.1 Aegilops umbellulata | reverse complement strand
CTCATCTGTCGCCCCAGCCCTGCTCGCCCGCCACGCGTGCTCCATGCGCTTGGGGTTGCGGTGGTGGAGGCAGGAAGCCGGGCCGACGCGGGTCGAAGTAGAGGGTCGGCCCCGTCGCCTGCCCTTCCTCTGCTTTGATTGGTCGGGCGGGGTGGCCGAGCCCCCACTCCGCCCCTTTATAAGGAGCAGAAGGGGATGATGAGGGTCCGCACTCCTTCCTTCTTTCTTCTCTTAGATCCCTGGTCCCCTCTCCCCAACCGTCATGGAGAAAGGGAACCCTGGTCCTTCTTCGGTGGCGGCAAGGGTTGCCGCCAGGCAGCGCGCCCCTCCTCCCCTTGCACCCGCGGCGGCGGAGCCAACCGTAAGGGGAAGGGGGAGGGGGCGAGGTCGTGGACGAGGCCGAGGCGCTCGAGGCGGGCGGGGCGGCGCGCCGGCCTCGCCTCTGCCGGCGGCTCCGTTTCCCCCGGCGGTTCATCTCGGGGACGACCCTGCGAGTTCATCATCTGGCTGCGCCGGGCGCCTCGCCGTCGCCTCCGCCTCCCGGCTCCCTTCGCGGGCGTCCTGGAAGCGGAGCAACACGAGACGCTGAGACTGCGCATGAGGGGCTGCGGGATCAGTGGTATGCGAGTCCACGTCGAATCCCGAGCCCCCGGCGTGATGTGTCTTGGCCGAGGGTGGAAGTCGTTCGCCCGGATCCACAGCTTGATGGAGGGGTTCACCCTCCATTTTAAGCTGATGGAGGGTGATCTCCTCTCCGTCAAGGCCTTTGGGGACCTCGGCACCCGGGCACGGTGTTGCGTGGATAGCTCCTCCGACAGCGAAGGCTCCTCCTCGAGCGAGAGTGGCGAGGAGGGGAGCGACAACGACGACGAGGGGAGCGGTCGCCGGGATGACGGGTCCGACTAGGTGCCGGTCGCAGCTCCGCGTGGCACCGGCGGCCCCCATCGTCCGCGTCGCTGGCGCCGTGAACTCCTCGGGGTCGTCTCCTTGGGCGGCTGGCGTAGGGAGGCTGCGGAAGAGGAAGAGGGCGGGCGGCAAGGCAGCTGCCTCGTCTTCCAGCTTCGCCCCAGACGCCGTCACCACCCCTGCTTGCGGCGACGACCACCGGGGTCTTCTCTCCGGCCCGGCAAGCTCCTCTTGCCGGGGCTTCGTCTTCTCGGGCGGCCGGAGTGGCGAGGCTGCGGAAGAGGCCGGCGGCAAGGCCGTCAACTCGGAGTACGAGGGCTAGATGCCCTCGACAGCGTGTTGACGTCCTGCAGCCTCCTTTTCGAGCTCCGCTTCCGGCGTCGCCGTCTCCACCCAGCCTCCGGAGCCCCCCGGGCGGAGCCCCGGATGCTCTCTTGGCGTCTTCTGCCACCCGTAGCTCGTCTAGGCGCCCCTTTTGCCCTTCTTGCCTCTTTGCCCTACCTCCTGAGGAGAGAGACAAGAAAGGGATTACGGGCACCTTATCTCTTTTTATCTTGTAAGCCCTCGGGCCTTAATTGTGTTTAAATCTTGTAATCCCATCTTTCATGTTTTTCATTCTCTCTGAGCTGTACCTGAGTAGAATGTTTTTAATGAAAAGGGGATGTTTGCCGGATCATTTGTCTCGCGGGTACATCCCGCGGCAAGGGGCGAACCCTTTGCATCGTTAAGATAGACACTTCCCCGCCCGGCAACGGACCCTGCCGTCTCCCCGCGCCCCTTGGCCCTCCTCACGCTCTTGGCGGAGGCAGGGAGAAGGCGGGTTCTGGCCCTTCGCTTCCTCCTCTTGCCGCCGCGGCTACTATCAGAAGCGGGCCCCGGGAACGCGCTCCGGGGTTTGTCGCTTAAGAGAGCACGACAGCTTTTAGGAGGAAGCAAGGTTTTCGCATTCCGCAGCTCACGAGAGAATGCATGATAAGGGATGTAAAGACTTATCTGAGGTTGCAGCCCCCGGCAACTCTGGCTTGCCGGGGCGCGGGTGCTGGCTCACCCTTCTCCCCTTCTTTGTCCTTGAGCGGCTCGGCAAGGGTATGCAACTCCTGCGAGCCAAAGGGAAAGGACGGGAAAAAGACGCGGACTCGACCTCTAAGTTAGGGGTTAGCGACTGTTAGGCACTATCAACCCTAACCAAGGACGAGACTCGACTCAGCATGCATGCTAAAACTTGGGGGCGCCAGCGCTTCATTGCTGCCAGGGTCTGCGCCTGGCTTTGTACAAAGGATTACATGCAACTGCGGCAAGACTTTTGTACAAAGAGTTGGTTGCCGGACGGGGTCCGACAACCGCGCCTTACGGGTAAAACTTGCGAAGATGCTCAATGTTCCAGGAATTGCTCACCGGAGTACCATCTTCGGTCTCGAGGCGGACGGCGCCGGGCCTCGTGACTCGTTTCACCCGGTAAGGGCCTTCCCACTTCGGCGTCAACTTGTTGTGTATCTTGGCCGACTGAACGCGCCGAAGAACAAGGTCGCCTTCCTCGAGGCTCCTGGCTTTAACTTTGCGGCTATGATAGCGACGCAGAGCTTGCTGGTAGCGAGCGGATCGCACAACAGCCTGGAGACGATCCTCCTCGAGGAGCAGTGCGTCATATTCACGCGACCGCTCTTGCTCAAGCTCATCATAAGCGAGCACTCGAGGTGACCCGTATACGATTTCCATGGGGGTAACTGCTTCTGCTCCATAGACTAGAGCAAATGGTGTCTGGCCGGTGGCTCGATTTGGCGTCGTTCTGACCGACCAAAGAACCGCCGGCAGCTCCTCGATCCAGTTCTGTCCGCGCTTGAGCAGCTTGTCAAAACTTCTGGTCTTGAGCCCGCGCAGTACCTCGGCGTTGGCCCTTTCCGCTTGACCATTGCTCCGGGGATGAGCAACAGAAGCGAAGCAGACCTTGGTGCCGAGGTTTTGGGTGTACTGCATGAAAGCGTGGCTTGTGAACTGTGTACCGTTGTCGGTGATGATCCTGTTGGGGATCCCGAAGCGGCAAACAATCGACCTGAACAATTTGATCGCGGACTGGGCAGTCACCTTCCTCACCGGTTCCACTTCTGGCCACTTTGTGAACTTGTCGATGGCAACGAACAAGTACTCAAAGCCCCCGACGGATCGGGGGAAGGGGCCGAGGATATCGAGCCCCCAGACCGAGAAGGGCCAGGACAAAGGGATCATCTGGAGAGCTTGAGCTGGCTGGTGTATCTTCTTGGAATGGAACTGGCACGCTTCACACTTGGTTACTTGTGCAGTTGCATCCTGGAGGGCTGTTGGCCAGAAGAAACCTTGCCGAAACGCTTTGCCGGCAATTGCTCTGGCGCCAATGTGGTGTCCACATATGCCTCCGTGTATCTCCGCCAACAGCTCCTGTCCGTCTTCCCGGTGAATGCACTTCAATTTCACCCCATTGCGTCCTCTTCTGTACAGTGCGCCGTCGACGAACTGGTACATACTGGACTGTCGGGCTACTCTTTCCGCTTCTTCTTGTTCTTCGGGAAGTTCTCCTGTCTGGAGGAAACGGACGATCCGCTGTGCCCACGTCGGAGCCTGTGGCTCGACGACGAGGACCAAAGGCATGTCGGCGGCTGCGGGAACATCAGCTTCTACGGCGAGGACTTGGGGCTCAGCCAGAGCTTGACGTTCCCCGCAATCTTGCCGGGGCATGGCGTGCCGGGAGCGCCTGCTTCGTCGGGACAAACCCTGGGGCTTGCCGGAGCGGGCAGCTCCTCAACACTCTTGGCGTCGATCTTGGGGACTCTCTTGGCGGCGGCTTCGGGAAGCTCTGCCGGGAGATAGTCACCAGAGACCGATTTTCTCTTCTTGCTTGGCCCAGTCGATGGTGTCACGGATGGCTGAGTCAGCTTGAGCACAAAAGTCCCTGGTTCCACAGGTAGCTTTAGTGCGGCGCATTTTGACAGGCCGTCGGCGATGTCGTTCTCTGCTCTTGGAACGTATTCCATTTGCAGGCCGTCAAAGCGCTCTTCCAGCTTCCTCACTTCATCAACGTAAGCCTCCATCAACGGGCACTGGTAATCCTTGTTCACTTGGCGGACGACGAGCTGCGAGTCACCCCTGACAATGAGCTTCTTGATCCCAAGTTCCGCCGCGATCCTGAGACCGGCGAGCAAACCTTCATACTCTGCCGTATTGTTGGTTGCTTGCTCCTTGGGAAAGTGCATCTGGACGATGTACTTGAGGTGCTCTCCGGTGGGCGCGATGGGCAGCACGCCGGCACCGGCGCCTTCCAGCGAAAAGGCACCATCAAAGTACATCAGCCACTCTTTGGTTGCTTCCTTGCCGGGGATGCTCGTCTCTGGAATTTCTTCGTCCGGTGTCGGCGTCCACTCTGCTATGAACTCTGCCAATGCTCTGCTTTGGATGGTCGATGTGCTCTCGAACTTGAGGCCAAAGCTTGATAGTTCTAGTGCCCACTCGACAATCCTGCCTGTTGCTTCGGGATTCTGCAGTATCCTCTTAAGCGGAAAGCGAGTGACCACTGTGATCTCGTGTGCTTGGAAGTAATGGCGCAGCTTCCTCGAGGCCATGAGGAGGCCGAAGAGCAATTTCTGCACACCAGAGTACCTCGACCTAGCCCCCTGCAGGAGGGAACTGATGAAGTAAACTGGGCGCTGCACCATCCTCTTCCTCTGCACTTCCCCTTGCGCTTGCGCGGATCCGCCTTTGCCGGGGCCAGAGCTTGTCGGGGAAGCCCCCTGCTTGTCGTCGGACGCGCTTGCCGTGGTTGCTGGCTCGTCATCAGCTTCCCTCTCCGCTACTAACGCAGCACTAGCCACTTGATTGGTTGCCGCTAGGTAGAGCAGCAACTTCTCTTGTGGTCTAGGCGCGACAAGTATAGGAGCGGAGGACAGGTATTTCTTCAAGTCTTGCAGTGCAGCCTCCGCTTCCGGAGTCCATTTTACTGGACCTGCCTTTTTCAAGATTTTGAAAAACGGCAGGGCGCGTTCCGCAGACCTGGAAATAAACCTTTTGCTTGACGGGCCGCGCATGAGGACAGACGGCAAGGTGGTGCTCAATCACTTCCCTGGGAACGCTGGGGATGTCAGATGGTTGCCAGGCAAACACATCAACATTCGCCCGCAGGAAAGCAACGAGCGCGCCTTCCTATTTGTGGTCGAGAGTGGCACTGATGGTGAAGGTACCACCAGTGCCGTCCTCCTTGGCGGGCACCTTCTTGGTCGCTGGTGGAGCAGCCGTCGTCTCCTTGTGTTTACCGGCGGGGCTCGATGGTGCGTCCTCAACGGCAGCGCAGCGCTCCGAAGAGGCGCGCTTGCCGGAGTGGGCACCAGAGCATTCGCCGGGCTTGGCCTTCTTGTCGGTGGGGCTCGATGGCACGTCCTTGATGGCAGCGCAACACTCCGAAGAGGCGCGCTTGCCGGAGTGGGCGCCAGAGCACTTGCCGGACTTCTTCTTTCCCCCGGAAGCTCCAGCGGCGAGTGGGCCGCGGGCCGTTGCTGTTGTTGCGTCCCGGTATATTTGGTCGGCGCAGATAAGGGCATCCTTCTTGTCGCCGGGGACAGAAATGACGCTTATTGGGCCAGGCATCTTGAGCATGTTATACGCGTAGTGAGAGGCCGCCATGAACTTGGCGAGTGCTGGTTGGCCGAGGATCCCGTTGTAAGGCAACGGAAAGTCGGCGACGTCAAAGGTGACCTTCTCAGTCCTGAAATTCAGCTCGCTGCCAAATGTTACCGGCAGCGTGATCTTTCCCTTCGGCTTGCTCCTTCCTGGGTTGATTCCTTGGAATGTGTCGGTTTCTTCGAGCTCGCTGTCGGGAACTTGGAGTCTTCGGAGAACAGCAGAGGAGATCAGATTCAAGCCAGCCCCGCCGTCAACTAGCATCTTAGTGACCTTGAGGTTGCGGATCGTTGGGGAAACCAACATCGGCAAGCACCCGACCGCGGTTGTGCGATCAGGGTGGTCCTCAATGTCGAAGATGATAGGCGTGCTGGACCATCTCAGGGGTCTGCGTGACTCGACGGGTGGCTCCGCTGCATTGACCTCCCGCACCCACCGTTTAAGCTGGTGGTGGGAAGCGTGTAGGGAGGCACCGCCGTCCACACACAAGACCTCAGTGGCTTTCTGAAACTCCTGCTCGCTGGTCTCGGGGTCTTCCATGTCTTCGTCGTCGTCATCGTCTTTGCCCTTGTCGCGTCCCCGGGGAGGTCTGTCTGCTTGCCGCTGCTTGTCCTTGCCGCGGCGCTCCCCCGGGCCGGGACGCTTCATGCCGGATCCCCCGCCGGCTGCTTGGGCTCTCTCCTTGTCGCGTCGTGCGTACTCGGCCTTCTGCAGGTCGACGAGTCGCTCGACTTGCTTGCAACTCTGGAGGTCGTGGCCCCTGGTACGGTGGATCTTGCAGTACTTCTTGTCGGTACCGTCCCGCTTATCGGCAGCAGCCACCGCCCGGCAGTTGGCGCACCCGACAACCTCCTTGCCGGGGCCTCCCGCCTGGGCTTTCTTGGCGGAGCCCTCGCTGCCGGACTTCTCGACAACCAGTACCTCCGGGTTTTTCTTCTTTTTGCCGTTCCGCCGCCGGCCTCTCCATGCCGGGGCGGTACCTTCACTGTCAGATTCTCCTTCTCCAACACTTTCTCCGGGGAGCTTCCTCCCCTCCTCAGCGCGTGCACACTTGTCGGCCAGGGCGTAAAGCTCGCTAACCTCCTTGATTTTGCACATCGCCATCTCCTCCCGCATCCTGCGGTTGCACACGTTCTGATGGAACGCGCTGATCACCGCGGCGGGGTGGACGTCTGGGATGTTGTAGTGCACACGGCTGAACCTCTGGATGAACTTGCGCAAAGGCTCCCCCTCCTTCTGAACAAGCAGATGAAGGTCGCTTGCCTGGCCATGCGGTTTGTGGCCGCTCGTGAAGGCGCCAACGAACTGATGGTATAGATCTGGCCAGGAGGAGATGGAGCCGTCCGGCAAGTGCATGAGCCAGGATCTGACGTTGGGCTTGAGTACCAGCGGGAAGTAGTTGGCAAGGATCTTGTCGTCCCGTCCCCCGGCAGCCTGCACCGCAATGGTGTAGATGCTGAGGAACTCCGACGGATGCGACTTGCCGTCGTACTTCTCGGGCACGTCGGGCTTGAAGTTCTTCGTGCTGGGCCACTGGACTTGCCGCAGCTCGCGGGTGAACGCGGGGCAGCCTACCGAATACGGCAGTTCGCCTGGTTCCCCCGGTGCGTGCATGTTTCCAGAGGGCTCAACGCGCTGGTCTGATTGACGCCGCGCCTCTCTTCTGCGCTCGATGCGGGTTCGAGCGTCTTCTTCCCTTCGTTCGTGAAGGACTTGGCGTTGGTCGCGGCGAGTTCGCGGGTTCGACGACGCGGTGGAGTCGTTGTCGAGGTGAGCCCGGCGAGTCAGCGACCGCGGCTTCTGGGGCGGGGAGTGCACGGTGGTCGCACCCCCGCCATTCTTGGCGCCATCGGTTCTCGCCTGGGTGACTGGCCGCGGCTGCGACGCGCTGTGCTGCCGCGGAGTGTCACCGTTGGCGAAACCGATGAGGCTCTGGATGGTTGCCCTCCAGTCGTCGAGCTTGTCCGCCGTTGGAGGGTAGTCTAGGAGTAGCTGAGCTCGCGCGAGAGCTTCCGCTGGGGTGGCGGGCAGAGGCGGCGAACGGCGCGAGGAGCGGGATGTGCTCGAACTCCTAACTATGTTAGAAGGAGCAGCACCCGGTCCAGGCAGCCGCACGACGCTCGTTCTGGCACGCTGGATCGCATGCTGGTTCTGAGCGCCTTGGGACCCACCAGCACGGTCTGGGTCCAGCGAGCGTATGGTACCATGGGTACCATGACGCTGCTGGTTTCGCGCCTCCTGAGAAGGGCGCGGGGCGAGCTCGGACGTCGCGGGACCAAGAACTGGTTCGACGGCGCCCGTTCCTCCGCCGGCGTCCTCCCCACCACCTGTCTGCTCCATGGGCGGTGGGTTCGACGCTGACGAACCGGTCACCTCTGGAGCTTTCTTCTTCGGCGCCATGCCAGCGCAAACAATGAGAGTCTGGCTCGCGCGGACGCCGGATCTGGTTCACACAACCTCGACGCACCCCTACCTGGCGCACCAAAGATGTCGGGGGATATCGGCCTCCACGAGCACCTATGGGGACGGAGCCCCTTGTCGGTTCGGCGGGGGGCGGAGGTTGCACAAAGAGCAGATCGAGGCGACACACACACACAACGATTTTACCCAGCTTCGGGCCACATGGATGCGTAAAACCCTACTGCTGCTTGTCTGGTTGATTCGAGTTCTTGCTCTGGAGCGCAAGAAGCTACAGTAAGTTGGAGCTGGACGTAGACGAGGGTCTACTGGGTGTCCTCCTTCCGGTCTGGATCCCCCCCATACGTGCGCATGGGCCTCCTTTTATATGCTAAGGGGTTTCCCACAGGTAGCGACGCAGGTGAGGGTAAAAATGGCAAGGAACTGTGCGAACAGTGGCCGTACAGTGCTATCGCACCTAACTCTGACGGCGGGGGACAAAGGCATTAAATGCCCGTCTGGATCGCCCGAACAGTGCCGAGGCAGACCGTTAGGGGCGCCTCCGCTTGCCACGGGGGCGACTCTGCCAACGTCGCATGCCACGCGCGCGCCCCAGGTTGCGCGGCGCCTCGCCACGTGTCTCTGGGGAAGCTCCAGAGTGACGCGTGGGCAGGTGAGCTGGAGCGCACGCCTGAGGTGGTGGTTCGTCGCGGCAAGTGGCTTGCCGCGGTGGTTGTCTTGCTGCACCTGAGAGCTTGCCGCTCGTCATGCCTTGCCAGGGCGCACGGCGCGCCGCGGCGGGCTTCTCTTGGGGTGCCTTGGTTTGGCCGTCCCGGCGAGCTCCTCGCGCCGGGGCCTTGGTGCTTCGGCTTAGTCGTCCCGGCAAGCTCTTGTTGCCGGGGCCTTGTCGCCTTGGCCCGGCAAGCTCCTCTTGCCGGACCTCGCCCTCTTGGCCCGGCAAGCTCCTCTTGCTGGGGCTTGGTCTTCTTGGCTCGATCACTTGGCCTTCGTCCGGCCCAGAAAGGGCCGTGGAGACTCTTGTCGCTCCCCTGGCAAGCTTTGCCGCGGGACGCTACTACTGCCCGTGCACAAGTTCGGGGTACTAAGGTACCCCTACTTTAGTACACCGACACATACACCGAATATTTGCCGACGAGAGTTTGTTTTTGGTGCCCACCATGTATGAATATGAATCGGGGAGGGAGTCGATTTCGGCCAAGGACACATTGTGTTTTGGCGCCCACCGTGTATGAATTCGGGTGAGAGGCGGTTACGTCACGTTTGGGTGAAATTACAAACCTACCCCTATCGAAACCTATAGAAATCCAGCATATATGCTTTGCATGGGAGAGATAGGCAGTAGTGATTTCCATCTCACTGATTTTCGTTTCGGGCGGTTACTGCGACTTTCCCCGCTTCGTTCAAATTTTGCAGAGTGCACGTTTACCGTGCCAACTCTATTCGAATCCCGTTTGTATTCTTTTTTTTCCGGGCGGGATCCATTTTCAATTGGAATTACATTCTATATACATCATTTTTTATATATACTTTCGAAAGCACAACACCATTTATACATAAATGTGGTTTACAAATGGCATGATCTCAGATTCATAAGGTTGTATCCATCAATTTGGATTTTCAAATATTTGAAACCACTTTATGTTGAAATCCAATGTATGCATTCCTCACTAACTGTCTCCAATTAATGTGTGTTTCATACGGGTTTTTTTTACTTCTCAAACATGTATAATGTGTTTCACACACACAACATATAGTGTAATCCCGTTTAGACATTAATTGCATATAAACCATGCATTGTTTGTAATTGAAGAATCTATGGATCACCAATATTGATAAACTATATAACATTACACGTGTGCCCAAATTCAAATGAATATGCATGTTTGATACACCAATTTGCGTTATGATATTATCGATGTCGTGATCTCCAGTTTAAATATTTGAATCCCCTTTAATCCAGATATTCGTCTCATATAGCTATCACTCTTGCTTATATAGGACTATCTCTCTGGACCTATACGCGTTCATCGTCTCTCAGGTATCTCTCGTGCTACCTGTATGTCGACAATGATCTTTTATCTTCGTAACACACTGATGGTACTCTCTCCCTCGACCTTCATCACTCTATCTCTCTCTAAGTATATCTCGCTCCCTGCTATGTGTCTCTAACTATGATTCTCCATGTGGAATCTCTTTCTCTCACACAAACACAAAACTTTGTCTCCCGGGGTCTCATTTCTCTCTACTATTCCCATGTGTGCCACTCGCACACCCCTCATACAGAGATGTCTTTCACTCCTTAGATATGAGAACCTACGAGATCTCTTTATCACACACAAACACAAACTCTGTCTCCCAGGGTCTCATATTTCTCCATTGTTCTCTTGTATGTCGCTCACACACACCCTCTCTCCCTAGAGATATCTTGTGTTCCCTCGTATGTCTCTCTAGCTATCACTCTCATTGTGAAATATCTTTCTCTCTCGCAGACACAAAACTCCATCTCTCTGGATCTCTTCTCTATGATATCCGTTTGTATGTGACTCACACGCACCCTAGCTCTATCTCTCTCACACCCACACACATAACCCAGCCTTCTGATCCACTCGACTCCTATCTCTAACGCACACTAGCTAGCATCTTTATCTTTCTATTTATCTGTTTCTCCATCAACCTTCTTTCTCGCCCTCACTCTTGATTCCTATCACGCACACTACATATGTTTCTATCTACATGCAGTCAAGTGCCCTCTCACACACATATATAGCTTCACCCTTTGAACCACCCGACGGTCATCTCCAACACCCAAACTAGCGGATGTCCCTCTAGCTAGCATCTCCATCTCTGTTCTATCTATAGTTTCTCCATCAACATTTCTTTCTCGCATGGAGTCTTGCTTCCTATCACCCACACTATATATGTCTCTCCATACATATGCATTTATAGGTTGGTCTCGTTTGCACAATTGCTGCGCCTCACTCCCTCTGCTTGCCATAGATGCATGCTCCAGCCCACGCCACTATCTCTTAAAGACAAAAACACATGCTCAATTGTCGGGACTTCTTCCATGCATTCTCACATGCATGCATATTGTCATACCAATCCGTCTCTCCCATGTCGTTGATCTTATGACTTATGTCTTCTTTCTTTTATCTCGATCATGCGCGCGCGTGCACACACACATCCCACGTATACATGTATACCTCTCACACATGCACGTTCAAGGTCTCTATGTCTCCATACGTAGTTAATTACCCTCAATCCTAACGCCACATCGAATCGTTCTCCTCTTTTGTGCACATAACTTCCGCCTGGATGGGTAACACACACACTCACACTTAACAATCTCCTTCTAGCTACCCCCCCCCCCCCCCCCCCCGCCTCTCACTCTTCCCCTATATCCCCGAAACCAATAAGACCATCCCTTGGTTTAATTCCCGCCTACATGCACCATCGATATATAGTAGTCTTCCTCGGTGTCTCTCGAACAAACACGTTCTCTCGAAGTTGACTCCTCTCACGCGCACACACCTTCTCTTCCCTCTCTACGGGCATTTTCTCTCTCGCACCCCATCATTGGTGGCCTCTGCCATACACATCACCTCTCTATGATGAAAGCCATGCACACTTAAATTACATCCGCCACAGAGGACCCCACGACACACACACACACGCACGCACGCACGCACCCCCGACACACACACACTAAGACTCCATCTCTCTCTCTCACACACACACACACACACACAAACACACACACACACACGCAAGTACGCACGCCCCCCCACACACACACACACTAAGACTCCATCTCTGTCCCTCTCTCACACACACACAAACTAAGACTCCATCTCTCTCTCTCTCTCTCTCTCACACACCCCACACACACACACTAAGACTCCATCTCACACACACATGCTCTAGGCGGAGCATTTGTTCCTACCTCCCTTCATCCAACCTTACCCGTATGATAAACAATCACCTTTATTTACTTGCATAACATGGACAAATTCCACTTTACTTTAGTAGCCAGCAAACTTATCATCTGTACCCTTATAAAAAATGAGTTGGTGGTGATGGTGTGCCTGCCATCTTGTAATACAGACCGTATGATCTATATCTAAGGATAGAAAGCAAACTATGATAATTTTACAAAAGATACCCGCACCTCTCTCCACATCATTATCTCCCGCAACCTCATTGGTCAGCAATTAAAAAAGAAATAAGTCTCTGGAACAATCTAGCATGCACGGTGGCCGCTGCCGCCTGTCGGCGCCGTCCATCCCCATGCCTCCGCCCATTCCGACCACCAGTCACCACCACGCTCCACTCCTCCTCGCCTTATCTCTCATCTTTCATTTTTTTCGATGACATTCGCGAGATACCAGTTTTCCGATAAAATTCTCGAGATATCATTAGTTTTTACACACGGGATTACTCCTGCATGGGTCAATCACAATAGGTGTTCTGTAAAAAAATGCATATTGATGTTCCGTGCAATGCACGAGAATCTTGCTTCTAATTATATAATGCAAATCACGAGCAGGAAGTGACATTTTTTTGACACAACCATGTTAACATGGCCACGTAAATCACTAGCTAAAGTAAATACCATTATACTTATATCCCGATGCAAAAGGTTGAGTACATGTACGAAGAGTAGAGTCGCACACACGCACTCTGTCTCTCAGAAACTCTCTCACACACACACCAGTTACGTGACGCCCACTTAAGCAGACACGTATGTTACAATTTGTGCACCCGCAGGTACACGTGATGTTGCGCATTTATTTAAGCCGGAAGGCGAACCCAAACAGTAGCTACATTCATTCCCCTCCCGCCGCCTCTTCTCTGGTCGCCGTCGCCCGGTAGCCATGGGCCGGCCGGAGGTAACAACATACGCCATACTCCCGCCGGAGCGGCGCTTTAATATGGAAATTTTAGTGGTCGTGCATGCATCTTTTTATGCTAGCACTCCTATATAAGGGTTGACCGATCGCTTCCCACGGACGTGTGCGGGTGGTGGAAGAGGAAGGAGAAGGGAACTGGGCTGTGGACTAACGTTTTTTACCACAATTACTTAGGGAACTTGAGTAGTTTTGCAAACTACCAGTACTACACCTGCAACGATTCAAAACCTATACTCCCTTGCCAGCGCGCGCTTCCCGCGTGAAATGGTCAGCGTCGCCCTGGAGCGTCAGTGCCGCATTAATGCCCGGCCAGAGCGGAGGCGACCTCTCACTGGCGCCGGCTTTGAAGTGGCGCGACGGCCGAGAGAGCGCGGCTTCCCGGTGCACGCGACTGCTCTGCGTCAAGACTGGCCATAGGCCCTGTTTGGATCCATGGGTTAGAGTTAGTTTGAGCTAGTTGGGGCTCAAATAGCCCTAAACTATCCAAGCAAGAGGGTTTAAATTGGAGCAAGTTGCACCGAACCCACCAAAAAAAACTATCCCACCCAAGAGGTGCTAACTGGAGATAGTTCTCATTGGGACCACTAAAAAATCACTTTTGTCTCTCCATGAAGTGCATTTATTGTCAATCTAACCCTATCACCCAAACACCTCTTTGGCTACAGTTAGTTCAAGGTTAGTCATGAGTTAGTCTAACCTCTAGCTAAGTTAGAGTATCAAACAGGAGCAGTATAGGACATGCAAGTTGCTCAAAGCATACAAGCAAATTCGTACGTGAAAGGATCTTTTTTGTTTTTGAAAACGGAACATGAAAGGATTTTTTTTAGAATGCTCTTGGCATGTCACTAACATGTGATAGTTAACCGACCTCAATAGACGGCAGAAACGCCAACCCGCCGCACTTTGATAGAGACGAGGAGGGAGAAGCGATACAGGCTGCTGGATTACTAGAGATAGGTGTCGCACGGAAGCCAAGAAATATGATGATAGCGTGGGTTAGCCCTGTACTAGTATGATACTACACTGGGCTGCCGTGTTTCGTACTCTTCCAGTCCACTGTGGAGATGATTGGTTAATTTTATATCGCTGAATAATATTAAATATTATGAGTGCAGACGCTCCACCACGAGGTTCCTTGCTCCTTCTCGGTCGTCCAGAATCTATGTTCTTCCACTCTATTTTTTTACGTGAGCTTTGTTCATCCTTTTGCCAACACGCGAGACATCTAGCATCAAGGTGCACGTGTTATGCAAGGATCGTTCCATATATATGAAGAACACGTGGGACTGGAACTACGAGACGAACATGTACCCAGGAGTGGACGTACAAACCTGAGTAATGTAGCGCAGTAAGTGAAGTAGAAAGGCACAAATGGTATGAACATGTCTGGCATATAGGGTGTGTTTGGTTGCCTTCTCGTCTCAGCATAGTTGTTCCCTCTTCATGCATGCTCAACTCAACACCCCTCTGCATGCATGCTCTCTTCATGCATGCTTCTAGTGTATTTGTGCTAAACTAGTGTGGCCTCATGCACCCTCCATACACTCTACCAAACACCCAAAAGTAGGTCGAGAAGGGAACTCTTTGGCGGCATTTGTCTCTTACTACGTACTACCACTAAATGTTGTACGTGCAATGCACGGTGATGTTATGGAGTACGTGCCTAAGTACTCTATTACTACTATATTAGTTGGAGGCACATATTAACTTTTATATTTGTTTACGTGTATGCCCCGAGACCTTCCAACTAGACGTGTCTTTGTCTCCAGGTCGCACTTTGTATCGTTCATACCACTAAGTACTACTACGTGTTGTCTCTGACCCAGAAGTGGAGATGCTCTACCACGCTATTTTTTTACGCTGGGCTCTACCACGCTGTTCATGTCCCACTCCTTTCGCTGACGTGTGGGACATCCAACACATTCCGTGTTTGGCACCCTTCGTCGTAAGAGTTAAAACGCTAGCATTCATCAGAAATAAAAAATAATTATAAATCAGCAGTGATACTATTTTTTTTGCGAACCAATCAGCAGTGATACTATACCACACGGTTTCCTTGCTCCTCGATATCGGAAAGAATACTTACGTTCGCCAACATGTGGGACGTCGACCATCCTGGTCCACTTGCCATGCACGCAGAACTCCAAGGGAGTCACCCAGGTCGTCGCGCCACAGTAACAATGACTAATGAGCCGTCAAATCACACGCCCACTTCCCACTTTGAAGTTGCTTGGACGAAGGAACCATAATGACTTCATTGAATTCCGCTTCTTTAAGAAAACTACTGTACCAGCACTACTGCTAGCTACAGTAGTTATTCCAACAGAGGCCTCCTTTCGTTCATAGGATAGGAATATGAAAATCATAGGAAGTGAGATGACATGCATCTCAATTCCTATAGAGAAAGATATGCCATTTGATGCTTAGGATAGGAATTTTCCATTTAGTCTAGGCTAATGTACTGGTAATTTGCTCTAAAAACTACAGTAGTAACTAGTAGTACTGGTACATGCTCGTACCCCCCCCACACACACACACTAACTACTAGTACTACTACTTCTCACATGCTGGCCAGACGCCGTCGTTCTCCTTCCCTGCTTTGTCGGCGACACCCCACCGTGCTTGGATCTCCGCCGACCTCTCCGCAGCAGCGCGTGTGTCCTTTTCTTTCTTGCGGCGGCGGTCCTCTCTTTTCTTGAGTGCTTTCTGACTTTTCCGCTCCCTCTGTGCGGCTTTGGCCGCCTCTTGCTCTACCGCCCATTCGGCCTTGGCATCTTCAAATTCCTCCCACATAGTTGTCGCGAGCGGCGATGAACTTGGCACGGTGGGATGCCATCGCTTCACTACCATTTTGTGTGCGGTCGTGGGCGGCGAGGAACTCGGCGCGGCGGGATGCCATCGCTGCATTACCGGTTAGTATGCGGCGCGGTGGCATGAACGACGCTTGGTGAGAGCTCTGGGGTGGAGTGGCCGGACAACCGTATAGTGCATTGGTTTGTCAAGAGCTCAAGGACAGAAGACGAAGCAATTTTGGATTCCCCTTCAATCCTGGTCATTTATTACCGAGTAAAATGCATTGGCGGTCATCAAACTTGTCTTGATAGCTCACTTTGATCATTGTATACGAGATATGGTGATTATACGGTCACTGGCTCAGCGTATAGCTCCGTATTTGTCTGGTTGACCAGTCAAACAGTCTGCATGCGCCTCATCAGCTCGTGTTCTTTATCTATCTACACGGGCCTACCTGTCAATGGAGAAAGAAATACTGTAAAAACCAAAATTATGCTAGAGTCCGGACCGCTTCCGGAGCCCGCTCTCACCACCCTGGCCCCTCAAGACGCCAGCTGCCCGCCACATGCATGCATAGCAAGTAGTACTCCTTATGTGGAGGATAGAGAGGCATTGACAAAGTCAAGGAGTGGGCTCTGCAAGAGCCCGTCTCTACACGTGCTCCTAGGTATAAAAAAATAATTCTAAAAAAGGCATAAAAACAATTGTGTCTTAAAAAAAGAAAGGTAAAAAATATTTGAGAGGAAATAGATAGAGAGGAAGTGAGAAAAAGCTATAACCTGGGCATTACATGAGGAAGGAGGGAGTGGTGCACATGCCAAATTCACTGGGCTGCTGTGTTTCACACTCCTCCATCGTAACAGCGGAGACAATAGCTTTCATCAAAAATAAATAATGAATACTCGTTGCTCGTCCTCTATATAGGAAAGAATACTTTCATTCACCGACATGTGGGACATCGACCATCCTGGTCCACCCGCCATGCACAAAATTATCCTGGTCTACCCCGGTCGTATCGCAGGCCCAACCTTCCCCACTGTAAGTTGTTCGGACGAAGGAACCATCATGACTTCGTTGAATTCTGCTTCTTCAAGAAAACTTACTGTACCCGCAATACTGCTACCACACGTGAAGACTGGACGACACTATACCACGTCATATCACTGAAACTCACTAGGCCAAACTAGCCCGCCTAGGTCATCTATTTTGGAACGGAGGGAGTATGTCTCTGCACTGCTATGATTTTGTGTTGCACGTCATATCACTGAAACCCACTAGGCCAAACTAGCCCGCCTAGGTCATCGATCGCTAAGCCTACAATTTTAGGAGCTAGGGCTATTGGTCGATCGACGAGGGGTAAGTATAAGTGTACCACGAGCTCATCAGCCCCAACGTTTCTCTTCGGTGAGTGTTTTGCAAGTACTATAGCTCGCACAGTAGCTAGCCTACTAACACCAAGAATCATCAAACAAGCCCTGCTGATATGATAAACAGTTCAAAGTTCCATCTAATCATGCCATATATTACATCAAAAGCTGGTGAGGATACATTTGTTTCCATAACTCGGAGAGGGTTCGCATGATTCATCGCATGATTCACTATCAAACAAAAGTAGCAAGATCCGCCCACACAAGACAGTGCACTATCCCTAAGATGGTTTGATAACACGCATCGTTCTGGTAATTAAACACAGGGCAATGCAAACTACCCTGAAGGATTAGCGCGACCAACTATTTCTTGTCATCGATCTCTCGGGCAATGACCACAGCACGGACAGCGGCATGGGAATCGATTTCTGGGGCGATGTCCGCAGGACTGACCGCGACATCGGAATCGATCTTTGGGGTGATGTCCACGGGATGGGCAGCGGCATCGAAATCAATCTCCGAGGCGATGCCAACAGGACGGGCCACGACATCGGAATCATCAAGGACGTCCACCGGCACCTACACAACCCTAGCATATTAGCAAGCACATTGCAAATAATCAAAAACCACAACTATGGTAATAAGCCATTATTTTTAACCTTGTGCAGCTCACCGGGGGATCTCATCCCTCCGGGGGCCATCTCCTCGTCCTCGATGGGGGCCATCACCTTGCCAGGGGAATACTGCTTCTCAACGACGACTATCTCCTCAAACTCGGTCTTGAGCCTCACATAGGTGGCAATCAGAGTTCCTGGGGTAGGTACGGTGGGGCTCTTGCTGTTCTTCCAACTTTCTTTGAGGAGTTCGTCCGCCAACGTCCTCAACTCTTGGGCCAGTGCTTGTTTCTTGGAGTTCTTCGTCTCCATGGGTTGGCCCGCCAACATGGTCAACTCGTGGGTCGGTGCTCGCTTCCTGGAGATCGCTGTCTCCAGTGGGTTGTCCGCCGGCAACTCTTTGCCTAGTGCTCCAGGATCCATCAATGAACTGACAAACAAAAAGCAATCGAAAGGAACCACAATTGCAATGAAAACGGGAAAAGAATAGGATGTGAGAATCGGTCGGTGCTTCGCAAAAAGAAGATTCTTGGAATGAAAATATAGCAGCATAACTGATTTGCCCACCTTTCCTTTGTCGGTACAGAAGAAAAATGGCAGAAGTGAGTAGCCTGGAGTGAGGTTTTCTTCAAGAAAGGGAAGAAAGGGCTTGAACGAGCGTTCCAGTGAAATGATGGTTGCTTCGTCCAGTCCAACTTGGAGGCCACCTTACCACTGCTGGTAAAGGTGTGGGTTTTGTGATATGATGGGTCATGACGGCCACACAGGGGTGACATGTGAGTCTCGAGTGTAGCACCTTGCTGTGATTTGGTGGATGGCACGCGGGCCCGAATGCTTTGAAATGTCCCGCATGTAGATAGAGCGGCTAGTCATATAGGAGTGCTCAATATTGTGCACCGCGACCAAGGCCGAGAGGAGAACGAGAGAACTACGTAATTAATGCATGAGTTTAATTAGGGTAGTTTTGTAAAGTACGAGATACATTCCTCCAATCGCAAAATGCCTTGGTTCATGAGATTTGAGATTTCAGCCCTATAAACCGGAAGGGCGGGAGCGGTGTAGTCTAGTCACTTGTTGAAATCTCTAGAAAGGCAAATACTCCTTTCCGGTTTATAGGGCTATACTACTCCCTCCGTCTAGGTGTGTAAGTCATCTTACGAAAACCAAATAGTCCCAAAACACTTAGGCGCGGTGCATTAACTTCTACCTTGTTTCTTGTTTCTTGACATATCAACCAATAAGAGATGAGAGCTGTGCATGCTTTTAATGACTTGCAATGGCTAGTTCATTGCATGCAATGCTATTAATTAGCAAATAAACATTGGTGACCCCAGGAGGAAACGGTGCTAAGCGCGTGGACCTATGCGGAATGAGTATCAACCAATGGATAGTGGAGTTTAATTGTTAAACAATAGCAATTTTGTCTCATGCAAGAGCCTGGCTAGTACTCCAAGGAACCGCACCACGCGAGCATTCGCAACTGCCACGTTCGGGTTGTGCTTGGCTCTTCGCCTCTTCGAAAAGACGAACAATAATGATGTTAGTCCTACTTCTACAGGATCGAATCCACTGCTGCATGTGTGTCCACCTCGTGCGGAAGGGATAGCGAAAGCTTCAACTTACTGCTCATGCCTTTGCGTCTATGACAGGTGGGCCCAATAGGTGGTTGGCCCCCTGTCATGCAGCCAAAGCCAGGTGCAGTTAAGGCACCGGAGCTCAGTCCGTGAGGGAGAGGGCGTTGTAGTAATCAAATTTCTCGGTCTTGTACGAGTTGACGAAGATAGGGGTTGCTTGCTTGCTAGGGTTGCTTGCTAGGGTTGCTCACTACGTATATATAGGCCGGAGCCTCCGCGCTTGCTTGCTAGGGTTGCTCTATTCAAACACTCTCATCCTCTCCAGATTTAAACAAGATAGGGGTAGTAACACTGTCTTTCTCCCTTCAAAAAACACTGGCTTTCTATCCTCACCGCTGGTTACAGATCCGGACGTATCCCCCTCTGCTGGTGAAGTGGAGGAGGGGCAGCGTTAGGCCGTCGTCGACAGCAAGGGAGGAGACCCACTGCCGGCCACACCGTTATCTCTGGCCGAGCGCCGGCGCGGGAGGTCCTCCAATCCCTTCGTCGTTGCCTGTGGGCGGATTCGGCCTCCCGCCTCCCACCTATCCACATCCCGATGACCTTCCGGTATATCTTCGTTCGAAACCGCCTTAGCTCTACTTCCCCAGCTCGCTACGTCGCTGCATGTGCATCATTTTCTACCTCTCAGCCCCTCTCGATCGGATGGTCCAACTTCACATTTTTTTCTTCTATTCTTAGAGGTAAAGCTACTTCATGGAGTCGAATCTTGTACTCCCTCCGTCCGAAAATACTTGTCATTGAAATGGATGTATCTAGATGTATTTTAGTTCTAGACACATCCATTTTGATGACAAGTAATTCCGGACGGAGGGAGTACTTGGTTCAAACAAGAAATAAAATTGGGGTGGGGGAATTTAGTATGTACATCGGACTTGGTACAAACAGGAAGGAAAGGGGGTGAAAGTAGTACAGACTGGTCATCCAACCAGTCTCTTGGTCGAAAAGGGAAATATAGGGGTAACGCTGTACATAGTGGTATGACCAGGACTAGATTTGCTATCCACACATAGGAGTAGGTGGCTAGAGTGAACAAAAATGGGACCAACCCAGATATGTTTCTTGGATGTTTCTTTCTCCGGGCAACAAACTATGAATAACCACTTTATGCCCCTATTTACGTACATGGTGCTGGACTGCTGGTGCACCCACTGTCCCATGCCCTTATACCAAATATTTAGGCTCCGTTCGGAATAAAGGGGTAGAAAACATAGGTCTTGATGAAAATAGAGGAATTAGAAAGGAATGTAGGTATAAATCTATGGAATAGCGAACCGGAGGAAACTCTCAAGAGAATGTGTTCGGATGGACTACGAAATGTACAGATTTGTTTTTTTAGAGTAGCATGCTTGGCAGTATGAGATGCTATTTGTTTATTCAGCTGCACAGTGACTACTCTTTTCCTCACCTCACGTACCACACATAGGTTGATTTTTTTAATCCAGCAACACAGCACAGCAACCTGTCTAACGCATGGCAGCGAGTGCCTGCCTTGGGCTTCCGCCCAAAAAATGAGCAGCGCGTGGATGTTTCTATTCCTATGGAATCAGTACTACCAGACCAGCTTTCCTATGAAACACTATTCACCTTTCCCGTGTTCTGAACGGTTGGAAGGGAAAGAATAGCGTAGGAATTGTGTTCCTACGAAAATCCTGCACCAAACCTGTGAACCGAACGTAGCCTTAGTTGTTCTTAATCTAATGTCCCTGGTAAAAATGAAGCCATGCCACTGTTATAAGCCATGACAAGTTTAGCCAAATGTTTTTGCCTGTAATTGTTTGAGACTCTGACTTTTTCCTCTGTGCCTTTTTGTGCAAACAGGGATATGCAATTCACCTGGTTGCTGTTGTGACCTTTTAGTGCACTGCACAAAACTCTTTTTAAAAGAAGTGACTTTTGTGCTGTTTAACTGGAATGTCAGAATGAAACAGTTGGTTCATTTTGGTGGAACTGCGCAAAAGGAGATCTGTGTTCCAATCCTCATCATCCATATTGGCGCCATAACCTTCCTTTAGGTAAGAATGATATTTAATGCATGTGCCATCTCTATTTTCCGACTGCCATGAGAAAATAATGTTGTTTTTTACTAGTACACTTGTACTCCCTCACTGACAAAACCAATTCTGAATTAGAAGGCCAATCATATACTTGGTTTCACCAACTGGTGAGGAGAAAGAGAAACAGAGCATGAAGAGGAAGAAGAAGAAGAATAAATAGTGCCAAGGTGATCTTGCTGAAGCCAGAGGCCTCAGTCGAGGCCATTCAAGGGCTCCGGCAACGACTACCTTACATGTGAGACGATCCTCCATGGAGCCCTTCCACTTCTGCTGTCTCACTTAATTAATTAGGAGTACTTAAGTACCACTAATTTATTATTGCCTAATTTTCCTGTTGGAGTTAAACAAATCTTTAGTAGGACCCTATGATGAATCATGTACGTGTGTATGTTTGTCTATGGAGGTGAATCATGTGGTGGAGCAAGGAGGGAATATTATTAGTGTCATGACATAACAGTGCTATTGTTTTGCATGTCAATTTATTGCCATTGGTTCAATGAGGCAATTTTTGCGTATTGTCCATCATGAATTTGATGCTACTGGTTGAGTAATATGCTAATGTCTTCCTATCCTTTCTCACTAAGCTAATGAAGGTTTCACCTTGTTCCTACTTGTGCAAACAGGGATCATGTTGTGCCAATCTTACATCAAATGGAACTACACAAGACAATACAATGAACTGTATCCCAACCAGTGCTTTAACTCTGCTGGAAGTTCTTGATAATCTTTCGATATAATCTCAGCACTGGTAAACAAGAGTGATTTCAACCATACATTTGAAGTGCACAAAAATGTATACTATTGTGTGATTGCAGTGAGTGCTTTAGCATCTCTTATGGGACTACATGAATAAGCTTTTTTTTCCAGGTTGGTACGGGCCTAAGGCCTTCATCCATATTAGTTTGCTGTCATCTCTATTTGTATCGTGCTACTGTCATGCGAAACTCCTTTATCTTTGCACGTTAAAGTTTTGCAACCTATGATAAATGGCAATGCTTTGAGTGTTGATTTGAGCTAATTGGCACTGATTAAATAAACTAATACCTCTCTTTAATCAAGACTACTATGTTGCTAACTTTACCCATTAAGATAATGAGGGTGCTTCTATTTGTTAGTGTATGTTTCATAAACTAGTCCCACTATTACAGTAATCTCACTCAATATATGTGCCAACAGGGATGCTCGATTTTGGTGGAACTGCACAAAAACTTTGGGTTCTTCATTGCCTCGATAGCTTCTGTTCTTTCCGGCCAGTCGCTAAACTCCACATGCTTTCTTCCTTTGCTGTCAGTCGCTTGGCTTATCTCGGCTTCCAGTCAAAGGAAATAGTAATTGATATGCTACCTCACACAGGTTGGTACTGGTCTTTATCCTAATTATTGTGCCTGTCATATGTTTTGGTAATTTGGTATTGTGCTACTATTTGCCGATTTCATAAAGGAGTAATTTGGAGCCTGAACTCGCAGGCAAAACATTACATCGGGTGATTTCAGTAGAACTGCACAAAATGATCAGATGGATAGGTACTTATGCTGCTGCTATGTACTCCAAAGTTCACTCAGAGAAGCATCGATGTTGACAAGAAGTGCCTATATTCATTCGAGTATCAACCAGCGTCAACCAATTGTCAAACTCCAAGTGTTAGGAGAGTGAACACCAAAAATATTGCTTGGTGCATAGCCCAGAAAAATGCAGTCCAGTCTTTGGTCCCAACTTGTGCCTTTTGGTTATCGGCACATATGGTAGCGAACTATATGGCATGGAGTCTAAAGATTCCAGACAAGTTGGTTGACGCATATATTCATCTGGCACTTAATCAGTCTGCACGCCAAGGATGCTCCATTTCAGTTGAACTGCACAAAAAATTTGGGTGTGGTTCATTTTCTCAACCGCCTCCTTTCTCGTCTGCAATGTAGAATTTTGGCGTGATACAGGACCAAGATGAGCCAGTAAACTGGTTGGATGAAAGTAGTGGCCAAGTTGCTCAAACCTCCCTCGGCACGAGGCCACTATTTGAGGATAAACCTACAAGCAAAGTTCAGATTGTCTGTGCTGCCTCTTATGTACTCGAAAGTTTACTCATACATGAACTAATTTTAGCAAGAAGTACCTCCGCTTGAACACCATTTACTAGTCTGTACCCTAGGTAATTAAAGTTCGTCCATGGATCATATTGGATGTGATCTCAATCATTTGTATGCATAAACATACTGAACATGTGTATATCTGAATCTTTTTGTAAATTATGTATGAATATTGTCGTGTGATCTATCAATCATTTGGATGCATAGATATGCTAAGCTTGTGTATATATGAATCTTTTGAGTTGTTGATTGTGAATGTTGGCTATGGATATGAACGTGTCCTGTGAACCTGAGTTTGATATGAATGTTTACCTTTTCTGTTGTATTTGTGTGTGAACTTGTTAGTATGCCTATTGTGGGGTATAAAACGCAGGTCTCTTATAAAAGTAATGATGTGTCCAATTTATGTTTTCCCTTCTAACCACATTATATATATTTCTATTATTACTATTATCGTATATTTTATAGAGACTTATATATACATTATAAAAACATCCCAACTTATAAAAGTAAATGTTTAACGGAAGTTGGCAAGGAAAATCCTGGTTGTTTTTTACTCACATGCAAGGAAAATCCTGGTGATTGCGTACAAAAGCTTGCGAAGATTTTAAGGACCAATTTAATAATAACGCGTTCATTTTTATTCTGAGCAATAACTCGCTTATTTCTTAATTATATATAAAAATGTGCCTCTCTAGTTCATTCTTTGATATTAATTGCTCCTTCTAACATAACATTATATGTATATATAACGAGCCCACCTAATACATGTATTTCAAGGAAGTGCAAATGGGCTGGGATTTCTTAGAAAATATAAATGGGTCTGATTGACGCGAAATTATTTGTTCACCCAGCCCAGCAAATGGACTGTACATTATAGAAAACATGGGTTAAATATATGCCACATTTTTGCAGGCTGACATGTGGGCCAATAGGTCGAAGCCTACGCAAAATGATTGTGTCATTCACAGCCATTGGATTTATATCCAACGGCCGGCATGCACCTTCAATCTCTCGTCTTCTTCCTCCAGCGTCGCCGGGAACGCCTGGTCCGGCCTCCGGCGGCTAGCGGCTCTGCTTAGCACGCATCGCTGCGAAGCGCTACCCCACCGCCGGCCAGGCTATCCCTCCACCCCTCGACACCTCCCGTTATTCTCCACAGACTACAGCCCCACGCCGCAACAGAACCAGTTATAACCCTTCTCCTCCTCTCAATCTGCGACTCCACTGCCGCGTTTTCCCATCTCCGAGTCGTTCCCGTCCGGGGCCTCGCCGTCGTCCACCGCCTCGCTGCGTTCGGTGCGACGTGGTCAACAAACGATAGTCACCGGAAGAGGAATTTATGTGGAGAGCCTGACGGCTGGGACCCACGAGGTCCATGGTCGCACGCAAGGAAAGTTCCTTCTTATTAAGCTGAAAAAAAATGTTTCCTCCACCTGACAGCTGGGACCCACCAGCTGTATCTTCGCACGAAAGGAAGTGCCTCCTTGTTTTGTGAAAAAAATTATTCATCCTGTTGACAGCTGGGACCCGTCAGATTTGGTGACTGACTTGTGGGCCTACTAAGCGAACGTGTATGCACGACTTTGTCAACTTAATCAACAAATGATTCTAGCAGCTGGACCGTTGGATGTTAATCCAACAGCCGTGCTCCTTCTTCAACCTATGTTCTTGCTCCTGTCTCCCGTGGGCGGCACCACGCCTGTGCTGCCGCGCACCCGAACCAGTGAAGTTTCCCACTCCTCTCCATCTGCGACTCCACTGCAGCTTAATAAATAGTAACGTCCAACTGAGCTAGTTAGTTAGATGCGTACACTTGGCGTAGTAGGATCTTTATTTAGTTTGATGCATACACTTGTTCTTTTTTGGTAGCCCTTTTGTAATGATGGCTAATGTTTGGTTTGGAAGAGAGAGTCGCGTCTTCACTCTTCTGGCATGCTTACTGCTTCTGTTGCACCCCCAGCCCTGGTTGCTGCTGCTGCTGTTTTCCATGTACAATCAGTAGTATATTTCGTCTGTTGGTTGTATAAATGTGTTGTTAGAACAACAAACACAATGTTTTGGAAGTCTTTTCACGGTTCGATCCTTTAGTGCCCCGTACCGTACGTAGCGCATACTATTTATCGTACGGAACACTTTTTTTTGAAACTCGGAACACATTTTCCACTTGTTGATAACATGCAGCCCACTGATGAAGGCCCAATAGAGAAGCCCATACTTAACTGGAAGGGAGGCTCTCACATGAATCCGAACCAGGTACATGCTCATAGTCCCCTAAACATAAATAAGTAAATAAATAAATAAATAAATCTAAATGCTCATGCACTAGTTCTTTGGGAAAATAGGTAGCCCAGTATTTCTTTTTGAAGAATACCCAAGCTAGGCCTATTTGTTTTCTCCGATTTACTGGGCTGCAAATCTTTCAAGACGAGGAAGGACGCATTCCGGCCTGGCTTAAGAGTATGGTCAATGTCTGTTAAAAGTAATATCAAAAGGGGTTGAAAATTCCAAAAAATTTATAGCAAATGGGATATAAGTTTCTTTTTTTGTTTTTGTTCTTCACTGATATCTTATACGTATTTCATTGGACTTAACATGACATAGTACTAATTTATTTTTAAATTTGTTTTAGTATGGCTATTAATTTTTAGATTAAGAATATTTCATTCCCCAGCAAAAATTTGCGAATTTTCAAAATTTCCCACATATTTAGTTAATTTTTTGACCCTGGTACTGACCAGAAAATGGCCAGCAATTCTAAAAATGGAAAACGGGCTGCAATAAGTTCCATATGAATTAGAAAATAAGTAAAAATTATAAAAATAATAGCAAATGGGCTGTACATGCCACCGATTTCGAGGCTGACTTGTTTACGCAAGGCTTTGTTAGTGAACACATGATTCTAGCAGCAGTTAGTGTTGGATGTCCATCCAACGGCCGACGTGCTTCTTCAATATCTGATCTTCCTGCTCCAGCCGCCTAAACCAGCGCCGGCGGGACTGCCTGCTCCCTCCTCTTATGGCCCGCTGTGATGCCGCGCAGGCTTCCCCGGCCCACCCTACTCCCTCCGCTGGCCTGGCCGCACGCAATCAACTGCCTCCTTATTACGCGAAAAAAATGATTCCTCCCACTAACATCTGGGGTGCATCGGTTGGGAGGCTGACCTGTGGGCCTACTAAGTTGACGCGTACGCAGGGCTTGTCAACTTAGTCAACAAACGATTCTAGCAGCAGTAACCGTTGGATTTGAATCGAACGGTCTTGTTGCTTCTTCAATCGCTGCTCTTCTTGCACCAGCCACCCAAACTAGCGCCGGGGAGACCGCCTGCTCCTGCCTCCAGTGGCCGGCTGTGCTGCCGATGAGGCCTCATCGCCCCCTACTACTCCCACCGCTAGCCAGGCCCTGCAGCGACGGAAGCCTCACACCGCAGCCGAACCAGTGAACCCTTGTACTCCTCTCCGCGTGGGCATCCGCTGCCGCGTCTTCCCCGGCTCCGCGTCGTCGCCTTCCTAGGCCTCGCCATCGTCCACCGCCTTGGTGCTCTCGGCGCGGTGTGGTCAACGTGGTCAACGACATTCCATCAGAAGAGTACTGTACGTGGAGAGGCTGACAGCTGGGTCCACGGCTACAACCCAGTTTTTTTGTGATTTGCCAAGTAAGTTGCTTTGTCAGGCCTGTTGGGCTGCGAATCTTTCAAGATGAGGAGAGCTTTCATTCGACTGGCCGAGAAAATGGCCCATCAGTAATGAGAAATGGGCTGTACATTTTTAAAACACATCAAACCGGCAATTAGTTTCAAATATATTTTTTTCATTTCGAGATTTGAAATTACATTAATTTTTATGCGTGGAGAATTTGTTGGATTTTATATTGATATACATTTATTTTTAAAATCAGTTTGAATGTGAGTCGAAATTTTGGGATTAAAAATAGTTCGGACCGCACCAAAATATGCAAAATTTTGTATAATTTTTTAACCATGGCCACAATATGGGCTGTAATGCTAAGAAAAAGAATATGGGCTCCAAAAAAACTTAATAATTAGCAAATGGGCTGTAAATTATTAGAAATAATGTCAGATGGGTTGTATGTTGTTTTCCACAGATTTGAGGCTTTCCTAAAAAAAGGTTGACGCACAAGTAGTGACTGTTGGACGGCCATCCAACGGCCGTCGTGCTTCTTCAATCTCTGCTCTTCGTGCTCCAGCCGCTCAAACAGGCACCGGCGGGACTGCCTGCTCCCTCCTCCCCGCGGCCGGCTCTGCTGCCGCGCAGGCCTCGCCGCCCCACCGTACTCCCATCGCTGGCCTAGCCATCCCTCTACTCACCCACACTTGCTGTTATTCTCCGGCGACGGCAGACGAACTAGTAAACCCTCGTACAGTCGTACTCCCCTCCGCGTGGGAAACAACTGCCGAGTCTTCCCTGCCTCCGTGTCATTCCCTTCCTAGGCCTCTCCGTCATCCACCGCCCTGGTGCTCTTGGCGCGGCGTGGTCAACATGGTCAAGGAACGGCTTCCATCAGACGTGGACTGTACGTGGAGAGGCTGACAGCTGGGTCCACGACCGCAGCAAGGAAGTGCCTCCTTATTACGTGCAAAATAATTATTCCTCCACCTGACAGCGGGGACCCACTGGACGAGCCACCGTATTTTGCGAAAAAAACGTTTGCCCCTGACTGCTGGGACCCACCAGCTACATCTTCGCACGCAAGGAAGTGCCTGACAGTCGGGACCCACCTGGTCGAAGCATACGTAGCGTTGTCATTCTGGTCGCGAACGTGTACGTACATATATACTGGTGGATGTAGAGGCGCGCACGTATCGTAGTAGAGGCGGTCAGGGTGCAAGAAAGAAAATATGGCCACGTATGTGTACATACGGGCGGGGTCTCGAACGCCTACTCGCACATACGTACGGCGAGGGCTCGTGTACATGGCTAGGTCAGAATGGAGAAACAGTGTCGTCGTCGTGTTCATGGGGAGGCAAGGAATGCGTTGTGTTCATCGGGAGGGCTTGGACGGAATAGGCGATGGAAACGAGGCCTGGCGTACCGCAGAACGGAGGAAACGGCCTTGTGTTCGACCGGCCACGTTCGAAACGGGATCCTGTTCATCGGGAGGGGTCTGGTGTACCGCCAAACGGAGGAAACGGACCTCCTACGGTCGAAACTGGGGTCCTGTTGATCGGAAGGGGTGTGGCGTACCGCAAAACGGAGGAAACGGACTTGTGTTGGAGCGCTACGGTCGAAACGGGGGTCCTGCTCATCGAGACGGGTGTGGCGTACCGCAAAACGGGACTCCACGGGATATTGTTCATCTCCACCATCGACCCCCTCCAGCCTCCACGAGCTACTGTTCATCCACCGTCGACCTCCTACAGCCTCCACCTGCGACTGTTCATCCACGGGCTCCTGTTCATCCAGCCTCCACCGCGCGCTATTCCACCGGCTACTGTTCAACCAGCCCTCTCCATGGGCTCCTGTTCAACCACCCCTCCATGGGCTACTGTTCATCCTGCCCTCCATCGTCTACTGTTCATCCAGCCCTCCACACCACGGGGTCCTGTTCATCCACCCCTCCACGGGCACCCCTCCACCGTCTACTGTTCATCCAGCCCTCCACCACACCACGGGGTCCTGTTCATCCAAAGGCAATGCCACCGCTCACTATTCATCCACCCCCCCCCCCCGCAACACTCACTGTTCATCCCATTGATCGGCTTCAGTTAGCAACAGTAGCGAAGGAATCGCTCGATTGGGTTCAGTTAACACCCATCGATCGATCGCTCGGGTTCAGTAACGCGTAGCCTGCAGTGCAATCACTCGGGTTCAGTTTGAGCCCAACGCCTCGCTTGGGTTCAGTTAGAGCCAACGCCTCGCACACATGCGCGTACGTGTACGAGAGAAACGCGCATCGCTCGGCCCCCGACCTCCCACCATAACCGGGAACTCCCCGAAATTTCCTCCCCCTTGCTTCTACCACGGTTTTTTCCGTCATGGACGACCCAAAAAATGTCATGCAGCTGCGTCTCCGGCCCGCCCAGGATGAAAAGCCCATTTTTTGTCATGATTTTTTGTCATAGAAGTAGGATCCCACCACATCTATGATGATACCGGGTTTTGTCACAATTGTCGTCATAGAAGTGTCATATGTATGACAGAAAAAAATCGTTCGGCCCAAAATGTCACATATGTGTCTTTTTTTGTAGTGCTATCTCGTGGCTTCCTCCTTGATTTCTTGACGTAGGGTCCAAGTCCTCTGGATCATGTTCGTTCCGAAAATCACGTTCCCGAAGGTTTCATTCCGTTTGGACTCCGTTTGATATTCTTTTTCTGCGAAACTCTGAAATAGGCAAAAAACAACAATTCTGGGCTGGGCCTGCGGTTAATAGGATAGTCCCAAAAGTAATATAAAAGTGAATAACAAAGCCCAATAATGTCCAAAACAGAAGATAATATAGCATGGAGCAATAAAAAATTATAGATACGTTGGAGATGTATCAAGCATCCCAAGCTTAATTCATGCTCGTCCTTGAGTAGGTAAATGATAAAAACTGAATTTTTGATGTGGAATGCAGGCATAATTTAAATGTAATTCTTCTTAATTGTGGTACGAATATTCAGATCTGAAAGATTCAAGATAAAAGTTCAATATTGACATAGAAATAATAATACTTCAAGCATACTAACTAAGCAATTATGTCCTCTCAAAATAACATGGCCAAAGAAAGTTCGTCCCAACAAAATCATATAGTTTAGTCATGCTCCATTTTCGTCACACAAGAATGCTCTCATCATGCACAACCCCGATGACAAGCCAAGCAATTGTTTCATACTTTAGTAATCTCAAACTTTATAAACCTTCACGCAATACATGTGTGATAGCCTGGCTTATTAGGGATGATAGACTACTCATATAAATAAGGAATTCCTTCTTTTCCGGGAGCCCATTCGGACTGAACTCCAAAGTTAAGCGTGCTCAGCTTGGAGTAGTGTCAGGATGGGTGACCGACCGGGAAGTTGCTCCCGGGTGCGCACGAGTGAGGACAAAGTGCGCAGAAAAGACTAGTATTGATCTGTGGGGCCAGTCTAGATCCCGCCAGGAGTAACGACCACCGGCGGGTGTGTCCGGGGCGTTAGAAGTTGGTATCAGAGCCGACCCTCACGGTTACACGGATGGTTGCGGACAGGTGCGTGGTCATGTTGTTCATGACGTTTGTGACCCGTCGTGGCACCCGGCATGGCACATGTACCGGACTGGAAGCACAAACGTTTGTGCCAAGAGGGAACGTTCCTGTGGCCCGACGAGGACGTCGGTTCCTCTGAGTGGGGGTGTATGTGATAGCCTGGCTTATTAGGGATGATAGACTACTCATATAAATAAGGAATTCCTTCTTTTCAGGGAGCCCATTCGGACAGAACTCCAAAGTTAAGCGTGCTCAGCTTGGAGTAGTGTCAGGATGGGTGACCGACCGGGAAGTTGCTCCCGGGTGCGCACGAGTGAGGACAAAGTGCGCAGAAAAGACTAGTATTGATCTGTGGGGCCAGTCTAGATCCCGCCAGGAGTAACGACCACCGGCGGGTGTGTCCGGGGCGTTACAACATGAGCGTGAGCCATGTATATAGCACTATGGGTGGAATAGAGTATAATGATGGGGGTTATGTGGAGAAGACAAAAAAGGAGAAATTCTCACATCAACGAGTCTAATCAATGAGCTATGGAGATGCCCATCGATTGATGTTAATGCGAGGAGTAGGGATTGCCATGCAACGGATGCACTAGAGCTATAAATGTATGAAAGCTCAACAAAAGAAACTAAGTGGGTGTGCATCCAACTTTCTTGCTCACGAAGACCTAGGGCACTTGAGGAGGCCCATTGTTGGAATATACAAGCCAAGTTCTATAATGAAAAATTCCCACTAGTATATGAAAGTGACAAAACAAGAGATTCTCTATCATGAAGATCATGGTGCTACTTTGAATCACAAGTGTGGTAAAAGGATAGTAGCATTGTCCCTTTTCATTCCCTTTTTTTTGGGCCTTCCTTTTTTTGGCCTTTCTCTTTTTTTTGGGAAAATGTTGTATTAAATGATGATCATCACACTTCTATTTATTTACAACTTAATTATTACAACTTGATACTAGAACAAGGTATGACTCTATATGAATGCCTCCAGCGATGTACCGGGATATGCAATGAACCAAGAGTGACATGTATGAAAGAATTATGAATGGTGGCTTTGCCAAAAATACTATGTCAACTACATGATCATGCTAAGCAATATGACAATGATGAACGTGTCATGATAAACGGAATGGTGGAAAGTTGCATGGCAATATATCTCGGAATGTCTATGGAAATGCCATAATAGGTAGGTATGGTGGTTGTTTTGAGGAAGATATAAGGAGGTTTATGTGTGAAAGAGCGTATCGTATCACGGGGTTTGGATGCACCGGCGAAGTTTGCACCAACTCTCAATGTGAGAAAGGGCAATGCACGGTACCGAAGAGGCTAGCAATGATGGAAAGGTGAGAGTGTGTATAATCGATGGACTCAACATTAGTCATAAAGAACTCACATACTTATTGCAACAATCTACAAGTCATCAAAAACCAAGCACTATGCGCATGCTCCTAGGGGGATAGATTGGTAGGAAAAGACCATCGCTCGTCCCCGACCACCCCTCATAAGGAGGACAATCAAAGAACACCTCATATTTCAAATTTGTTACATAACGTTTACCATACATGCATGCTACGGGACTTGAAAACTTCAACACAAGTATTTATCAAATTCACAACTACTCAACTAGCACAACTTTAATATCGCTACCTCCATATCTCAAAACAATCATCAAGCATCAAACTTGTCTTAGTATTCAAAACACTCATAAGAAAGTTTTTACTAATCTTGAATACCTAGCATATTAGGATTATTTAAGCAAATTACCATGCTATTTAAGAATCTCAAAATAATCTAAGTGAAGCATGAGAGATCAATAGTTTCTATAAAACAAATCCACCACCGTGCTCTAAAAGATATAAGTGAAGTACTAGATCAAAAACTATATAACTCAAAAGATATAAGCGAAGCACATAGAGTATTCTAATAATTTCCGAATCATGTGTGTCTCTCTCAAAAGGTGTGTACAGCAAGGATGATTGTGGTAAACTAAAAAGCAAAGACTCAAATCATTCAAGACTCTCCAAGCAAAATACATATCATGTGGTGAATAAAAATATAGCTCCAAGTAAAGTTACCGATGGAAGTAGACGAAAGAGGGGATGCCTTCCGGGGCATCCCCAAGCTTTGGATTTTTGGTGTCCTTAGATTATCTTGGGGGTTCCATGGGCATCCCCAAGCTTAGGCTCTTGCCACTCCTTGTTCCATAATCCATCAAATCTTTCACCCAAAACTTGAAAACTTCACAACACAAAACTCAACAGAAAATCTCGTGAGCTCCGTTAGCGAAAGAAAACAAAAGACCACTTCAAGGTACTGTAATGAACTCACTATTTATTTATATTGGTGTTAAACCTACTGTATTCTAACTTCTCTATGGTTTATAAACTATTTTACTAGCCATAGATTCATCAAAATAAGCAAACAACACACGAAAAACAGAATCTGTCAAAAACAGAACAGTCTGTAGTAATCTGTAACTAACGCAAACTTCTGGAACTCCAAAAAATCTACAAAAACAGGAAGTCCTAGACAATTTGTTTATTAATCAGCAGCAATTGGAATAAATATTTTATCACGTTCTGGTGATTTTTAACAATTATTTTTGTGAACAGAAAGTTTCTAGAAATTTCGGCAAGATCAAATAGCTATCATCCAAGAAGATCCTATAGGTTTAACTTGGCACAAACACTAATTAAAACATAAAAACACATCTAACCAGAGGATAGAACAAAGATTTATTCCTATACAGAAGCAAAAAGAAAAAAACTAAAAATAAAATTGGGTTGCCTCCCAACAAGCGCTATAGTTTAACGCCCCTAGCTAGGCATAAAAGCAAGGATAGATCTAGGTAGTGCCATAGTAATAGGATAGATCATTAAAACTCATTTCATATTCCCTACGTTCAGCAGCAAGTTTCCTTTGAGGCAAGCAAAAGTAATCAAAAGGGCTAAATTTAATGGGACAAAAGTCCCCACGATCAATTTTAGGAGGTATAGGTTCCTCTTTCGGCCCTTCGTATTGCACAACCAATTCATCGTTATAAGCATTCTTTTAACAGAACTTTGTGAGCCTATACTCGAGAGAATATCCTAGCTCATTATTTCGAATAGCCAAATCATCATTAAGTTCAGAAATTCTATCAATTAGAACATTGGTAGGGACCTTTTTTCTAAGATTTTCATTAAAAGCAACATAGTCTAGAGATTGAAAACGCATTATATCTTCTTGATCAAAGAGGATAGCCTCTATGGGAGGACGTCCAGCGTCCACCCTATAATGCGCAAAGATTTCTTTGGCTTCTTTTATTATAAATCTGAACTCATGAGCCAAAAAGATAGTAGCGGCATGCTTAACAGAAGAGTGCTCTATATTAGAAAATTCTAAGAAAATCCTTTGTATGCAAGGGTGCAAGTGCATAAATTGTGTTTCAAGTTCAACTATAAGCATGGCAATAGCGTCCACAAGACTACTAGTTTTATGAAGAATGGAACTGCCCATAGAAGGCAAAGTACCGACACAAGTAAAGAAATCTTGAATAACCCCTTTTCCAATAATATTACCACTACCAATTTGGATTTTTTTGTATGTAAGATAGGGGGTTCTTCAGCTGGAGCATCAGAATTTTCCATGTTATTACTATTGTCCATATTGACAATAGTTTCGCCAATTTTAGACATAATGACAAAAAGTGCGAGGAGCAAAAAGAGAGAGGGAGGCAAACGGAAAAGAGAGGGAGAATAAAACAGCAAGGGTGAAGTGGGGGGAGGAAAACGAGAGGCAAATGGCAAATAATGTAATGCGGGAGATAAGGGTTTGTGATGGGTACTTGGTATGTTGTCTTTTGCGTAGACCTCCTCGGGAACGGCGCCAGAAATCCTTCTTGCTACCTCTTGAGCACTGCGTTGGTTTTCCCTTGAAATGGAAAGGGTGATGCAGCAAAGTAGTGTAAGTATTTCCCTCCGTTTTTGAGAACCAAGGTATCAATCCAGTAGGAGGCTACGCGCGAGTCCCTCGCACCTACACAAAACAAATAAATCCTTGCAACCAACGCGATAAGGGGTTGTCAATCCCTACACGGTCACTTACGAGAGTGAGATCTGATAGATATGATAAGATAATATTTTTGGTATTTTTATGATAAAGATGAAAAGTAAAATAAAAGGCAATGAAAATAGCTAAGTGTTGGAAGATTAATATGATGGAAAATAGACCCGGGGGCCATAGGTTTCACTAGTGGCTTCTCTCAAGAGCATAAGTATTTTACGGTGGGTGAACAAATTACTGTTGAGCAATTGACAGAATTGAGTATAGTTATGAGAATATCTAGGTATGATCATGTATATAGGTATCACGTCCGAGACAAGTAGACCGACTCCTGCCTGCATCTACTACTATTACTCCACACATCGACCGCTATCCAGCATGCATCTAGAGTATTAAGTTCATAAGAACAGAGTAACGCTTTAAGCAAGATGACATGATGTAGAGGGATAAATTCATGTAATATGATAAAAAATCCCATTTTGTTATCCTCCATGGCAACAATACAATACGTGCCTTGCTGCCCCTACTGTCACTAGGAAAGGACACCGCAAGATTGAACCCAAAGCTAAGCACTTCTCCCATTGCAAGAAAGATCAATCTAGTAGGCCAAACCAAACTGATAATTCGAAGAGACTTGCAAAGATAACCAATCATACATAAAAGAATTCAGAAGATTCAAATATTGTTCATAGATAAACTTGATCATAAACCCACACTTCATCAGTCTCAACAAACACACCGCAAAATAAGATTACATTGAATAGATCTCCACGAGAGAGGGGGAGAACATTGTATTGAGATCCAAAAAGAGAGAAGAAGCCATCTAGCTAATAACTATCGACCCGAAGGTCTGAGGTAAACTACTCACACATCATCGGAGAGGCTATGGTGTTGATGTAGAAGCCCTCCGTGATCGATGCCCCCTCCGGCGGAGCTCCGGAACAGGCCCCAAGATGGGATCTCGTGGGTACAGAAGGGTGTGGCGGTGGAATTAGGTTTTTGGCTCCTGTTCTGATCGTTTGGGGGTACGTAGGTATATATAGGAGGAAGGAGTACGTCGGTGGAGCAACGAGGGGCCCACGAGGGTGGAGGGCGCGCCTGGGGGGGTAGGCGCGCCCCCTACCTCATGGATTCCTCCTTGATTTCTTGACGTAGGGTCCAAGTCCTCTGGATCGTGTTCGTTCTGAAAATCACGTTCTCGAAGGTTTCATTCCGTTTGGACTCCGTTTGATATTCTTTTTCTGCGAAACTCTGAAATAGGCAAAAAACAGCAATTCTGGGCTGGGCCTCCGGTTAATAGGTTAGTCCCAAAAGTAATATAAAAGTGACTAATAAAGCCCAATAATGTCCAAAATAGAAGATAATATAGCATGGAGCAATCAAAAATTATAGATACGTTGGAGACGTATCAATGAGCGTCTTGGTGACGGACACGTTGCAGATGGTGGGCGTGCAAAGCATTGGGAGCACACCCGAGCTGACGGTAGAGACGATATGATCCCCTGAGTCGAAGCTGAGGTCGGCCTCGGGCACGGACCAGCTCGGCGGAGCCCCCGAGCGCTTGGAAGTGGCGCCGATCTGGCGAAGGAATGGCTTGATATGACGATCCGAGGGCGGTGCTTGCGAGCCGCCGAGGAGAGTCGCGACCACGTGGTGCACCGGTGCCGCGTAGCGCGCAGCAAAGAGGCCGCGTAGCTCCTCCCAAGATGCCATCGTGGATCGGGGAGGTTGAGCAGCCAGGCGCGTTGTGCGCCAGTGAGGGCCATGGGAAGCCAGTTGGCCATGACCTTGTCGTCACCCCAGGCCTTAAGGACGGCCTCCTCATATGCCAGCAGGAAAACCATTGGGTCTGCCACACCGTCGTAGTGCGGCGGCATCTCCGGCTTGAACTTGGGTGGCCACTGCACCTGCCGCAAGGCGGGAGCAAGGGCTCGGAACCCCCAGGCATCACCGTGGGAACCCGTAGATCCGGCCGGAAGGGCGGCGCCAGCCATGGAGAATGGGCGCGAAGATGGTGGAGCGTGAATCGACGGAAGGAAAGCTCAGGCGCACCCCTACCTGGCGCGCCAAATGTCGGATCTCGGGTTCCGGCAAAACCCTCAAGGTTCGAACACTGGGGTGCGCACGAAGATCTCCCCCTACCGAATCACGCCCTCAGCCTCATCGGGATCTCTAAGCTTAGCTCGACGAACTCGCAACACAAGAGACACAAGATTTATACTGGTTCGGGCCACCGTTGTGGTGTAATACCCTACTCCAGTGTGGTGTGGTGGATTGCCTCTTGGGTTTAGGATGAACAGTACAAGGGGAAGAACAGCCTCCTGAGGGGAGGTGTTCTTGTGCTTGGTGGGTGTGAGGATGGCTTGGACCTAGTCCAAGATGAGATGGCTGAGGCTCAGTTGAGACGAGTTACCTCCTACTATGGTGGCTAATCCTATTTATAGAGGCCCTGGTCCTCTCCCCAAATATTGAGCGGGAAGGGAGCCAACAACGGCCAATTTGAAAGGGGGTAGCTGGTACAAGCTATCCTGACAAAGGTGGTCTTCGCCTGTAAAAGGCTCTAGTGGTGACGCCACCTTGGGCTCCATGGTGACCTCCATCTTGCTGTCCTGCTGGTCTTGGTCTCGTTGCACCGATATGGAAACCTTTGCTTGACACCTCGGTACTCCTCGCCTGCGCTTGCCTCCTTAGCACCAAAGAGGAAACAAGGACACTGCGCGCGCTGGCGCCCGCCTAGTCTCGATCGTCATGGCTCACGTCATGAGAACCTCGCGAGGTTTGCCTTGCCTTGATCTCTCCGCCCCTCGCGAGCCAGCCTGGTGAGGCCGCTCCCGCGAAGGTCTTGTGTCGTCCGCCTCGCGAGGCTTGGCCCCTCGTGAGGGTCTCAAATGCTTGTTGGTGAAGATGGGTCGTACGGGTCCGCTCGCAGAGCCATGCCGTGGGTTGCAGGAAGGCAAGTCTGGGGACCCCCGTTCCCAGAACGCCGACAGAACCGACATGTATGTGTCGTTCCTACTAAGGATAAAACGATGGGGTCTATCTCTACATAGATAGATCTTGTCTACATCATGTCATCGTTCTTATTGCATTACTCCATTTCTCCATGAACTTAATACACTAGATGCATGCTGGATAGCGGTCGATGTGTGGAGTAATAGTAGTTGATGCAGGCAGGAGTCGGTCTACTTGTCCTGGACGTGATGCCAATGTATTGATCATTGGCTGGATATCGTCATGATTATTTGAAGTTCTATCAATTGCCCAACAGTAATTTGTTTACCCACCGTTTGCTATTTTTCTCGGGAGAAGTCACTAGTGAAACCTACTGCCCCCGGGTCTCTTTCTCATATTATTTGCCTTTGCGATCTATTTTCCTTTGCTTTTATTTTCAGATCTATTAAACCAAAAATACAAAAATACCTTGCTGCGTTTTATTATTACTTATTTTATTTGGCGTTCGATCTATCAATCTACTACAAATTATTCACGTCCATTTGCCTATCTTGAGGCGCCGCTACCCAAAAGGGATTGACAACCCCTTTTACACGTCGGGTTACGAGGATTTGTTATCTGTGTGCAGGGGCTGTTTACGTTGTGTTGCTTGGTTCTCCTACTGGTTCGTAACCTTGGTCTCATAACTGAGGGAAATACCTACCGCCGTTGTGCTGCATCATCCCTTCCTCTTTGGGGAAATATCGACGTAGCTTCAAGCCGCATCAGCGCGGCACGCCACCTCCACCGCCGCCGGAAATAGGTTTTTTGGGGGGTTTAATAGTGTATCTCGAATTCTCGATCATATGAATATAAATTCGCAGTGTGACTGAATGAAAGATAAGTTTGAACGAACTTGCATTTTTATCTCTTAATGTACAGACTTATCAAACGATTTTCTTTTGAAAAAAGTCAATGGTTTTTAAATATAAAACACTCATCGCAAACGTTTTAGTTAGGACAACCGTACGCAAACCGACAGCTTCCCCAGGAAGCCAAGGGAAAATGTGCCGAGCAGGATTTCTGCAGCTCTTGATCGCAAATGTTTTAGATAGAACATCTGTATGCAAAGTGAGAGCTATGGTATTCCCCCTTAAGTCAAGGGAAAATTCGCAGCACAAGATTTGTGCATCCCTTCAACGCAAATGGTTGTTTTGGATGATCCGTGTGCAACCACGTAGAAAAAAAATTGGTAAGATTTGCATATGTCATATTGGGTATGTTGCCATTTGTCAAACTGGAAAGATTGACATTTATTGATCTAGTAATATTGCCATTTGTCAACCTTGTAACACTGCGATTTGTCAAAATATGCAGCTAAAAATCACTAGCACTATCTAATTTTTGCAACTAAAATTCAGTAATTAAGCATATAGTTCATTCATAGATTAAGCAGTCGTTCTTTATACAAACAGTTCAACTCGACAGCTGAACCGACCAAATGTTCCCCCAATTGTTACCAACCACGTACTAAAATAGCTAGTTCAACTATATATACTAGCTAATTTTAAGTACATTGTATAGTTCCACCACATCTATATTCATATGAACTGAACAAAATAGCTCGTAAATACTAGTACTACGGAGGGGCTCTGTACTACTTCTGGCAGCCTCTCCTCTGGCGAGCATGCTCAGTAAGAGGCAGAGGAGGAGGAGCCTACCGATGAGCTGGACAACTGCAATACAGTGCCTGCCACTATTGCAGCTTCAGCGACGCTCACCTCGAAAGGCCTCTACCGCTCCAGACAACCCCTCTTGAAGCGGTGGGTCTCCTTGTAGATCTCCTGATTCCTCGCCTCTGAGGCGGTGTGTGCCGCGGCTACGGCGGTGGTAAGGCTCTTTGCATGCTCGACGAGGCGCTCCTCCTCCTCCCGCAGGAACTCGATGTAGCGCGCAAGGTCGTTGACGCACGTGCGGGCCTCCACCTCCGCCTCCTGCCTTCAGGCGGCGGTGGCGGAGCGAGTGACGACCCCAGTGCTCGACGGTGGGCTGGCGGCCACGGTGGGCTGGCGGCCACGGTGGGCCATGATAGGGTGGCGGCCACGACCACCACCTCACGCCTTTGGGCCGCGGTGGTCGAGCGGGTGATGACCGACAGTGGGGTGTGATACATCTCCATCGTGTCTACGTTTTCAACCACTTTTGCCCTTGTTTTGGACTCTAACTTGCGTGATTTGAATGGAACTAACCCGGACTGACGCTATTTTCAAATAGAATTGCCATGGTGTTATTTTTGTGCAGAAATAAAAGTTCTCGGAATGACCTGAAACTTCACGGAGAATATTTTAGGAATTAATAAAAAATACTGGCAAAAGAATCAAGGCCAGGGGGCCCACACCCTATCCATGAGTGTGGGGGGCGCTCCTACCCCCTGGGCGCGCCCCCTGCCTCTTGGGCCCCTAGTGCTCCACCGACCTCAACTCCAACTCCATATATTCACGTTCAGGGAGAAAAAAATCAGATAGAAGGATTCATCATGTTTTACGATACTGAGCCACCGCCAAGCCCTAATCTCTCTCGGGAGGCCTGATCTGGAGTCCGTTCGGGGCTCCGGAGAGGGGAATCCGTCGCCGTCGTCATCATCAACCTTCCTCCATCACCGATTTCATGATGCTCACCGCCGTGCGTGAGTAATTCCATCGTGGGCTTGTTGGACGGTGATGGGCTGGATGTGATTTACCATGTAATCGAGTTAGTTTTGTTAGGGTTTGATCCCTAATATCCACTATGTTCTGAGATTGATGTTCCTATGACTTTGCTATGCTTAATGCATGTCACTAGGGCCCGAGTGCCATGATTCCAAATCTGAACCTATTATGTTTTCATGAATATATGTGAGTTCTTGATCCTATATTGCAAGTCTATAGTCACCTATTATGTGTTATGATCCGTTAACCCCAAAGTGATAATAATCGGGATACTTACCGGTGATGACCGTAGTTTGAGGAGTTCATGTATTCACTAAGTGTTAATGCTTTGGTCCGGTACTCTATTAAAAGGAGGCCTTAATATCCCTTAGTTTCCAATAGGGCCCCGCTGCCACGGGAGGGTAGGACAAAAGATGGCATGCAAGTTTTTTTCCATAAGCACGTATGACTATATTCGGAATACATGCCTACATTACATTGATGAACTGGAGCTAGTTCTGTTTCACCCTATGTTATAACTATTGCATGAGGAACCTCATCCGACATAATTATCCATCACTAATCCAATGCCTACGAGCTTTTCACATATTGCTCTTTGCTTAATTGCTTTACCGTTGCCACTGTTACAATTACTACAAAACTATTATTGTTACTTTTGCCACTGTTACTGTTATTTCCATACTACTTTGCTACTAAATACTTTGCTGCAGATGCTAAGTTATCCAGGTGTGGTTGAATTGACAACTCAACTGCTAATACTTGAGAGTATTCTTTGGCTCCCCTTGTGTCGAATCAATAAATTTGGGTTGAATACTCTACCCTCGAAAATTGTTGCGATCCCCTATACTTGTGGGTTATCAGGATGGCGGCCATGACGGCCACCTCCCTCCTTCGGGCCGCGGCGGCGGAGCGGGCGATGGCCCTGGCTTCCGATGGTGGTGTGGCGGCATCGGTGGCCGGCAACAGCTGCCGACAAGCAGCGGCGGCGAAGCTTGTGGTGGGTGTTCCGCGCACACCCAACAAGGATGCCACGCGCACTACACTACGCCGGGGACTGCGCTGCCGCCACGGTGTAGCCTCCCAGATGGAGTTGTCCTCTGATGACGGCGGAGTAGCTGAACAACGATGACGGACCGGTGCCATTGGCGATTGTGGGAGAAGCAGACGAGATAAGCTACAGGTAAGGAGGGGAAAAATGCGACGCATGACTCCTCGGCCCTGAGGGTTTATATAGCAGGCCTGTAGTCATTGGGATTTTGGGGCATTTCACCGGATCCTACGAGGTTGCGCGGGAACGGGCTCACCGATGATTCATTGGCGCCACTTCAAACCACCATTTGGCCCAAAGAACGCCCCCGTACGCTGTGCAAGCTTGCGCTATAAGACGTCTGCGGCAACGGGGTGACAAGACGTGGGAGAGGAGGAGGAAAGGCCACGTACACATACGGTTAATACAAAAAACGTTTGCGGTTTAATTACCTACTATACCCCCGTCTTGGTTTATAAGTAGGATTTAACTAATAAAATACGAATGCATGTCGCCAAAGATTATATAGTTGGATTCGTATTTGTACATAGTTTCCAATTATATAATTTTATAACACGCATCAACATTTTGTTGGTTAAATTTAAGGGCAAAGTATGGCACGGAATATAAAGGGGACTATAGACCAAGACAGAGGTAGTAGCACACGGCCGCTCTCTACGCAGCGACGCAACTGTCGGTCGGCTTGTAGGCGACCATTTCCCTGCATGTTCAACTGCTCTATGTGTGTGGTTGCTTGCGGTTGAGGCGGCCGCGGCGCGCTCTACTCACATCCCGCCGTGCGCGCTCTGCTCTCGCGTCCCTCCGGGTGCTCTGCCCTCGTCCCTCCATGTGCGCTGCCAGTGTTTGGGGCCGGCGCACGATCATGCACGTTCATGTCCATGCGGTTGCGCCGGGAGCGGCGCGACGACGCAGTTACCCACTGCAAAAACTGCCATGCGGACGCGCCAAGAATCCAGGCCGCCCGGCCCCCTTTTATTCCTGCGGCCATTTACCTTCATCTCTCGCGTTACACGACACAATAAGCACACCCACGATGACACATACAGAGAGGACATCCAAGGGTTCCAATGGCGCTCCCAGCGGCGGACGACGACAACGATGGGCAGTTCACCACATATCACATAGTGGACACCCATGTGAGGGGGAAGGCCCTCTCGGTGGTGTACACGAACGATCCGGTCTTGGTGGAGAGCTCCATCCAAACTATGGAGCAGTTCCTTGCCGAGGCCAAGTACCAAGTGGTCGGCTTCGACCTCGAGTACACCATCGGTCGTGCCCGGCACGATCAGAAGGTTGTCGTCGCCCAGCTGTGTGTGCGACATGACGTCCTCGTCTACCACTACCACCTAGACACAAGGCCTTGCAAGCGTTTCTACAGGTTTATCAATAGCTCCGACTACAGTTTCGCTATGGTGGACACCACCAACGATCTAAAAGCGCTCAAGGTTTCGGGCTTGAAATGCCCGAATCTTGTCAACATCCAGCACCACTACAAGGTCTGGGGCAGTGACAAAAACAAACTAAACTCCCTGGTTGACCTCACCTCGGCCATCATCAACCCCTACTACATGAAGATGAAGAATGAGAGCAAGAAGGACAAGAACGCATGCACAGTGTGTGGCATGAGAGACTAGATGAACAACATGTCAAGTACATGGCCAACGACGCATACACAAGCTACGAGATGTACAGGCGGATCGTTGACATGAGGAAGTGTCTTCTTCCTGCCCCAGATGAGGGATCGAGCCACAGAGAAGTGGCGGGAGCGTCACAAGAAGTAGATGACTAGACGATCGTTTCTCCTACTTTAGAATGCATGCAATTGTTTATTGAGGTATGTGCGAATGATCTGCATAGTCACTTATGTAATTGGATGTTTATTTCAGTTATATATACACACACACATGTCTATAGACAGAGCAAATCAGACGACTTATTAGCAGCAATCGTCTGTGTTATTATTGGTCTTCGCACACATTTATGATTACAGACCTGTTTGCCGCGTATCACACACATCTTGTTAAGTTGAACCGTTTCCATTGTGTTGCCTAATCACACACAGTTCATCCTAGTGAACCGTACGTTGTATATCGCACACACCTTCATCTGGCTGTTCGTTTCATTTGTTCCTCCTCATCGCAAAAAGTTAATTGAACTGAACTATATGCCCTGCATCGCACACCCGACTAAAATCTGAACCGTGTTTGATGCATCCGTCATCGCAAATGTTTTGCACCTTTTTTGACGGGTTTTTTATGCCACTGTTTGCGATTATGGCATCGCACACAGTTTCGTCGAAGGGTCTCTGATTCGACTGTCACGTTTGGACCATCCTGCAGTAGTGCTACCTACTGTTAAAAAGAAATATGAAATGCCTATTCTTGGGGACATTCATATCCCCGTTGAGGTAACTTAGTGATTTACGAAAGTTCTTCAGTTTCATGCTAATCGAAAGTGGTTGTTAATAAGACTTGATCAACCTTATTAATGGATCATTTTTGAGAGGTGTGAAGTTGATGAATTTAGTAAGCACTACCTTCCATCCCTACCTTTTGTTTTATGTTTTTATTAGTTAAATAAAATAAAAATCCATGTTTTGTCTATTTTCTGAATTTCCCATGCAATAAAAAATGATCCAAAAATAAAAGTTCACAAAATGCTCTGAAAATTTAATACGATTTTTTCCTGAATATTTATGAATTTTTGGTGCAAATAACATCAGAGGGAGGTGCACCAGGTGGGCACAACCCACCTGGGCGCGCCTGGACCCCCACGCGCGCCCTGGTGGGTTGTAGTCCCCATATGGGCCCCTCACTTATCTCTTCATCCCACATCACCACCTACCTCCAGAAAAAAATCACCATTGCTCCCTCTCTCTTGTTTTCTTGCTCTCAAACCCGCGGATTTCGTTCTCTTTGCTCGAAGCTCCGTTTCTGAAACTATTTCGGGGGATTGTTGCTTCCTTCGTTTGTCCAATTAGTTTTTGCTTTAGTGGTTTATATTTTGAATAATTAGCTACTCTTGGTCCTGCTATAGATGAGCTTGCATATTGAATTCTTGAGTTTTAAGTAGTTTGAATGCTTTCTATGGCCTCCATGCATCCCTATTAGTAGTTTCTATAAATCTTGTAAAGTTTTGTTGAGAAAATTTTGTGGACTAAAAATTTCAGAATTTTGTTCATATGAAAAAATGAGTATCTTTAGGAAGTTTGCTTCCAACAAGAGCTCCAAGGGTGTTATCAGGGAGTCATCTGACAGTGATATCCATACCCGGAGAATGGCGGAGGTACGACTGTGCGAATGGCCGCATAACTCGTTCATGGAAGGGGTCGGAATCCTTCAAGAGTTTACACAATATGCTGCTAATGCCGGCCTCACCGGCTTCATCGCAGCTGAATGTGAACAATATAATCTCCTCACAAATTCCTTTGTGCAAGTTTCCGTTTCCTTCATAGGAATAATCCCCCTGAGGTGCAGTTTAATTTATATGGTGAAACCCATCAGATCCCTCGTATTGAATTTTATGATATTTGCATGATCCCTTTTGATGGGAATTTAGTAGAGCCTAGGCCTGCAGAGTTCGAAGGCTTTTATTGCACCCTGTCCGTAGGGGATGAGAGTGGGGTGTCAAGTGTCACCACCACTAGCTTACATTTTCCTGACGTGCATTACTTTGCTTTATTCATTGCGAAGTGTTTGCTCACTAGAGAGAAGGTGGGTGCGCTTAGTGCTCTAGACTTTGCTGTTTTACATCGTGCACTTTACGGCGACAACACTTATAGCTTGGGAGCTATTGTGGCACGTCGCCTCCACATTAACAGGTCCAAGGGAAAAATACATGGTGGTATTTACGCTACCCGCTTAGTGGCTCACTTTAACATTCAGATATGCCAGCATGATTATCCCTTACCTAAAGTTTATTGATATCGTCAGGCTATGGAACACGACCAGTTTATTGCTGCCGATTACCCTAACATCCATGTTCATTATGACCTGGTTTTCAGTGTGAACACTCATGATATTATTCCATTGCATGCACCTACTTTGTTTGATCCTATTGCCAGGGGTGGATACAGGATTATGCCCGAGGAAATCATCGCCTACCGGAACAACCAAGCTGCATCATAGGCGAGCCTCAGCAGTGGGATCCACATATGCCCACTCCTCAAAATTTCAACATAGGACCCCATGGTTTCTTCGACTGACTGATTACCAAGTTAGGCCAAAATTCTATGCTTGGGGGAGTACGTATTTCCACCAACATTACATTCATGTTCACACATTTCATTCCAGTTGTCGGTGTCCACACTTTTTCATTGTATTACCCATGCTAAATTTATTTTCTCACTTTCTTCTTGTGTGTTTAAATTTTTTTGAGAAAATCAAAAAAATGTTTCTTGCTTCTTTTCGGTTTTTCTTCCTAGTTTAAATTGTTGTAGCACTAAAAAGAAAACCCAAAAGATTTCCTTGTTCTTATCTTGATTGTTTGGAGCTTTCCCGTGGAAATAGTTTTTCTTGTTTTGGTTTTCCCTTTTATTTTATTTCTTTCAGAAAAAACAAAAACTCCAAAAATATTTCAGTGTGTTTCTCTGAATTTCTTTCCCTTTTATTCAGTCATACCGAGGGGAAGACCATGATGAAAATGTTGAGTGGCTCTCACATGCATTATTGTTGATCTAACAAAGAGCCCATTTTACCTTGTCTTCTCCTATTGAATAAAATGTTTGCAGATTCCAGCTTAGTCCACGGCGCTCTTGCACTATTATCATTTTCATATCGTTCGGTCATGCAAGTGAAAGGCAATAATGACGATACTTGATGAACTAGCCATGGCAGAGAAAAACGGGTATGAACTCGACTTGTTCTGTTTTTGTAAATATGTTTAACCTGGTATCCATGATTCATCCCATTATGATTAAACATGTTTGCAAATGACAATTAGATATTATAGTTTCTCATGCCATGCATAAGTAGCTGGCAGTGGATAATGATTTATCTTGGATGTCAACATTGCATTAAAATGATTGTGATGTAGTATGATGATATGGTATCCTCCTCTCAATGTTTGAGTGGCTTGACTTGGCACATGCTCATACATGCAGTTGAATCAAAACCAACATAACCTCTATGATATTTATGTTCATGGTGTTCATATCCTATTCATGCTAGTGTCCAATGTTACTTATGCATAATGCATGTTCATGACCGTTGTTGCTCTCTAGCTGGCCGCTTCTCAACCTATTTGTTAGCCTTCGCCTGTACTAAGTGGGATTTCTGCTTGTACATCAGAAACCTTGAACCAAAGTTATTCCAGATGAGTCCACCATACCAGCCTATATGCGGTATTACCCTGACGTCCTAAGTAAAGTTGCATGTGCCATCTCTAAAAACTTCAAATAAATATCCTTTTTATGTGCCTGGATTGTTCATTGAACGACAAGAGGTAGTCGGTATCTTCCACACTAAGCAGATTATTCTCAGGATGAGTGTTTATTCACTCACCACTGCACGAGAAGAGGGCGGTAATAGAGATTCCCAGTCCCAAACTGCAAACAGAAGAGAGCTTACAAATAATCAAACCAAAACTCCTTCAAAGTCATAACCTTTACTTTATCGCTTGGGAACCGCCACTAATGTTTTTAGCATGGAATATATTGATAACTGATGGTCGCGAAGTAAACAAGAAGGGTGCATCTTTCAAAATATCATCTACCTCTGTTTTAAAACTTGAGCTCTGGCACCGCTGCAAGTCACTGCTTCCCTTTGTTGAAGGGACTATCTATTTACTTTATGTTGTGCCATCACCTTCTAAAATAAGCGCCAGAACCTGAGAGCACTGATGTCATGCTTATGCATTGTGTGTAGCTAATGTTGGGTTCATCATGACTGGATCTCTTCTACCATGAATTACAATGTTTAGTCGCTGCTTGAACTTTGGAGGTGCTCTGCATTTATGTTTTGCGGTCTTAGAAAGGGCTAGCAAGGTATCACCTTTGTCATATTATATCATGGTTGTTTTGACAACATGTTGTTGTTTGAGATATCTTATTATTGCTCGCTGGTTGATTATGTCATTGATATGAGTTAATATAATTTTTATGAGTTATTGTCGACATGGTTAGTTATAATATTGGCTCAAAACATGGGTGTTGTTTAAGCTTCCTTATGCAAACAAGAGCAAAACAGTTCGTAAAAGTTTTTCTTTTTCACTTTCAGTTTATCAACTGAATTGCTTGAGGAAAAGCAAAGGTTTAAGCTTGGGGAGTTGATACGTCTCCGTCGTATCTACTTTTCTTAATGCTTTTCCTATTGTTTTGGACTCTAATTTGCATGATTTGAATGAAACTAATCCGGACTGACGCGGTTTTCAGCAGAACTACCATGGTGTTGTTTTTGTGTAGAAATAAAAGTTCTTGGATTGGAGCGAAACTTTGCAAGGATTTTTATACAATAAAAGAGAATTTCTAGAGCCAAGAACCACTGGAGGGGGCACCTGGGTGGGCACAACCCACCAGGGCGCTCCACCCCCTCCAGGCGCGCCCAGGTGGGTTGTCCCCACCTGGTGGCCCTGCAGACCCTAGAACCGATGCTATAAAATCCTATTTAGAATTATTGCGTTCCACGAGATGGAGCAGTCGCCGTCTGCTGTTCTTCATCGGGAGGCCAGATCTGGAGTCTCTTTGGGGCTCCGGAGAGGGGGATCTTTGATCTTCATCATCACCAACCCTTCTCCATCGTCAATTCCATGATGCTCTCCACCGAGAGTGAGTAATTCCTTCATAGGCTCGCTGGTCGGTGAGGAGTTGGATGAGATTCATCATGTAATCGAATTAGTTTTGTTAGGGCTTGATCCCTATTATCTAGTATGTTCTTATATTGATGTTGCTATGACTTTGCCATGCTTAACGCTTGTCACTTTGGGCCCGGGTGCCATGATTTCAGATCTGAACCATTTATGTTATCACCATTATATCTATGTTCTATATCCGATCTTGCAAGTTATAGCCACCTACTACGTGTTAGGATCCGGCAACCCCGGAGTGACAATAGTCAGGACACTTCCCGGTGATGACCGTAGTTTGAGGAGTTCATGTATTCATCATGTGTTATTGCTTTGTTTTGATTCTCTATTAAAAGGAGGCCTTAATATCCCTTAGTTTCCAATAGGACCCCACTGCCACGGGAGGGTAGGACAAAAGATATCATGCAACACTACAAAAAAAGACACATCCATGACATTTTGGGCCGAACGAATTTTTTTCTGTCATACATATGACACTTCTATGACGATAATTGTGACAAAACCCGGTATCATCATAGATGTGGTCGGCTCCTACTTCTATGACAAAAAATCCTGACAGAAAATGGGCTTTTCATCCTGGGCGGGCCGGAGACGCAGCCGCATGACATTCTTTGGGCCGTCCATGACGAAAAATACCGTGGTAGAAGCGAGGGGGAGGAAAATTTCGGGGAGTTCCCGATTACGGTGGGAGGTCGGGGGCCGAGCGATGCGTGTTTCTCTCGTACACGTACGCGCGTGTGTGCGAGGCGTTGGCTCTAACTGAACCCGAGCGAGGCTTTGGGCTCTAACTGAACCCGAGCGATTGCACTGCAGGCTACGCGTTACTGAACCCGAGCGATTGATCGATGGCTGTTAACTGAAACCGATCGAGCGATTCCTTCGCTACTGCTGCTAACTGAAGCCGATCGATTGGATGAACAGTGAGCGGTGGCGTTGCCTCTGGATGAACAGGACTCATGGTGTGGAGGGCTGGATGAACAGTAGATGATGGAGGGGTGCCCGTGGAGGGGTGGTTGAACAAGACCCCATGGTGTGGAGGGTTGGATGAACAGTAGACGGTGGAGGGATGCCCGTGGAGGGGTGGTTGAATAGTAGCCGGTGGAGTAGCGCGCGGTGGAGGCTGGATGAACAGGATCCCGTGGAGGCTGGAGGAGGTCGACGGTAGCCCGTGGAGGCTGGAGGAGGTCAACTGTGGAGATGAACAGTATCCCGTGGGGTCCCGTTTTGCGGTACGCCACACCCCTCCCGATCAACAGGACCCCTGTTTTGACCGTAGCGCTCCAACACAAGTCTGTTTCCTCCGTTTTGTGGTATGCCACACCCCTCCCGATCAACAGGACCCCCGTTTCGACCGTAGGAGGTCCGTTTCCTCTGTTTTGTGGTACGCTAGACCCCTCCCGATGAACAGGATCCCGTTTCGAACATGGCCGGTTGAACACAAGGTCGTTTCCTCCGTTTTGCGGTACGCCAGGCCTCATTTCCATCACATGTTCCGTCCAAGCCCTCCTGATGAACACGACCACGCATTCCGTTCCGACCCAGCCGGTTGGCTCCCACGCGTTCCGTTGCCTCCCTATGAACACGACACATTCCGTTGCCTCCCGATGAACACGATGCATTACGTTGCCTCCCCATGAACACGACGCATTCCGTTACCTCCCCATGAACACGACGCATTCCGTTGCCTCCCCATGAACACGACGACGACGTTGTTTCTCCATTTCGACCCAGCCATGTACATGAGCCCTGGTCGTACGTATGCGCGAGTAGGCGTTCGAGACCCTTCCTGTATGTACGTACGTGGTCGTATTTTATTTCTTGCACCCTGGCCGCTGTACGTACATGTACATGCTACGTGCGGCCTCTACTACGAAAGGTACGCGCCTCTACTACAACATGTACGCGCCTCTACTACGACACGTGCGCGCCTCTACATTGACCAGTATATATGTATGTACACGTTCGCGACCAGAATGACAACGCTACGTACGCTTCGACTAGGTGGGTCCCGACTGTCAGGCACTTCCTTGCCTGCGAAGATGTAGCTGGTGGGTCCCAGCAGTCAGGGGGCCGAATCGTTTTGTTTTTTTGCCCGGACGCACTTTCTTGCGTGCGAAGGTGTAGCTGCTGGGTACCAGCAATCAAGGGGGGAATCATTTTTTTTGCCTGGACGCACTTCCTTGCATGCGAAGATGTAGCTGGTGGGTCCCAGCAGTCAGGGGGGTGAATCATTTTTTTCGGACGCACTTCCTTGCGTGCGAAGATGTAGCTGGTGGGTCCCAGCAGTCAGGGGAAATGTTTTTTCACGAAATACGGTGGCCCGTCCGGTGGGTCCCCGCTGTCAGGTGGAGGAATAATTATTTTGCGCGTAATAAGGAGGCACTTCCTTGCTGCGGCCGTGGACCCAGCTGTCAGCCTCTCCACATACAGTCCATGTTCGATGGAAGCCATTCCTTGACCACGTTGACCACGCCGCGCCGAGAGCACCAGGGCGGTGGACGACGGCGAGGCCTAGGAAGGGGACGACGCGGAGACGGGAAGACGCGGCAGTGGATGCACATGCGTAGAGGAGTATGAGGGTTCACTCGTTCGGTTGCGGTGTGAGGCTGCCGTCGCCACAGAATAACAGGGGGTGTGGGTGCGTAGAGGGATGGCCTGGTCAACGGTGGGAGTAGTAGGGGGCGGTGAGGCCTCCGCGGCATCACAGCCGGCCACGGGCGGCAGGAGCAGGCGGCACAAACGGCGCTGCTTTGGGCGGCTGGAGCAAGAAGACCAGAGGTTGAAGAAGCACTATGGCCGTTGGATGGACATCGTATGGTCACTGGAGCTAGAATCGTTCATATATTGACTAAAGTTGACAAAGGCCTCCGTCCCAGTCAACTTAGTAGGCCCACAAGTCAGCCTCCCACCAAGGTGGGTCCCAGCTAGCAAGGGGTATTCATTTTTTTGTGCATAATAAGGAGGCACTTCCGGTGGGTCCGAGCTGACAGCGGGGGGGCTTTTTTTCGCGAAATACGGTGGCCCGTCTTGTGGGTCCTAGCAGTCAGGGGGAAACATTTTTTTTCGCGAAATACTGGTGGCCCGTCCGGTGGGTCCCTGCTGTCAGGTGGAGGAATAATTATTTTCCACGTAATAAGGAGGCACTTCCTTGCGGCTGTCGTGGACCCAGCTGTCAGCCTCTCCACGTACAGTACTCTTTCGATGGAAGTTGGTCGTTGACCACATTGACCACGCCGTGCTGAGAGCACCACGGCGGTGGACGACGGCGAGGCCTAGGAAGGGGACGACGCGGAGCCGGGGAAGACGCGGCAGTGGAAGCCCGTGCGGAGAGGAGTACGAGGGTTCACCGGTTCGGCTGCGGTGTGAGGCTGTCGTCGCTGCAGAATAACAGGGGGTGTGGGTGAGTAGAGGGATGACCTGGCCAGCGGTGGGAGTAGTAGGGGCACTGAGGCCTACGCGGCAGCACAGCCGGCCACGGGAGGCGGGAGTAGGCGGTCCCGCCGGTGCTGCTTTGGCGGCTGGAGCAAGAAGATCAGAGATTGAAGAAACACGACGGCCGTTGGATTGACATCCAACAGTTACGTCTGCTAGAATCGTTTGTTGACGTATATAAAAACTAAAAAAATTCCAGTCCTCCTCCGCAGCTTACGTGTAAGTAATGTACTAATGTTATTCATGGTCATTACTACATATGTTTCTGCTGACAGAAGACACAAGATTTCATTCTTTTAAATAGGGAAGGAGCAAACTGGATTGTGATGACGAGCATGAAGGAAATATGCCCTAGAGGCAATAATAAAGTTATTATTTATTTCCTTATATCATGATAAATGTTTATTATTCATGCTAGAATTGTATTAACTGGAAACATAATACATGTGTGAATACATAGACAAACAGAGTGTCACTAGTATGCCTCTACTTGACTAGCTCATTGATCAAAGATGGTTATGTTTCCTAGCCATGAACAAAGAGTTGTTATTTGATTAACGAGATCACATCATTAGTTGAATGATCTGATTGACATGACCCATTCCATTAGCATAGCACCCGATCGTTTAGTATGTTGCTATTGCTTTTATCCATGACTTATACATGTTCCTTTAACTATGAGAATATGCAACTCCCGTTTACCATAGGAACACTTTGTGTGCTACCAAACGTCACAACGTAACTGGGTGATTATAAAGGTGCTCTACAGGTGTCTCCGAAGGTACATGTTGGGTTGGCTTATTTCGAGATTAGGAATTGTCACTCCGATTGTCGGAGAGGTATCTCTGGGCCCTCTCGGTAATGCACATCACATAAGCCTTGCAAGCATTGCAACTAATGTGTTAGTTGTGAGATGATGTATTACGGAACGAGTAAAGAGACTTGCCGGTAACGAGATTGAACTAGGTATTGGATACCGACGATCGAATCTCGGGCAAGTAACATACCGATGACAAAGGGAACAAACGTATGTTGTTATGCGGTCTGACCGATAAAGATCTTCGTAGAATATGTAGGAGCCAATATGGGCATCCAGGTCCCGCTATTGGTTATTGACTGGAGACGTGTCTCGGTCATGTCTACATTGTTCTCGAACCCATAGGGTCCGCACGCTTAAGGTTTCGATGACAGTTATATTATGAGTTTATGAGTTTTGATGTACCGAAGGAGTTCGGAGTCCCGGATGAGATCGGGGACATGACGAGGAGTCTCGAAATGGTCGAGACGTAAAGATCGATATATTGGACGACTATATTCGGACATCGGAAGGGTTCTGAGTGATTCGGGTATTTTCGGGAGTACCGGGGAGTTACGGGATTACGGGAGAAGTAATGGGCCTTGATGGGCTTTAGTGGGAAGAGGAAAAGGCTGCTGCGCCCCCCCCTCCCCTTTGGTCCGAAATGGACTAGGGAAAAGGGGGCCGGCCACCTCTCCTTCTCCTCCTATTCCTTCTCCCTTCCTCCCCTTTTGGTGGACTCCTACTAGGACTTGGAGTCCTAGTAGGACTCCATATGCTGGCCGCACCTTTTGCCTTGGCCGGCCTCCTCCTCCTCCATCCTTTATATACAGGGGCAGGGGCACCCCAAAGACACACAAGTTGATCTACGGATCGTTCCTTAGCCGTGTGCGGTGCCCCCTTCCACCAAATTCCACCTCGATCATATCATTGCAGTGCTTAGGCGAAGCCCTGCGCCGGTAACACATCAAGATCGTCACCACGCCGTCGTGCTGACGGAACTCTTCCCCGACGCTTTGCTGGATCGGAGCCCGGGGATCGTCATCGAGCTGAACGTGTGCAGAACTCGGAGGTGCCGTACGTTCGGTGCTTAGATCGGTTGGATCGTGAAGAAGTACGACTACATCAACCGCGTTGATATAACGCTTCCGCTTTCGGTCTACGAGGGTACGTAGACAAACACTCTCCCTTCTCGTTGCTGTGCATCACCATGATCTTGCGTGTGCGTAGGTAAATTTTTGAAATTACTACGTTACCCAACAGTGGCATCCGAGCCTAGGTTTTATGGTTTGATGTTATTTGCACGAGTAGAACACAAGTGAGTTGTGGACGATACAAGTCATACTGCCTACCAGCATGTCATACTTTGGTTCAGCGGTATTGTTGGACGAGACGATCCGGACCAACCTTACGCGTACGCTTACGCGAGACCGGTTCCCTCGACGTGCTTTGCACATAGATGGCTTGCGGAAGACTGTCTCTCCAACTTTAGTTGAACCGAGTGTGGCTACGCCCGGTCCTTGAGAAGGTTAAAACGGAGTCTATTTGACAAACTATCGTTGTGGTTTTGATGCGTAGGTAAGATGAGTTCTTGCTTAAGCCCGTAGCAGCCACGTAAAACTTGCAACAACAAAGTAGAGGACGTCTAACTTGTTTTTGCAGGGCATGTTGTGATGTGATATGGTCAAGACATGATGCTAAATTTTATTGTATGAGATGATCATGTTTTGTAACCGAGTTATCGGCAACTGGCAGGAGCCATATGGTTGTCGCTTTATTGTATGCAATGCAATCGCGATGTAATGCTTTACTTTATTACTAAGCGGTAGTGATAGTCGTGGAAGCATAAGATTGGCGAGACGACAACGATGCTACGATGGAGATCAAGGTGTCGCGCCGGTGACGATGGTGATCATGACGGTCCTGCTCACAAGCACAAGATGATGATGGCCATATCATATCACTTATATTGATTGCATGTGATGTTTATCTTTTATGCATCTTATCTTGCTTTGTTTGACGGTAGCATTATAAGATGATCTCTCACTAAATTATCAAGAAGTGTTCTCCCTGAGTATGCACCGTTGCGAAAGTTCTTCGTGCTGAGACACCACGTGATGATCGGGTGTGATAGGCTCTACGTTCAAATACAACGGGTGCAAAACAGTTGCACACGCGGAATACTCAGGTTTAACTTGACGAGCCTAGCATATACAGATATGGCCTCGGAACACGGAGACCGAAAGGTCGAGCGTGAATCATATAGTAGATATGATCAACATAATGATGTTCACCATTGAAACTACTCCATCTCACGTGATGATCGGACATGGTTTAGTTGATTTGGATCACGTGATCACTTAGAGGATTAGAGAGATGTCTATCTAAGTGGGAGTTCTTAAGTAATATGATTAATTGAACTTTAATTTATCATGAACTTAGTCCTGGTAGTATTAGCATATCTATGTTGTAGATCAATGGCTCGCATTGTTGCTTCCCTGTGTTTATTTTGATATGTTCCTAGAGAAAATTGTGTTGAAAAATGTTAGTAGCAATGATGCGGATTGGATCCGTGATCTGAGGTTTATCCTCATTGCTGCACAGAAGAATTATGTCCTTGATGCACCGCTAGGTGACGGACCTATTGCAGGAGCAGATGCAGACGTTATGAATGTTATGCTAGCTCAATATGATGACTACTTAATAGTTTAGTGCACCATGCTTAAACGGCTTAGAATCGGGACTTCAAAGATGTTTTGAACGTCATGGACCATACAAGATGTTCCAGGAGTTGAAGTTAATATTTCAAGCAAATACCCGAGTTGAGAGATATGAAGTCTCCAACAAGTTCTATAGCTAAAAGATGGAGGAGAATCGCTCAACTAGTGAGCATGTGCTCAGATTGTCTGGGTACTACAATCGCTTGAATCAAGTGGGAGTTAATCTTCCAGATAAGATAGTGATTGACAGAATTCTCTAGTCACCATCACCAAGTTAGTAGAACTTCGTGATGAACTATAATATGCAAGGGATAACGGAAAATATTCCCAAGCTCTTCGCGATGCTAAAATCGACGAAGGTAGAAATCAAAGAAAAACATCAAGTGTTGATGGTTCACAAGATCACTAGTTTCAAGAAAAGGGCAAAAGGAAAGAAGGGTAACTTCAAGAAGAACGGCAAGCAAGTTGCTGCTCAAGTGAAAAAGCCCAAGTCTAGTCCTAAGCCTAAGACTAAGTGCTTCTACTGCAAAGAGACTGGTCACTGGAAGCGGAACTACCCCAAGTGATTGGCGGATAAGAAGGATGGCAAAGTGAACATAAGTATATTTGATATACGTGTTATTGATGTGTACTTTACTAGTGTTCATAGCAACCCCTCAGTATTTGGTACTAGTTCAGTTGCTAAAATTTAGTAACTCGAAACGGGAGTTGCAGAATGAATAAAGACTAGTTAAAGGGCTAGGTGACGATGTGTGTTGGAAGTGGTTCCAAGATTGATATGATCATCATCACACACTACCTATACTTTCGGGATTAGTGTTGAAACTAAATAAGTGTTATTTGGTGTTTGCGTTGAGCATGAATATGATTTGATCATGTTAATTGCAATACAGTTATTCATTTAAAGTTAGAGAACAATTGTTGTTCTGTTTACATGAATAAAACCTTCTATGGTCATACACACCAATGAAAATAGTTCATTGGATCTCGATCGTAGTGATACACATATTCATAATATTGAAACCAAAAAGATGCGAAGTTAATAATGATAGTGCAACCTATTTGTGGCACTACCGTTTAGGTCATATTGGTGTAAAGCGCATGAAGAAACTCCATGCTGATGGGATTTTGGAATCACTTGATTATGAATCACTTGATGCTTGCGAACCATGCCTCTTCGGCAAGATGACTAAAACGCCGTTCTCCGGAACAATGGAGCAAGCAACAGATTTGTTGGAAATCATACATACTGATGTATGTGGTCCGATGAATATTAAGGCTCGCGACAAGTATCATTATTTTCAGAACTTCACAGATGATTTAAGCAGATATGGGTATATCTACTTAATGAAACATAAGTCTGAAACGTTTGAAAAGTTCAAAGAATTTCAGAGTGAAGTGGATAATCATCGTAACAAGAAAATAAAAAGTTTCTACGATATGATCGCAGAGGTAAAATATTTGAGTTACGAGTTTTGGCCTTCAGTTAAAAACCGTGTGGAATAGTTTCACAAATTCATGCCACCTGGAACACCACAGCATAATGGTGTGTCCGAACGTCATAACCGTACTTTATTGGATATAGTACAATCTATGATGTTTCTTACCAATATTGTTTTGGGATCATGCATTAGAGACAGCTGCATTCACGTTAAAAGGGGCACCATCTAAATCCGTTGAGACGACACCGTATGAACTATGGTTTAGCAATAAACCTAAGCTGTCGTTTCTTAAAGTTTGGGGCTGCGATGCTTATGTGAAAAAGCTTCAACCTGATAAGCTCGAACCCAAATCGGAGAAATGTGTCTTCATAGGATATCCAAAGGAAACTGTTGGATACACCTTCTATCACAGATCCGAAGGCAAGACTTTTGTTGCTAAGTTCGGAAACTTTCTAGAGAAAGAGTTTCTTTCGAAAGAAGTGAGTGGGAGGAAAGTAGAACTTGATAAGGTAATTGTACCTTCTCCCTTATTGGAAAGTAGTTCATCACAGAAAACTGTTCCTGTGACTACTACACCAATTAGTGAGGAAGCTAATGATGATGATCATGTAACTTCAAGATCAAGTTACTACCGAATCTCGTAAGTAAACCAGAGTGAGATCCGCACCAGAGTGGTACGGTAATCCTGTTCTGGAAGTCATGTTACTAGACCATGACGAACTTGCGAACTATGAGGAAGCGATGATGAGCCCAGATTCCGCAAAATGGTTAGAGGCCATGAAATCTGAGATATGATCCATGTATGAGAACAAAGTATGGACTTTGGTGGATTTGCCCGATGATCGGCAAGCCAAAGAAAATAAATGGATCTTGAAGAGGAAGACGGACACTGATAGTAGTGTTACTATCTACAAAGTTAGAATTGTCGCAAAAGGTTTTCGACAAGTTCAAGGTGTTGACTACGATGAGAGTTTCTCACTCGTATCTATGCTTAAGTCTGTCCGAATCATGTTAGCAATTGCCGCATTTTATGAAATCCGGCAAATGGATAAACAAAACTACATTCCTTAATGGATTTATTAAAAAAAAAGTTGTATACGATGCAACTAGAAGGTTTTGTCGATCCTGAAAGGTGTTAACAAAATATGCAAGCTCCAGCGATCCATCTATGGACTGGTGCAAGCATCTCAGAGTTGGAATATACGCTTTGATAAGTTGATCAAAGCATATAGTTTTATACAGACTTGCGGTGAAGCCTGTATTTACAAGAAAGTGAGTGGGAGCACTACAGTATTTCTGATAAGTATATGTAAATGACATATTATTGATCGGAGATAATGTAGAATTATTCTGTAAAGCATAAAGGAGTATTTGAAAGGAGTTTTTCGAAGAAGGACCTCGGTGAAGCTGCTTACATATTGAGCATCAAGATCTATAGAGATAGATCAAGACGCTTGATAAGTTTTTCAATAAGTACATACCTTGAAAAGATTTTGAAGTAGTTCAAAATGGAACAGTCAAAGAAAGAGTTCTTGCCTGTATTACAAGGTGTGAAATTGAGTAAGACTCAAAGCCCGACCACGGCAGAAGATAGAAAGAGAATGAAAGTCATTCCCTATGCCTCAGCCATAGGTTCTATAAAGTATGCCATGCTGTATACCAGACCTATTGTATACCCTACCCTGAGATTGGCACGGGAGTACAATAGTGATCTAGGAGTAGATCACTGGACGGCGGTCAAAATTATCCTTAGTGGAATAAGGATATGTTTCTCGATTATGGAGGTGACAAAAAGGTTCGTCGTAAAAGGTTACGTCGATGCAAGCTTTGACACTAATCTGGATGACTCTAAGTCTCAATCTAGATACATATTGAAAGTGGGAGCAATTAGCTAAAGTAGCTCCGTGCAGAGCATTGTAGACATAGAAAATTGCAAAATACATAACGGATCTGAATGTTGCAGACCCGTTGACTAAACTTCTCTCACAAGTCACACTATAGTACTCTTTGGGTGTTAATCACATAGCAATGTGAACTAGATTACTGAATCTAGTAAACCCTTTGGGTGTTGGTCACGTATCGATGTGAACTATTGCTGATAAATCACATGGCGATGTGAACTAGATTATTGACTCTAGTGCAAGTGGGAGACTGAAGGAAATATGCCCTAGAGGCAATAATAAAGTTATTATTTATTTCCTTATATCATGATAAATGTTTATTATTCATGCTAGAATTGTATTAACTGGAAACATAATACATGTGTGAATACATAGACAAACAGAGTGTCACTAGTATGCCTCTACTTGACTAGCTCATTGATCAAAGATGGTTATGTTTCCTAGCCATGAACAAAGAGTTGTTATTTGATTAACGAGATCACATCATTAGTTGAATGATCTGATTGACATGACCCATTCCATTAGCATAGCACCCGATCGTTTAGTATGTTGCTATTGCTTTTATCCATGACTTATACATGTTCCTTTAACTATGAGAATATGCAACTCCCGTTTACCATAGGAACACTTTGTGTGCTACCAAACGTCACAACGTAACTGGGTGATTATAAAGGTGCTCTACAGGTGTCTCCGAAGGTACATGTTGGGTTGTCTTATTTCGAGATTAGGAATTGTCACTCCGATTGTCGGAGAGGTATCTCTGGGCCCTCTCGGTAATGCACATCACATAAGCCTTGCAAGCATTGCAACTAATGTGTTAGTTGTGAGATGATGTATTACGGAACGAGTAAAGAGACTTGCCGGTAACGAGATTGAACTAGGTATTGGATACCGACGATCGAATCTCGGGCAAGTAACATACCGATGACAAAGGGAACAAACGTATGTTGTTATGCGGTCTGACCGATAAAGATCTTCGTAGAATATGTAGGAGCCAATATGGGCATCCAGGTCCCGCTATTGGTTATTGACTGGAGACGTGTCTCGGTCATGTCTACATTGTTCTCGAACCCGTAGGGTCCGCACGCTTAAGGTTTCGATGACAGTTATATTATGAGTTTATGAGTTTTGATGTACCGAAGGAGTTCGGAGTCCCGGATGAGATCGGGGACATGACGAGGAGTCTCGAAATGGTCGAGACGTAAAGATCGATATATTGGACGACTATATTCGGACATCGGAAGGGTTCTGAGTGATTCGGGTATTTTCGGGAGTACCGGGGAGTTACGGGATTACGGGAGAAGTAATGGGCCTTGATGGGCTTTAGTGGGAAGAGGAAAAGGCTGCTGCGCCCCCCCTCCCCTTTGGTCCGAATTGGACTAGGGAAAAGGGGGCCGGCCACCTCTCCTTCTCCTCCTATTCCTTCTCCCTTCCTCCCCTTTTGGTGGACTCCTACTAGGACTTGGAGTCCTAGTAGGACTCCATATGCTGGCCGCACCTTTTGCCTTGGCCGGCCTCCTCCTCCTCCATCCTTTATATACAGGGGCAGGGGGCACCCCAAAGACACACAAGTTGATCTACGGATCGTTCCTTAGCCGTGTGCGGTGCCCCCTTCCACCAAATTCCACCTCGATCATATCATTGCAGTGCTTAGGCGAAGCCCTGCGCCGGTAACACATCAAGATCGTCACCACGCCGTCGTGCTGACGGAACTCTTCCCCGACGCTTTGCTGGATCGGAGCCCGGGGATCGTCATCGAGCTGAACGTGTGCAGAACTCGGAGGTGCCGTACGTTCGGTGCTTAGATCGGTTGGATCGTGAAGAAGTACGACTACATCAACCGCGTTGATATAACGCTTCCGCTTTCGGTCTACGAGGGTACGTAGACAAACACTCTCCCTTCTCGTTGCTGTGCATCACCATGATCTTGCGTGTGCGTAGGAAATTTTTTGAAATTACTACGTTACCCAACAGAGCAAGGGTTGGTTGCGCTTTTCAAGCACTCATTGATGAAGTATCGTTCCTACCTGAGGCAAGCGCACTTCAATGGCAAGCCTCTGAACGAAATTTTTGTAAAGTCTCTGGTGCTACATTTATCCGGCAGTGACTGGAATAATCTTGTTACACATTGGTATCGGTTGCAGCGTAAGGTACTGTCTATGATATCACATCACAATTTGAACTACATTTCTGCATTTGCCTTAATGTCTCACATGTACGAAAACTGTTAGCAGAAGAACATTTGTTCTCAAGGGACCATAGAATCTCGCAACTATACTGCACACTGCATTGCTCTTGTGAGTACCTCTTGCCTTGTATGACCATACTAACTTTCATAGTTGTTTGATTATGTAGCGTCACTGCACATGTTAGCCTCGTAATCGTCCATTTGGTGGACATTATAAGATCCATATGGACTCTTACATAAATTTAGAATCAACCCAATGCTTTTGAAGAGGTTTAGCTCTGCAGTCCTCTTGTAAGGACTGAACGTGGTCTATCACTATACTTACATTAACAGCCACTCCCTCCGTCCCATAATATAAGAACGTTTTGTACAGTACACCAGTGTTCAAAACACTCTTGTATTATGGGAAGAGGATTGGTTCATTTTGTAGCATTCTGCATCTTATCTCCCTCGCCCACCATTTACTAAAAAAGATCAGATCTATATTTAATCTTACCAACAAGTAGAATACACAGACAATGACAGTGCAGAAGTGTAGCCCATTGCTCTTGTTAGTACATTTTGTCCTGTAACGCTTGTACTTCCAGGGATTGGTAGTTGATTATGTAGCATCAATCTGCATCTTATCTTCATTATCCTCTATCCCTTCCAGTATTATCATATCTATAATTACTCTCTACAAAATGTAGAGTACAGGCAATGCTTATGAAGAAGATTATGTGTTGAAATTCTTGAGTTATCCTTCCCTTGACATGGAGAAGGGCATTATAAATATGGTGTTAACTGTTAATGTAAGTCAGTCCTTCTAAAGCCTTTATCCTCAACTGCTGTTTAATTTGCTCATACTCCCTACCGTTTACTGTTGTTTAGTTTGCTGTTTCTACCAAAATGCAGGTTCGTAAGAACCATAAGTTGTAAGTTCTACTTGTAAAACCAAATTCCTTATTCATACCATGCACATTACTTAATACTCCCTATATGTATGCTTGTTTTTGTGGATCTATAATCCAGTGTGTGGTGAAGCAGCCCACGTTTGCACCTTGTCATCTCCTATTTCATCTTACTGATGTGGCTGATGATATGAACAACATGCCATGCACATTGTCCAAAATGGATACAATGATTTTATTTGCCCTTTATCTATGCTTGTTATGTTGACATGGTAATCCAGTAGTGTGGTGAAGCTCCCCGCATTATGAACAATGCCAAATTATGCTATTGATATTTTGAACTTACTCTTTATTTTCTAATTTGAAATTGGATAGAATTGACAGAACAATTATCATCTTTGTTTATACACGTGCAAAACCTGTCATCTCTCTGCTTTGTTTCAGGGTGATATGCCTGATGGCATGCACAAGTCTGCTGAAGGCTGTGAGACAAACCCAACATATATTATAGCATAGAAGGCAAAACATCTTGAAGATAGCGAGACAACCCCAAAGTCTTGTCTTGATGCAGTGTTCAAGTTACTTGAGACTAACAGTCAGACAAGCTCACAGAATTCGTTGTCTGAATCAGTTCGACTTCTTCAGTCCCAAGTTCTAGCAGAAAGGCATTCTGCAACTCAACTTTGACTTGAAGTCCTATCTCTAAGAAATATTGCGGAGAACACCAATGAGAACCTCATCGCTAAACAGCTACACCTGGAAGCTATGACCGACATGCTAGGCCGGTCTCACAGCCTTGCTCAGCAGCTTGCGCAGCAGTTCCCCCGCAAGGCTAACCTTTCTTGAACTGTCTTGGAAGTGGTCTCGGTTCAGTATTATTTTGTTACGCTGCAATGGTGCCCAGTTTTTGTAATATGCTTCTTCGTTGCGCTTTATGATCACTGGTGGCGAACTTCGATGCCCAGTGGATGTAATATACCTTAAATCCTTTATTGTACAGTGTAGGTTTATTCTTAGTTACTCTATGCCGTAATTTCTTTATTGTATAGAGTAGGTTTGTTCTTAATTCCTACTAGTTACTGCCATCATTCGCTATCTAAAAAAATCAGATGTAGTCGACCGGACCAAAACATTCGACTCTAACGGGCCAGGTTTTTAGCAGGCCAAAATTGGGCCGGCCTGCGTCTTTCTTGGGCCCGAATGATTGGGGCCTTCACACATTGCGCTAGGCCCAAACTTACACCGGCCTATATTTTAGTTGGGCCTTTTGTCGACCCAGAGCTTAGTTTAGCCCAGGTAGCGTTGGGCCATTAACATGCTGAATATTGTACTGGCGTGTTACAGCCAAGATGAAACCACGGGCATTTAGCAGGCCAAAATGCATATTGGGCCTCAATTTTCACTAGTCGTCGACGGGCCTTCAGCGGGCCAAAATGTAGATCGGGCCGTTTTGGGCCCAGTTAGCACACGGGCCGTTACCAGGCCGAAACATATCTCAGGCCTTAGTTGGCCCACAGATATCATGGGCCTTTAAGAGGCCGAAAGCTTAGCACAGGCATCAACGAGCCGAATTACGCGACATGCCTCCAACAGGCCCAAAGTCACGTTGGGCTTAATTGTTGACACCTTTAGCACGAGCCGTTAGTGGGCTCGATGTCCCGTCGGACCATATATGGCCCATGGGAAGCACGGGCCATTCCCAGGCCGAAAGTCACACCGGGCTGAAATGGGCCCATGTCTACATCAGACCTCTAACAGACCGAAAGTCACTGGGCTATAGTTGGGCCCAAATATTCGGCGAACAATTAACGGGCCAGATCTCGCTTCGGGCCGCAAATGGGCCCAAATATTGGGCGAACAATTAACGGGCCAGATCTGGCTTCGGGCCGTAAATGGGCCCAAATATTGGGTGAACAATTAACGGGCCAGATCTCGCTTAGGGCCGTAAATGGGCCTTTATTAAGCAGGCCGTTATTCGGCTGGCCCACTAGTACCTGATTAAGTTCTACGGGCCTTTGAGTGGGCCGGCCTTTTTAACCTATATGGGCCTCTGTTGGGCCCAGCCACGTGTCGACGTATCATAGGCATGTATCCTCCAATGGACGGGCGACATCTGGCCCACTGATGAGCTGACAGGTGTTCCCTTCGTCCAATCATAAATTTTACACGTGGAAATTTCCCATTGGTCAGGGCTGTTAACGGGTTATCGGATCCAAAATCCGACCCGATAGCTTAACGGCGTTCCATTACTGTGGATGCCATGTGTCGGTCACCCTGGACGAAGCACTTCTGTGACGCGCGATTTATCGTCATGGAAGTGGACACTTCCGTGATGATAATTTTGGTAATGTCATGGAACACTTCTACGACAGCACAGGTATGACTATCTTGATTCTGTCATAAAATCGTCATGGATGTACATGCATGACAAAAAACGCGACCTACTATGACAAACACGTATCATCACGGAAGTGTATTTTTTTGTAGTGCAAGTTCTTTCCATAAGCATGTATGACTATTTACGAAATACATGCCTACGTTATATTTATGATCTGGAGCTAGTGCAGCCATAGGTTATGACTGTCACATGATGAGTATCATCCAACAAATTACCGATCCAATGCCTACGATTTTCCTATATATTGATCTTGCTAAGTTACTACTGCTGCTGTTACTATTGCACTTGCTACAAAACTATTGCTATCACTGCTACAGTTACTATTGCTATTGCTACTACTATCAAAACTATCATACTACTTTGCTACTGATCACTTTGCTGTAGATAATTAATCCCTAGGTGTGGTTGAATTGGCAACTCAGCTGCTAATACTTACAAATATTCTTTGGCTCCCCTTGTGTCAAATCTATAAATTTGGATTGAATACTCTACCCTCGAAAACATTTGCGATCCCATATACTTGTGGGTTATCATGCACCCGGATGAACTGTTTGTGATTAGGCAATGATACGTCTCCAACGTATCTATAATTTTTTATTGTTCCATGCTATTATATTATCTGTTTTGGATGTTTTATATGCATTAATATTCTATTTTATATGATTTTTGGGACTAACATGTTAACTTAGAGCCCAGTGCCAGTTTCTATTTTTCCTTATTTTAGAGTTTCGCAGAAAAGGAATACCAAACGGAGTCCAAACAGAATAAAACTTTCCCCATGATTTTTCTTGGACCAGAAGACACCCAGGAGATTTGGAGTGCAAGTCAGAGGAGCCTCGAGGCGGCCACAAGGGTGGACGGTGCGCCCAGGGGGTGGGGCGCGCCCCCGACCTTGTGGGCCCCTCATAGCTCCCCTGACCTAATTCTTCCTCCTATATATACTCTTATACCCCAAAAACATCCAGGGGAGCCACGACACCACATTTCCACCACCGCAACCTTTTGTACCTGTGAGATCCCATCTTGGGGCCTTTTCCGGCATATTGCCGGAGGGGGAATCGATCACGGAGGGCTTCTACATCAACACCATTGCCTCTCCGATGAAGCTCGAGTAGTTTACTTCAGACCTACGGGTCCATAACTATTAGCTAGATGGCTTCTTCTCTCTCTTTGATTCTCAATACAAAGTTCTCCTCGATGTTCTTGGAGATCTATTGGATGTAATATTCTTTTGCGGTGTGTTTGCCGAGATCCGATGAATTGTGGATTTATGATCAGCTTATCTATGAATATTATTTGAATCTCCTCTGAATTCTTATATGCATGATTTGATATCTTTGCAAGTCTCTTCGAACTACCGATTTGGTTTGGCCAACTAGATTGGTTTTTCTTGCAATGGGAGAAGTGCTTAGCTTTGGGTTCAATCTTGTGGTGTCCTTTCCTAGTGACAGCAGGGGCAGCAAGGCACGTATTGTATTGTTGCCATCAAGGATAAAAAGATGGGGTTTTCATCATATTGCTTAAGTTAATCCCGCAACATCATGTCATCTTGCTTAATGCGTTACTCTGTTCTTATGAACTTAATACTCTAGATGCAGGCAGGAGTCGGTCGATGTGTGGAGTAATAGTAGTAGATGCAGAATCGTTTCGGTGTACTTGACACGGACGTGATGCCTATATTCATGATCATTGCCTTAGATATCGTCATAACTTTGCACTTTTCTATTAATTGCTTGGCAGTAATTTGTTCACCCATCGTAATAATTTCTATCTTGAGAGAAGCCTCTAGTGAAACCTATGGCCCCCGGGTCTATTTTACATCATATTAGTTTCCCGTCAACTTACCAATTTCTGTTGCTGTTTCCTTATTTTGCAATACTTTCCGTTCCATAAACCAAAAATATTACTTTACCGATTATCCATCTCTATCAGATCCCACTTTGCAAATAACCATGAAGGGGTTGACAACCCCTTTGTCGCGTTGGTTGCAAGTTGGTGTTTGTTTGTGCAGGTATTCGGTGGCTTGTTGCGTAGTCTCCTACTGGATTGATACCTTGGTTCTCAAAACTGAGGGAAATACTTACGCTACTTTGCTGCATCACCCTTTCCTCTTCAAGGGAAAAACCAAAGCATGCTCAAGAGGTAGTAGGCAACACAACAGAAATGGTCGGGTAGATCAAGGTGTGTGCGACAGACGGCATACAGTTCACTTGGATGAACTGTTTGCCATGAGCTGAGACAATAGAAATGGTTCAACTTAACATGATATGTGTGATACGTGGCAAACATGTCAGTAATCAGAAATGTGTGCGATGACCCATAACAACATAGATGATTGCCAAAACAAGTCATGTGAGTTGTGGGCAAACGCTTGCTGGTATACAATTGTCAATGATTGATGAATTCATCACCGACGGGTTCTGTAACGCCCGGATATTTAAGCTACGGTAATCCTCTGCTAATGATGCCATGTCACCACTATTACTATTGCTGATCTCGTTTAGATTCAAACCGGTTCAAATTTCAAATTCAAATTAAAGTCCAAAACTCAAAGTTTTCAAACACAAAAGCTAAAATGTTCAAAGTGTGGCAAATATTCCATAACCAATTCTGGTGGTGACCCAACATTTTTGTAGTGTTTAAATGCCCTAAACTAATTAAAACAGGGTCCAAAAGAATAATTTAAATGCTTTTAAATTAGAAAAATTACAAGCTATTTTATTTAGGTGCCAAGCTTTTTATGGCAGAGGCTTAATTTACATCGCTTAATTTAGGAACAAATTCTATATTTTATAAAACTCTAATAAATTAAACGTTAAAAGAAAATACAAAACAACATATAAAAAGAAACATAAAAAAAGGAAAGAGGAGGACCTAAACTACTGGACCCCCTGGCCCATCAAGCAAAGCAATCCAGCCCAACCTCCCACCCCCCCCCCCCGGTCGTCTTCCTCTTCTGTTCACCCGACCGAGCGCACCCGACCGCACGCTCCCGCCGAACCTGCTCGTCGCCCTTGGCCGCTACAGCGCCGGGGAGGGATAAGGGTGCCACCCTGGCGCCTTGGGGACGCCTCCTCTCCCACTACCCCCGCCCCACTTGCTCTCCCTCTCCCCTCCCCTCCTCAGATCCGCCGAGATGCGCTCGCCTGAGCGGGCTCGTCGTCGTTGCCACGCCGCGTGCGTGGCCACCGGCCCTTGTACTCCTTCCGCTCGTGTCCCGGGAGGTCCTCGGTGTCGACTAAGTCGCCTGCGTCGCGGGGTTGAAGATGGTGGGCCCCCTCGACGCCGTCTTCTTCTTCCCCTCCGTCCGCCTCGGGTCGCCGCCGCCTCCTTCGTCTCCGGCCGCTACGCGTCTTCCCCGGGCCTTCCCAGCAACGGTCGTAAGCCACTGCCCCTCCTCCTCCTCTCCTTTAGGTCGCCCGCACCCCGTAGCTTCTCCGCCGCGTGGCCGTGCTCTGGCCACCGCCATGGCTGCAAGCACCATGCTCCCGAGCCACTACGGCTTCGTCCGTCCGCCCTAGCATGCTCATGGAGCCCCGTGCCGCGTATAGTCGTTTCTGCGTAGTCCCGAACATCGGCGCCGCCTGCCGTGGTCGCTGCGCCCAACTCCAGGCACCATTGCACCCACTGGCACCTCTCCCCGATGCTTGTCGTCACCCTCTCCCCGTAGCCGCTCTCTCCTAACCAAATGGTCGTCGGAGCCGCGAGTCCGGTGAGCCCCGTCGCCTCTGTACGCCACCGCCAGCGCCTGCCGCTGCCACCCCGTCCCACCTCTGCAGCCGCCCTGTGGCCTCCCATCGTTGCAGCCCTGCCGCGGCCTGGCTCCCTTGCCGACTGCTGCTGCTGCACTTGCTCCGCCTCGTCGCCCCTTCACTGCAGCCCCGCGTGCCGACCGGCCCCGCCCGCGCCGCACCTCGCGCACCCGCTCGCGTTGGCCTCGGCCGCTGCCAGCCATGGCGCCCCGACCTCACACCCGCGTCGGCCATGGCTCGCCGGGCCTCGCCCCCTCGCCCCGCATTGCCCATCTCCGGCCACCGCTGGCCCCAGCCGCGCCCCGCCGTCGGCCGGGTCCGCCCCCATGGGCGCCCACTCCCCCGCCCGCGCTCGTTATCCGCCCGCCCCGCTTGGCCTATATGCCAATGAAAAATGGGGCTGCCCCTGTTAACGCCCCCCCCAAATGTGTAATAATAATATATATAATTAATTAACTTAATTAACTATACTTAATTAGCTTAATTAAATAGGTTAGTTAAGTTAAACCTGATTAGTTAAGCTGGGTCAATGGCAGACCGGCCCCACTGCCCAGTTTGACCAGTCAACGGTCAGTGTTGACCGTTGACATCATGATGACATCATGTGGTGCAATAACTATGTTTGAGAATTAATAATAATTTTAGTAATTGCTAAAACTTTAATAATTCATAGAAAAATAACCGTAACTCGGATGAAAAAACTTTATACATCAAAGTTGCTCAGAAAAATATGGAAAATCCGAATACGCAGTCCATTCATCCGCCACACGTCCCTAGCATAGTGAACATGCAACCGTCCCCCTCCGTTTCTTCTGTCCGAAAATGCCTAACAGCGGGAAACTCGAATGTTTTCCTCCTTCACCAGTATCGTGTAGCACCGCGGTAGAACACCCCTAGAGCTTCTTTTTGTCTTGTCATGCATCTGTGTGCTTTGTATTTACTGCTTCTTTCCCCTCTTCTCTTCGGTAGACTCCGAGACTCATGTTGCCCCTGTGATCGACTACATCGACGACAACCCGTCTTCCCTTTCAGCAGAGCTTCCAGACAAGCCCCCCTTTGATCATCCCGATATTGCCCATTCCATTCTATCATGCTTGCATTAGATTTTACTACTGTTATTGTTTGCTCCTATTCTGATGCATAGCCTGCTTTTGTAACCTGCTCATTGTACCTTACCTGCTTATCCTAAACAGCTTAGTATAGGTTGGTTAGTGATCCACCAGTGACCCCCACCTTGTCCTTGTTGCCCCTGCTTCATCATCGACGACTCGATCAACATGATCGATGACCAGAGACCGACACCTCACATCACACCACGCCCCTTTTTGTTGCTCGACTCTACAGAGTTACCATCGAGTGCCGAGGGTGGAACCTCATACATCACTCCTGATGAGATCTATGTAGTGTAGTTGTTCGGTCGTGGTCATCGAGGGTGGTTCCTCCTTCACCATTCCTGATACGGCTCTGTCGTGCAACACCTCAAGTGTGAACCTCGAGGGTGTTCCTCTTATGTTCACCTTGATGATTACATCGAGTGGAATCCACCGGGGGTGATTCCTCGGGTTTTCCCCTTGATGTTTAGACACAGGGTTACCTTGACTTTACTTGAGACATTGGTGAAAGTCGGGCGGGCCCGGAGAGCACCCGAGGAGTTGTTACGATGGCGGCTGGCTGTTTAGCAGTATCACCCAGGAGGGGGTGATAGCTCCGGACTTGTCCCGACAGCCGCACTTCTTTTAATAATGCACTAACAGGTTTGTGTATTTGTTCTGAGTTGGCCTTTGGCCTTTACGCACTAACCACCATGCGAGAATAGTTATGGGCCTCGACGTTGCAGTATCAGCCGAAGCTTGGTCAGATGTCCAGTTCAGCATTGTGGCTCGGTCGGATCATGCTGGCCATCTGAGGCGGTGCTGGTATTCACCCTGCTCGCAATGACCCGGAGTGCAACGGGCGATGGGCCCAGACCCCGGAGTGCTTAGGATGTAGACCGGCGGGGACCTCTCTGCTGAGCCTAGGTAGGGCTGCGACGTGTTGATTTTTCGAGGCCGGGCATTGACCCCAGAAAGGTGTGTCCGGCCAGAGTAATGAAGCATGTTGGAAAACATGGTGCACCCCTGCAGGGAAGATATATATTCGAATATCGTGTCCTCGGTAATGGACGTTCAGACTTGTATCCTGATCTTATAGAACTAGAACTGGATACTTGATATGTGATGGATATGTTGGCTCCGGGATTGCTTTCTCGCAGGGAGTCAAGGAAGGATCTCTGGGCATTAATGCTACAACATGCTTGTTAATTATAAACTGCTATTCTTTACTCTGCTACATGCTACAAGATGCTTGGAGCTGCTTGAAGATGCTAGTCTTCGATAGGCTGGGCCTTCCCCTCTATTCTGGCATCCTGCAGTTCAGTCCACAGATACAACCCTTCCATTTGATATCAATGCATATGTAGTATATATCTGATGCTTGCGAGTACTTTGGATGAGTACTCACGGTTGCTTTGCTACCCCCCTTTTCCCCTTCCTTCTTCTTTACGGTTGATGCAACCAGATGGTGGATCCCTAGAGTCAGATGCCACCCCCACCGACTATTACTACTACCTGGAGGGTGCCTACTACTACGTGGAGACCGCCGACGACTAGGAGTAGTTAGGAGGTCCCAGGAAGGAGGCCTTGCCTCTTCGATCGTGTTGCTTTTGTGCTAGCCTTCTTAAGGCATCCTTGTTTAACTTATGTATGTACTGAAATATTGTTGCTTTGGCTGACGCTTGTGTATCGAGCTTGTATTTGAGCCCTCGAAGCCCCTGGATTGTAATATGAAGCTTGTATTATTTTATATGTGTCTAGAGTTGTGTTGTGATATCTTCCTGTGAGTTCCTGATCTTGGTTGATGTAGTCGAACATCTTCGCGATACAACCGATCCAAGTACCAAACGTACGTCACCTCCGTGTTCAGCACACATTCAGCACGATGACGTCCCTCGAGCTCTTGATCCAGTTGAGGAAGAGGGAGAGTTCCGTCGGCACGACAGCGTGGCGACGGTGATGATGAAGTTACCAGCGCAGGGCTTCGTCTAAGCACTACGACGATATGACCGATGTGTTAACTGTGGAGGCGGGCGCCGCACACGGCTAGGAACAATTGATGTGTGTTCTAGGGGTGCCCTCCCCATGTATATAAATGAGGGAGAGGGATGGAGGCAGCCTAGGGCGCGCCCAAGTAGGAGGAATCCTACTTGGGCCCCTAGTCCAATTCAGCCCCTAGTCCAATTCAGCCCCCTACCATATTTGGACAAGGGGGAAAGGAAGGAGGGGGAAGGGGAAGGAAGTACGAGTCCTACTTCATACTTTCCTGTTCCTCCTCTCCTTTCCCTTTCTCCCCATGTGGCTGTCCCTATAGATGGTGCACCAGCCCCTTATCGGCTGGTGTGTTCCCTTACTTGGACCATTAAGCCCATATCTTTGCTGGGGGTTGCCCGGAACCCCTTCTGGTGACCCAATATCATCCGGAACACTTCCGATGTCCAAATACCATCATCCTATATATGAATCTTTACCTCTCGACCATTTCAAGACTCCTCGTCATGTCTGTGATCTCATCCCGGACTCCAAACAAACTTCGGTCATCAAATCACATAACTCATAATACAAATCATCTTCGAACATTAAGCATGTGGACCCCACGGGTTCAAGGACTATGCAGACATGACCGAGATACATCTTCGGTCAATAACCAATAGCGGAACCTAGATGCTCATATTGGCTCCTACATATTCTATGAAGATCCTTATCGGTCAAACCGCATAACAACATACGTTGTTCCCTTTGTCATCGGCATGTTACTTGCCCGAGATTCGATCGTCGGTATCATCATACCTAGTTCAATCCTGTTACCGGCAAGTCTCTTTACTCGTTCCGTAATGCATCATCCCGTGACTAACTCATTAGTCACATTGCTTGCAAGGCTTATAGTGATGTGCATTATCGAGAGGGCCCAAAGATACCCCTCTGATACACGGAGTGACAAATCCTAATCTCGATCTATGCCAACCCAACAAACACCTTCGGAGATATCTGTAGAGCGTCTTTATAATCACCCAATTATGTTGTGACGTTTGATAGCACACAAGGTGTTCCTCCGGTATTCGGGAGTTGCATAATCTCATAGTCAGAGGAACATGTATAAATCATGATGAAAGCAACAACAATAAAACAAAATGATCATTATGCTAAGCTAACAGATGGGTCTTGTCCATCACATCATTCTCAAATGATATGATCCCGTTCATCAAATGACAACACATGTCTATGGTCAGGAAACATAACCATCTTTGATTACCGAGCTAGTCAAGTAGAGGCATACTAGGGACACTCTGTTTTGTCTATGTATTCAGACATGTACTAAGTTTCCGGTTAATACAATTATAGAATGAATAATAAAAATTTATCATGATATAAGGAAATATAAATAACAACTTCATTATTGCCTCTAGGGCTTATTTCCTTCAGTCTCCCACTTGCACTAGAGTCAATAATCTAGTTCACATCGCCATGTGATTTAACACCAATAGTTCACATCACCATGTGATTAGTTCACATCGCCATGTGACTAATACCCAAAGGGTTTTACTAGAGTCAATAATCTAGTTCACAGCGCTATGTGATTAACACCCAAAGAGTACTAAGGTGTGATCATGTTTTGCTTGTGAGAGAAGCTTAGTCAATGGGTCTATCACATTCAGAGCCGTATGTATTTTGCAAATTTTCTATGTCTACAATGCTCTGCATGGAGCTACTCTAGCTAATTGCTCCCACTTTCAATATGTATTCATATTGAGACTCGGAGTCATCCGGATCGGTGTAAAAGCTTGCATCGGCGTAAATCTTTACGACGAACTCTTTATCACCTCCATAACCAAGAAATATCTCCTTAGTCTTCTAAGGATAATTTCGACCGATGTTAAGTGATCCACTCCTGGATCAATATCGTACCCCCTTGCCAAACTCATGGCAAGGTACGCAATAGATTTGGTACACAACATAGCATACTTTATAGAACCTATGGCTGAGGCATATGGAATGACTTTCATTCTCTTTCTATTTTCTACCGTGGTCGTGTTTTGAGTCTTACTCATCTTTACACCTTGCAATACAGGCAAGAACTCCTTCTTTGACTATTCCATTTTGAACTACTTCAAAAATCTTGTTTCACACATGCACTAAGTTTCCGGTTAATACAATTCTAGCAGGATAAATAAACATTTATCATGATATAAGGAAATATAAATAAAAACTTTATTATTGTCTCTAGGGCATATTTCCTTCATACATGACATGAGCTTTGTCTTGTTTCTCCATCCAGGCCGAGTGTGAGGCACGCTTGTCCTTGTTGTAGGAATGCTTCATGTCTCTGTAGTAGGGGTCGATGATGGCCTCGACGAGGTGAACCAATGAGTCCTTCCCATTCTTCTTTCTGCCCCAGATCTTGTATTGGCCTTGGATGTCGACAAGATTTTGGCAGACGATGCCCGAATTCTTGAGCACCTTTACATCCTTGGTGATGTCCATCGTAGCACAAAGTTTTTGTCTTTTTCAGCAAGATCAAACAGCTATCACCCAAGAAGATCCTATTGGTTCTACTTGGCAGAAACACTAATTAAAACACAAAAAACACAATCATAACAGTAGTATAATTGTGTTAACACTCAAGAACAGAAAGCAAAAAGCAAAAATAAATTTTATTCATTGGGTTGCCTCCCAACAAGCGCTATAGTTTTACGCCCTTAGCTAGGCATAAGGCAAGGATCTAAGTTTTGTCATCCTTGTTCCTTGGAAAGAAAAGGGGAAATTTTCTATCAATGTCATTTAATTTTCTATCTTGTGAAAGCACATGGCCATTGATAGCAGAAGAAAGATTAATCATGTTGCGAAAATTCGTATCTAAACTAGCCTTCATCTCTTTAATTATTTCATTTTGATAAAAGCACATAAGATTAGTTGATTCAACATTTTTTCTTTGTGGTGCCCACATATGGCTTTGATCTTCTTATAAGTATCAACGGCATCCCCTTCAAGAAAACCGTTTTCAAATTTAGAATCTAAAACTTGCTTGAAGGAAGAAGGTAAACCATCATTAAAAAAATTCAAGTATATCTCTATCTGATATTGAGGCACATAGCTAGCTCGAATTCTCAACAACCTATCCCAAGCATCTTTCAAAGATTCATCAAGTAAATAACGAAAAATTCCAGGATCATCTTCATCACAATGGTTAAGATTTTCCTTAACAACCCCGGTAGATCCTTCCATGGCATCATTGTTTATGAGCTTAGAGAGGACAGAGAGGATATCCAAAGCATTAAAACTAGGGAGAAAACCCTTAGCTCTTTTGAGATCGGTCATGGCGAGAAAACGGCGAACAAAAAAGATGGGCGAATAAAACGGCAAATTTTGTGAAGTGGGGGAGAGGCAAATGAGAGGCAAATGGAAAATAGTGTAAATTGCCAGGAGATGAGATTCCTGATTAGGAACCTGGTTATGTTGAAGATCCTCCCCGGCAACGGTGCCAGAAATTCCTTTTGATCACCCTCTGACTATAGGGCCAGAAAAGCTCCTATCTGCTAGGACTACGTCGGTATTTCCCTAAAGAGGAAGGGATGATGCAGCACAGCGACGGTAGGTATTTCCCTCAGTGAAGAAACCAAGGTTATCGAACCAGTAGGAGAACCAAGCAACACAACGTCAACATCACCTACACACAAATAACAACACCTCGCAACCCGACGTGTTGAAGGGGTTGTCAGTCCTTTCGGGTAACGATGCCAGAAATTTGTACTAGATTGAAATAATAGATCACAAATAAAATAAAGTGCAGCAAAGTATTTTTGTATTTTTAGTTTAATAGATCTAAATAAAAATGCAAAGGAAAAGTAGATCGCAAGCAGATATATGAGAAAGAAGACCCAAGGGCCGTAGATTTCAATAGTGGCTTCTCTCGAGAAAGATAGCAAATGGTGGGTGTTGGTGTCAAAACCGGCGGATCTCGGGTAGGGGGTCCCGAACTGTGCGTCAAGGTCGGATGGTAACAGGAGACAAGGGACACTTTATTTTACCCAGGTTCGGGCCCTCTCGATGGAGGTAAAAGCATACTCCTGCTAGATTAATATTGATGATATGGGTAGTACAAGAGTGGATCTACCACGAGACCAAGGAGGCTAAACCCTAGAAGCTAGCCTATGGTATGATTGTGTATGATGATGGTTGTCCTACGGACTACAACCCTCCGGTTTATATAGACACCGGATAGGGTTAGGGTTACACAGAGTCGGTTACAATGGTAGGAGATCTCGAATATCCGCACACCTAGCTTGCCTTCCACGCCAAGAAAAGATCCTTCCGGACACGGGACGAAGTCTCCAATCTTGTATCTTCATAGTCCTGGAGTCCGGCTGAAGGTATAGTTCGGCTATCCGAACACCCCCTAATCCAGGACTCCCTCAGTAGCCCCCGAACCAGGCTTCAATGATGACGAGTCCGGCGTGCAAATCGTCTTCGGCATTGCAAGGCGGGTTCCTCCTCCGAATCCTGTGTACCTGTATGAATAATGTCCGCTTTTTGTAATGTAGCACTCCTCGACTTCAGTGCCCAATAATGGTCGTCTTCCACGTGCTGAACGAATGCGAAGAGCTTGGGGTGCTTTTTACATCCACACCCTTAGTCATATAAACTAGCCGCCTATTTAACGGGATGGGGATCTGGATCCAAACCACATCCTCTCCTCTTCGCGAGTTATCATCAGAGTGTCTCCGACAAAGGTCCATTCCAACATGGCCAGCCGTCGCAGCTCCTTCCCTCGCCCCTCCAGTCCTAAACCCAGAGACTGGGAGAGATGCACCATCCCACACAGCGAGTTAGTGTCGCTCCAAGCCAAGGGATTTCTCCCTCAAGCCTATATGGTCTCGGTCCGAGCCGGACTCGCCACTTATCAAGGCGGAAAACAAGCGGAGAACTCACCTAGTCCCTCCAAGGGGGAGCGGGTGTGCCTGGTCCCTTATCTAGTAAGGGGACCGGGATTTCCAATTCGTCCCTTTCTCCGCGGGCTTTTGGAGTTCTATGGCCTCCAGCTGCACCACCTTACGCCTGGTTCCGTGTTACACATCGCGGGCTTCGTAGCTCTTTGCGAGCTATTTTTAGGCGTCGAGGCTCACTTTGCGCTGTGGAAGAAGATATTCTGCCTGGTGCCCCGTTTGCAAAAGGGGTCTATATATCAAGTGGGCGGAGCCGAAGTATGGCGTATCGCCGGGACCGGATACCCGTCCGAAACCCCGAAGAAGGCGTCCGAGGACTGGCCTTCAGAATGGCTCTACATAGACGACGTCCCCCTGCCGGACCCTGTTCGGGCCGGTCTCCCTGAGTTCAACAACGCCCTCCTGAACAAATGCCTAAGCTGGCGCCCTCGGAGCTCTTAGAGAGAGAATGACAGAGACGTCCTTTACTTAATGGGCCGGATTAAGCTACTGGCTCATTCCGGACTGACCATGATTAAAGTCATGGCCATATGCATTATGCGAGGGGTGCAGCCGCTCCAATACAGAAGACACCCCATGTGGGATTTTAACGGGGAGGATGACGCCACCCGTTACGGCCGTAAGGGGTCGGACTCGCCTGCCGCTCTAATGAAGATCTTATCCTCTTTGTACAAGGGAGAAGAAGAGGAATTCCTCCGCGTCGATCCGCAGGGAGGATTTTCCATGTATAGTCCTCCGAATTGGGTAAGCGGACAGTCGTACTTCTCTGTTCATTTTACATTCCCACGATTAAACAGGCAGTTTAACGACTTTAATGCAGGACCTGCGTCAGGAGGTAAAAACATAAACAGCCGTCCTCCACAGCCAGAGGACCCAGACCGGTCCCTCGATCCGGACTCCAAAGAGGATCCGGACTTAGCGGTGGAGTTCATTGACGGAGTGTTTCATCAGCTAAGCAAGGATGATACCTTGGTAGCTATTATAGCTGATTACCCAGGATTAATCCCGGCCTCCCAGGTGACAAATACCGAAGCTTTACCCCCTTAAGAGGGGTTCCATTTTCATGGGCTTGGTTGTTCTGACAACAACCGTGCTTTGTAGGGGAGATTCCCGAGGGGGGAAGCCGACCCCGCTGCAGCTAATCGACGGAGGGCCGTAGGGCCCCGTGGGGCAAAAAGGAACGTAGTCCGGTCTGAGGTGCCAGAGCAAAGGTATGGCGTACCCCCCTGGTGTTTTACTCCTCCAGGGTATATTAACATTCGTGCTATCTTCAGGACGAAGAGACCTCGCCGGACTATATCCGGAGAGGTCGCCAATCGGGCCTCCACCAGCCAGACTCCAACGCCCGGCCCGGAGGCGGAGGTCGGCACAAGGCACGCACCGGACGCTCCTCCATCAGAGGATGCGGACAGGCTGTCTGCCACCAATTCCGAGGTGGAGAGTGCCATGAACCACAGGCGTCGCCGGACAGTTCTTCGCGACGCTTGTTTCTCCCAGGAGGCTTTAAATGCCTTTAATTCAGGAGACGCGTATCTCCGTGCCGCTCAAAATGGTTTAGCCAGAGCCACGGAGCAGTATGTAAAAGACATACGGGTAAGAAAATTTTGGTAAATATAGATATCCCAGTAGCCCCCGAGACTTGAAGCAGTGGGAATAACTGATTCGAGAATCATATATCATGCAGTTTCTTACCGAGAAGAATATCGTGCTGTCCCAGGAGCTGGAAAGGTGCAGGGCCCAACTAGAGGCCACACGAACGGCAGCAGGAGGGTCTAAAGAGACCCCTGCAGGTAAACAATACTCTAGAATATTTAGTATTGTACGGATTTAAGTGCCAATCTCACAAATTGTATTGTAGATGGCACCGGACTCGATCCGGACAGGCAACAGCTTCTACACCGGTTAGAGTCTGGTGAAAGCGTGCTAACAAAGGTGAGGCGGGAGAAGAATGATCTCCAGGATGCCAACACCAGGCTGGCTGTTGAACTAAAAGATGTTCGTGGCCAGCTGTCGGACTCCAATAAGGAGAATCAGCGACTTCGACGCGGCATTTTTAGTAAGTGCTTAAGCGAACTCTTGAAAAAGGAGTTCGGCGAGGAAGACGGCTAACAGAATTATGTCTGTAGGTATGCTGACAGGTCGTCCTGCAGAGGAGATGCCCAGTTCAACGGGCGATCTTCTTCCCGTACTCTTGCAACTGCACGAGCGAATTCGGCAGGTGATGCGAGGTATTGCCCAAGCCTTGTGGCCTGCCCACTCCATACCCGAGGGCCTTGGAGAACTTGCAGAGAAGTTGAAGGGAGCTCGGCGGCGCTTCTGGTTGTGGAAGATATCGGCCTGCCGGCAGGGCGCTAGGGAGGCTTGGGCCATGGTGAAGACCCGCTTTACGAAGTCTGACCCCAATCACATGGCCGAGGTTGGACCGGTGGGGCCTGATGGGAAGGAGATCCCTGTGAGCTTAGTGTATGGCCAGGTAAAATTGGCCGCAAAGTATTCCCAGCAGGACTGTAAATTAGAAAGCCTGTTAGATGGTATAGAAGTGGAATACAGTCAGTCCTGATGACTATGTAATTTATAATTGACATGTATAATGCCTTCTAGCCGGATTGTAGATCGTTTGTCGTTGCCGACCTTTTCGCTGCGACCTCAGGACCTGACGGTCTGGAGTGTGTCCGAATACCATAACGGTTATATAAGAACCGAGGTATGCGTGGAGACTAGGCGTAGGGGTCATTAGTGCTTTATCAGACAAGTGCCCAACTAGTTATGTTATATTACATGGTTAGTAAGAAACATCTTCCAGAGAGAATAGTTCCGTTAAGGGTTCCTTTCGCTGGGGTGGCGTGCCCTGAAGTGCACGTCCGGACTGCAAGTGCAGGAAAACATCTGGGGGCATGTATAAGTAAAAAAGGTTCATCTTTAGTTCACCGACCGAATATTCCCTTAAGAACGCTAGCTTTTGGCTTCACCCAATCTGAGGTACACATCCGGCTTATCTGGCAGTAACAATCGCAGAGGTGCTCCCTTTACCTCCTAGCCGAACAATCGGGAACGTAGGGGTAAGCACAGGAGCCAGGCAACCCATCTTGGCAAAAACTTAAGTCATATCGATGCATATAATGGTGAAGAAAAGGTGCATGCGGAAGTCTGACGCATGCGTTGGGCGTGAAACCCATATAAACAAGCTTCTGTTAGAGAAGCCCCCAGGTTTAAGGAGCGCGAGTGGCGCGTCACATGATGAGCCTTTAAGGGTTATAAAAGGAAAGAGTGGAGGGAGACAAAAACAGAAAAATATATATATAAGTGGACACAGGAAGGAGACAAACCCCGAGTCCGGCGCTAGGCATAGAATCTTCGGAGACTTGCGGCGTTCCATGGGTTCGGCTCGAGTCGGTTATCCGACGCATCTCGCAGGCGGTACGCTCCACCAGTCAGGACTTGGTCAATTATGAAGGGACCTTCCCATTTGGGCTTGAGTTTGTCCTTTTTCTTATCCGGCAGGCGTAGGACTAGTTCGCCAACGTTGTAATTTTTGGCTCATACTTCTCTGCTTTGATATCTTCGAGCCTGCTGTTGATAAAATGCGGAATGGGCTTTAGCCACGTCGCGCTCCTCCTCTAAGGCATCCAGGTTGTCCTGCCGATCAAGCTCGGCTTCTCTTTCTTCGTACATGCGCACTCGAGGTGAGTCATGAATTATATCGCAGGGCAGAACTGCCTCTGCACCGTATACCATAAAGAATGGTGTGAATCCGGTGGTACGATTCGGCGTGGTTCGCAGCCCCCAGTGTACGGAGTCGAGCTCCTCTACCCAGTGCGTATTGGATTCCTTTAGGGACCGCACTAGTCTGGGTTTGATACCGCTCATGATGAGACCATTTGCATGTTCGACCTGACAGTTAGTTTGTGGGTGATAGACAGAAGCAAAATCGAGCTTAATGCCCATGTTTTTGCACCACAGCTTTACTTCGTCAGAGGTGAAGTTTGTGTCATTATCGGTGATAATGCTGTGGGGGACACTGTAACGGTGTACGACCCCGGATATGAAGTCTATAACGGGTCCGGATTCGGCCGTCTTAACAGGCTTGGCTTCTATCCATTTGGTGAATTTATCCACCATGACCAATAGGTATTTTTTCTTGTGGGTTCCACCCTTAAGGGGTCCCACCATATCAAGCCCCCAGACCGCAAAAGGCCAAGTGATGGGGATGGTTCGGAGGGCGTTCGGCGGCATATGGCTTTGATTTGCAAAGAGCTGGCAACCGACGCATCGTTTGACTAAGTCATGAGCGTTTGCTCGGGCCGTCGGCCAATAAAAGCCCGTACGGAAAGCCTTGCTTACAAGGGACCGAGCTACAGCGTGGTGGCCGCCGAGTCCGGCATGAATTTCAGCCAACAGACTCCGCCCTTCCTCCTCGGAGATACATCTTTGAAGGACTCCTGTAGTGCTTTTCTTATATAGCTCTCCCTCGTGGATTTTATAGGATTTAGATCGCCGCACTATGCAGCGTGCCTCGTTTTGGTCCTCTAGGAGTTCCTGCCTAGTAAGGTAGGCTAGGAATGGTTCTGTCCACGGGGCGATGACCGCCATTATTACGTGGGCTGAAGGTGTGGTTTCGGTGGCAGGGTCTCCGATTATGTCGGATTGTTCGGCGTCGGGTTGTGCGGTTATGTCCGGACTGTTGTCCGAGGGCTCCCCCTCCCATGCTACAGATGGCTTGAATAATCTTTCCAAGAAGATGTTGGGGGGACCGCATCTCGTTTTGCTCCGATGCATGCCAGGACGTCTGCTGCCTGATTGTTTTCTCGGGCTATATGGTGAAACTCCAGTCCCTCGAACCGAACTGCCATTTTTAGAACGGCATTGCGATAAGCTGCCATTTTTGGGTCTTTGGCGTCGAAGTCGCCATTTATTTGGGATATCGCGAGGTTTGAGTCCCCGCGTACTTCCAGGCGTTGAATGCCCATGGATACTGCCATCCGGAGACCATGTAGAAGGGCCTCGTATTCGACTGCATTGTTGGAGTCCGTGTACATAATTTGGAGTACATATTGGACTGTGTCCCCTGTAGGGGACGTCAAAACGACGCCAGCCCCTAGTCTGGCCAACATTTTGGAGCCGTCGAAATGCATGATCCAGTTTGAATATGTGCTGTACTCTTTAGGGAGTTCGGCCTCTGTCCATTCGGCGACGAAGTCGGCTAGGACTTGCGATTTAATGGCTCGCCGTGGTTTGTAGGTTATGTCGAACGGGAGGAGCTCTATGGCCCATTTTGCTATCCGGCCCGTTGCATCGCGGTTGTTGATAATATCGTTGAGTGGTACTTCCGAGGCTACTGTTATAGAACACTCTTGAAATTAGTGTCGTAGCTTCCGGGATGCCATAAACACCGCGTACGTGATCTTTTGGTAATGCGGGTACCGTGATTTGCATGGTGTGAGGACAGTGGACACGTAGTAAACCAGCCTTTGAAGGGGGAGTTTGTGTCCGTCCGTTGCCCTCTCGACGACGAGTACTGCGCTAACAACTTTATGGGTTGCGGCAATGTACAATAGCATGGGTTCGCCAGTGTTCGGCGCGGCCAGGACTGGGTTGGTTGCCAAGATGGCCTTTATTTCCTCGAGTCCGGCTGTGGCAGCGTCTGTCCACTCGAAGTGTTCGGTGCGCCTGAGGAGGCGGTAAAGGGGCAATGCCTTTTCTCCCAGGCGGGAGATAAAGCGGCTTAAAGCCGCCACGCATCCGGTGAGTTTCTGTATTTGTTTGAGGTCTTTTGGGACATCCAATTGTGACAGAGCTCGGATTTTAGCTGGATTTGCTTTAATTCCTCTACCGGATACAATGAAGCCCAGGAGCTTTCCGGCTGGAACGCCGAAAACGCATTTTTCCGGATTGAGCTTAATGTCGTATTTTCGGAGGTTGTCGAATGTGAGCCTCAAGTCATCTACTAGAGATTCGACATGTCTTGATTTAACGACCACATCGTCTACATACGCCTCCACTGTTTTGCCGATCTGGTTTGCCAGACATGTTTGAATCATGCGCTGATATGTTGCGTCGGCGTTTTTTAGCCCAAAGGGCATTGTGTTGAAGCAGAATGGGCCGTATGGTGTGATGAATGATGTTGCGGCTTGGTCTGATTCTGCCATCTTGATTTGATGGTAACCGGAGTATGCGTCGAGGAAGCACAACGAATCGTGTCCTGCAGTGGCATCGATGATTTGATCTATTCGAGGGAGGGGGAAGGGATCCTTTGGGAAAGCCTTATTAAGGTCTTTGAAATTGACACACAGGCGCCAGGATTTGTCCTTCTTTGGTACCATCACCAGGTTTGCTAGCCAGTCCGGGTGTTTTATGTCTCTGATGAATCCGGCTTCCAATAACTTGGCTAGCTCCTCTCCCATAGCATGTCTCTTTGGTTCGGAGAAACGCCGAAGAGCCTGTTTGATAGGTTTGAATCCTTTCTAGATGTTTAGGCTGTGTTCGGCCAAACTGCGTGGGATTCCTGGCATGTCTGAGGGATGCCAAGCGAAAATGTCCCAGTTCTCTCGTAGGAACTCTCGCAGTGCGGCGTCTACATCAGGGTTCAGTCGTGCCCCGATGGAGGCTGTTTTATTGGGGTCCGTTGGGTGGACCTGGAATTTGACTATTTCGTTCGCTGGTTTGAAGGACGTGGATTTGGATCTCTTATCGAGTATCACGTCATCCCTATTTACCGTGGATCGCAGCGCAGTCAGTTCTTCGGCCGCTAAGGTTTCGGATAGTGCCTCGAGGGCCAGTGCGGCTGTCTTGTTCTCAACGCGGAGTGCTATGTCCGGATCACTAGCGAGGGTGATAATTCCGTTTGAACCAGGCATTTTAAGCTTCATGTACCCGTAATGGGGTATGGCTTGAAAAATTGTGAAGGTCTCCCGTCCTAGTATAGCGTGATATCCGCTTTTGAACGGGGCCACCTGGAACGTGATCTGTTCGGACCTGTAATTATCCGGCGTGCCGAATACCACATTGTGACGCCCGGATATTTAAACTACAGTAACCCGGACATTGTGTTGGGTTATGTGGTGCACCCCTGCAGGGAATTTAATCTATTCGAATAGCCGTGTCCCTCGGTAAAAGGACGACCCGGAGTTGTACCTTGACCTTATGACAACTAGAACCGGATACTTAATAAAACACACCCTTCTAAGTGCCAGATACAACCCGGTGATCGCTCTCTAACAGGGCATCGAGGAGGGGATCGCCGGGTAGGATTATGCTATGCGATGCTACTTGGAGGACTTCAGTCTACTCTCTTCTTCCTGCTACAAGACGGAGGCGACCAGAAGCGTAGTCTTCGATAAGACTAGCTATCCCCCTCTTATTCTGGCATTCTGCATTCAGTCCACTGATATGGCCCCTTTACACATATATCCATGCATATGTAGTGTAGCTCCTTGCTTGCGAGTACTTTGGATGAGTACCCACGGTTGCTTTTCTCCCCCTTTTCCCCCTTTCCCTTCTACCCGGTTGCCGCAACCAGATGCTGGAGCCCAGGATCCAGACGCCACCGTCGACGACGACTCCTACTACACTGGAGGTGCCTACTACTACGTGTAGCTCGCTGACGACGACCAGGAGTAGTTAGGAGGATCCCAGGCAGGAGGCCTGCGCCTCGTTCGATCTGTATCCCAGTTTGTGCTAGCCATCTTATGGCAGCCTTGTTTAACTTATGTCTGTACTCAGATATTGTTGCTTCCGCTGACTCGTCTATGATCGAGCACTTGTATTCGAGCCCTCGAGGCCCCTGGCTTGTATTATGATGCTTGTATGACTTATTTTATTTGTAGAGTTGTGTTGTGATATCTTCCCGTGAGTCCCTGATCTTGATCGTACACATTTGCGTGCATGATTAGTGTACAATTGAATCGGGGGCGTCACAAGTTGGTATCAGAGCCGACTGCCTGTAGGAATCCCGCTTCCACACTCCTTGGCCGAAGTTGAGTCTAGACATTGCAAAAGGTTTTACTAACATGGTTGTGCGGCCCCTGGGCCCATGTCGCCATCGGTTGTTACTAGGATCTTTTACTCCTCGACCTTTACTCTGGGACTCTAATCTCTATTCTCTTCGGGTTAAATGGATTTGCTAAAACTCTAACATTAGGTTCTCGTAACAAATTTCTCCCGGAGAGCCACTTATTACAGATGATCGCCTGCTGCACCAGAAGATTTCAAAGTTACTCACTGATGTTCTCTCGAGACCTTGTGCCCGTCACTTTTGCAATTCCCTATTATCGATATATCCCTGTGGATAAATACATACACTTGTCGATCTTACCTTTATTCCCGGCTGCTCTTGTCATTACAAGATACACCGAAAATTCTCTCTATTGTTCTGAGAATACTTTGTGGCTACTGCCTTGCAGTTCCTTGCCACCTGAATACCCCTACGGATAATTTCTCGCCCCTATCAAGTATCCGTTCATCCCCAGTTGTTCATGTGTTTCACAAAATTCTTCCAAATACTATCCGATCTTTCGAGGACCCTCATTAGCCTATGGCTCTTGAAATACTTGCCTGCTTGCATTTTGGTTAATTCCAAATGGCTAACAATATTCATGGATGTCCTTTGCCTTTATCATCTTGGGTCCCTTGATTCAATATGTTGCGAATGCTCGCAATCCTCAATCAGATCCTGGAATTCATCCTCCCGGCTCAGACGTCATATTAAACATGAGCTGGATCTCGACCAATGAAATTGCCATCGATTATACCCTTAAGCCTACTCAACTTATCCATCCTTGATCAGAGCATTTGCTCTTGATCCCTTGATTTGAAAATCATAGTTCCTTTACAAATTAAACGTTGAATTATTCAGATGTTCTATAAACCGATGCATTGCTTTCTTTCTTCCTCTGATTGGGTATCGATACTCACATCAGCTCCATTTTGGATTGCCATATCCACTGTTGGATTATTATCCGACAATGTCCTTCATAATTAATCACCTTGTGAGTTCTTTCTCCGATACATACTGCCTTTGGTAAATTGTTTCATCTGCTTTCTCAACCATGCTCCGCTCGCGAGCTGGTGGTATTTACTATTGAAGCTTGTGGTATATGTTTCCACGATACCATAATGGGTTGAACCTATACCTCCTCTAAAATCGTGTGATCCCGAAAGTTTTCACGAGTCATACTCTACTGTTGTTATGTCAGATAAGATTTCAACACAACTTTGTTGAAGGCGAGAAGTGAATGAAAGGTTATGCATTAGAGAAGTGGGAGTCGACCTTGAATTTTGTGTTCATGCCCATGGCCACGATGTAGATCCTATCATGGAAGCTTCTTGTAATAATAACTCTTTCATTGATATAGTATCCTTTGGTATCGGTGAATTGATACTTTGCAATCGTGGTTCCGACCATATGTTCTTCTTGGATCCCATTTCTTGGACAAGTTGAAGTACTTGTCTTCTGCAAAGCAATACCCCAGTCCAACCTCTACTCTGGTTTGTCATCGAGTGTTACCCCTCTGGTATCTCGAGATTATCATGGAACTGCATAACTTCTTATGAGTTCTCCATCAAGTGCTACATTCTCACTGGTTCCAATTTTTCACGGGCCCTGAGTTATTAAACACTCGAGAACACCGTTAAGTGAATCGATTCCGCACTACGATTCAATAACTCTAAGTAATTTTCGTTGCTTATGATTTAATAACTCTTCAAGTTATTCCTAGCCTGATCGGCTATATCATTATCGTGCAACGTTTTAATTGTGCTATCTAGTCCTTCTTTCCAAAGCACAAATTTTCGACGATGAGCTAAGCTTACGTTGATTTTCCTTGTCATATCATTTCGCCTTGAACCACAGACTTAATTTCGAGTTTGTGGCGTACCCTTGGTTTCCATAACCTTTCACTGCATCATCATTTGACTTGATGTCATCGCCGACCGATTACATCTTCACGAAATCCCTCGACAAATGTGTCGTGGTCATCATCAACATCTTGAGCTCTTCCAGGATATCAATCAAATTCATGATGAGAAATACCATCCTTGCTCCCGATGATTTGTGTTATCATCGGCCACTTTATTGCCTTCCCTCCAACACAAACTTGTTCATGTTTTGTGTTATACTTTGATCTCCTTGCTATCCAGCATTTGTCCTTCTTTACCTTGGAATATTACCACCTTTTATGTCAAGAATGTCGTGGTAATTTTACCACCTCTTGAGAATTCTTGATATAGTAATATCTCTCGCCATTTGCGTTCATTTCTTGGTCTCCGTGTTGATTCTAAACGGAATACCGACAAATGGTCTGTGATGTGTAAATTCTAAACTTCTAGCAACCCTATTGCTTTGGAGTTATTGGTCTACAGTTTCATCATAAGTCTATTGCTTATTGAATCATCATTCGAACATTGATCGTGCTACCTAGTCCAGGTTCCCGGGTGCACCCTTCTAAATCCATCTTTTGGAAATCTCGGTGAATTGTCGCTGAGTTCATCAGCCACCTCCTCATTATATCCTTGATTTAAAAATGAACTCATGATTCGGAACTTGCTTCCACAGTTCAAATTCCCGAGAATCTTACAATGTCATCTTGACAATTTGTGTTGCACCTTTTCTTCTCAGGCACCCTGAGTCTGAGGTATCCTAACACCGACCAGATCTGAATCCCGGTCAGATATGATGGTTGGAATATATTTCCAAGGGTAATAACAATGTTCTTTTATGACCCGGTAAGGTGATGTCATGCCCAGCACGCCTGGCCGGAGGACCTACTATTATAGTTTCCTTTTTAGCAAGGTTATCCATTCTTCCATGAGGAAATTGAAAGAACTATTCTATGAGTTGTTCCTGATGGATCCTTTGTGTATCCAAAGTCTGACCTTTGCTTGAAGACCTTGTCAATGCTATCTCGAAGCATGTCTGAGGTGCTCCAATTTTCAACAAGAACATTTGAAGCCCAATGTTAAATGTTTCCTGCTCAATTATCCTAACACCGTTGTATGGGTAATGTCATGAACTTCCTCTCCCCTTACCTAAATGGTTTCTACTTCTATCCTGTCATGGATATCATGATCTGTTTGTCCTTGGGAAGGATATACCCCTGAAATAAGTGTTCAAAACCATTTTCCTTTCCATTGATCTGTCTAATCTGATAATCATTCTATCCTTCCCATTGTATTGATTAACATTTCTAGTAATCTGACTTATTTGAGCAGTGACATTTCCCTGCTTAGCTAAGCACCTTGTTGTACCACTCTGTCAGTAAGACCCTGTTACTATTGTTGATGACATTCCGGTAGCCACCGATGGACGAGAATTTTGCCTATTGGTCCGCCTCGTTCAACGAGCAGGAAAAATGGTTCTCTTCGTCCCTCGCCCTTGGTACCGATGTTGTTGCCGACATAAATGATAGGCTATCCTCTGACATGCCTGGCTTACAAGATCACACAAGACATCATCGCCCTTCCTACTTTTAACCCACATAGTGGGCCCATAACCCACAGTTCCACAGGATCGAAACCTGACTCTCCTGTACACCATGTTACCAAAGATATTCCTCGCGCTTGACTTGATATGTAATTCGCGAGCCACCTTCCTAGTGATCTACTCTGGTATCGGACACAATACTTATTCTAGTGCCCTGAAACCCATTCACCTTCTAATTGGGCATCGAACGATTGCCTATCCGCTTGATACTTCTTACTATACCTTCTTGCTTGGCTCTCGATGTGTTTCATTTGACCAACTCGAGAGATACCTCTGTGTTAATTCATGGGATAACCCCCGATGGTTAACCCTTATAGCATTCTATCATTATCGAACTACCCCTTACGTATTCGTAAGTACGAGACAGACCCCGAAGAAAGGATGTGACTTCGTCAAGATGACCTGAAGTAGAGAAATGCAGACATCAACGACAGGGATCAACTTCTTCGCGAAGAGCAAGCCCGGATGAGAAGACTCGTTAGAATATTCGTAACCAGAATTCCCTCCCCTACACGACCTCTTAAATCTCGGGACGAGATTTCTTGTAGTAGAGGAGAATTGTGACGCCCGGATATTTAAACTACAGTAACCCTCTCCTAATGATGCCATGTCACCGATGTCACTGTAGTTAATCTCGCGTTAGTTCAAAATCAGTTCGAAATTCAAATTTGGAATAAAGTCAAACGGTAGAAGTTTTCAAACCTTAAAACTAAAATGTTCTAGAGGTGACAAATAATGTATAGGTAATTATGTTGGAGAATCCACAATTTTATAAAATATCTAAATGCACTAAAATAATTAAAACAGTTGTAAACCAATTATTTAAATGCTCTTTAAATAATAAATAAATACGAACTACTTTATCTAAAGTGCCAAAATATTTGGGGCTGTGACATATTTAATGACACCAAATTAATTGTCGCTTTTAATTTTTATAAAATTAAAAAGAAAGAAAACAGAAAAGTAATAGAATAATAATAAGAAGAAGAAGAAGAAAGAAAAAACAAAAAAAGGGGAACCCCCCCCCCCTCGCGGGGCCTCGGCCCTGCTGCCCACTGGGCAAGCCAGGCCGGTCCAGCCGGCGCCCCCATAACCTCCCCAAACCCTAACACACGCACCCCTGACCCCCACTCCTCTCCAACGATCCCCTCACTCCCACGTTCCCCCTCTCCCGATCCAAATCTGGATCGGGGACGAAACTCCCCTCGACGCCGTCCCCATCGCCTCGTCGCCGTGCATCGCGCCACCGCCGCCTGAAAATCTCGCCAAGACCTTCTCCTCTCCTCAAGCCACTCCCCAACACCATCATCGCTCGGCCTCATCCCCTCCCTCGCTGGATCGAGGCGCTGCGCCCGTCGTGCCCGACGCCACCCCGCCGCCCATAGCCGGAGCTCCCTCGCCAGACTGCCTCCTCCACCTCACCGGTCTGCCTCCCTCCTACGCACGTCGTCGCCGTCGTCCTCCCCAAGCCCCATTGCCCCGTTCCCTACATGCCCGATGTGAGCCCCGCCTTGCTCCCTCCCTCTCCCTCGCGCGCTCGCGCTCGTCGCCGTGGTCCCCGCCGATCTCGCCCGCGGTTGACGCGCTCCGGCCGCGTCCGATGCACGCTCACCGCGCCGTGCCCGCGCACCGCACCTGCCGTGGCCCGCAGCCCCCCTGTCGTCCCCGATGCGGCCACCGAACCCCCCTGCGCCGGCGACGCCGCTACACCCGCGGCCAACTCCGGCGCCCCGGCCCCCGCGCCCTGCTCCCCTGCGCCCGCATCTCGCGCCGGCCTCGCCCACTGCCCCGCACGGCCTCCCGCGCGCTGCTGCGCTCACCGCAGCCGCCACCTTTGACCAATGCCCCCGCCCGCACTACTCCAGCCGGTGGCGCCCCGGCCAAACCTCGTCGGCGCGCTACCACTCCCACCGTGCGGCGGGCCGCGCCTGAACCGTCTCGGGCTCCCACGCCCGCGTACACCTAGGCGTGCCCCCCCCAAAACGGGGCACACCCGCACCCGTTTGCGCCCATGCCCGGTATGGCCCCTCTAGGCCTTTGACATGCGGGGCCAATCCACACAACGGTTAAAAAAAATTAAAAAGAAATATATAATAAATAAATAAATAATAAAAATAATTAATTAATTAATTAACTAAATAATTAACTTAATTAATCCTATTTAGTTTAACTAATTAAACTTAATTAAGCGTAAACCCTAATTAAGTGTAAACAATGAATGACATGTGGGACCCACACGTCAGTTGACCTAGTCAACGCCCTGTTGACTGCTGGCGTCATGCTGACGTCATCATGACGTCAGCAAGCACTATTCTGGATAATGTTAAAATAAATTAATTAAATAAATTCTAAAAATGATTTAAAACTTTAGAAAATCATATAAAATAAACCGTAGCTCAAATGAAAATATTTTCAACATGAAAGTTGCTTAGAACAACGAGACGAACCCGGATACGCAGCCCGTTCGTCCGCCACGCATCCCTAACATATCCAACTCGCAACTTTCCCCCTCCAGTTCCTCTGCCCGAAAACGCGAAACACTGGGGATATTTTCCCGGATGTTTCCCTCCTTCATCGTTACCACCTCATACCGCGTTAGGGCACCTCTAGCACCGCGTATTGCCATGTTGCACTTTGTGTTGCTTTGATTGCTCTGTTATTTATTGTGTTCCCCCTCCGTTACTTCTTTCCGGTAGACCCCGAGACTGCCGGCGACCCCCCCAGTTCTACTACGGAGTTGATGACCCCTCCTTGCCAGAGCAACCAGGCAAGCCCCTCCCTTGATCACCAGATATCGCCTATTCTTCTTTACTGCTTGCATTAGAGTAGTGTAGCATGTTACTGCTTTCGGTTTATCCTATTCTGTTGCATAGCCTGTCATTGTTGCTACAGTTGTTACCCTTACCTGCTATCCTACTGCTTAGTATAGGATGCTAGTGTTCCATCAGTGGCCCTACACTCTTGTCCGTCTGCCATGCTATACTACTGGGCCGTGATCACTCCGGGAAGTGATCGCGGACATATACTATATACTTTACACTGTTACATTACCTGTGATACTGTTCGGAGATGGGGGCTGAAGGGGCAGGTGGCTCCATCCCGGTAGAGGTGGGCCTGGGTTCCCGACGGCCCCCGACTGTTACTTTGAGGCGGAGCGACAGGGCAGGTTGAGTCCACCTAGGAGAGAGGTGGCCTGGCCCTGGTCGGCGTTCGCGGATACTTAACACGCTTAACGAGATCTGGGTATTTGATCTGAGTCTGGCCATTTGGTCTATACGCACTAACCAACTACGCGGGAAAGATATGGGCACTCGGCGTCGTGGTATCAGCCGAAGCACTTCTTGACGTCAGCGACTGAGTGGCGCGCGCCGCATTGGATCGTAAGCTCGCACTTGTATTAAGGGGGCTAGATCTGCTTCCGGCCGCGTACGCAACATGCAGGTGTGCTCAGGGCGATGGGCCCAGACCCCTGCGCGCATAGGTTTAGATCGGCGTGCTGACCGCTCTGTTGTGCCTAGGTGGGGCTGCGACATGTTGATCTTCCGAGGCCGGGCATGACCCAGGAAAGTGTGTCCGGCCAAATGGGATCAAGCGTGTTGGGTTATGTGGCGCACCCCTGCAGGGAAGTTAATCTATTCGAATAGCCGTGTCCCTCGGTAAAAGGACGACCCGGAGTTGTACCTTGACCTTATGACAACTAGAGCCGGATACTTAATAAAACACACCCTTCTAAGTGCCAGATACAACCCGGTGATCGCTCTCTAACAGGGCATCGCGGAGGGGATCGCCGGGTAGGATTATGCTATGCGATGCTACTTGGAGGACTTCAGTCTACTCTCTTCTTCCTGCTGCAAGACGGAGGCGACCAGAAGCATAGTCTTCGATAAGACTAGCTATCCCCCTCTTATTCTGGCATTCTGCAGTTCAGTCCACTAATATGGCCCCTTTACACATATATCCATGCATATGTAGTGTAGCTCCTTGCTTGCGAGTACTTTGGATGAGTACTCACGGTTGCTTTTCTCCCCCTTTTCCCCCTTTCCCTTCTACCCGGTTGCCGCAACCAGATGCTGGAGCCCAGGATCCAGACGCCACCGTCGACGACGACTCCTACTACACTGGAGGTGCCTACTACTACGTGTAGCTCGCTGACGACGACCAGGAGTAGTTAGGAGGATCCCAGGCAGGAGGCATGCGCCTCGTTCGATCTGTATCCCAGTTTGTGCTAGCCATCTTATGGCAACCTTGTTTAACTTATGTCTGTACTCAGATTTTGTTGCTTCCGCTGACTCGTCTATGATCGAGCACTTGTATTCGAGCCCTCGAGGCCCCTGGCTTGTATTATGATGCTTGTATGACTTATTTTATTTGTAGAGTTGTGTTGTGATATCTTCCCGTGTGTCCCTGATCTTGATCGTACACATTTGCGTGCATGATTAGTGTACAATTGAATCGGGGGCGTCACACACATCTAGTGTGATCTTTCCGGTGCAGCGCGCTTCCTGACTGGGGATTATTCCTCTAAAGGTTGTGCTGCTTCGCTCAATGCGGTTCCAGTCTATTTCCATCTTTTGGAGGGTTTCCTCGTAAATGAGGTTCAATCCACTTCCTCCGTCCATGAGTACCTTTGTGAGGCGACAGCCGTCCACTATGGGACTGAGGACCAGTGCGGCTGGTGCCCTGGCTGCTCGAATTTTAGGCTCATCACTCGCGTTGAAGGTGATAGCAGTATTACTCCATGGGTTTATTGTCGCTACTTGATAGACTTCAGTGAGGCTGTGGAGTGTTCTTTTTCGCATGTTGTTTGATGTGAAAGTCTCAAAGACTATGAGAACTGAACTGAAATTCTCGGGCTGGTTTCCTTCGACCTCTGGAATTAGGAGGTCTTCGCCAATTTCGGCCACCTGCCGGAGTATCCAACATGCCCTGAGGCTGTGAGTTGGGGTGGCGTCCTCTGCACTGTGAATCTTGCAGGGTCCATCTAGCCACTTCTCCAGTACGGTTCCATGCCCCCTAGAGGGTTTTGATTTTTTAGTGTTTAATCCGGGCGCCTTACTGCGGTGCGCCCTCTTGATTCAGACGGGATTGCTATTCAGGGCCGGATTATCCCAAAATTCAATTTCGGTTTTCCGAGCACTTTCCATGGCATAGTATTTTTGTACTATGGACGCCAGGTCAGCAAAGCGTGTAGTATTACGACGACTTATGCGTTGAGTATTCCCTTGTCCGTGCAGTTACTACAAAAGATTGAAATTGCGTCTCCCTCGCGGCAGTCCTTTATCCTGTTCATAACCAGGAGGAATCTGGCCCAGTAATGATGTACTGATTCTTCGAGCATTTGCCTGATTTGGGAAAGATCGCTTAAGATCGGGTGGGCGAGTTTCGTTGAATCTGAGACCTCGTCCAGTTTGTTGTTCGGAGGCTGAAGAACTTCCGGATTCTGAGATCCGGAGTCTTGGATGTTATCCGATTTGCCTGATTTTAAGCTCGGGTCTTGGATTGTATCCTCCCCTCCGTGGATATTCGGCATGGAGGGTTCGGGGATTAGGACGTAACTAGTCCTTAAGATAGACGAAGGGTCGCCGCATTGTGTCTCCACCACAGCAACGTGGTGGGTGACCTGGGGAGAGTTAATTTCTCTCAGATCGGGTTTAAGCCCAACCTGGTCGTAATTTGTGGCGACGCCCAGTGCAGCGATACGATCCAGGAGCTCGTTTACAGAGGAGAGATCCATCGGATCCAATTGCTCGGCGAGTTCTGGGTCGACATGGAGGTTGCTTTCGATGACCCGGGAGGTCACCGTCGGTGCAACAGCTGAACAGGCGGTTGCGAGAAAACCACCTAGCCGAAGAGTTTGGCCGACAGCCAAGGTTCCTTTCTTAATGGCGCCGTCTTTAAAGATGGGAAGAGGCATCCTTCCTGATCGCGACGGCACAAAGGAACTCAATGAAAGCACCAATGTCGGTGTCAAAACCGGTGGATCTCGGGGGGGTCCCGAACTGTGCGTCAAGGTCGGATGGTAACAGGAGACAAGGGACACTTTATTTTACCCAGGTTCGGGCCCTCTCGATGGAGGTAAAACCCTACTCCTGCTAGATTAATATTGATGATATGGGTAGTACAAGAGTGGATCTACCACGAGATCAAGGAGGCTAAACCCTAGAAGCTAGCCTATGGTATGATTGTGTATGATGATGGTTGTCCTACGGACTACAACCCTCCGGTTTATATAGACACCGGATAGGGTTAGGGTTACACAGAGTCGGTTACAATGGTAGGAGATCTCGAATATCCGCACACCTAGCTTGCCTTCCACGCCAAGAAAAGATCCTTCCGGACACGGGACGAAGTCTTCAATCTTGTATCTTCATAGTCCTGGAGTTCGGCTGAAGGTATAGTTCGGCTGTCCGAACACCCCCTAATCCAGGACTCCCTCAGTGGGTAAACAAATTACTGTTGGGAAAATGATAGAACCTCAAATAATTATGACAATATCCAGGAAATGATCATTACATAGGCATTACGTCCAAGATTAGTAGACCGACTCCTGCCTGCATCTACTGCTATTACTCCACACATCGACCGCTATCCAGCATGCATCTAGTGTATTAAGTTCATGGAAAAACGAAGTAATGCAATAAGAATGATGACATGATGTAGACAAGATCTGTTTATCTATTGAGTAGATATAGATCCCATCTTTTTATCCTTAGTAGCAACGATACGTACGTGTTGTTTCCCTTTCTTTCACTGGGATCAAGCACTTTAAGATCGAACCCACTGTCGGGCACCTCTTCCCATTGCAAGATAAATAGATCAAGTTGGCCAAACAAAACCCAAATATCGAAGAAGAAATATGAGGCTATAAGAGATCATGCATATAAGAGATCAAAGAAGCTCAAATAACTTTCATGGATATAAAAAGATATGACTGATCATAAATTCAAAGTTCATCATATCCCAACAAACAAACTGCAAAAAGAGTTACATCATATGGATCTCCAAGAGAATATTGTATTGAGAATTCAGCGAGAGAGAGAGGGAGAGCCATCTAGCTACTAACTACGGACCCAAAGGTCTATAAAGAACTAGTCACGCATCATCGGAGAGGCACCAATGGAGGTGGTGAACCCCATCCGAGATGGTGTCTAGATTGGATCTGGTGATTCTAGACTCTACGGCGGTTGGATGAATATTTCGTCGAACTCCCCTAGGGTTCTGGAATTTTTGGGGTATTTATAGAGCAAAGAGGCGGTCCGGCGAGCACGCGAGGTGGGCACAACCCACCAGGGCACGCCTGGGCCTCCTGGCGCGCCCTGTTGGGTTGTCCCCTCCTCGGGACTCCCCCTAGGTGCAACCAGGGCCCAACATCTTCCATCTGGCCCATAAAAAATCATCGTGGAGTTTTGTGGCATTTGGACTCCGTCTGGTATTGATTTTCTGCGATGTAAAAAACATGGAAAAACAGCAACTGGCACTTGGCACTATGTCAATAGGTTAGTACCAAAAAATGATATAAAATGATTATAAAACATCCAAGATTGATAATAAAACATCATGGAACAATAAAAAATTATAGATACATTGGAGACATTTCACCTATTCCCGCACAGCAGCGCAAGCTTCCCGCCCGGCTAATTTAGCCACGCGTCGGCTAGAAGAGGGCAAATCGTGGGTGTTTATTAGCAAAATGATTTGCAAAAATGAAGTGTGTGGGATGACTTCGACCATAAGTTTACCCGTGAATGATGAGGTCAAAGTTACACAGAAGGGTGATGATGGACACTCGAGTGCGATAATTAATTCTGCGCTCTACAAGACACATGGTTGAAGAAACCAACTATGTGCAATAATGTCGAAGATCGCAGCCGAGTAAGCTATACAGATCATTTACAATGAGATCGACAGGGGAAACACATTCGAGAATGGTTAATAAAATCTAAGTCCATTGCATATTAAGGTAAAAATAGTACTACAAATATATGAGCCAATTAATATCATGCTTGGGTGACATAGATCTAATCTTAAAAGAATCAATCTCAAGAGAAATTCTATCAACGTTCCTAGCAAAATCATCAATCTTAAACAATTTTTCTTCTACCATAGAATTGAATTTCTTTTGAGAATTAACGAAATCTTTAATATTGTGCTTAAGATCAGAGGGTATTTTATTATAATTTCCGTAAGAATTGTTGTATGAATTACCATAATTATTAGAGGAATTACTAGGAAACGGCCTAGGGTTGAAATTACCTCTATACGTGTTATTACCAAAATTGTTCCTACCAACAAAATTCACATCCATAGATTCATTATTATTCTCAATCAAAGTTTACAAAGGCATATCATTAGGATCAATAGGAGTACTCTTAGTAGAAAATAATTTCATAAGTTCATCCATCTTTCCACTCAAAGTATTAATTTCTTCAATCGCATGCACTTTTTTACCAGTGAAATATCTTCCGTATACCATTGAGTGTAATTTGCCATAATATTATCTAGGAGTTTAGTAGCTTCTCCTAATGTAATTTACATAAAAGTACCTCCGCAGCGGAATCTAAAAGATTTCTAGATGCAAAATTCAATCCGGCATAAAAAATTTGTATGATCGCCATAAACTTAAACGATGAGTAGGGCAATTTCTTATCATCAACTTCATCCTCTCCCAAGATTGTGCAACATGTTCATGATCAAGTTTCTTAAAATTCATTATATCGTTCCTAAGGGAGATGATCTTAGCGGGAGGAAAATACTTGGAAATAAAAGCATCTTTACACTTCCTCCATGAATCAATACTATTTTTAGGCAAAGATGAAAACCAAGTTTTAACAGGATCTTGTAGTGAGAACGGAAATAGCTTCAATTTAACAATATCATTATCCATGTATTTTTTCTTTTTCATATCACGCAACTCAACGAAAGTATTTAGATGGGATGCGACATCTTCACTAGGAAGGACGGAAAATTGACCTTCCATAACAAGATTCAACAAAGCGGCATTAATTTCATAATATTTCGCACTAGTGGCGGGAGCAATCGAAGTACTAATAAAATCATTGTTATTAGTATTGGAAAAGTCACACAATTTGGTATTTTCTTGAGACATCGTGACAAGGCAAGCAATCTAACACATGAGCAAACGGAAAGCAAATGAAAACGATGAACGAAAGAAGGGCGAATAAAAAGGCAAATATTTTTCTGTTTTTCTGAAAATGTTTTAGAAGTGGGGGAAAGGAAAACAAGAGGCAAATGGTAAATAATTTAATGCAAGAGATGAGAGTTTATGATGGGTACTTGGTAGACTTGATGTAGAACCTCCCCGGCAACAATGCCAGAAATTCTTCCTGCTACTTCTTGAGCTTGCGTTGATTTTTCCCTTGAAGAGGAAAGGGTGATGCAGCAAAGTAGAGATAAGTATTTCCCTCAGTTAAGAACCAAGGTATCAATCCAGTAGGAGGCACAAGCTGTTGGGGAACGTAGTAATTTAAAAAAAATTCCTACGCACAGGCAAGATCATGGTGATGCATAGCAACGAGAGGGGAGAGTGTTGTCCAGGTACCCTCGTAGACCGAAAGCGGAAGCGTTATGACAACGCGGTTGATGTAGTCGTACGTCTTCACGATCCTACTGCTCCTAGTACCGAAAGTACGGCACCTCCGCGATCTGCAAACGTTCGGCTCGGTAAAGTCCCACAAACTCTCGATCCAGCTGAGTGTCGAGGGAGAGCTTGAAGGAAATATGCTCTAGAGGCAATAATACAGTTGTTATTTATATTTCCTTATATCATGATAAATGTTATTATTCATGCTAGAATTGTATTAACCGGAAACTTAGTACATGTGTGAATACATAGACAAAACAAAGTGTCACTAGTATGCCTCTACTTGACTAGCTCGTTGAATCAAAGATGGTTAAGTTACCTAGCCATAGACATGAGTTGTCATTTGATTAACGGGATCACATCATTAGAGAATGATGTGATTGACTTGACCCATTCCGTTAGGTTAGCACTTGATCGTTTAGTATGTTGCTATTGCTTTCTTCATGACTTATACATGTTCCTATGACTATGAGATTATGCAACTCCCTAATACCGAAGGAACACTTAGTGTGCTACCAAACGTCACAACGTAACTGGTTGATTATAAAGGTGCTCTACAGGTGTCTTCGATGGTACTTGTTGAGTTGGCATAGATCGAGATTAGGATTTGTCACTCCGATTGTCGGAGAGGTATCTCTGGGCCCTCTCGGTAATGCACATCACTATAAGCCTTGCAAGCAATGTGACTAATTAGTTAGTTGCGGGATGATGCATTACGGAACGAGTAAAGAGACTTTCCGGTAACGAGATTGAACTAGGTATTGAGATATCGACGATCGAATCTCGGGAAGTAACATACCGATGACAAAGGGAACAACGTATATCGTTATGCGGTTTGACCAATAAAGATCTTCGTAGAATATGTGGGATCCAATATGAACATCCAGGTTACGCTATTGGTTATTGACTGGAGACGTGTCTCGATCATGTCTACATAGTTCTCAAACCCGTAGGGTCCGCACGCTTGACGTTCAGTGACGATTGGTATTATGAGTTTATGTGTTCTGATGTACCGAAGATAGTTCGGTGTCCCGGATGTGATCACGGACATGACGAGGAGTCTCGAAATGGCCAATACATAAAGATTGATATATTGGACGGCTATATTCGGACACCGGAAGTGTTCCAGGTGATTTCGGAGAAAACCGGAGTGCCAGAGGGTTACTGGAACCCCCCCCCCCCGGGGGGGGGAACTAATGGGCCACATAGGCCTTAGTGGAGAGAGAGAGAGGGCCGGCCAGGGTAGGCCACGCGCCCCCTCCCCCTCTAGTCCTAATTGGACTAGGGAAGGGGGAGCAGCGCCCCCCTTTCCTTCTCCCTCTCCTCCTTCCTTTCCCCCTCCTAGTAGGACTAGGAAAGGGGAGTCCTACTCCTACTAGGAGGAGGAGGACTCCTCTCCTGGCGCGCCCCAAGGGACGGCCGGCCTCCCCCCTTGGTCCTTTATATACGGGGGCAGGGGGCACCCTGGAACACAAAAAGTTGATCATTGATCTCTTAGCCGTGTGCGGTGCCCCCCTCCACCATAAACCACCTCGGTCATATCATCGTAGTGCTTAGGCGAAGCCTTGTGCCGGTAGCTTCATCATCACCGTTATCATGTCGTCGTGCTTAAGAAGCTCTCCCTTGACACTCAGCCGGATCGAGAGTTCGTGGGACGTCACCGAGCCGAACGTGTGCAGATCGCGGAGGTGCCGTACTTTCGGTACTAGGATCGGTCGGATAGTGAAGACGTATGACTACATCAACCGCGTTGTCATAACGCTTTGGCTTTCGGTCTACGAGGGTACGTGGAAAACACTCTCCCCTCTCGTTGCTATGCATCACCATGATCTTGCGTGTGCGTAGGAAATTTTATGAAATTACTACGTTCCCCAACAGTGGCATCCGAGCCAGGTTTATGCGTAGATGTTATATGCACGAGTAGAACACAAGTGAGTTGTGGGCGATAATAGTCATACTTTGATTCGGCGGTATTGTTGGATGAAGCGGCTCGGACCGTCATTACGCGTACGCTTACGCGAGACTGGTTCTACCGACGTGCTTCGCACACAGGTGGCTGGCGGGTATTAGTTTCTCCAACTTTAGTTGAATCGAGTGTGGCTATGCCCGGTCCTTGTTGAAGGTTAAAACAACACATACTTGACGAAAAATCGTTGTGGTTTTGATTTGTAGGTAAGAACGGTTCTTGCTCAGCCCGTAGCAGGCACGTAAAACTTGCAACAACAAAGTAGAGGATGTCTAACTTGTTCTGGTGTGATATGGTCAAGACATGAGGCTAAATTTTATTGTATGAGATGATCATGTTTTGTAACAGAGTTATCGGCAACTGGCAGGAGCCATATGGTTGTCGCTTTATTGTATGAAATGTAATCGCCATGTAATTGCTTTACTTTATCACTAAACGGTAGCGATAGTCGTAGAAGTAATAGTTGGCGAGACGACAACAATGCTATGATGGAGATAAAGGTGTCACGCCAGTGACGATGGTGATCATGACGATGCTTTGGAGATGGAGATCAAAGGCGCAAGATGATGATGGCCATATCATATCACTTATATTGATTGCATGTGATGCTTATCCTTTATGCATCTTATTTTGCTTAGTTCGACGGTAGCATTATAAGATGATCTCTCACTAAATTTCAAGGTACAAGTGTTCTCCCTGAGTATGCACCGTTGCGAAAGTTCGTTGTGCCGAGACACTACATGATGATCGGGTGTGATAAGCTCTACGTTCACATACAACGGGTGCAATCTAGTTTTGCACACGCAGAATACTCGGGTTAAACTTGACGAGCCTAGCATATGCAGATATGGCCTCGGAACACTGAGACCGAAAGGTCGAGCATGAATCATATAGTACATATGATCACCATAGTGATGTTCACCATTGAAAACTACACCATCTCACGTGATGATTGGACATGGTTTAGTTGATTTGGATCACGTGATCACTTAGATGATTAGAGGGATGCCTATCTAAGTGGAAGTTCTTAAGTAATTTGATTAATTGAACTTTAATTTATCATGAACTTAGTACTTGATAGTATTTTGCATGTCTATGTTGTTGTAGATAGATGGCATGTGTTGTTGCTCTGTTGAACTTTAATGCCTTCCTAGAGAAAGCTAAGTTGAAAGATGATGGTAGCAACTACACAGACTGGGTCCGTAACTTGAGGATTATCCTCATTGCTGCACAGAAGAATTACGTCCTGAAAGCACCGCTAGGTGCCAAACCCGCTACAGGAGCAACGCCAGATGTTATGAACGTCTGGCAGAGCAAAGCTGATGACTACTCGATAGTTCAGTGTGCCATGCTTTACGACTTAGAACCGGGACTTCAACAACGTTTTGAACGTCATGGTGCATATGAGATGTTCCAGGAGTTGAAGTTAATATTTCAAGCAAATGCCCGGATTGAGAGATATGAAGTCTCCAATAAGTTCTACAGCTGCAAAATGGAGGAGAATAGTTCTGTCAGTGAGCATATACTCAAAATGTCTGGGTATAACAATCACTTGATTCAACTGGGAGTTAATCTTCCTGATGATAATGTCATTGACATAATTCTTCAATCACTGCCACCAAGCTACAAGAGCTTTGTGATGAACTATAACATGCAAGGGATGGATAAGACAATTCCCGAGCTCTTCGCAATGCTAAAGACTGCGGAGGTAGAAATCAAGAAAGAGCATCAAGTGTTGGTGGTCAATAAGACCACCAGTTTCAAAAAAAAGGTAAAGGGAAGAAGGGGAACTTCAAGAAGAACGGCAAGCAAGTTGCTGCTCAAGTGAAGAAGCCCAAGTCTAGACCTAAGCCTGAGACTGAGTGCTTCTACTGCAAAGGGACTCATCACTGGAAGCGGAACTGCCCCAAGTATTTGGCGGATAAGAAGGATTGCAAGGTGAACAAAGGTATATGTGATATACATGTTATTGATGTGTACCTTACTAATGCTCACAGTAGTACATGGGTATTTGATACTGGTTCTGTTGCTAATATTTGCAACTCGAAACAGGGACTACAGATTAAGCGAAGATTGGCTAAGGACGAGGTGACGATGCGCGTGGGAAATGGTTCCAAAGTCGATGTGATCGCAGTCGGCACGCTACCTCTACATCTACCTTCGGGATTAGTTTTAGACCTGAATATTTGTTATTTGGTGCCAGCGTTAAGCATGAACATTATATCTGGATCTTGTTTGATGCAAGACGGTTATTCATTTAAATCATAGAATAATGGTTTTTCTGTTTATATGAGTAATATCTTTCATGTTCATGCACCCTTGAAGAGTGGTCTATTTTTATTGAATCTCGGTAGTAGTGATACACATATTCATAATATTGAAGCCAAAAGATGCAGAGTTGATAATGATAGTGCAACTTATTTGTGGCACTGTCGTTTGGGTCATATTGGTGTAAAGCGCATGAAGAAACTCCATACTGATGGACTTTTGGAATCACTTTATTATGAATCACTTGGTACTTGTGAACCATGCCTCATGGTCAAGATGACTAAAACGCCGTTCTCCGGAACAATGGAGCGAGCAACAGATTTGTTGGAAATAATACATACTGATGTATGCGATCCGATGAGTGTTAAGGCTCGCGGCGGGTATCGTTATTTTCTCACCTTCACAAATGATTTGAGCAGATATGGGTATATCTACTTGATGAAACATAAGTCTGAAACATTTGAAAAGTTCAAAGAATTTCAGAGTGAAGTGGAAAATCATCGTAACAAGAAAATAAAGTTTCTACGATCAGATCATGGAGGAGAATATTTGAGTTACGAGTTTTGTCTTCATTTGAAACAATGCGGAATAGTTTCGCAACTCACGCCACCTGGAACACCACAACGTAATGGTGTGTTCGAACGTCATAATCGTACTTTACTGGATATGGTGTGATCTATGATGTCTCTTACTGATTTACCGCTATCATTTCAGGGTTATGCTTTAGAGACGGCTGCATTCACGTTAAATAGGGCACCATCTAAATCTGTTGAGACGACACCTTATGAACTGTGGTTTGGCAAGAAACCCAAGTTGCCGTTTCTTAAAGTTTGGGGTTGCGATGCTTATGTGAAAAAGCTTCAACCTGATAAGCTCGAACCCAAATCAGAGAAATGTGTCTTCATAGGATACCCAAAGAAGATGGTTGGGTACACCTTCTATCACAGATCCAAAGGCAAGACATTCGTTGCTAAGAATGGATCCTTTCTAGAGAAGGAGTTTCTCTCGAAAGAAGTGAGTGGGAGGAAAGTAGAACTTGATGAGGTAACTATACCTGCTCCCTTATTGGAAAGTAGTTCATCACATAAATCTATTCCTATGACTCCTACACCAATTAGTGAGGAAGCTAATGGTGATGATCATGTAACTTCAGATCAAGTTACTACCAAACCTCGTAGGTCAACCAGAGTAAGATCCGCACCAGAGTGGTACGGTAATCCTGTTCTGGAGGTCATGTTACTTGACCATGACGAACCTCAGAACTATGAGGAAGCGATGATGAGCCCAGATTCCACGAAATGTCTTGAGGCCATGAAATCTGAGATGGGATCCATGTATGAGAACAAAGTGTGGACTTTGGTTGACTCGCCCGATGATCGGCAAGCCATCGAGAATAAATGGATCTTCAAGAAGAATACTGACGTTGATGGTAATGTTACTGTCTACAAAGCTCGACTTGTTGCGAAAGGTTTTTGATAAGTTCAAGGAGTTGACTACGATGAGACATTCTCACCCGTAGCGATACTTAAGTCCGTCCGAATCATGTTAGCAATTGCTGCATTTTATGATTATAAAATTTGGCAAATGGATGTTAAGACTGCATTCCTGAATGGATTTCTGGAAGAAGAGTTCTATATGATGCAACCTGAAGGTTTTATCGATCCAAAGGATGCTAACAAAGTGTGCAAGCTCTAGTGTTCCATTTATGGACTGGTGCAAGCATCTCGGAGTTGGAATAAACGCTTTGATAGTGTGATCAAAGCATATGGTTTTATACAGACTTTTGGAGAAGCCTGTATTTACAAGAAAGTGAGTGGGAGCTCTGTAGCATTTCTAATATTATATGTGGATGACATATTGTTGATTGTAAATGATATAGAATTTCTGGATAGCATAAAAGGATACTTGAATAAGAGTTTTTAAATGAAAGACCTCGGTGAAGCTGCTTATATATTGGGCATTAAGATCTATAGAGATACATCAAGACGCTTAATTGGACTTTCACAGAGCACATACCTTGACAAAGTTTTGAAGAAGTTCAAAATGGATCAAGCAAAGAAAGGGTTCTTGCCTGTGTTACAAGGTGTGAAGTTGAGTCAGACTCAATGCACGACCACTGCAGAAGATAGAGAGAAAATGAAAGTCATTCCCTATGCTTTGGCCATAGGTTCTATCATGTATGCAATGCTGCGTACCAGACTTGATGTGTGCCTTGCTATTAGTTTAGCAGGGAGTTACCAAAGTAATCCAGGAGTGGATCACTGGACAGCAGTCAAGAACATCCTGAAATACCTGAAAAGGACTAAGGATATGTTTCTCATTTATGGAGGTGACAAAGAGCTCGTCGTAAATGGTTACGTCGGTGCAAGCTTTGACAGTGATCCAGATGACTCTAAGTCACAAACCGGATACGTATTTATATTGAACGGTGGACCTGTCAGTTGGTGCAGTTCTAAGCAAAGCGTCGTGGCGGGATCTACGTGTGAAGCGGAGTACTTTGCCGCTTCGGAAGCAGCAAATGAAGGAGTCTGGATGAAGGAGTTCATATCCGATCTAGATGTCATACCTAGTGCAGCGGGTCCAATGAAAATCTTTTGTGACAATACTAGTGCAATTGCCTTGGCAAAGGAATCCAGATTTCACAACAGAACCAAGCACATCAAGAGATGCTTCAATTCCCTTCGCGATCAAGTCAAGGAGGGAGACATAGAGATTTTCAAGATACATACGGATCTGAATGTTGCAGACCCTTGACTAAGCCTCTCTCACGAGCAAAACATGATCAGCACCAAGACTCCAAGGGTGTTAGAATCATTACTATGTAATCTAGATTATTGACTCTAGTGCAAGTGGGAGACTGAAGGAAATATGCCCTAGAGGCAATAATAAAATTGTTATTTATATTTCCTTATATCATGATAAATGTTTATTATTCATGCTAGAATTGTATTAACCGAAAAATTAGTACATGTGTGAATACATAGACAAACAGAGTGTCACTAGTATGCCTCTACTTGACTAGCTCGTTGAATCAAAGATGGTTAAGTTTCCTAGCGATAGACATGAGTTGTCATTTGATTAACGGGATCACATCATTAGAGAATGATGTGATTGACTTGACCCATTCCATTAGCTTAGCACTTGATCGTTTAGTATGTTGCTATTGCTTTCTTCATGACTTATACATGTTCCTATGACTATGAGATTATGCAACTCCCGAATACCGGAGGAACACTTAGTGTGCTACCAAACGTCACAACGTAACTGGGTGATTATAAAGGTGCTCTAAAGGTGTCTCTGATGGTACTTGTTCAGTTGGCATAGATCGAGATTAGGATTTGTCACTTCGATTGTCGGAGAGGTATCTCTGGGCCCTCTCGGTAATGCAAATCACTATAAGCCTTGCAAGCAATGTGACTAATGAGTTAGTTGCGAGATGATGCATTACAGAACGAGTAAATAGACTTGCCGGTAACGAGATTGAACTAGGTATTGAGATACCGACGATCGAATCTCGGGCAAGTAACATACCAATGACAAAGGGAACAACGTATGTTGTTATGCGGTCTGACCGATAAAGATCTTCGTAGAATATGTAGGAGCCAATATGAGCATCCAGGTTCCGCTATTGGTTATTGACCGGAGACGTGTCTCAGTCATGTCTACATTGTTCTCGAACCGTAGGGTCCGCACGCTTAAGGTTTCGATGACAGTTATATTATGAGTTTATGAGTTTTGATGTACCAAAGGAGTTCGGAGTCCCGGATGAGATCGAGGACATGATGAGGAGTCTCGAAATGGTCGAGACGTAAAGATCGATATATTGGACGACTATATTCGGACATCGGAAAGGTTCTGAGTGATTCGGGTATTTTCGGAGTACCGGGGAGTTACGGGAATACGGGGAAGAGTATTGGGCCTTAATGGGCTTTAGTGGGAAGGAGCCAGGAGGTGGCGCGCGCCCCTACCAAGCCCAGTCCGAATTGGACAAGGGTTTTGGGGCGCGGCCCCCCTCTCCCTTCCTTCTCCACTTCCCTCCTTTCCCCCCTTCTCCTAGTTGGACTAGGAAAGAAGGAGTCCTACTCCCGGTGGGAGTAGGACTCCCCTTGGCGCGCCCTCCTCCTAGGGCCGGCCTCCTCCTCCCTTGCTCCTTTATATACGGGGGAAGGGGGGCACCCCAGGACACACAGGTTGATCTTCGTGATCGTTCCTTAGCCGTGTGCGGTGCCCCCCTCCACGATATTACACCTCGGTCATATTGTAGCGGTGCTTGGGCGAAGCCCTGCGACGGTTGAACATCAAGATCGTCACCACGCCGTCGTGCTGACGGAACTCCTCCCTGAAGCTTTGCTGGATCGGAGCCCGGGGTACGTCATCGAGCTGAACGTGTGCCAAGAACTCGGAGGTGTCGGAGTAACGGTGCTTGGATCGGTTGGACCGGGAAGACGTACGACTACTTCCTCTATGTTGCGTCAATGCTTCCGCTTCGGTCTACGAGGGTACATAGACAACACTCTCCCCTTTCGTTGCTATGCATCACCATGATCTTGAGTGTGCGTAGGAAAATTTTGAAATTACTACGTTCCCCAACAATATGCCCTAGAGGCAATAATAAAGTTTATTTATATTTCCTTATATCATGATAAATGTTTATTATTCATGCTAGAATTGTATTAACCGGAAACTTAATACATGTGTGAATACATAGACAAATAGAGTGCCACTAGTATACCTCTACTTGACTAGCTTGTTGAATCAAAGATGGTTAAGTTTCCTAGCCATAGACATGAGTTGTCATTTGATTAATGGGATCACATCATTAGAGAATGATGTGATTGACTTGACCCATTCCGTTAGCTTAGCACTTGATCATTTAGTATGTTGCTATTGCTTTCTTCATTACTTATACATGTTCCTATGACTATGAGATTATGCAACTCCCGAATACCAGAGGAACACTTAGTGTGCTACCAAATGTCACAACATAACTGGGTGATTATAAAGGTGCTCTATAGGTGTCTCCGATGGTACTTGTTGAGTTGGCATAGATCGAGATTAGGATTTGTCACTCCGATTGTCGGAGAGGTATCTCTGGGCCCTCTCGGTAATGCACATAACTATAAGCCTTGCAAGCAATGTGACTAATGAATTAGTTGCGGGATGATTCATTACGGAACGAGTAAAGAGACTTGCCGGTAACGAGATTGAACTAGGTATTGAGATACCGACGATCGAATCTCGGGCAAGTAACATAACGATGACAAAGGGAACAACATATATCGTTGTGCGGTTTGACCGATAAAGATCTTCATTGAATATGTGGGAGCCAATATGAACATCCAGGTTCCGCTATTGGTTATTGACCGGAGACGTGTCTCGATCATGTCTACATAGTTCTCGAACCCGTAGGGTCCGCACGCTTAACATTCGGTGACGATCGGTATTATGAGTTTATGTGTTCTGATGTACCGAAGATAGTTCGGAGTCCCGTATGTGATCATGGATATGACGAGGAGTCTCGAAATGGCCGAGACATCAAGACTGATATATTGGACGGCTATATTCAGACACTGGAAGTGTTCCGGGTGATTTCGGAGAAAACCGGAGTACCGGAGGGTTACCGGAACCCTTCCCCCCCCCCCCCCCGTGTAACTAATGGTCCACATGGGCCTTAGTGGAGAGATAGAGGGCCGGCGAGGGCAGGCCGCGCGCCCCCTCCCCCTCTAGTCTGAATTGTACTAGGGAAGGGGGAGCGGCGCACCCCTTCCCTTCTCCCTCTCCTCCTTCCTTTCCCCCTCCTAGTAGGACTAGGAAAGGGGAGTCCTACTCCTACTAGGAGGAGGACTCCTCCTCTCCTGGCGTGCCCCAAGAGTCGGCCGGCCTCCCCCTTGCTCCTTTATATACGGGGGCAGGGGGCACCCTGGAACACAAAAAGTTGATCATTGATCTCTTAGTCGTGTGCGGTGCCCCCCTCCACCATAAACCACCTCGGTCATATCGTCATAGTGCTTAGGCGAAGCCCTGCGCCGGTAGCTTCCTCATCACTGTCATCACGCCTCGTGCTGACGAAGCTCTCCCTCGACACTCAGCTGGATCGAGAGTTCGTGGGACGTCACCGAGCCGAACGTGTGCAGATCGCGGAGGTGCCGTACTTTCGGTACTAGGATCGTGAGGACGTATGACTACATCAACCGCGTTGTCAAAACGCTTCCGCTTTCGGTCTACAAGGGTACGTGGACAACACTCTCCCCTCTCGTTGCTATGCATCACCATGATCTTGCGTATATGTCCGAACTCACTCGGAACCATTTCGATGTCCAAGTATAGGCTTCCAATATATTGAGATTTATGTCTCGACCATTTCGAGACTCCTCGTCATTCCCGTGATCACATCCGAGACTCCGAACAACCTTCGGTTCATCAAAACACATAAACTCATAATACAGATCGTCACTGAACGTTAAGCGTGCGAACTCTACGGGTTCGAGAACTATGTAGACATGACCGAGACACGTCTGCGGTCAATAACCAATAGCGGAACCTGGATGCTCATATTGGCTCCCACATATTCTACGAAAATCTTTATCGGTCAAACCACATAACAACATACGTTGTTCCCTTTGTCATCGGTATGTTACTGGCCCGAGATTCGATCCTCGGTATCTCAATACCTAGTTCAATCTCGTTACCGGCAAGTCTATTTACTCATTCTGTAATGCATCATCTCGCAACTAACTCATTAGTCACATTGCTTGCAAGGCTTATAGTGATGTGCATGACCGAGAGGGCCCAGAGATACCTCTCCGACAATCGAAGTGACAAATCCTAATCTCGATCTATGCCAACTGAACAAGTACCATCAGAGACACCTTTAGAGCACCTTTATAATCACCCAGTTACGTTGTGACGTTTGGTAGCACACTAAGTGTTCCTCCGGTATTCGGGAGTTGCATAATCTCATAGTCATAGGAACATGTATAAGTCATGAAGAAAGCAATAGCAACATACTAAACGATCAAGTGCTAAGCTAATGGAATGGGTCAAGTCAATCACATCATTCTCTAATGATGTGATCCCGTTAATCAAATGACAACTCATGTCTATCGCTAGGAAACTTAACCATCTTTGATTCAACGAGCTAGTCAAGTAGAGGCATACTAGTGACACTCTGTTTGTCTATGTATTCACACATGTACTAATTTTCCGGTTAATACAATTCTAGCATGAATAATAAACATTTATCATGATATAAGGAAATATAAATAACAATTTTATTATTGCCTCTAGGGCATATTGCCTTCACAAGCAAGTCTCCAATCTATGCACCTGCACAAACTAACAAACACTTGCACTCAACGTGAAAAGGGGGTTGTCAATCCCTTCATGGTCTCGAACAAGATTGAGATCTAATAGAGATAGGTATAAAAGATTACTAAATCGTAAAACAAAGTAAAAACAAATAAATTGCATCAAGGTATTTTTGGGTTTTTTGGTTTATAGATCTAAAAATATATGATGGAAAATAGACCCAGGGGCCATAGGTTTCACTAGAGGCTTCTCTCTTGAAGATAGCATACGGTGGGTGAACACATTACTGTTGAGCACTTGATAGAAAAGCGCAAAGTTATGACGGTATCTAAGGCAATGATCATGAATATAGGCATTACGTCTGTGACAAGTAGACCGAAATGATTCTGCATCCACTACTATTACTCCACACATCGAGCGCTATCCAGCATGCATTTAGAGTATTAAGTTCAAAGGAATGGAGTAACGCCTTAAGCAAGATGACATGATGTAGAGGAATAAACTCAAGCAATCTGATATAAACCCCATCTTTTTATCCTTGATGGCAACAATACAATACGTGCCTCGCTATCCATTCTGTCACTGCGTGAGGACACCGCAAGATTGAACCCAAAACTAAGCACCTCTCATGTTGCAAGAAAAACAAATCTAGCTAGTTGGCCAAACAAAACCGATAGTTCGAAGAGAATTACAAAGATATCTTAATCATGCAGAAAAGAGTTCAGAGAAGACACAAATAATATTCATAGATAATCTGATCATAAATCAACAATTCATCGGATCTCAACAAACGCACCGCGAAAAAGTATTACATCGAAAAATCTCCAAGAACATCAAGGAGAACATTGTATTGAAGATAAAAGAGAGAGAAGAAGCTATGGACCCGTAGGTCTGTGGTAAACTACTCACACATCATCGGTAGGGCAGCAAGGTTGATGTAGAGGCCCTCCATGATCGAATCCCCCTTCGGCAGATCGCCGGAAAATGCCCCAAGATGGGATCTCACGGGAACAGAAGCTTGCAGCGGCGGAAAAGTATTTTGGTGGATGCTTCTAGTGGTTTGGGAATATTTGGGAATTTATAGCGCAAGAATTAGGGTTGGGGGACTCCCGAGGGACCCACAAGCCCTCAGGGCGCCCCCGCCCCTCGGGGTGCGCCTGGCAGGCTTGTGGCCTCCTCGGGCATATTTTGACCCCCCCCCCCTTTCCAAGCTCCGTGGATGTCTCCTGGTCCAAGAAAAATCATCGTAACGTTTTATTCCGTTTGGACCCCGTTTGATATTCCTTTTCTGTAGAACTCAAAAACAAGGAAAAAACAGAAACTAGCACTGGGCTCTAAGTTAACAGGTTAGTCCCAAAAATAATATAAAATAGCATATTAATGCATATAAAACATCCAAAATAGATAATATAATAGCATGCAACAAACACAAATTATAAATACGTTGGAGACGTATCAGGAGGCGATTGCCGCTTTTAAGCATGGCATCCGCGACAAATGACTTGCTCGAGACCTCGGGCAAGAAAGGCCTCGGTTAAAGGAGGCCCTCACTCGTTTAGTGATCAAACAAAAAACATTCTACTCTTAATTCTATTTGTGTTTTGTAGTCCGTGATGCATTTGAAAAACTAGGAATTATTATGTTTCTAATAATGTTGTTTGGCCTGACATCAAAAACAGGTGTGGTGGCTAATCCTAACAACTCTGGAGAAATGACAAATCTAGTGCAAGGATGGTGGGTTCGTTTACCCAAATGCTCTCTGAAGTGATCAAAGCACCACACAGCTTGATGGGGTGAGTGTTCTCGAGACTAACACTAAAGGTGCAGGTCTCAGTCCAACGCTTCTTAACAAGCTCATGTTTCTCAAATGCTATTGTATGCAACTTCAGCCTAGGCGCCTTGTGTGTTTCTGTCTTCCCCTCCCCGGCATGGTCATTGGCGTGTTCTGAGGATGTCCACTCTTAGTCCTTGCATGTTGTTGAAACCTGCGCCATCCCCAACCCAGTCCCCGCTGAAGAAGATCAAGTTCGGAAAGGAGGTTGCTTCTGAAGTTTCACTTGCTGAAGTGTTGTAGTTTGCATTTCGATGAGTTGAAGATGAGCTGGAAAATCCTGATGTATTTCTGAAAGTTATCTTCTGCTCCCGAGCTTAAATGAGCTCGGGACGAACAGTTAAATCAAAAAGGGGAAAGGAAACAAAATTTAAAAAATTCTAAACTTTTTAACAAACTTTGACAAATGTTTTATTTGCTTGACAAATTTCATGACGAAATGGCATTAGTGGAAGTCGTGGCACAAAAACCAAAATCAGCACTCCAAAATGCTCTGTCAAGCCAAAGTGGAAACCCCGCCTACAGAATGGGTGCAGATTTGCGTTGACGCTGCTTTCTTGTGTAGTGGAGATAGTGGATAGGGAGTGTATTCTAAAGAGGGAGGCGAAGTCATTTTTACAGGTGATGGTAGACTTGCGTGTCTCACAGATGCCCTTCATGCCGAATCTTTGGCCATGATAAATGCTATCAGGCTTGTTGAAGAGTTTGGTATGGGCCAAGTTATTTTCATCATGGTCTGCCTCTTGCTGAAGCTTGTGTTGGGATCGGTAACCTGGGACCATGCACCTCTTGGCATCCTCTTTCGAGAAGCTAAGTTCAAGCTACAAATGGACTTCGTAGATTATAAGATTGATGTTTGTTCTCATCTTTGTAATATCCCTGCTCATCTACTAGTCGGTTGTGGTTCGACGGCTATGATCGACAGCCAATGTATTTGGTTTACTAATCTTCGCCAAGATGTAAGTGGTGTTGTGGCCCGTGATATTTTCGGACCCACAAATTGATGGAATGCATGGTGTTTCACGTCAAAAAAGCATTTTTTGGAGCACTGATTTTTTCCACGACTTTTAGGAATGTCCTTTCATGCTAAATGTACAAGCAGGCTGCACAAGCAAGAGATATCCTTAAATGCCCTGGTCATGGGAGATTAGAAGCCAACTGGCAACTTTATTTAGCTCTACTAGCAAGGCTCAGATAACCGTTAGACACATTCCCAGGGAGCTTAATAGTAGGGCTCACAACAATGCGGCTAGAGCATACTTCTCAGAATCAAATACTAGTTCTACAATGGTTTGTAAAAGCAGATCCCACTCGGTTGATCACTGTTATATGCTTCTGAAGCTAGGCAATCTAAACATCAGACATTGTAAAATCATGGTTGTAACTTGTTCTTCAGATTAATGCATAGGTGCCTAAGGCGCCACTTCTTTGTCCAAAAAAGAATTGTAGAAGTTTACTGCAAAAAAATCAGAATTTTTTGAATTTTTTACTATTACTACATTTTTATTTACTGTTCATAAGAGAGTATTTGAGCTCGCGAGCAGATACTCCGCTCTAAGTTTGAGAACCCCTGCTGCCTTAAGAGATGTTGAAGACCGTGGATTTAACTGTTTTTCTCTATATCAAGAGGTGGTTGATGTAACTTTTTTTAACACGGTTGATGTAACTGTTTGAGACCGTGGATTGGGTGGTTTCATCGTTTAATTGAACCCAATTCTCAAAAAAAGAAGAAAAACGTTTAATTGAACCCCGGGTGGCGCCCAGCGTACACTCAATATTGTTACTTTGCTACAAGAGGAAAATACTGACCGAAACGTTACGATGCTTCAGCAAATACAAGGATCATACTGAAAAAACATAAACAAAACGAAGAACAACACACCGAAGAAAAACATAAACATAATCGGTTACCGAACGATTCGAGCACCTCTCGTCTCTCGAGTCTCGACGAAGAAAAGGGAAAATCAAAACATCCAACGCATGGCAACATCCGACTGTCCGCCACTCTTCCTCGATCGTCACATGCCACACCACGCGGCCGCCACGGCGATGGCCACCATGCAGAGACGGCCGCCGAGGCCCCGCATCTCCCGGGGCGCCGCCGCGGACGCCGTGGCTGTATCGGCCACCGGCGCGTCGGCCACCGCCACCGACCCGGCCTTCTGCTTGTCCTTGTCCGCCGCCGGCGACGGCGCGGGCGCGGGCACGGGCGGCCCGTAGAGCGCCCACGGCAGCAGCACCTTGTCCACCTGGTACACCACCAGCCTGTCGCCGGTGTAGAGCGTGCCGTCGACGGAGGCGTTAACGACGCCGGTGGAGATGTTCACCCTCCCGCCGCCGTCGGACGTGACGTTGAGCGGGTACTTGCCCCTGCCGGTGTCGCCGGCCTGCGTGCGCAGCGGGTTGCTCACCGTGTCGAACTGCGCCATGGGGAGCAGCTGGGAGACCACGTGGAACTGCACCAGCGACGTCTTCTGTTGGTCGGAGAGGGAGTTGAGGGTGCCGGACTTGAGCGCGGTGAAGGCGTTGTCCGGCGGCGCGAAGACGGTGAGGCCGGCGCCGGTGGAGGCCTTGCCCTTGAGCTGGGTGTCGATCTGCTCCTCCTCCTGCGTCGACTGCAGCAGCTGGAGGAACTTGGTGAACTGCCCGGCCTTGGTCAGCACCGCCTTGATCGTCTTCGGGGCAGCCGCCGCTGGAGCCGGCGCGGCCGCCACCGCCTGGCCACGAGCCGACGGAGCGGCTGCGGACAGAGAGAGGAGCACGAGGAGAAAGGTGGCCGTCATGTATTGCATATGCGCCTCCATTGCTTTGTGCCGCTTGTTCTTTGTGTGATGCTACTGCGTGCTTTGGGTATGCTATATATGGTGGTGCAATTGAGATGTCATTAATGGAAGTGGGATCCGCAGGTTAATCATGGAGATGCTGTACGTAAGGTGAGATGGAAGTAGATCGGGCCATCGAGGAATGGATGGAACATTAACAGGTGGATTGCCTAGGTTGCTTCATGGGGCAGCTAAGTGCTGATTAATGAATGGGGTTTTGATTAATCCGTCTGCTAATCTTCGTTTGGATGCAATATTCATAATTCTCAGTCACTTAAAACTGCACATAGTAATACTGAAAGTGTGTAATTTGCAATTTCTAAATCAATACTACCGGAAACTAGTCAGGTTTGATGTGCTTCATCTCCCTCTCTAATGCTGCGTTTGAAAGTGCGGTGGATTCTCTTAATTAATCCCATTTGCTCCGTCCGTCTTTTCCTATTTTAGTGTTTCTTTACATACTTTTGTGCTTAATTTTCATAGTATATAACACATCTACGTGTTTGGTAGATTGCATCAAGCCCAACCAAATTGTAATGTGCTAAATCTGAGTTGTTTGGCTGTGTGACACGCACGAAGAAACTGATCCGCGTGAAACTCAAAGCAGTTCAGAGAGCAACACATCCGGGTCATACTCTCACTCTTTGGGAAGACCATTGCAACACAGTGTAACGGTCATTGACTCGCCGCTCAGAGAGCAGCACATCCGAGTCATAGCCTCACTCTTTGGGAAGACCATGCCAATTGGTGGTGATCTTGGAGGGGCAAGCTCGACGGCCTTGGGAGTTCATTAGCGTGGAGCTTTGTCCGGAGGGAGTGGTTACTAATTCTTCCATGGATTTTAGCCCATCGATCCTATGTTGGAACGTGAGAGGATTAAACAACCCAGCAAAGAGAGATGCAATTAGGGCGTTCGTCGCCACCGTGAAAGTGAATGTAATTTGTCTGCAAGAAACTAAGATGGAAGTCATTGACCGTTACACTGTGTTGCAATGCCTCGGGCCGGCCTTCGATGGCTTTGCTTTTCTGCCCGCGGCAGATACGAGAGGTGGAGTTCTCATCGCTTGGGATTCGACTTGCATTGACATTGATCATTTCCACGCGAACACTGACTTCATCTCGGGGCGTGTTCTCACGAGACATGGGGCATCCTGGTGGATTTCCGCGGTCTATGGACCGCAGGGAAACACTAGGAAAACTGCGTTTCTGGAGGAGCTTCATGCAGCGCGAGCGCTCAGGCCTGGTCCGTGGATGATTCTTGGCGATTTTAACATGATTCTGCGCGCCTCAGAGAAGAATAACTCAAACCTGAACAGGAGCATGATAAACAAGTTCCGCAGCTTTATTGACAACAATGAGCTCAAAGAAGTATACATTCATGGGAGGAGGTTCACTTGGTCGAACGAGAGAGACGTCCCTACCCTAACCAAGATTGATAGGGTGCTGGTTTCCGTGGATTGGGACTTGGAGTATCCGGACTGTCTTTTGCAAGCGTTATCCTCGGGCGTTTCTGATCATGCTACACTCCACCTGAACACGGGAGCTCTTTTCTGTCCGAAAAAGAGATTCCGCTTTGAAAATTACTGGCTCAAGCTCGAAGGGTGTGACGATGCGATAAGAGAGGCTTGGGTCTGTAGCGATGCGATTGTGGATCCTTTCAAGCGTCTCGACGCGCTCTTCAGAAACGCTGCAGAGTCCCTGCAGTCTTGGGGACAGAGAACGACAGGGAACATCAAGTTACTCATGGCAGTGGCGACTTATGTGATCTGCAGATTCGACAGGGCCCAGGAAGACCGCATTCTCACTGGCCAGGAGCTCTAGTTGCGTCGTACTCTCAAGCTGGCATTGCTGGGTATGGCTTCCCTTGAGCGGACCATCGAACGTCAGCGTTCCAGAATGAGGTGGGTTAAGGAAGGTGATGCTAAACGAAGTTATTCCAAGCTTTTGCAAACGGCCGGAGAACCAAAAACTTCATTCCGCGTATCAAGGTTGGAGACGAGATACACACCGATCAAGACCGTATAACGGATGCTTTCACTTCTTCCTTTATGGAGCTTTTGGGGAGAGATCAGGCGCGCGAATTCACACTTGACCTGGAGGCCCTCGGCTTGCACACTACTGATCTGCAGGAGATCGAGGAAATCTTCACTGAAGAAGAGGTGTGGAAAATGATTAAGGAGATGCCACCGGACCGGGCTCCTGGGCCGGATGGATTCACCGGTGCTTTCTACCAAAAAGCCTGGCCCATCATCAAGGGCGATATCATGGCCGGCTTCCTGAAACTGTATGTGGGAGATGGTCGGGGCTTCGCGAAATTAAATAGAGCTCTGATGGTGCTCATTCCCAAGAGAAGTGACGTGGAGGAAGTGGGAGATTATCGCCCGATCAGCTTGCCTCATAGCTTTGGCAAACTCTTCTCCAAAATGATGGCCATCAGAATGAGGAAAATGCTTCCGGAACTAGTCAACATGAACCAGTCCGCCTTCATTCGTGGGAGAAGCTTACACGATAATTTCCTCCTTGTGAAGCAAATGGCGAGAAAAATGCATGCCCGCAAAACATCAACCGTCTTTCTGAAGCTTGACATATCACGGGCATTTGACACCATATCTTGGCCATTCTTGTTTGAAGTTTTGAGAGCTAAGGGATTTGGAGAAAACTTCAGAAAGTGGGTTGCGATCTTGCTGCAGTCTGCATCTTCAAGAGTTATTGTCAACGGGAATCAAGGTGTCAGGTTCGATCACGCTCGTGGGTTGCGCCAAGGAGACCCAAGCTCTCCGCTCCTCTTTGTCATGGCGATGGACGTCCTCTCGGCCTTAGTTTGCAAGGCTGCTGCAGTTGGGGTTTTGTCCTCCTTCAATGGTGTGTTGGCAAGCCAGAGGCTCTCCCTTTTCGCTGATGATGTCGCGCTTTTCGTGCGCCCCAAGGTGCCGGATCTCACATGCATTAAAGAAGTCTTATACCTCTTTGGTCACGCTTCTGGCCTTCGAGTGAATTATCGCAAAACATCGGCAATTTTGATCCGGGGACAGCAAGGAGATCAGGACAGAGTGCAGCAGTTATTAAACTGTCAAATGGGGCAGTTCCCCTGCAAATACTTAGGGTTGCAACTCAGCATCCACAAGCTCACCAAAGCGCATTGGCAGCCAATGCTCGATCAGGTCAAAAACTTCCTTCCAGCTTGGCAACGTGGCATGATCCATAGACCCGGGAGACTAGTGCTCGTGAATAGCGTCATAGCAGCCCGCCCTATACATCACTTGCTAGTCATGAAAGCACCCCAATGGGTTCTCGAAGAAGTGGACAAATGGATGTGTGCTTTTTTCTGGGCTGGGAAAGAGGAGATCAATGGCGGACAGTGCTTGGTTGCATGGCATACCATCTATAGGCCTAAGCCATACGGTGGGTGTGACGCCCGGATAATCAAGCTACAGTAACCTCCGCTAATGATGCCACGTCACCATGATTACTGTCGCTAATCTCGCGTCGGTTCAAAAACCCAGTTCAATTTAAAAAGATATAAAAAATAACAATAATAAAGCCAAACAATAAAAGTTTCCAAAACATTAAAACTAAAATGCTCTAGACGTGCCAAATAATGCGTAAGTAATTATGGTTAAGAAACCCCATTTTTTATAAAATGTTTAAATACCCTTAGGTGAATAAAACAGTAGTAAAAACCAATATATAAATACTATTATAATTAACAAAATACTAAACTAAATTACTTTGGGGCAAAACCTTTTGTTGTAGTGGGTTATAATGTATTACTAAATTAGGGATCATTTTAATATTAGATAAAAACTAAATGAAAAAGAAACTAGAAATAAAACAGAAAAAGGAAAAGCACAACTAACAAAAGAAAAAGGAAATGAGAAGGCCCCCCAGCTCCCCATGGGCCTCGGCCCATCCCGCACGACCCCAACCGGCCCACCCCGCCTTCCTTATCCCCCCCCCACGACGCAAACCCTAAGGCCCAACCGCACCTACCCCCACTCCTCCCGATCCCCTCGCTCCTTCCCCCCACGATCCGATCTGGATCGTGGGCGCCTCCAGCCCCGCCCGAGCCGGCGCCCCCCCCCCCATCGCTTGATGCCGTCGCACGTCTCCCTCCCCCACGGAGCCCCTCATCGCAGCCATCGCCCGGCGCTGCCTCGCCGTCGTCCTCCTCGCCCCTCCACTTCCTCGTGCGACGCCCGCCTGAAGCCGCGGCCTCGCCTCGTCTTCGACCCGACGTCGTTCGCCTCGCCGTTGCGGACTCCGGCCACCCCCGCCTCGAGCCCACTGCCCTCTCCCTACAGCTCCGCGGTGAGCCACCGTGTCGGTTGCGCCTCCCCTCTCCTCCCCCACTCTGTGCTCTCGTACTCCGCCGCGGTAGCCGCTCGCGCCGTGCGACCCGACCGCGCCCGATGCACGTACCCGCGCACCGCCGTCCTCCCGGTAGCAGCGTCCGCCGCGACCCCTTGCGCGCCCACATCCAGCCGTTGTCGCCGCCGTGACCGTTGTCGTCCCCTGCAGCGCCGCCCCGCTCGCCTCACCTTCCCCCCCCCCCCGCCTGCCGCCTGCTGCTCCCGTCCGGCCTCGCCCGCCGACGCCCGCAGCTCCAGGCGCCGCTGCTGCCGCCCCGCCTCTGCTCCCTACGCCGTCGGCGGCCTCACCGCGGCCGCCTCTCCACCCGCGTCGTGGGCTCGCCAGCGCCCCCTGATGCTGCGTGCACGCACGGGCGCCCGCCCCGTTAGCCCACTGCACCTGCGCGCCCGAGACCCGCTAAGGCCCCCAAGGGCCTATGACAAGGGGGCCCCGCCCCAGAAATTTTTTTAAGGAATTAAAATAATAATAATGATAAAAATATTAATTAACTAATTAATTCTAATTAATTAACCTAATCACTTAGTTAACTAATTAATCATGATTAGTTAGTCTAGCTAATGACAAACTGGACCCACATGTCAGGTTGGACTCCAGTCAACTACACTGTTGACTGCTGACGTCATGCCTACGTCATGTTGACGTCATCCCATACTATTCTGGATAATGTTGATTTAATTTAATTTAATAAATTCTAGAAAATGTTTTAAAACTTTAAAAATTAATAGAAAATAAACCGTAGCTCAGATGAAAATGTTTTCTACATGAAAGCTGCTCAGTGCGACGAGACGAACCCAGATACGCAGCCCGTTCGTCCGCCACGCATCCCTAACATATCCAACTCGCAACTTTCCCCCTCCGGCTCCTCTGCCCGAAAACGCGAAACACCGGGGATACTTTCCCAGATGTTTCCCCCCTTCACCGGTATCACCTCCTACCACGTTAAGTCACCTCTAGCATAACGTATTGCCGCTTCTTGCTTTTTTTACATTTGATTGCTCTATTATTTATTGTGTTCCCCCTCCGTTACTTCTTTCCGGTAGACCCTGAGACCGATACCGGTACCCGAGTACGACTACGGAGTTGACGACCCCTCTCTCTTGCCACAGCAACCAGGCAAGCCCCCCCCCTAGATCACCAGATATCGCCTACTCTCCTCTATACTGCTTGCATTAGAGTAGTGTAGCATGTTACTGCTTTCGTTATTCCTATCCTGATGCATAGCCTGTCTTTGATACTGTTGTTGATACCTTTACCTGCAATCCTACTTGCTTAGTATAGGATGCTAGTGTTCCATCAGTGGCCCTACACTCTTGTCCGTCTGCCATGCTATAGTACTGGGCCGTAATCACTTCGGGAAGTGATCACGGGCATATGCTATATACTTTACACTGTTACATTACCTGTGATACTGATCGGAGATGGGGGCTGAAGGGGCAGGTGGCTCCATCCCGGTAGAGGTGGGCCTGGGTTCCCGACGGCCCCCGACTGTTACTTTGTGGCGGAGCGACAGGGCAGGTTTGAGACCACCTAGGAGAGAGGTGGGCCTGGCCCTGGTCGGCGTTCGCGGATACTTAACACGCTTAACGAGATCTGGGTATTTGATCTGAGTCTGGCCATTTGGTCTATACGCACTAACCATCTACGCGGGAGTAGTTATGGGTATCCCGGCGTCGTGGTATCAGCCGAAGCACTTTTGACGTCAGCGACGGAGCGGCGCGCGCCGGATTGGACTGGAACGCCACTAGGCTAGGTCTGCTTCCGGCCACCCTCGCAACGTGCAGGTGTGCTCAGGGCGATGGGCCCAGACCCCTGCGCGCATAGGTTTAGACCGGCGTGTTGACCTCTCTGTTGTGCCTAGGTGGGGCTGCGACGTGTTGATCTTCCGAGGCCGGGCATGACCCAGGAAAGTGTCTCCGGCCAAATGGGATCAAGCGTGTTAGGCTATGTGGTGCACCCCTGCAGGGAAGTTTATCTATTCGAATAGTCGTGTCCCTCGGTAAAAGGACGACCCGGAGTTGTACCTTGACCTTATGACAACTAGAACCGGATACTTAATAAAACACACCCTTCCAAGTTCCAGATACAACCCGGTGATCGCTCTCTAACAGGGCATCGAGGAGGGGATCGCCGGGTAGGATTATGCTATGCGATGCTACTTGGAGGACTTCGGTCTACTCTCTTCTATATGCTGCAAGACGGAGGCCGCTAGAAGCGTAGTCTTCGACAGGATTAGATATCCCCCTCTTATTCTGGCATTCTGCAGTTCAGTCCACTGATATGGCCCCTTACACATATATCCATGCATATGTAGTGTAGCTCCTTGCTTGCGAGTACTTTGGATGAGTACTCACGGTTGCCTTGTTTCCCCTTTTCCCATCTCTCTACCCGATTGCTGCAACCAGACGATGGAGCCCAGGATCCAGACGCCACCGTCGACGATGACTCCTACTACACTGGAGGTGCCTACTACTACGTGCAGCCCGCTGACGACTACCAGGAGTAGCTAGGAGGATCCCAGGCAGGAGGCCTGCGCCTCGTTCGATCTGTATCCCCGTTTGTGCTAGCCTTCTTAAGGCAACTTGTTTAACTTATGTCTGTACTCAGATATTGTTGCTTCCGCTGACTCGTCTATGATCGAGCACTTGTATTCGAGCCCTCGAGGCCCCTGGCTTGTATTATGATGCTTGTATGATTTTTTTATTTGTAGAGTTGTGTTGTGATATCTTCCCGTGAGTCCTTGATCCTGATCGTACACATTTGCGTGCATGATTAGTGTATGATTGAATCGGGGGCGTCACAAGTTGGTATCAGAGCCGACTGCCTGTAGGAATCCCCCTTCCACACTCCTTGGCCGAAGTCGAGTTTAGACATTGCAAAAACTTTTACTAACATGGCTGTGTGCCTTACGGGCCCACGTCGCCATTGGGTGGTATTAGGATCCTTTACTCCTCGACCTTTACTCTGGGACTCTGAGCTCTCTTCTATTCGGGTTAAATGATTTTGCTAAAAACAAAACTAACTTTAGGTTCTCGATAATACTTTCTCCCGGAGAGCCCCTCACTTCAGATGATCGCCTGATGCACTAGAAGATTCTGAAGTTACTCTACGATGTTCTTTCGAGTCTTTGTGGCACCGCATTTGCGATTTCCTTCCACCGTCAACCCCTATGAAAATTGTGTACGCTTGCCATTCATACAATCATTCCATGTTGATCTTGTTATTACAAGATGTCCCGAAATACTCTCTGTTGTTCCGAGAATCCTTTGAGCTTAGTGCCTTGTTGTACTTTGTCACCTGAATACCCCTACGGATAATTCTCGCACTTACCGAGTATCCTCTCATCCCCAGTTGATTCTGGTATTTCACAAAAGCTTTTGAAATACCATTCGATCTTTCAAAGATCCTCAACAACCTATTGCTCTTGAAATTCTTGGTTGCTTGCATTGGGATTAAATCCTATAAGCCTATTAACCTTATTGGCATCCTCTTTCATTATCATTTTAAGTCTGTTGATCCAATATGTTGTGAATGTTCACAATCATCAATCGAGTTCTAGGATTATCTTTCCGGCTCAGACGACATTTTGAACATGAGCTGGTTCTCGACCAAACTATCTGTCGTCGATTGTGCCTCTGGTATATTCAATTGATCCATGGTTGATCAGAGCGTCTGCTTCCGATCCTTTGTTTTGGAAATCATAATTCCTTTGCATTGAAGCTTTGAATTATTCAGATGATTCCATAACCTGTTGCAATTGCATTCCTTCCTCTTCTGGTTGAGTATCGATACTCATATCAGATCCTTTGTGGACCATCAAGTCCTTGGTTGGATTGTTATCCGACAGTGTCATTCACATTTGATCACTTTGTGAGTTCTTCCGCTGATAAATAATGCCTTTGTTAAGTTGTATCCTCTGCTTGGCCAACCATGCTCTGCTTTCGGGCTTGTGTTAATTACTCTTGAAACTTGTGGTATATGTTTCTAAGAAGGCCCTATGGGTTGAACATATGCCTTCTCTAAACCGTGAGAACCCGAAAGTTTTCACGAGACATACTCTTCTGATGTTTCGCCAGATAAAATTTCAACACTGCAACTTCATCGAACGCGAGAAGTGAATGAAAGATTATGCATTGGAGAAGTGGGAGTCGACCTTGAACTTTGTGTTCATGCCCATGGACACGATGTAGATCCTATCATGGAAGCTTCTTGTAACTATTTCCTTGATATAATATCCTTTGGTATCGGTGGATTGATCTTTTGCAATCGTGGTTCCGACCATGTTCTCCTTTAAATGACCTTTCTCGTGCAAGTTTAAGCCTTTGTCTTCTACATAGCAATACCCTAGTCCAATCTCTACTTTGATCTGTCGTCGAGCATTACCCCCCCCCCCCCTGGTATTTCGAGATTATCATGGAACTGCATAACCTCTTATGAGTTCTTCATCAGGTATTACATTCTCACAGACTCCAATTTTTCACGGGCTTTGAGTTATGAAACACTCAAGGACACCGATAACGGAATCGAGTCTGCACTGCGATTCAACGAGGATTAGAGATCTTCATCGCTTACAAGTTTAATACTCCATGTCTGTCCTAGCCTGAACAGATACATCATTATCGTGCTAATTTTAATTATCAGCATTCTGAGCTCTTCAAGGATATCAACTGAATTCATAATGAGAAATACCATCCTTGCCCCCGATGATTTGTGTTATCATCGGCCACTTTATTGCCTTCCCTCCAACACAAACTTGTTCATGTTTTGTGTTATACTTTGATTCCCATGCTATCCAGCATTTGACCTTCTTTACCTTGGAATATTACCACCTTTTATGTCAAGAATGTCGTGGTAATTTTACCACCTCTTGAGAATTCTTGATATAGTAATATCTCTCGCCATTTGCGTTCATTTCTTAGTCTCCATGTTGATTCTAACCGGAATACCGACAAATGGTCTGTGATGTGTAAATTCTAAACTTCTAGCAACCCTATTGCTTTGAAGTTACTGGTCTACAGTTTCATTATAAGTCTATTGCTTATTGAGTCATCATTCGAACATTGATCGTGCTACCTAGTCCAGGTTCCTGGGTGCACCCTTCTATCATTGTTCAGTTGAGTATGTTTCCCTCAAGCATACATCATTATACCATTTGATCTGACAAATGATATTTCCTTATTCACATAATTGTGGAAATCCATCTTTTGGAAATCTCGAGGAATTGTCACTGAGTCCATCAGCCACCTCCTCATCCCCTCCTTGGTTAAATGATGAACCCTTGTTTTGGAACTCGCTTCCATAGTTCAATTCCAAGAATCTTACATTATCATCTCGTCAATGTGTGTTACACCTTTTCTGCTCAGGCACCCTGAGTCTGAGGTATCCTAACACCGGCCAGATCTGAATCCCGGTCAGATATGATGGTTGAAATATATTTGCAAGGGTAATAACAATGTTCTTTTATGACCCGGTAAGATGATGTCATGCCCGGCACACCTGGCCGGAGGACCTACTATTATAGTTTCCTTTTTAGCAAGGTTATCCATCCTTCCATGAGGAAATTGAAAGACTTATTCTATAAGTTGTTCCTGATGGATCCTTTGTGTATCCCAAAGTCTGACCTTTGCTTGAATACCATGTCAATGCTATCTCGAAGCATGTCTATGGTACCCCGATTTTCAACAGGAATATTTGAACCCGATGCTAAATGATTCCTGCTCAATTATCCAAACACCGTTGTATGGGTAATGTCATGAAATTTCTTTCCCTTACCTAAATGGTTTTCTACAATTATACCCTGTCATGGACATCATGCTCTGTTTGTCCTTGGGAAGGTTATACCCCCCTGAATAATGTGTTTAAACACATTTTCCTTTCCATTGTTCTATTTAATCTGATGATAACCTTTTCCTTTCCATTATTTGTTTAACCTTTCTGGTGATCTCTATGATCTAAGCAGTATTATTCTTCTGCTTATGTACACACCTAGGTGTACAATCGTGTCGGTAAGACCCTGTTACTATTGATGATGACACTCCGATAACCGCCGATGGACGAGAACTTTGCCTAATGGTCCGCCTCGTTCAACGAGCAGGGAAATGGTTCTCTTCGTCCCTCGCCTTGGTATCGACATTGTTGCCAACATAACTGATAGGCTACCCTCTGACATGTCTTGCTATCATGACCGTGCAAGATGTCCACGCCTTTCCTACATTAAACCACATGGTGGGCCCATAACCCATAGTTCCCAGGATCGAAACCTGACTCTCCTGTACACCCCCTGTTCCTAAAGTTATTCCTCGCGTGTGGCCTCGTATGTAATTCACGGGCCACCGTCGTAGTGATATATTCTGGTAACAGACGCAATACTTATTCCCCTTTGCTCTGAACCCCTTTCACATTTCGTATCAGGCAACAAATGATTGCCTATCCACTTGAAACTTCTTATTGCACCTTCTTACCTTGCTCTCGATATTTTCTTCAGTTTCAATTCGAGAGTTACTTTCTGCCACCTTCCCCGATGTTATTGACCAGGTAGTCAACCTTGTAGAGGTCTGCTCTTTCGGAATAACCACCATTTATTCTTTCGTAAGAACGATGGAGATCCTGAAGAAAGGACGACAATTTCATCATGATGCGTTGAAGCAGAGGATTGAAGACACCAATGTAATGGATCGACCTCTTCGAGAAGATCAACCAAGACTGAGAAGATTCGTTAGGAATTTCTTAACAAGACCTTTCCCCCTTAGTCCCCCTCTTAAATCTCGGGACGAGATTTCTTGTAGTGGAGGAGAATTGTGACGCCCGAATAATCAAGCTACAGTAACCTCCGCTAATGATGCCACGTCACCATGATTACTGTCGCTAATCTCGCGTCAGTTCGAAAACCCAGTTCAATTTAAAATATATATATATATATATATATAATAATAATAATAAAGCCAAACAATAAAAGTTTCCAAAACATTAAAACTAAAATGCTCTAGACGTGCCAAATAATGCGTAAGTAATTATGGTTAAGAAACCCCATTTTTATAAAATGTTTAAATACCCTTAGGTGAATAAAACAGTAGTAAAAACCAATATATAAATACTATTATAATTAACAAAATACTAAACTAAATTACTTTGGGGCAAAACCTTTTGTTGTAGTGGGTTATAATGTATTACTAAATTAGGGATCATTTTAATATTAGATAAAAACTAAATGAAAAAGAAACTAGAAATAAAACAGAAAAAGGAAAAGCAAAACTAACAAAAGAAAAAGGAAATGAGAAGGCCCCCCCAGCTCCCCATGGGCCTCGGCCCATCCCGCACGGCCCCAACCGGCCCACCCCGCCTCCCTTATCCCCCCTCCCCCCCACGACGCAAACCCTAAGGCCCAACCGCACCTACCCCCACTCCTCCCGATCCCCTCGTTCCTCCCCCCCACGATCCGATCTGGATCGGGGGCGCCTCCAGCCCCGCCCGAGCCGGCGCCCCCCCCCCCCATCGCTCGATGCCGTCGCACGTCTCCCTCCTCCACGGAGCCCCTCATCGCAGCCATCGCCCGGCGCTGCCTCGCCGTCGTCCTCCTCGCCCCTCTACTTCCTCGTGCGACGCCCGCCTGAAGCTGCGGCCTCGCCTCGTCTTCGACCCGACGTCGTTCGCCTCGCCGTTGCGGACTCCGGCCACCCCCGCCTCGAGCCCACTGCCCTCTCCCTACAGCTCCGCGGTGAGCCACCGCGTCGGTTGCGCCTCCCCTCTCCTCCCCCACTCTGTGCTCTCGTACTCCGCCGCGGTAGCCGCTCGCGCCGTGCGACCCGACCGCGCCCGATGCACGTACCCGCGCACCGCCGTCCTCCCGGTAGCAGCGTCCGCCGCGACCCCTTGCGCGCCCACCTCCAGCCGCTGTCGCCGCCGTGACCGTTGACGTCCCCTGCAGCGCTGCCCCGCTCGCCTCACCTTCCTCCCCCCCCCCCCCCCGCCTGCCGCCTGCTGCTCCCGTCCGGCCTCGCCCGCCGACGCCCGCAGCTCCAGGCGCCGCTGCTGCCGCCCCGCCTCTGCTCCCTACGCCGTCGGCGGCCTCGCCGCGGCCGCCTCTCCACCCGCGCCGTGGGCTCGCCAGCGCCCCCTGATGCTGCGTGCACGCACGGGCGCCCGCCCCGTTAGCCCACTGCACCTGCGCGCCCGAGACCCGCTAAGGCCACCAAGGGCCTATGACAAGGGGGCCCCGCCCCAGAACTTTTTTTTAAGGAATTAAAATAATAATAATGATAATAATATTAATTAACTAATTAATTCTGATTAATTAACCTAATCACTTAGTTAACTAATTAATCATGATTAGTTAGTCTAGCTAATGACAAACTGGACCCACATGTCAGGTTGGACTCTAGTCAACTACACTGTTGACTTCTGACGTCATGCCTACGTCATGTTGACGTCATCCCATACTATTCTGGATAATGTTGATTTAATTTAATTAAATAAATTCTAGAAAATGTTTTAAAACTTTAAAAATTAATAGAAAATAAACCGTAGCTCAGATGAAAATGTTTTCTACATGAAAGCTGCTCAGTGCGACGAGACGAACCCGGATACGCAGCCCGTTCATCCTCCACGCATCACTAACATATCCAACTCGCAACTTTCCCCCTCCGGCTCTTCTGCCCGAAAACGCGAAACACCGGGGATACTTTCCCGGATGTTTCCCCCCTTCACCGGTATCACCTCCTACCACGTTAGGTCACCTCTAGCATAACGTATTGCCGCTTCTTGCTTTTGTTACATTTGATTGCTCTGTTATTTATTGTGTTCCCCCTCCGTTACTTCTTTCCGGTAGACCCTGAGACCGATGCCGGTACCCCAGTACGACTATGGAGTTGACGACCCCTCTCTCTTGCCAGAGCAACCAGGCAAGCCCCCCCCCCCTTGATCACCAGATGTCGCCTACTCTCCTCTATACTGCTTGCATTAGAGTAGTGTAGCATGTTACTGCTTTCGTTATTCCTATCCTGATGCATAGCCTGTCTTTGATACTGCTGTTGATACGTTTACCTGCAATCCTACTTGCTTAGTATAGGATGCTAGTGTTCCATCAGTGGCCCTACACTCTTGTCCGTCTGCCATGCTATACTACTGGGCCGTGATCACTTCGGGAAGTGATCGCGGGCATATGCTATATACTTTACACTGTTACATTACCTGTGATACTGATCGGAGATGGGGGCTGAAGGGGCAGGTGGCTCCATCCCGGTAGAGGTGGGCCTGGGTTCCCGACGGCACCCGACTGTTACTTTGTGGCGGAGCGACAGGGCAGGTTTGGGACCACCTAGGAGAGAGGTGGGCCTGGCCCTGGTCGGCGTTCGCGGATACTTAACACGCTTAACGAGATCTGGGTATTTGATCTGAGTCTGGCCATTTGGTCTATACGCACTAACCATCTACGCGGGAGTAGTTATGGGTATCCCGGCGTCGTGGTATCAGCCGAAGCACTTTTGACATCAGTGACGGAGCGGCGCGCGCCGGATTGGACTGGAACGCCACTAGGCTAGGTCTGCTTCCGGCCGCCCTCGCAACGTGCAGGTGTGCTCAGGGCGATGGGCCCAGACCCCTGCGCGCATAGGTTTAGACCGGCGTGTTGACCTCTCTGTTGTGCCTAGGTGGGGCTGCGACGTGTTGATCTTCCGAGGCCGGGCATGACCCAGGAAAGTGTGTCCGGCCAAATGGGATCAAGCGTGTTGGACTATGTGGTGCACCCCTGCAGGGAAGTTTATCTATTCGAATAGCCGTGTCCCTCGGTAAAAGGACGACCCGGAGTTGTACCTTGACCTTATGACAACTAGAACCAGATACTTAATAAAACACACCCTTCCAAGTGCCAGATACAACCCGGTGATCGCTCTCTAACAGGGCATCGAGGAGGGGATCGCCGGGTAGGATTATGCTATGTGATGCTACTTGGAGGACTTCAGTCTACTCTCTTCTATATGCTGCAAGACGGAGGCCGCCAGAAGCGTAGTCTTCGACAGGATTAGATATCCCCCTCTTATTCTGGCATTCTGCAGTTCAGTCCACTGATATGGCCCCTTACACATATATTCATGCATATGTAGTGTAGCTCCTTGCTTGCGAGTACTTTGGATGAGTACTCACGGTTGCCTTGTTTCCCCTTTTCCCCATCTCTCTACCCGATTGCTGCAACCAGACGATGGAGCCCAGGATCCAGACGCCACCGTCGACGACGACTCCTACTACACTGGAGGTGCCTACTACTACGTGCAGCCCGCTGACGACGACCAGGAGTAGCTAGGAGGATCCCAGGCAGGAGGCCTGCGCCTCGTTCGATCTGTATCCCCGTTTGTGCTAGCCTTCTTAAGGCAACTTGTTTAACTTATGTCTGTACTCAGATATTGTTGCTTCCGCTGACTCGTCTATGATCGAGCACTTGTATTCGAGCCCTCGAGGCCCCTGGCTTGTATTATGATGCTTGTATGATTTTTTTTATTTGTAGAGTTGTGTTGTGATATCTTCCCGTGAGTCCCTGATCTTGATCGTACACATTTGCGTGCATGATTAGTGTACGATTGAATCGGGGGCGTCATAGTGGGCTGGGAGTGAAAAATCTGAGGACCCAAGGCCTGGCCATGCGCGTGCGCTAGGAGTGGCTCAGGAGGACAGATCCCTCAAGGCCTTGGCAAGGGCTACATCTCATGGTGGACAAAGAAGCCAAAGCGGTGTTCGATAGTCTGGTCCACATCGAGGTTGGAGAGGGCAGCAAGATCTTCTTCTGGACGGATAGATGGATTCACGGGTTTGCGGCGAAAGATATCGCCCCTTTGGTCGCTGGCATGGTGGACAAGCTCACGAAGAGGAAAAGAACGGTCCGGGACGCGCTTTTCGAGGACTCCTGGGTCAATGATATCACGGGAGAGTTAACCTTCACGGCACACCTGCAACTCATACACTTACAACATGCCTTGGCGACGATTCAAAGGAATGCTTCGGATGATGATGCGTTCTACTGGCCCTGGAGTGCCTCGGGTTCCTATAGCACTAAATCCACGTATAGCATGCTTTGTCAGGGCATGACTCGGTTTGCCGCTGCCCAATGCATATGGAGAAGTTGGGCACCCCTCAAGTGCAAAATCTTTGCATGGCTTGCCTCTTAGTATCGGTTATGGACTTTGGACCGACGTGCGAGGCTTGGTCTCCAAGATACGACTTCTGCATGTTACACATGCTACCAAGAGGAGGACACAACAGACCATATCCTTGCTGGTTGCGTCTACGCGAGACAAGTTTGGGATGGTTGTTTCCGGCTGCTTCAAATCAACGTCCAAATTCCAAGCTCCGAGGATACTTTCATGGTGTGGTGGGACAAGGCGAGGAAGTTCTTCCATGGAAAGCTCAAGAGAGGTTTTGATTCGCTTGTCATCCTGACCGCGTGGCACTTATGGAAGCAGAGGAACGCTCGGGTGTTCAACCGCAATGATCAAGTCCGCTCGGAGACCAACCTTGTTCATCTCATACATGACGAGATCAAGCTTTGGAAGAAGGCGGGTCTAGGAGTTGAGGGGTTAGATCCTTTCGTGAGAGAGTAGGCTTTTGTGTTTTTTTTAGGAGTAAGCGTTCCCGTGGTAGGCTTCTTTGTCCATCCGCGAAGTCTTGTACAATTTTTTCTCCCCTTTTATAAAGATAAGGTACGCCTTTGGCGTACTCTCAAAAAAAAAAGCACTCCTTAATCAGGCCGGCAGGAATGCTTAAATTTGGCCGTTTTCCTAGACGCGGGTACGGGCTAGTGCAATTTCGACGCTACGGATAAATGCAAGCGAACAAACGACATACGAAACATGACGGAAAGCATGCATACCCTCGAACAGACGGAGTAAGTTTTAATTAGTAGTATAATGTAATCAACGCATGGAAAAGCGTGCAAGATTCAACCCTGAAAAAAAACAGAAGTGTGCAAGATTCAAAATGAAGGGTTGGGATCTCATCTTCTCGTGGATATATAATTGAGATGAATCCCTGAGGGGGCATAACGACTGCTTATCTTGGGACAGCGATCGATCCATCGTGCGCTGGAAGATCGCACTCAGCCGTGCACCTCGAAGCTGTAAGGCGAGCAATTATCTCACGGCTCTCACGTGAGGACATCCTTTGGGGCCGTCTGATCACATGCCATGGCCATCACCACATGAGTTCACCACCTTGGAGATGATGCCAACACCGGACCCAACCATCTGGGTCAGGAGGGTGGTGCATCCATCACCCATGGAAGGCATGAAGAAATTAGAAGCAAGCTACCCGATGAGCTCGGACGTAATATCACTGATTCCGAACACCCAACCGTCCCGTTTGCTAGCAGAGGCGAAGCTGGCAGGACAACCACCTCCTAACGGCCAGCTGCTCAATCATGAGAAGGAACTCGACATGTCAACAGCAAAAAGAGGGACATCTTGCGAGTAGGTAATTACTGGGGATCAGAGGCTTTGGATAACTAACCGATAACTTGCTTAAAGATTCATACTTACATCGGGCACAACGTTTTGAGTTCACAAGACAATCCTAACTTTAGGACTTTAATTATTATTTACACAGCCAACTTGAGCAGCACAATGAGCAGATATAACTGAAATTCCTGAACTAGGATAAATGTGGAGGGGCGCACTACTTAGTCCCTCAGGTGGTTTCATTTGCGGCGTCGGCTTTACAAACCGGGCAGGCGTTCTTCACCTCCAGCCACTTCTTGATGCAGCCCGCATGGAAGTCATGCCCACATTTCAGCTTCCCAAGGGAGTCCTTGTGCTTGTATTCCTCCTACAGCAAGCGCATGCGGATGAGAACAAACTTACCAAACCAGGAATACAGTGCAACGAAAGTGTTGGCAATTATGATACCACATAGGAGTGTCATCTTACCAGGCAAATTATGCATCTTTCCTTGTCTTGATCATTCTGTGCACGGGCAGAATTACGACAGGCTAGCTCCATCACGCAGCCTGAGATTTTTTCGTCAGCCAGGCCAGTGTTTACATTGCCAATTCGTTCTTCCAACGCCAGGAGCTCCTGTACATGACAATATCAAAAGTTTACAATTTGTTCAACATTTTGATGCAGCTGTAGGCGATAACAAGAGCCTAAACTATTTTTCTCCTTACCTCATAGCTCATGTCATCAATGTCCAGTCTCATGTCCCAGTGAGGATCTAATGCTTCTCTAGATTCGTGGATGACCAACTGGTCCAGCATCATAAAACGCTTCAAAGAGAGTGCAACTAAATTAGATGCAAGTTCAAAATGTATAGAATGTTGGAACAATTACAAGAAAAACTAAACATATAACTACCTCAGCTGCCGATCTTCCTAGGTTATTCTCCTCGATCATCAAAGGATGAAAGCAATGATAGGAATCCCTCATCCTTCTACTCCTTGCACTACCACCATGCCCCACAGAGACGTGCCTTGGCTGTCTAAAAGATGCAGCAGCTTCGGCATGTAATGGCTGGACACTTGATGATGCTGCAGCGGTAGCAGGAGGATAGCTGGGCATGGCAGGTTGATAGCGAGGGTTAGCAGGCTCACACCGAACTGCTCCAGAGTTGGAAGAAGTTGTAAAAGCTGGCGGTGGATAATTGTGGCCAGCGTTATGATGAACTGGTCTAGGAGTGTATCCAATGCGAGCAAATGGTGCACTGTCGGAAGAACCAGGAAGTGGTGGCACAGGAGCACTTATGTTGGTGCTCTGTGGAGCAGGATAGAATGGCCTCTCTCTGAATGCTATGCCAGTGCTTCCATCTGTCCCTGGAGAATGATATAAAAAGTTCTTAGCTTCTTTGATGACAAATCTTTACTAGTGTCAAATTCCAAGAGAATGGGATACCACCAACCCATATTACAATTAACTGGAATAGAGTAGATATTAACTGGTGAAAGTCCTATGCTTGAAACTAGTGGTATGACACGATAGTCTGAGAACTGAGCAATAAGCTCAGTGGTGTGGGGCCACTGTGTGCGCTCTAAGGGTGTTTTTGGTAGCATGTATGACATGACAGGTGCATAGGCCAAAAAGTTCCCTATCCGACCCACTTTTGCTTGTTTGGTAGGGTGTATGGGCTCACTTGGGCTATGCCCATCTGATGCAAAAAAGGGCCTCAACATAGCTCAGTCAAAGCACCCCAGACAGGCCAGCCGGGTCGAGCGAGGCAGAGAACGCACACGAGAAAATTCTCCCCACCCACGTTGCTCGAACGACCAGCTCTCGCCCTGCCCTTGCGCGACCCCCGACCCCCTCCCTCGCCGCGAGCTCTCCTGATCTAGCTGCCAGCGACCGCCTAGCTACCCCGCCGCCGGTCCCCGTCCTTCTACAACCTCTCCACCGCCCCTGCTGACGGTGTCTACCTCGCCGCCGCCCCGCCCCTGCGCCTGGTCGGTTCTCCACTCGCTGCCGGCCCCCGCCCCTGCTCCTGGCCGGCCCTCAACTCGCCGCTGCCGCCTCTGCAGGCTGTCGCCGCCGGGAGACGTAGCAGATCCGCCCCCTCCTTCCCTTCCTCCGCCCTCCTCCTCCCTTCCTTCCCCTACCCCCCTCCTTCCTGCCTCGGCTCAGGAGCCGTGACCAGGGACGCCCTTGTTGCTGTACAGAAGACAGAGCCTAGTATGCTGTACAGAAGACAGAGCCTACTATGGTTTGGACAAAAAATTTATAGCTGAAATGATGTTGTAGTCAATTACTTCCATTGAACTGATGTTGGAATGAGTTACTTTTGGTGATATGATGATGCTTCATTGCTGAAATAATGTCTCTGTTTTATTTCTCGAATTGTTTAAATTATCTCAACGAACATAAGGCAAAAACTCCGCTCATGCAGCCTACCTCATACAGGCTACCAAACACAGTCTCAACACACCATGTCTTGTCTGATGCAGGCTACCAAACACAGTCTCAGCTCAGCATGCGTGAGTACATACATTGCTACCAAACAGCTGCAGTTGCATGTACTCAGCATGTCTAGACTAAGCATGTCTCAAAGGGGAACAACTATGCTAGGGTGGGAATAGCTACCAAACACACCCTAAGCTTCCCTGGGTGTGATCCCTGTGGGATGAATAAACCAGTATTTCTCACCTCCAACTTAGGAATTAGAATACACAGAGAAAGCTTTTCCTCCGTCACGTCTATTTTTTGTAAATATTACTCCCTCTGTAAAGTAATATAAGACGTTTAGATCACCAGTTTAGTGATCTATAAACGTCTTATATTACTTTACAGAGGGAGTATATCGGTATACAAAGAGCTATTCTGTCCAAACATGTAAGATATGATCATTTCACCTGACTACCCAAAAGTCTGTACCAAGTCTTAGCAGAAGTAGAACACTATGAAAACACATCAGATTAGAAGCATGGCTATAGGGCTTGAACAGCAGAAGTTGAAACTAACCTGGAGGAACAATTCTGGGAGGTAGAGATAAAGGAGCTCTTTCCCGCTGTACTGGTGCACCAAAAGGAGCATTTGCATTTGGATGGTATGGTGGCACATGAACACTGCTTGATGGGCAAGCTGTAGATGAATTATATTCCGGATGGATAGAACTATGATCATGGCGTCCCCTCACATTCCTCTGAGATCCTTCATGATTAAGAAACTGATGATCGTTCCAGTGGCTGGAACCCATGTTTGAACTTATTTGTGGAGGGCAGGTTTCACGAGTAGGAACAGGATTCAGGGGCATGTAACCAGAGATCTGATTATTGGAAGAACTGCCAGGATAATAGCCTCCAGAACTTATACCATCCACAGGATGGGTGATGGGATTTCTCCGCTTCGGTGCAACCCTTCTGTCATCCACATGGACTCCAGGAATAAAACTATCCTCGGATCTACGTGGATAGCTTAAAGAAGGCACATGTTGAGTATTGTATGGTGCATAGCTGCTACTAGAGCTTCCAGCAGGAGGATAACCAGCATGGGAAGCATGCAAGGTTCCAGGGGCTCCAATCTGCTGACCATAAGACTGACCGGTGTAGCTTGAGGATGGAAGTTCATTAGATCTCACAGTTGTAACCCCATAACCTGATGGTCCCGCTCCATTAGGTGCATCACCTCTAGGATGCACAAATAACTTTTGACCTGAGATAAACAGGGTACAACTAAATGAGTTCACCAAAACTGAGATACATGAATAAAAAAAACAGTTTGCTAGTTAAGTCCATGTACCAAAAGGCGGAGGTTCATTACGTGGCTGGTTCGTACGATCCATTCTTGACATCTGGGAATTGTGATAATGATGCCCAGCCATGACTCATGTACAGTCTGATCAGATGTTTGCTTAATCTGGAAATTTTGAGGCACAGTATTAGTACTTCAGCTAATCAAGTTGCAGCTGCAAATGGGATAACATTTATAAGAAGTGACTGCATGAAGCATCACAAATGCATAAACTTAAGGGACAAAATACAAGCATTTCAGACCTTAGAACTGTGGGAAGTGAGATTAGAGTCACACGGATCTGAGATAATCAAAGCCAAATGATTCATCAAATGGCAATGCAGTTACTTAATTGGGCATTATAGCTCAGTACCATCACAAGGATCACTGAGTTGGAAAATACGATCCAGATATCCAATATATAACTATTGACATGTCCTCAGATACCACATGCCATCCTTATACTAGACGATATTTTTCCCATTTATATGGCTTTGAAACTATACTGAGCTAATTTCCTCTATTCAATGTGGCTGAATACATCAGAAGCCAAAGCAAAAGAACTCAAACTGTGCTGAGATGATAAAGCCAGAGCAAATTTTGACAACAAAATATGAATTGTGTTTTTAAACCAGAGAAAGCAATATCAGTTAAGGTACAGTTACTGCTGGAAAAACTGCACTATTGCTCAAGTTAAGTATCAGAGTATAATGACAGCCAAGGTCGTGGCAGCACCAGGGGTAAGAAAATAACAACAGACTACATGACTGGTTAAAACAATCCAAAGTTTCATCTTTGGAACTTTATATTAATGGCATCTGAATGATTGGCATATTTTTAGAACTAATTTGCAGTACATCCATATGGTGCTGACAATGCTGCTCCAGCTGCAGACTATCCATCTTACATATTACATCTACAATCCATGTCAAAGTTCCACAGATAAATTTTACTTGCAGCCATGGTAGAATTTTGGTTGCATTCAAAGATAATGAAAGATGGTGGAGGATAGAAACTTGTAATGAAACAAAGTGCAGTCAGTTAAAGTGATAACTTTAAAAAAATGTTGCTCGCATGCATGTATATTTTAGTGATTATTTGTGAGCAAATTATTAAAGCAAATCTGTTTCTTTTTCTGGAATGTAAACAAATCTGGTTGAAGATATTTTGACTTCATACTAAAGTCAAAAACAATGGATAGTATTAGGATTGTGTCACAATGTTTACAATTTCATATGATTATATTTCCAGCTTCATACAGGATAAGTAGCATGAGGACAACATTTGTCTTTTAACAAAGTGATAGAGCACATGATATCAGTATATATACAATGGATAGTATTAGGATTGTGTCACAAACAAATTTCCTGTACTTTTGAGTAAGAAGCAAGAAAAACAGCCTTCTGATTTACATTTTGCCAGGACATGTAAGAAAGATAACACCCGAACCTCTGGCGAGCACTCGGTAAATAATTTCAAACAGCGTAAACCTATGGCAAGCATTGCGAAAAATGATAACACAACAAGTAGCCAAAGAAGTTGAAACAGATTACTGATTTTTTTTTTGTGACAGCACTCTTCCAATAGTACAGTTATCATTTACATTCTAGCAAGCATAAGAATGATCTGACTGAAAATTCAATCTTTACATAGCATGAGATGAGCTCTTGTCATAATGAGCTACATCAAGGGGAGAGATGGATAGTGTACATAATACTATAAAAAGGTAAAATAATTGGATGTCTAAGACATAAGGGTAATGCTAACTATCAGCTCCAACGAGCCGGAAAATATCGTCAAGGCAGTGGACATAACATGTCAGGTAGAAACATGGCCCATTTAAATAGATAACGTATGTGTCATGTTGGTTCCTCCATGAAGCTGATGTGCCCTTTTGTTCTGCTTATATGTAGATGCATCTTGTTTCCAACATCAATTGATTTATGTTTGACTAGCCTTTCTCTCCTTTCATTTTCCGATCAAATGGCTATCTGCGAATATATTCTCTCAACACAATAACTGAGCTTGTTTCAAGGGTCCACCTACCCTCATCACAGCCAGTTCTACGTCTTAAGCTGATTTCTTCTTGGAAAAGCACCTTCAGATCAACTACTTTGGTAGGACCATTAGGTCTTACGTTCCTTTTCCAGATTTTACACCCATCTATTGGTAAATTAACCATCCAAACCATGACAAGCAAATTGATGGTTCTTGTATGAAGTGCATGCTTGCACTGCTCCAATTAATACTCCAATTGATCATGAAATCCTTCTATGCAGGTTAACAATGGGCACTGGTTCATATACCATCACCAACGTACTTAGTCCATGAAGTTCATGGAACACACCACAGTAGTCTAAACATACTATGTGCTAAGTGTGGCAGCAGTTAGGTATAATTTTCCAGTTCCCAGAAGAGGCACCACTTCCAGAAACCGCATTGGAAGGCCTGACTTGTATGCTTAAGATCTTGTGATAGGTATCACCTTCCCTCACCCTAAGGACAAAATACATTGAGCGTATGCTCTTTCTGAGGCTAAATAGGTCCTCAAATCACATGTCAACTGAAGAGCTCTTCCATTTGACTGCAGCAGTTAGCACATAGCACTTGCAAAATGAATCAAGGAGCCCAATGCGCCCAATTGTTTGACCTTAATGTGAGCTTGATTTTGGTAAATCAAGAAGTCAAGCAAGAAAATAAAATTTTCCTTTACTTCGCAGGACCAACTAGTACCTGCAATATTATTAGTAGCTCAGTCCAGATGAAAAGGTATTAACGCACAGGGAAACAAGACTTTTTTGACTATACTAATATTTCAAAGGATCCAAAGCTATCATCCTCCACAATAAATAAACTTCCCTAGATTCACAACTTAGTAGGAACGGCAAATAAACTGGAGGAGCTAGAGAAAGAAAGGCCAACAAGAACCCATCAAAGCTAAAGGCAAGGTAGTATGAATAGTGGTACCCATGGAAAGGGTGTGTGACCACAAAAAAGGCGGCGGCACCCATGGAATAAAGTTTAGCACGAGGCTAGCTTCCTACTTAGTTGTCGGCTTAAATCTGTAACTATATTGTTTCTCAAACTATTCACTAACCTGGGTACCAGGCCATCAGATAATTGGAGGAAACCGCAATTGCTTACCCAACCTAATTCCCACAATTGCCCAAGTTGAAGTCAAACAAACAACGAAACGTAATCATGGCCCCAAATATTGAACTCCAACTCTAACAAATCTTAATCGCTGCTTTGAAGAATGTGGCTATTTTTGGAAGCCGAATCTCACTATAACCTGCATTTCCACCATAAGAAATAACGGTTTGTGTGCCATTTCTGACTATATAAAATACTTTATAGATAGTGTTTAAAACATAAAAAATAAATACCTGAAGATGCAGCAAGTGATGTAGAATTTCATGCATAATCATCAAAGGAAAGGACACCAGTGGTGTGCTCTTAACATATAAAGCATTTCTGCCTCTAAGAATAAGCCGAGGCTGTACAACTTGTATGCTCTGTTGGGTGGAACTTATACACAACCAGTGTCCATGGCACAATGGAAGAGTACCTTCCATGATCTAACAGTAGTAGGATCACACGATGAAGGTACACTTGAAGGCTGAGATCTAGCACGAGTTATACATATCACATGATCTTTTTCTTGTGAGCACTTAGAGATAGCATAAACTATATTTCCATTATATAAATTTAGATGCAGCATTCTTACTCTCCATTCTCACATATAAAAGAAATTGTGACCGCTGACCTGATTTTTGAGCAACAAAAATCAAACATAAATGATCAAAATTCAGATAGCTCGTATTAAATAGTGCGTGGATGGTTTTAGATTGAAAATTGGAGCATATTTTTACCGGTTGCTGTTATCCAGGAAAAAACTGCTAGCAAAAAACAAATAAATAGAAACAAAAGATTTTTAGGTAGGAATCAAGAAAATTTCCAAGGGCTTTAGTGCGCAGGTCAAATACATACAGGTTTCATGAACTGAAAAGAGTAGGAACTAAGAAGAATGGTGAAAAAGATACTGAACTCGTCAAACATGATCAACTAGCCATTCTATCCGGCAGCATCAACTGAATAATGGACCTGGTAATCTAAGAAGCACCGATACGGCAAAACTTGCCCTTTGGCCGTCGTGACACTGCAGGATACGAGGATACGCCAGGATACGCCTATCCCATAGTATCCCACAATTTGCAAATAAAAAAATAAAAAATACAGGGACACAGCTGGGATACGTGCATGATACATTGGGGACGGTCGGCCAAAAAACAGCTACAGCCCAATACCAAACCCTGTTTTGCAGGTGTCGCATGCACACTCTCCACAAAAGAACGAGCTGTCCCCAGCCTCCCAGGCAGCAGCAAATGGGCCGCCACCGCCGCCGCCAGGACTCGCTGCTGCCACCGTCGACTCTACCAGCGACTGCTACCCAGCTGTAGCAGCCTCTCCTCTCAACGGCAGGTAACCCAAGTTCCCAATCCCAGCAGCCTCTCCTCGACCTTTTCATCTTTTTTCTGATTTTCTTCAATTGAGCTGCTGCTGCTGGGCGCTGGCTGCCGCTGCTCTTTGAATGCTTGATCTGCTGCTGCTTGCTACCTATGTTGTGCTGCTCTTTGAATCCTTGTGCTGCTGCTGCTCGCTTGACCTTGAATGCTTGTGCTACTGTTGAATGATTGCTACTTGGCTGCTTGCTGTTAGGTAGCATGGCATCTGGGAGCGCCACCGCTGGTAGGCAATCGTCTGTAGGTGAGAGTGAAGGGCGGCCTGGTCCTGGTGCTGTAGATCCTTAGTATCCTGTTCCTCTGTATTCCCAGATAGGGGTAGTATTTCTCATTAATTTTGTCTTAACTGTATATTACATGACATAATTTTTATTTTATTTTATAATATACTCGCTGTGTTCCCGAATGGATGATTTTGGAAAATGTCGTATCCCGTGTTCCCGACAGGGCTCCCCGTATGCGTATCGCCATGTCTCCGTCCCCGTATCCGTGCTTCTTAGTGGATAATGGCCAACCTACCGACGGATATAATAGATGCGATGGTTCAAAGAGACGACCATTGGGCGAGTAATGACCAATTGACCATTCACAGCACAGCATGTGTTGACATCAACCAGTTTTGAGTTACAAACAAGAGACAATACAAGCCTGGCCGCCTGGGTAGTGAGGTTGGAATGGATTAGGAGCATTCATGTTTACAGAGCCTGTTTTTTCCTGGCACAACTAGCCCGATCTTAAAAGCTCGGTCTAATTCTAATTGGGTCACTGAACCAACCAGAAGTCAGACTGAAGGCCTGACGTCAAGTAGTGAAGGAACACATGGCCAGAATCAGAAGCTGAAGCATGATATTGTTCTTCGACAGCATTCTGTTTCCCCAAAAGATCATAAAAGGTACCATGGTGAAAATACAGGGTCAAGAGCAAGGAGACTGCTACGGTACAATCAAGCAAGTATCATGCCAAGTCAACTGTACCAACCAAAGGTGATCACAGTTCACAGAACCAAACAAGCTGTGACAGAGGGATTACAGCACATTAAGAGGGGGGACATTGCGCATTCACGGAGACCGACCCTGACTCCCAGCCTAAATCGCACGATCCCAGGAGCTCAGCACAGTCCGGGAGCAGAATCAACCAATCGTACCGCCTAAAACCACGCTCATCCCGCCAATTAAAAGAGCGCCGCCTCAAATCCCCCCCAAAATTCGATCTCAAATCTCTCCTCTATCCCGCAGCAGCCCCAGAACCCACCTGCGGTGCCCGATCAACCGCCGGAAAAGGAGTCCCCGGCCAGGAAACCCCCGATCGAATCAATCAATCTACTCCCCCCGCCGAATCGGCGGCACGCGGCGGGATTGAGTGGGGTTTGGGGATCGGGGGAGGCGGTACTACCTTGGGCGGCGGCTCGAGTCGGCGCGGCTGGCGGCCTTCGTCCTCCGCGCGCCCCTCCTCCCTCTCCGCCCGCGCGAGGAGGAGAGGGTTTGGTCTCTGCTTCTCCGCGAACACGCAACCGCTTCCTCCCTTCCCCCTCTGAGGAAATGAGGACTGCTGATTGAATGAGGTGGTGGTGGTCTGCTTCTTCGGGGGAAAAGGGAAGGGGCCCGACGGTATTTATAAGGGGAAGGGGAAGGAAGAATATTTAGTTGGTTGAGGGTGGGGCCACTTGTCTGTGAAAGTTAGCGTTCTTTTCTTCCTTTCGAGTTTGGAGTTGTTTTTGGACGGGTGATTGGAGGACAATTAAATGTGTTTTTCGTGCCTGGGAGTCGACGGGCCCACGTGTCATTGTTGTGGTGCGGGAAGGAGCGCGGTGTGAGCCGAGTCTAGACCAATCTTTGGAACCGCCTCTTCTCTCTTTTAGAAAGAAAAAAAACTCTTTTGCCAAGTTTCTTCTAAGTTTTATCAAGTTTCATACTCCCTCCGTTCCAAAATATAGTGTGTCGCGCTTTCCGAGGTTCAATTTTGATCATAAAATTAAACAACAAGACCGGCTGTGGCGGGAGCAAAAATTATATAATTGAAAGCTTTCTTTTAAATACGAATTCATTGATATAATTTTTGCTCCCGCCGCAGTCGGTCTTGTTGGTTAAATTTATGATCAAAGTTGAAGCATGAGAACCGAGGACGCACTATATCTTGAAACGGAGGGAGTATGAATCAGCTCAGTTTACAATATTAAATTTCAACCGCCTAAACAGAGTATTAAGTTTGTTGGAAATATTAGCACCTTTTCTATTAGACTAATTCACAAGTAAACGGTAAATATGGCAATCATAGTATATAACTCATCCAGATATCTACGCATGTGAGCACGTACAGTACATAGAATCAAAACATCTATGAACATAGCATGTGCGGTGAACACATGAGCGAGTAAATGAGGGATGAACAAATCATACCCTTCGATTGGCCAGAACAACGCGGCGGCGGTGGCGGCAACCTCGCCATCGTTCGTGGCTTTCTTTTTGGAGACAGTGGCACTTTCGTTAGTGACTCGTTAATTAATCCATTTTGACCGGTAAAATTAAGGCTTGGCTCATCTCGTTTCTGCAACCCGTCGCACGCACACGTCGGGATGAGGCGAGGCATGGCGAGGCGGGTGGCAGAGGAGGAGGATCACGCGTATATCACTCCTCTTATCAAGCTCCTAATGGCAAGTGATAAAGCGGCTCTTATAAAGGGGTCTCAACTCTCCTCAACTAGCAAGGTGGCACTAAACTTTTCACCACCTTCCATACACCTACATGTGCCTCAAGATTAACCAAAAAGCATTGTTCATGTGGATCTAAGCCCATCCATGATTCAAAATCCCCCACCAGATCTCGAGGCACATTAATTTATCGTCTGTTTCAAACAATGTTTTGATATACCAGAATTTTGTGAAGACTGATAAGTTGAACTTTCACCTAGAGCAACCGGATTAGACTTCTCCGCAATTGAACAATGGACTATGCCTTGAATTGTCAATTTAGCGTGATGAAGTTTCGCCAACCGTCAACTGATATGTGGCTGCCGAAGGATAAATCCAAATGGTGGAGCTTATTAGTCATACTCCTGAATGTTATGAGCTTCCTAGAGATTACCCTGTCTCATAGACTGTGACCAGTAGTCGGGCTCATATAGGTGTGTTCCTCCAAAGAATGCTCTGTAGGATAGCATCTTGCCATACAGATTACCAGAGTATTGCATCTCCAACGGAGTGGGTTAGTAAGGATACTCTCCTTAATTGACCGTTGGATTGTTTTCCTAGGTCCTAATTCACGGGTGCTCCGATCACATAGGTTGGGTTACCCCCATGACAACTTACGTGGGTCTCATGCCCATCTCCCTCGATGCATTTTCTATCACGATCTGTGATAGCACTTTCATAAAGGGATCTGCCAAATTCTTAGCCATCTGGATATAATCGAATGATATTACTCCGGAGTTTCTTGAATGCCTGATAGATTTCAATGTTCTTCTTATATGCTTTGGGAATTGCATGTTGTCCTTTGAACTCTTTGCCTTGGCAATCCCTGTCTGATTGTCACAGTTCATATGAATAGCCGGGACTGGCTTATAACCATGCAAATCCATCACAAGCTCTCAAAGCCATTCTGCTTCAATGCATGATGTGTCTAATTTTGTGAGTTCTGCTTCCATATTCGATCTCGTTAAGATCGTCTGCTTGCAAGACTTCCAGGAAACAATACCTGTTGGAAATGTGCCCTCGAAGCAAAAATATTTGTCTTATTATATTTCCATATTCATAATTAAAGAGTTATATTCTATGTTATAACTGCTATGATCCTAGAATATGCGATTCAGTGGAAAAATCATATGCATGTGTGGAATAATAAACGGTAAGTAAAAGGTTCCTAGTCTCATCTCTAAGACTAGCTCAAGTGTTGTTGGTGATCACGTTTTCCAGATCTTAGGATATCATTAAGTGTAACAATGATCCTAAAACAACATTCAGATTGTGACATTAGAAGAACGTTCATATTGAATCGACCAAATCTAGTTTGTTATGAATTGAGTTAACATCATTTGCATTCAGTTGCAATAACACGGAGTGTTAACGTGTGATATTGCTCCTTAGACCATGAGAGTATCGTGGTCACTTCTTACCGTACAGTGGGCTTTCGGGTTGCTCAAACATCACATGTAACACAGTGATCATAAACAGAACTTACGAGTTCATCTGAAAGTCTGACAAATGTCCGGATAGCTCGAGAGTGGGATTTGCTCCTCCGACGATGGAGAGATATTCTTAGGGCCCTCTCGGTGTGACGACATTGATCATCGTATGGCCAGAAATACGTGACTTCGTCACAGGGATGTCGGAACACAATAATGAGAAAGAAGAACAAACCCGGTAACGAGGATTTCGGTATAATGAGCATGGTGATGACTCGGGAGGATATCGATACATCCCGGGGTTGTGAAATATCGCGAAGCAAAGGGAACAACACATGATAACCAAAGGTTCACGCAAATATCATTTTTGTACTCATAGGGACCAATACGGACCTCCACGGTCCTGTTGCCGGTCATTGAACAAACGGTTTCATTCATGTCTATGAGTTACCAAACCTACGGGGTCTCAAGCTTAAGGCAATCACGATCTACTGAGTGTTAGTAGGATGGGAGTCGTGAGAATATATTTGTGGAATTAATTCATGAATATTTGGAGTGGTTCCGAGAGGATCCGGAAGCGTTTCAGGGTCACCGGAAGGGTTTCGGTGAATACCGGGTAATACCGAGTATTATCGATATGTTATATATAGGTGGAAATGTTTCCAGAGATGTTATATATATATATATATATATATATATATATAATGTTCTAGAGACATTTCGAACATTTTATATTTAATTCAAATATCAATGGGCCTTAAAAGTCCAAGAGGTGGAGAGAGTTATGGGCCACATAGGCCCATAAGGAAGTGGCGCCCCCTCCCCCTTTTCCTTGTGGGGGGGGGGCAAATTGGACAAGGGGAGGGAGTCCAAATCCCTCTCCCATGGCCGACACCCGAAAGGGTCTTTCCCCCCTTGGTGGATGCCCTCTCATTCTCCTCTAACCTATATATACTAGGGGGTTTTGCTTTATGGTTGATACAAGTTTTGGAGCCTCCTCTAGTTATTCTAGTTCTAGTTCTAGTTGGTCCTAGTTGACTACTTAGAGCTAGGGTAATCCTCTTGTCCTTATAATTAGAAGCCCATTGTGGTTCTAATCTCCTCCCTCTAATTCTCAGGCGACGAATAGCTCTGGACGGTGAAGCACTGTGGGATCGTGAAGGCTGCACACTTGCAAGCAAGTAGAGAGGTCGTGCTTTCGGTCTTCAGTTCGAGGGACGTTCATGGGCGGTATGAGGGACCCCAAGTACGATCTACAATGGCACGTTCTTCTTCCGCTGAAACTCGGTGACGGTAACGATCATGATCCCAACCCATTATGCATCTTCATACTGATATTGGGTGATAGTAGGTGCGAACTTTTTGGTTTTCTATTACATTTCCCAACAGTGGCATCATGAGCGGTTTTATGAGTAGATGGAGGTTGCTATATAGATCACATGTGATTGTGAGGGTTGATGTTCTTACTATTCTTCCCTCGAGTGTTGCTTCGATTCAATTCATCGACGGCATGGTGTCGCTTCTTACAAGGTTCTGACAATCGATCAGCTCTGGCTGTCGACAATCTGCTAATAGTTCCTTGGGCTTCACCATACTTGAGAATAGTGAACCGTCATGTACACAAGAGGGTGCCAAAGATGGATGATCTTCTAGGGGGTCACGCGTATTGATGAAGTTTAGTGTGGGGCTCAAGATTTTTAATTAAGTCTCTTGTTTCACACACTCCGAAACTTAATCTAGCATCAAGAATCATCGCCTTAATTGTGGACGTATGTAGCGTGTTACTGGTTAAAAGCAGTTAACTACGTAACTAAATTTTTGCTAAAACCGATTAGATAATGTCTAACTTGGGTTTGCAGGGTATGCATATGATGTTGTACATCCTTCGTCATGATAATGAGTTTATGTATGAGATGGTCATATGTTTTAATGTTAAGTAGCCTGCGCGTCATGGCATGATGGCTAGAGCCACGAGACTGCCATGTTAATGTGAATATCATAGAGATAGTCTACATGTTATAGGTGATGATGGCAAACCGTACACGAAGGACCCCGACGAGGAGAAGGTGTACTAGGCGCGGGACGAGGAGCTATAATTTTGTGCCACGGCGGAATTTCTGAATTTGGTGCCAGGGCAATGTTTTTGAAACGGTTGCCATGGCAACATTTTCTAAAATTGCCGCTACGACTACGTTTTTGAAACAGTTGCCACGGCAACCAAATATTGGCCGTCACGACACTTCAACTGGAGATTGAAGATGATCATGAAGGTTCCCGGTGCCAAGGGCTATACCATATCATGCTTTTATGAACTGCCTGGGATGTTTATCCCTTTGTTGTTTGCACCCTTTGATTGCGCGATAGTCAATTATTAGGGTGATCTCTCATAGTAAATATCAGGTAAAAGGTGCTCTTCCCAGTGCTGCAACCGTCTACGACATTCTAGCATCTTGAAGTTCGTCATGTCCACATGAGTTAAAACAAGATGATAGATGTAATATGGAGATGTTTAGACCATATGTGTAGATAGAACTCGGTTACCTTGAAGTTCTAGCAAAATCGTTCTGAGCTTGGAGCACAAAGCATCGAAAGATGAACAAGAGTCATATGGTGATATGATCGGCAATAGTTTGCCCACCGATCAAAATTCTCATCATCAGTGATGTCCACATCAATGACTGAGAACTAGATTTGGATCTTGAATCGCTCACTTTCAATTATGAGAGATTTTGATTTGAGTGGGAGTGCTTTTTATATTAAATTTTGCTTAAACACTAGTGCAAATTTAATTACGAAACTGTCTAAGTTGAATCTTGTGTTTTTGGTTGTAGATCAATGGCTTGCAATAGTTTAAATTTGCACCCTTGTTTGAGAAAGAAAAGTTGACTGCAAATGCTGGAAACTATGAGGATTGGATCCACACTTTGAGAGATGTTCTCAAGAGTGCTAAGAAAGAATATGTGTTGGATTAATCACTTGGTGATTATCCGATGCCTGGAGCGTCTCAAGATGTCATCAATGTGTTTATATCTCGCAAGAATGATTTCAATGTTGTTAAAAGTATTATGATATCATGCATGGATCAAGTGTTACAGAAACGTTATCAAGAACTCAGTCCGATCAACATTGTCGAGGCATTGGAATTTTTATTTCACAAAGGCCCAAGTGAAGTTCATGAGATGACTGAAGCAATGAATGAATGCAAGATAGTTGAGCAAGGTGACAGGATTGCAGACTATTATGATAGTGTAACTGCAATGGGAGTTAATATATCCCCAAGACACCAGAGAATGATTTGATGTTCTCCTTGCTTTATGAAGCAATGCTCAATAACCATGAGATTGGATTGCAGAACCAACAAAAGTTGATGGTGAACAAGACAGATAGTTTCAAAAATAAACGCAACACCACGAGAAACAAGGGGGGAGCTTCTTGTGATACTATATGTTTCTACTACAAAGAAAAAGGACATTGGAAAAGAAATTGCTTGAAATATCCGGCGAATAAGAAGAACACGTATTCTGCTAACGGTATAAAAGTTATACAAGTTAATGTTATTGATATTCTACTCATCGAAAATTCCAAGTCATGGGTATTTGATACCGGATCTGTTGCTAACATTTGCAACACGATGCAGGGATTGCAGAGTGTTTAGAAGCTGAGAAGAAATGAAGTTGTGATGTGTGTTCAGAATGGTGATGGGATCGTTGCTCAAGCCGTCGATGTCATGTCTTTGAGATTACCTTCAGGATTGATTTTAGAACTCAGTAATTATTATTTTGTTCCAAAGTTGTGTAAGAACATTATCTCTAGATCATGTTTGATAAATGCCAGTTATTCTTATAAGTCAAAGAACAATGGTTGTCCAATATATTATAAGGATATATTTTTATGGATTTCCACCCATGATTGGTGGATTATTCATATTAGATATTGAAAGTGAAAAGGTTGTATATAACATTAATGTTAAATGTTTTAAGAAGACTGATAATATGCTACATGTGAGCTGTGTTGGGATTTCCTCAAAGAGGAGAGGATGATGCGGTACAGTACAGATAAGTATTTCCCTCGGTTAAGAACCAAGGTTATAAATCTAGTAGGAGAACCACGCAACACCTTGTAAGCAGTACCTGCACACAAAATAACAAATACTTGCATCCAACGCAAACAAGGGGTTGTCAATCCCTCGGCGGTTAATTGCAAAGATTAAATTTTGTAGTGATAGATACATAGATAAAACATAAAATAAAATAAAGAAAGAAAAATTGCAGCAAGGTAGTTTTGGATTTTAATATATGATAAAAGTAGACCCAGGGCCCATAGTTTTCACTAGAGGCATCTCTCTTGAAAATGGCATACATCGGGTAAACAAATTACTATTGGGCAATTGATAGAAAAGCGAATAATCATGACGATATCCAAGGCCATCATCATGTATATAGGCATCATGCCCGAGACAAGTAGACCGACTCTTGCCTGCATCTACTACTATTACTCCACACATCGACCGTTATCCAGCATGCATCTAGAGTATTAAGTTCATAAAGAACGGAGTAACGCCTTAAGCAAGATGACATGATGTAGAAAAAGGAAACTCACGCATGAATAAACCCCATATTTTTATCCTTAATGTCAACAATACAAATACGTGTCTTGTCCCTTTCTATCACTTTGATATAGATCACCGCAAGATTGAACCCATCACAAAGCACCTCTCCCATTGCAAGAAAAATCAATCCAGTTGGACAAACCAAATCAATAGATCGGAGATAAATACAAAGCTATAATAATCATGCATAAAAGAGTTTAGAGAAGACTCAAATAATATTCATGGATAATCTGATCATAAACTCACAATTCATCGTATCCCAACAAACACATCGCAAAAAGTGATTACATCGAATAAAACTCCAAGAACATCGACGAGAATATTGTATTGAAGATCAAAGAGAGAGAACAAGCCATGTAGCTACTAACTATGGAACCGTAGGTTTGTGGTAAACTACTCACACATCATCGGAAGGGCGGCAAGGTTGATGTAGAGCCCCTCCATGGTTGATTCCCCCTCCGGCGAAGTACCGGAAAAGGCCTCCAGATGGGATCTCTTGAGAACAGAAGCTTGCGACGGTGGAAAAAGTATTTCAGGTGGTTCTGTGTTTGTTTCCCGATTTTAGAGAATTTGTAAAGGTGGAATTAGGTCAAATGGATGCTCGTGGGCCCCATGAGTCACTAGGGCACGCCCTGGTGCCTCGTGGGCACCTCCTTCATCTTCTGGCCCTCTTCCGAAGCTTCCAGAGTCTCTTTTGTCCATAAAAAATCTCCAAAAAGTTTCATGGCATTTGGAATTCGTTTGGTACTGGTATTCTGGAAAACCAAAAACAGGCAAAAAAACAACAACTAACACTTGGCACTAAGTTAATATGTTAGTCCCAAAAATGATATATAATGGCATATAAATGCATATTAAACATCCAAGATTGATACCACAATAGCGTGGAACAATAAAAAATTATATATACGTTGGAGACATATCAATCATCCCCAAGCTTAATCCATGCTCGTCCTCGAGTAGGTAAATGATAAAAACACAATTTTTGATGTGGAATGCTACATAACATGTTCATCATGTAATCTCTCTTTTGTGACATGAATATTAAGATCCGAATGATTCAAAACAATAGTCTATAGTTTGACATAAAAACAATAATAATAAGGCATACTAACAAACAATCATGTCTTTCAAAATATCAATGCTAAAGAAAGTTATCCATACAAAATCATATAGTCTTGTCATGTGATAACCCAAAGTATAGGGGATTGCAACAGTTTTTGAGGGTAGAGTATTTAACCCAAATTTATTGATTCGACACAAGGGGAGCCAAAGAATATTCTCAAGTATTAGCAGTTGAGTTGTCAATTCAACCACACCTGGAAACTTAGTATCTGCAGCAAAGTGTTTAGTAGCAAAGTAATATGACAGTGGTGGTAACAGCAACAAAAGTAAAGACAGCAAAAGTAATGTTTTTGGTATTTTGTAGTGATTGTAACAGTAGCAGCGGGAAAGTAAATAAGCGTAAACCAGTATATGGAAAACTCGTAGGCACCGGATCAGTGATGGATAATTATGTCGGATGCGGTTCATCATGTAACAGTCATAACATAGGGTGACACAGAACTAGCTCCAATTCATCAATGTAATGTAGGCATGTATTCCGTATATAGTCATACGTGCTTATGGAAAAGAACTTGCATGACATCTTTTGTCCTACCCTCCCGTGGCAGCGGGGTCCTATTGGAAACTAAGGGATATTAAGGCCTCCTTTTAATAGAGAACCGGAACAAAGCATTAGCACATAGTGAATACATGAACTCCTCAAACTATGGTCATCACCGGGAGTGGTCCCGAGTATTGTCACTTCGGGGTTGCCGGATCGTAACACATAGTAGGTGACTATAGACTTGCAAGATAGGATCAAGAACTCACATATATTCATGAAAACATAATAGGTTCAGATCTGAAATCATGGCACTCGGGCCCTAGTGACAAGCATTAAGCATAGCAAAGTCATAGCAACATCAATCTCAGAACATAGTGGATACTAGGGATCAAACCCTAACAAAACTAACTCGATTACATGATAAATCTCATCCAACCCATCACCGTCCAGCAAGCCTACGATGGAATTACTCACGCACGGTGGTGAGCATCATGAAATTGGTGACGGAGGATGGTTGATGATGACGACGGCGACAAATCCCCCTCTCTGGAGCCCCGAACGGACTCCAGATCAGCCCTCCCGAGAGGTTTTAGGGCTTGGCGGCGGCTCTGTATCGTAAAATGCGATGATTTCTTCTCTCTGATTTTTTTCTCCCCGAAAGCCAATATATAGAGTTGGAGTTAGCATCGGCGGGTTTCCAGGGGGCCCATGAGGTAGGGGGGCGCGCCCTAGAGGGGGGGCACCCCCCACCCTCGTGGACAGGGTGTGGGCCCCCTGGTCTTCATCTTTGGCGAGGATTTTTTATTGTTTTTTCTAAGGTGTTCCGTGGAGTTTCAGGACTTTCCGAGAATATTTGCTTTCTGCACATAAAACAACATCATGGCAATTCTGCTGAAAACAGCGTCAGTCCGGGTTAGTTCCATTCAAATCATACAAGTTAGAGTCCAAAACAAGGGCAAAAGTGTTTGGAAAAGTAGATACGACAGAGACGTATCAACTCCCTCAAGCTTAAACCCTTGCTTGTCCTCAAGCAATTCAGTTGACAAACAGAAAGAAAGAAAGAAAAACTTTTACAAACTCTGTTTGCTCTTGTTGTTGTAACTATGTCAAGCCAGCATTCAAGTTTTCAGCACATATCATAACTAACCACATTTGCAATAATTCTCAGGTCTCATAATTACTCATATCAATAGCATAATCAACTAGCAAGCCATAATAATAAATCTCGGATGACAACACTTTCTCAAAACAATCATAATATGATATAACAAGATGGTATCTCGCTAGCCCTTTCTGAGACCGCAAAACATAAATGCAGAGCACCTTTAAAGATCAAGGACTGACTAGACATTGTAATTCATGGTAAAAGAGATCCAATCATAGTCACACCCAACATAGATTAATAGTGATGAATTCAAATGATAGTTGTGCTCTCCAGCTAGTGCTTTTTAATAAGAGGGTGATGACTCGACATAAAAGTAAATGGATAGGCCCTTCGCAGAGGGAAGCAAGGATTTGTAGAGGTGCCAGAGCTCGGTTTTGAAATAGAGATAAATTGCATTTTGAGCGGTATACTTTCATTGTCAACGTAACAACTAAGAGATGGCGATATCTTCCATGCTAAACAAATTATGGGCAGTTCCCAAACAGAATGGTAAAGTTTATACTCCCCCTCCACCAACAAGCATCAATCCATGACTTGCTCGAAACAACGAGTGTCTCCAACATACATCAGGTCCCAGGGGGAGTTTTGTTTGCAATTAATTTTTTATTTAGTTTGCATAAAGCATGGGAGTGGGCATCCTGGTGACCAGCCATTTTCTCGTGAGTGAGGAGCGGAGTCCACTCCTCTTGAGAATAACCCGCCTAACACGGAAGATAAGGACAACCTTGGTTGATACATGAGCTATTCAAGCATACAAAACAGAATATTTATTTGAAGTTTTAGAGTTTGGCACATACAAATTTACTTGGAACGGCAGGTAGATACCGCATATAGGAAGGTATAGTGGACTCATCTAGAATAACTTTGGGGTTTAAGGGATTGGATGCACAAGCAGTATTCCCGCTTAGTACAAGTGAAGACTAGCAAAAGACTGGGAAGCGACCAACTAGAGAGCGACAACAGCCATGTACATGCATTAAAATTAATAAACATTGGATGCAAGCATGAGTAGGATATAATCCACCATGAACATAAATATCATGAAGGCTATGTTCATTTTGTTTCAACTACATGCGTGAGCATGTGCCAAGTCAAGTCACTTAAATCATTCAAAGGAGGATACCACCCCATCATACCACATCACAACCATCTCAATAGCATGTTGGCACGCAAGGTAAACCATTATAACTCATAGCTAATCAAGCATGGCACAAGCAACTATGATCTCTAATTGTCCTTGCAAACATGTTTATTCACAATAAGCTGAATCAAGAACGAGGGGCTCATCATATTTACAAAAACAAAGGAGGTCGAGTTCATACCAGCTTTTCTCATCTCAGTCAGTCCATCATATATCATCATAATTGCCTTTCACTTGCACGACCGAATGGTGTGAATAATAATAAGAGTGCATGTGCATTGGACTAAGCTGGAATCTGCGAGCATTCAAGAAACAGGAGAAGACAAGGCAATATGGGCTCTGGGTTAAATCAACATTAAAGCATATAAGAGCCACTACAACAATTTAATTATGGTCTTCTCCTACTGACCCCAAAGAAAAAAAGAGAAAAAAAACTATTTACACGGGAAAGCTCCCAACAAGCAAAAAGAAGAACGGGAAATATTTTTGGGTTTTCTTTTTAGTTACTACTACAGCAGGAAAGTAAATTACTACTAATTTTTTTGGTTTTCTTAAGGTTTAACAAACACACAAGAAGAAAGCAGGAAAAAGAAAATAAACTAGCATGGATATTACAGTGAACGAGTATGAGCATCGACATCTAGCAATGAGTGTGTGTGAACATAAATGTAATGCCGGTGAGAAATACGTACTCCCCCAAGCTTAGGCCTTTGGCCTAAGTTGGTCTATTGCCAGGGATAGCCTGGCGGATACCCGTAGGTGTAGCTGGGGTCGTACTGCGATGAAGAGTAGTTGGGATCATACAGTGATGACGAAGAGGGCTCTGACTGCCACTGGCTGACAGTCGTCTCTGGATCCCAAGAATAAACAGATTGTCGTGGAGGCTCATCTTGTGGTTCCGGTTCCGCGGCTGGTGCAGGGTTCTTGTAAGCTTGGACGACAGCCCACGTAACGAGATAGGGTCCTATAAAATTAAACAAAGAAGGAGCAGGCAATGTAATAGTTTCAGGATAATGTTTATCAAAGTATAACTTGTTATCATTTAACTTAGTAAGATGTGCCACAACAGTTTCAGATTCATAGCCATAAAAAGGATCAGATTCAACCAAAGTAATTATATCTGGATCAACAGAGAATTCATAATCCTTATCAGGAACATAGATAGGTGAAGTTGCAAAAGCACGATCAGGTTTCATTTTATCTCTAAGTGATTCTTTGTTCCATTTAATCAATAACCTCTTAAGCTCATATCTATCTTTATAGGCTAAAATAGCTAAAGAAGTATCTTTATCAAAAAGATAACCCTGAGGAATAACGGGCATATTTTCATCATCACTTTCATCATCGTATTCAGATTCATCAATTTCTCTTTCTCTAGCCCTAGCAATTTGTTCTTCAAGAAATTCACTAAGGGGCACAATAGTATCAGGCATAGAAGCAGTTTCATCATAAGTATCATGCATAGCAAAAGTGGCATCAATAACATGCGACATATCAGAACGAATAGCAGAAGCAGGTTTAGGTGTCGCTAGCTTACTCATAACAGAAGGTGAATCAAGTGCAGAGCTAGATGGCAGTTCCTTACCTCCCCTCGTAGTTGAGGGATAAATTGTTGTCTTAGCGTCTTTCAAGTTCTTCATAGTGTCCAGCAGATATAAATCCCAAGTGACTCAAAGAATAGAGCTGTGCTCCCCGGCAACGGCGCCAGAAAAAGGTCTTGATAACCCACAAGTATAGGGGATCGCAACAGTTTTCGAGGGTAGAGTATTTAACCCAAATTTATTGATTCTACACAAGGGGAGCCAAAGAATATTCTCAAGTATTAGCAGCTGAGTTGTCAATTCAACCACACCTGGAAACTTAGTATCTGCAGCGAAGTGTTTAGTGCAAAGTAATATGATAGTGGTGGTAACAGCAACAAAAGTAAAGACAACAAAAGTAATGTTTTTGGTATTTTGTAGTGATTGTAACAGTAGCAGCGGGAAAGTAAATAAGCGTAAACCAGTATATGGAAAACTCGTAGGCACCGAATCAGTGATGGATAATTATGCCGGATGTGGTTCATCATGTAACAGTCATAACATAAGGTGACACAGAACTAGCTCCAATTCATCAATGTAATGTAGGCATGTATTCCGAATATAGTCATACGTGCTTATGGAAAAGAACTTGCATGACATCTTTTGTCCTACCCTCCCGTGGCAGCGGGGTCCTATTGGAAACTAAGGGATATTAAGGCCTCCTTTTAATAGAGAACCAGAACAAAGCATTAGCACATAGTGAATACATGAACTTCTCAAACTATGGTCATCACCGGGAGTGGTCCAGATTATTGTCACTTCGGGGTTGCCGGATCATAACACATAGTAGGTGACTATAGACTTGCAAGACAGGATCAAGAACTCACATATATTCATGAAAACATAATAGGTTCAGATCTGAAATCATGGCACTCGGGCCCTAGTGACAAGCATTAAGCATAGCAAAGTCATAGCAACATCAATCTCAGAACATAGTGGATACTAGGGATCAAACCCTAACAAAACTAACTCGATTACATGATAGATCTCATCCAACCCATCACCGTCCAGCAAGCCTACGATGGAATTACTCACGCACGGCGGTGAGCATCATGAAATTGGTGATGGAGGATGGTTGATGATGACGACGGCGACGAATCCCCCTCTCCGGAGCCCCGAACGGACTCCAGATCAGCCCTCCCGAGAGGTTTAGGGCTTGGCGGCGGCTCCGTATCGTAAAATGCGATGATTTCTTCTCTCTGATTTTTTTCTCCCCGAAAGCCAATATGTAGAGTTGGAGTTGGCGTCGGAGGGTTTCCAGGGGGCCCACGAGGTAGGGGTGCGCGCCCTAGAGGGGGGGCACCCCCCACCCTCGTGGACAGGGTGTGGGCCCCCTGGTCTTCATCTTTGGCGAGGATTTTTTTATTGTTTTTCTAAGGTGTTCCGTGGAGTTTCAGGACTTTCCGAGAATATTTTCTTTCTGCACATAAAACAACATCATGGCAATTCTGCTGAAAACAGCGTCAGTCCGGATTAGTTCCATTCAAATCATACAAGTTAGAGTCCAAAACAAGGGCAAAAGTGTTTGGAAAAGTATATACGACGGAGACATATCATCATGCTCCATCTTCTTAACACAAAGTATTGCTCATGCACAACCTCGATGACAAGCCGAGCAATTGATTCATACTTTTTAATGTGCTTCAACTTTTTCAAACCCCACGCAATACATGAGCGCAAGCCATGGATATAGCACTATGGGTGGAAGAGTATGGTGATGAAGATAATATGGAGAAGACAAAAAAAGGAGAAAGTCTCACATCGACGAGGCTAATAAACGGGGTATGGAGATGCCCATCAATTGATGTCAATGCAAGGAGTAGGGATTGCCATGCAACGGATGCACTAAGAGCTATAAGTGTACGAAAGCTCAAAAATAAAACTAATGGGTGTGCATCCGACTTGCTTGCTCATGAAGACCTAAGGCATTTGAGGAAGCCCATCGTTGGAATATGCAAGCCAAGTTCTATAATGAAAAGTTCCCACTAGCTATATGTAAATGAAAGCATAGGAGACTCTCTATATGAAAAACATGGTGCTACTTTGAAGCATAAGTGTGGAAAAGATAGTAACATTGCCCCTTCTCTCTTTTTCTCTCATTTTTTTGTTGAGCTCTTTTTGGCTTATTTTTTATGGGCTCTTTTTGGCCTTTTTTTTATTTTTTTTATTTCCTCACTTGGGACAATGCTCTAGTAAAGAATATGATGATCATCACACTTCTATTTACTTACAACTCGATACTAGAACAAAATATGACTCTATATGAATGCCTTCGGTGGTGTACCGAGATGTGCAATGTTCTAACGTAACATGTATAAAAAATGATGAACGGTGGCTGAGCCACAAATACTATGTTAGCTATATGATCATGCAAAGCAATATGACAATGATGATGTGTGCCATAATAATGGAACGATGGAAGTTGCATGACAATTGTCACGGGAAACCACGGCCACCTATGGGACAATAAGGCCCCTTGCTGGTTCGGCAGGGGGACGTCGCGTTGCATAAAGAGAAAACGAGTGTGGGGCAGCATGGCAGAGATCACACAAGCATTTTTACCCAGGTTCGGGCCACCGTGAGGCTTAAAATCCTACTCCTGCTTTGGCGGATTGATGGTGGAAAGGTGGTGGTGGAGCATAGTACACTTGCCCGGCAGGGGTTGCCTCAGGGCGGCAGCGGCTACGTGAGCATGGGGCTGTGAGTTATCCAATCTTATAACCTTTTCTACGGTTTCCATGGGCCTCCTTTTATAGATCAGGGGGTTACCACAATGGCAAAGTAGTCATTATGCACCGATAAGATAGCAAAGAGTGTTATCATACCTACTCTGCACGCTGACAGGGCGCATTAAATGCACCGCTCAACGTCACATCGTTGGTTGCCCGGCAAGGCTTGCCGGGCCATCTCGCCAGCTCCACGCCTGCTCGCTTGACACATCTCAGGACGGGTGTCATCTGGGGGTATTTCCTGTAGGGAGAGGCTGCCATGTGGCGAGTGGTTGCCACTTAGTCACTTTGCGGCTTGACACCGCATTGATCGACGACGTGGGTCTTGGCGGAGTAGTTGGTGATGTGGTTTTTGCCTCCGTGAGTCCCGGAAGGTCCTGCCGGGACGCCTTTGTTGTCCGCTTCTGAGTGTGGCCTCGCCCTTTGTCGGGCTCAACTGCCCGGCAAGGGAGGCCTTTATCTTGATGGTATCTTGCTTCTCTGGCTTGATCTTGGTCCCTCTGATCTGCATGTTGGTCCTTCAAATCTCTCGGTTCCTTGTACTCTAACTTGGGTTGGTGCTTCAATCTTGTTCATGTGCTTGTGCACAGTCTAGGCAACAGACCCAGGGTTTTTTGCACTGACAGAAGCCCCCGGGCCTGCTCCGAACGTACTGTCGAGCGTCGTCGGGGTAGGGCCTAGTAAGTGCACATGCGGGGTTGCTAAAGAGGCTGGTCTCTTGAGGTCTTCTTAGCTTCTTCATTGGTCTTGATTTGGGGCCAGTTTCCGGTTTCCCCGCGCGTCGTGTAAAGCCAATAGTGGTGGGGCCGCTCCAGTAATGGCCCGTGAATGACTTTAACGCACAGGGTAGAAACTGTTGATTCACTCTTCCCACCACACCCTTATCCTTGGCCATGTATGTTGCATGCATCGTGCAGGGTAGGTAACGGAGGCGTGTGGCATGGGAGAGCATCAAGGCAAGGGCCCGGTCGTCTAGAATTGGCGGAGGAGGACGGTGGACGCTTGTTGAGGGAGCGGCTCCCCTCCCCGGTCCGCCTAAAAAAGGAGGGGTGGAGAAGGGTGGAGTCACCCATCCTTGCGCTCCTTCTTCTCTATTTTCTGCTTCTCGTTGGCTATGCTGAAGAGAAGAGCCTGGGGCCAGCCCCGAGGCTGTTGGTTGGGGCTAGTGTTGCCAAATGTTGGCGCTAGCGCTTGGGGAGTGAGCCTGGTCCTTGCTGTGGCGAATCTCTTGGTTCCTTCGAGGCTCAGCCGGGAGGCGGGGCTGGAGATCATTGGTAATCCCAGCACTGCCCCTCTCGGAAGTCTTGGGGCTGATGTCGACAAGAGGTGCGCCTTCCTGCCAGCCAAGGTGGGGAGCGGTGCGCCTCAAGCCCCCTGGTCATCTTGGCCGCTCGCCGTCTCTCCGGGGAAGGCGACGGACTGGAGTTTTGGCGCTTCTCCGGAGCAGTGGTGGTGAGGAGAAAACGAGGGAAGACGAAGAAGGCGGGTGGCAGGGGGTCAGGTCGGAGTATGATGGCGTGGATGCCTTCTCCTCTGACCGGCGACCTGCCGCCTCGTCTTTCCGCTCTTCCCTTCCCTCCCCGGCATCATCATCACCAGCCTCCTAGGGTGATAGCTGGGGAGGGATGTTCTCTTGGTGCCTTCGCCTCCCCTACAGCAGCCTTCCGGCTGAGCTTTGGTGGATGACTCCACCGGTGCTCAAGTCGGGGCTTCTTGCTGGCTCTGGAGGTGGCGACCAGAGGGCGCTGCCCCATCCTCCGTACTCCTCCTTTGCAGCCTCGCCACTCCCGGTCTTGTCAGGCCGCGCCGAGTGGGTCGCGATGGGACCAGGATGGGCTCTTGCTTGGGTCCCCTTTTCTCGTCTTCTCCTCCTTCCGCCGCAGTGCCTGATGGAGGGAAAACAAAAAGAGGGGATTACGGGGCACTTATCTTTTTTCAATATTGAATCTGTAGGCACTTGCCAAATTTTAATTCAAATAATGTAATCTCTTGAGTCCATGTTAGTGTTCTGTAATGCTTGTACTTGTATCAGCATATTAATGAAAAAGATGGACCTTGCCGGGAACCCGTGCATGTGTATGTCCATGCAGAGGTGAGATGCCTCTTTAATGTAAATAAATGAGTTTTCCCCAGCAGGCTATCCTGCCGGCACCCTTTTTGTCTGTCGGAGAGCTGCGTCTATCGGGCAACAGACAAAGGGACCAGCCCCCCGCCAACTTCTTTTTACCAAAGGCCACTGCGACCATCCTGACTGAAGCAATGTTTGAGTCAGGGATGGGAGCACCTAAGTCTCAAAACAGTGGCGAGGCTTTCTTATGCACACCTTATAGCTTACAGGACACTAACGGACAGGAGGTAGAACTTATCTGTTTGGCTTGCCGGGGATCGCAATGTCTGACAATCTTCTCAACTCCTTGTCAAAGCCAAGTTCACGGCAGGAACCTGCAGCTTCATGCAGATGAGAATGAATGCAGGATGTGATCCTATCTATATGCATATGCAAATGCTCATGAAATGCTTTTGCATTGATCTTGGAATGCTCATGCATGCATGCAATCTTGGTCGCCCCCCCATAGCGCTTCTTTATTTTCTCTTGCACAGGGTCATCGCCCTGGCTTTGTACAAGGGGTTATATGCAGCTGAGGCAAGGCCTGTACAAAAGGGTGGATGTCGGTCAGGGCCCGACAGCCGCGCCTTATGGGTAGAACTTGCGGAGATGGTCAATATTCCATGAGTTTTACAACTGAATGCCATCTCTGGTCTCCAGACGAACTGCGCCAGGTCTGGTGACTTGTACTGCCCGGTAAGGGCCTTCCCACTTTGGTGACAACTTTTTTGTACCCTTGGCAGACCGAACGCGCCTAAGGACAAGGTCACCTTCCTCAAAACACCGGGCGTGAACCCTGCGGCTATGATAGCGACGCAGGGCTTGCTGATAGCGTGCAGCACGCGTAGCAACCCGGAGACGGTTCTCCTCAAGTAGCACGTCGTCGTCATGGCGGTGCTGATCTTGCGGTACTTCATCGTAGGCAAGCACTCGAGGCGACCCGTAAATGAGTTCTGTGGGGATAACTGCTTCTGCCTCGTAGACCAGGGAGAAGGGAGTCTGCTCGGTAGCTCGGTTTGGTGTCGCTCTGCCGGACCAGAGAACTACTGGCAGCTCCTCGATCCACCGCCTGCCGTGCTTCTGTAGCGTATCAAAGGTTCTCGTCTTGAGTCCGCGCAACACTTCATCGTTCGCCCTCTCAGCTTGTCCATTGCTCCGGGGGTGTGCCACAGAGGCAAATGAGATCTTGCATCCGAGGGCATGAACATATTGCATGAAGGCATGGCTCGTGAACTGGGTGCCGTTGCCGGTAATGATCCTTGCCGGAACTCCAAAACGACACACCAGTTCTTTCAAGAACTTGATAGCTGATTGAGCAATCACCTTTCTCACGGCAGTCACTTCCGGCCACTTTGTAAACTTGTCGATAGCAACGAACAAGAATTCAAAGCCTCCGATTTCTCAGGGGAAGGGGATGAGGATATCGAGCCCCTAGACTGAAAAATGGCCATGATAGAGGGATTGTTTGAAGAGCTTGGGCAGGCAGGTGGGTTTTCTTGGAATGGAACTGGCAGGCTTCACACTTGGTGACTAGCTCGACCGCATCTTGGAGGGCTGTGGGCCAATAGAATCCTTGCCGGAATGCTTTCCCAACTACTGCCCTTGATCTAATGTGGGAGCCGCACATGCCTTTGTGTAGCTCAGCCAGTAGTTCCTTTCCTTCTTCCCGGCAGACACACTTCAATTTCACACCATTGGGCCTCCTTCTGTACAGAGTGTCATCGACAAACTGATACATACTGGCCCTCCGGGCTACTTTTTCAGCTTCATCTTGGTCGCCAGGAAGCTCTCCGGTTTGGAGGAAGTGGACAATGTGCCTTGCCCAAGTTGGAGCCTGGGGCTCGGCAACGAGGACTAGCGGTACCTCCTCTACTGCGGGAGCACATGCCTCGTTCGTGGGGTCCATGGGCCCGACTGGAGGGTGCGGTCAGGCAGGCTGTGAGGAGTTGTTTCCGGTAGGGTCTCTGCCAGGAGCGGACGGCTCTATCGGGAGAGGCTTACCAGAGTCCAACTTTCTCCTTTTCCGGGCCATTGTTGCTGGGGATATGGAGGGCTGAGTGAGATGGAGAACAAAAGTCCCTGGTTCCACAAGAAGCTTATGTGCAACACACTTTGACAGATGATCAGTTATGCTGTTTTCCGCACAGGGTATGTGCTCTGTTTTCAATCCATCAAAGCGCTCCTCCAATCTCCTCACTTCCTCGACGTATGCCTCCATCAATGGACTTTGGTAATCCTTGTTGACTTGTCTCACCACAAGCTGTGAATCTCCTCGAATGATCAACTTCTTAATTCCCAATTCAGCTGCAATCCTGAGCCTAGCAAGGATCCCTTCATACTCAGATGTATTGTTGGTTGCTTCTTCCCGGTTAAAATGCATTTGGACGACATACTTCAAGTGCTCCCTGGAGGGGGCGATAAGAAGCACGCCAGCTCCTGCACCTTGTAGGGAAAAAGCACCATCAAAATACATAATCCATTCTTGGGGCGACTCCTTGCCGGGGATAACTGTCTCTGTCACTTCCTCATTAGGGGTTGGCGTCCATTCTGCAATAAACACTACCAATGCCCTGCTATGAATAGTTGATGTGCTCTCAAACTTCAAACCAAAACTGGATAACTCCAAAGCCCACTCCACTATTCTTCCGGTAGCCTCAGGGTTTCGGAGTATCCTTTGCAACGGGAAACGAGTGACAACCGTGATTTCATGGGCTTGGAAGTAGTGGCACAGTTTCCTTGAGGCCATGATGAGACCAAAGATCAACTTTTGCACGCCAGAGTACGTCGATGTAACCCCCCTGTAACAAGGAGCTGACGAAGTACACTGGGCGTTGCACCACTTTCTTCCTTGCCGCGTCCTTGGGGTTTCTCTTGTTGTCGTGCTCATTGTTGTCCTAATCCTTCTCTGACTCTGCCGGTCCCTGCTCACTCTCTGCCTCATCCACTTCTCGCTGCGCTACCAAGGCTGCACTGACCACTTGGTTGGTTGCTGCTAAGTACAGCAACAACGCTCCTGGGGTTTGGGAGCAACCAAGGTATGCACAGAGGACAAGTAGGCCTTCAACTCTTGCAAAGATGCATCTGCTTTCGGGGTCCACTTCATAGGCCATGCCTTCTTCAAAGTTTTGAAGAACGGTAGGGCGCGCTCGGCAGACTTGTAGATGAATCTGCTTAGTGCGGCAATGCATCCTGTCAGACGCCTCACATCCTTAACTGTCCTTGGCGCTTGGATCTGCTTAATAGCTTTGATCTTGTTGGGGTTGGCTTCGATCCCGTGATGGGATATGAAGAACCCAAGAACCTTGCCGGAGGGAACACCAAATACACACTTCTCCGGGTTGAGCTTTAAATTGATCTTGCGCAGATTAGCAAAGGTCTCCTCCAAATCCTGAATAAGGGTGGCTCTATCCTTTGTCTTGACCATAGTGTCACCCATATAAGCTTCTATGTTTCTGTGCAGCTGTGTCTCAAAACCAATCTGGACTGCCCTTGCAAAAGTGGACCCAACACTCTTTAATCCGAATGGCATGCGAACAAAACAGTACGTACCACATGGAGTAATGAACGACGTCTTCTCTTCATCTTCCTTGGACATGAAGATTTGGTGATACCCAGAATATGCATCCAGAAAGGAGAGCAAATCACAACCTGAAGTGGAATCCACAATCTGATCGATACGCGGCAAGGGAAACGGGTCCGTCGGGCAAGCCTTGTTGAGATATGTGAAATCTATGCAAAGCCTCCACTTCTCGTTATCCTTCCGGACTACCACTGGATTCGCCAACCACGTGGGATGCAACACTCCTCTGACCAAAATAGCTGCCTCAAGTTTCTTGATCTCTTCCGTAGTGAACTGCTACCTCTCCAAGGCATGCTTCCGGACTTTCTGCTTGGCAGGTCGGGCGTGTGGGCAGACAACATGGTGGTGCTCGATTACCTCCCTGGGAACATCGGGGATATCAGATGGTTGCCAGGAAAACATATCGATATTCGTCCGCAAGAAGCAAACGAGCGCGCTTTCCTATTTGTCATTGAGGGTGGTGTTGATAGTGATAGTACCATCAACGCCATCCAGCCTTGTCGGGACCTTCTTCACTTGGGGTGCAGCGACCTTGGATTTGTTGCTGTTGGAACACTCCGGCACATCGTCAACGAATGTCGTGCACTCGGTGGGTGAGGGAGTCCTGGATTAAGGGGTCCTCGGACGTCCGTCCTGTTTGACATGGGCCGGACTGATGGGCTGTGAAGATAGAAGACCGAAGACTCTCACCCGTGTCGGGATGGGACTCTCTTTGGCGTAGAAGGCAAGCTTGGCGTCCAGATATGAAGATTCCTTTCTCTGTAACCGAGTTTGTACAACCCTAGTCCCCTCCAGTGTCTATATAAACCTGAGGGTTTAGTCCATAGGGACGATCATAATCAGACACGCTAGACTTCTAGGGTTTTAGCCATTACGATCTCGTGGTAGATCAACTCTTGTAACACTCATATTCATCAAGTTCAATCAAGCAGGAAGTAGGGTACTACCTCCATAGAGAGGGCCCAAACCTGGGTAAACATCGTGTCCCCTGTCTCCTGTTACCATCGACCTTAGACGCACAGTTCAGGACCCCCTACCCAAGATCGGCCGGTTTTGACACCAGCATTGGTGCTTTCATTGAGAGTTCCGTTGTGACGTCAAAGACAGGATTGATGGCTCGCCTTGTTATCAAGGACGACATCACTTCCAGAGGAGCCCTGGCCTCAGGCCAAACCCTTCGGCTGGGCAGTTTCACCATGACCGCCCATACGGTCGTAAGTCCGACGATGACTTCTCGTGTCATCAAAAATCACCTCCGTGTTGACTCCGAATACTCCAAACGGATGGATCCGACAGAGTTGTCGTCTTTAAACGAACTCCTAGATTGCATTGCCACCTTGGGGGTCGCTACAGACTACGATCGTATTAGGCTTAAAACCGATCAGAGAGAAATCAAATCTCTGCTGATCACCCATCAGATAGCGGTAGTAGAGAAGCAAAACAACAACTCTTCCTCCATACTGAGGATGAACTATGTTCGGATTTCCGAGCTCGAGGAGCCGGATACCTGTCCGCGGAACGACACGCCTTGTCCTCCGAACCTAGAATCGGATAATCGGCCTGAAAAATCAGTTGATATCCCGGAGCCCGAACCATTAAGCTCGGAGGTTTCTCAAACTACGGATCCTAAAGTGGGTCAGGGTTTGGATTTAAAGCCACCCACCCACCCAGATATACGTGATCTCATGTACATACGGCAGCAGTCTCAGGAAACAATCCATCACTTTTGGGCTAGATTCCTCCTTGTCCAAAACAAGATTAAAGATTGCCGCGATGAAGACGCGATCTCAACATTCTACAATAATTGCATGGACGCAGGAATCCTTAACGCCATCAATCGCCGTCGCATATTACACTTCGCTGACTTGGCAACCATCGTATAGAAGTACTGCGCAATGGAAAGCACCTGGAAAACTCAGGCAGCACTTTGGGAACCACCGGTTTCCACTCAACCCTTCGTCCGGGCAAAAAGGATGCACCCTCGAGGGGGCACCTGAACCGATAGTAAAGAAATCTAAGCACATTACGGGGCGTGAAACAGTTCTAGAGGGATGGCTCGATAGGCCATGCAAAATACACGCAACACCGGATACCATACCAACCCACAGCCTTAGAGCATGTTGGATACTCTGGCAAGTGGCCAAGAGCGGCGAGGATATCCTCACCAAAAATACCCTAGAGCAACACCCCCCAGAAGACGTCGACCTCAGCGTATTAACGGTCTTCGAGACTTTTGCTTCAAACAATCGGCGCAAAAGGGCCCTCCGCGACCTCGCCGAAGTCTGCCAAGTTACGGCAACAAACCCTTGGAACGACACGGCCATAACTTTCAATGGCAATGACGAACCATAACAGTCCGGGCACCGGCCGCCTTGGTCCTCAATCCAATTGTGGACGGTTTTCGGCTCACCAAAGTGCTCATGGACGGCGGCAGCGGACAAAACCTCATCTACGAGGATACACTCAACAAAATGGAAATAGACAGGAGTCGTATCGAGCAAAGCAGCACGACCTTCCGAGGAATCATTCCTAGCCGGGAGGCGCGATGTGCAGGAAAAAACACACTTGACGTGGTATTCGGCACGCTGGAGAACTATTGGTCCGAAGAGATAACCTTCCAAGTGGCCCCTCTCAACAGCGGATATCACGCCCTATTGGGGCGAGATGCATTTACATGCTTCCAAGCTATACCTCATTATGGTTACATGAAGCTCAAGATGCCTGGGCCCAATGGTATCATCACTCTTGCCAGTGATCCAGATACAGCACTCCGCACTGAAAATAAAACCACATCCCTGGCCCTAGAGGCATTGTCCGAAGCCCTTGCGGCCGCAGAGCTAACCGCGTTGCGCTCCACTATGGATAGGGATGACGTAATCCTGGACAAGTTACCCAAATCCACCTCCTTTAAACTAGCAAATGAAATGGTCAAATTTCAAGTCCACCCGATGGGCCCCAAGAAAACAACGTCCATCGGGGCACAACTCTACACAACATTTGATGCCGCGCTACGAGAGTTCCTGCGTGAGAACTGGGACATATTCGCCTGACACCCTTCTGATATGCCAGGGATCCCACGCAGGCTGGCCGAACACAGCCTCAACATACTAAAGGGATACAAACCGGTCAAGCAAACACTACGGCGCTTTTCCGAACCCAAACGACAAGCAATGGGAGAGGAGCTAGCCAAGTTAACCGAGGCCGGGTTCATTAGATAAATAAAACATCCGGACTGGCTAGCAAACTTGGTGATGGTGCCAAAGAAGGATAAATCCTAGCGCCTATGCGTCGATTTCAAAGACCTCAACAAGGTCTGCCCCAAGGATCCCTTTCCCCTCCCTCGCATCGATCATATTATTGATGCTATCGCAGGACATGACTCACTGTGTTTCCTTGACGCATACTCCGGATACCATCAAATCAAAATGAAGGAGTCTGACCAAGACACAACGGCATTCATTACCCCATATGGGCCATTCTATTCAACATTATGCCCTTCGGGCTCAAGAACGTCGGGGCCACCTACCAACGCATGATTCAAACATGCCTGGAGAAACAGATCGACAAGACAGTTGAAGCATATGTGGATGACGTCGTCATCAAAACTAGGCATGTCGAGTCATTGATAGACGATCGGCGTCTCACATTCGACAACCTCCGTACATATGACATTAAGCTTAATCCAGAAAAGTGTGTTTTCGGCGTTCCCGCTAGAAAACTGCTGGGCTTCGTTGTTTCCTGTAGAGGAATTGAAGCAAACCCAACCAAAATCCGAGCTTTGTCACAATTGGCTACGCCAACAGACCTTAAACAGGTCCAAAAACTAGCTGAATGTGTGGCGGCTTTAAGCCGCTTTATCTCCAGACTAGGAGAACAAGCATTGCCACTCTATCGCCTTCTCCGACGCACTGAGCACTTTGAGTGGACGGATGCGGCAACGGCCGGACTGGAAAAAATAAAGGCTCTTTTAGCGAGCAACCCAATCCTGGCCGCACCGAACGTCGGCGAACCCATGCTATTATACATATCGGCAACACACCAAGTGGTGAGCGCGGTGCTCGTCGTCGAGCGAGAGGAGGACGGACACAAATTGCCGCTTCAGAAGCCGGTATACTACGTGTCCACTGTCCTCACACCATGCAAATACCGGTACCCTCATTACCAAAAGATAGCATACGCGGTCTTAATGGCGTCTCAGAAGCTGCGACACTACTTCCAAGAGTGCTAGATCATGGTGGCTTCTGAAGTACCATTGTATGGCATAATAAACAACCGTGATGCCACAGGCCGGATTGCTAAGTGGGCCATTGAGCTCCTTCCATTCGACATAACATACAAACCGCACCGAGCCATTAAATCCCAAGTACTGGCCGACTTCGTCGCTGAATGGACAGAGGCCGAACTCCCTAAAGAGTACGACACATATTCTAACTGGGTCATGCATTTCGATGGCTCCAAAATGCTGGCAGGCTTAGGAGCGGGCGTTGTCTTAACATCCCCACTGGAGACACAGTTCACTACGTACCCCAAATATTATACACAAACTCTAACAACGCAGCCGAATACGAGGCCTTACTGCATGGTCTTCGGATGGCCGTCTCCATGGGCATACAACGCCTGGAGGTGCGCGGAGATTCAAACCTCGCAATATCCCAAATAAATGGAGACTTCGACGCCAAAGATCCGAAGATGGCCGCCTATCGTAACGTCGTTCTCAAAATGTCAGCTCGGTTCGAGGGGCTCGAGTTTCATCATGTGGCTCAAGAAAGTAATTGTCGGATCTCGGGTTCCGGCAAAAGCCTTAAGGTTCGAACTCTGGGGTGCCCGCGAAGATCTCTGCCTCACAGACCATGCCCTTACACACTTCGCAATCTCTAGGCTAGCTTGACAAACTCGTAGCACAAGGGACACAAGATTTATACTGGTTCGGGCCACCGTTGTGGTGTAATACCGTACTCCAGTGTGTGGTGGTGGATTGCCTCTTGGGCTGAGGATGAACAGTACAAGGGGAAGAACAGCCTCCTGAGGAGAGGTGCTCTTGTGCTTGGTGAACTTGTGTGGGTGAGGATTGCTCTAGGTGAGATCGAGCTGCTTCCTACTGTGGTGGCTAGTCCTATTTATAGAGGCCCTGGTCCTTGATGTCTACTACGCAACCTTCTCCTTGTAGACGTTGTTGGGCCTCCAAGTGCAGAGGTTTGTAGGACAGTAGCAAATTTCCCTCAAGTGGATGACCTAAGGTTTATCAATCCGTGGGAGGCGTAGGATGAAGATGGTCTCTCTCAAGCAACCCTGCAACCAAATAACAAAGAGTCTCTTGTGTCCCCAACACACCCAATACAATGGTAAATTGTATAGGTGCACTAGTTCGGCGAAGAGATGGTGATACAAGTGCAATATCGATGGTAGATATAGGTTTTTGTAATCTGAAAATATAAAGACAGCAAGGTGACTAATGATAAAAGTGAGCTCAAACGGTAGTGCAGTGCTAGGAAACAAGGCCTAGGGTTCATACTTTCACTAGTGCAGGTTCTCTCAACAATAATAACATAATTGGATCATATAACTATCCCTCAACATGCAACAAAGAGTCACTCCAAAGACACTAATAGCGGAGAACAAACGAAGAGATTATGGTAGGGTGCGAAACCACCTCAAAGTTATTCTTTCCAATCAATCTGTTGGGCTATTCCTATAAGTGTCACAAACAGCCCTAGAGTTCGTACTAGAATAACACCTTAAGACACAAACCAAAACCCTAATGTCCCCTAGATACTCCAATGTCACCTTAAGTATCCGTGGGTATGACTGTACGATATGCATCACACAATCTCAGATTCATCTATTCAAACCAACACAAAGTACTTCAAAGAATGCCCAAAAGTTTCTACCGGAGAATCAAGACGAAAACGTGTGCCAACCCCTATGCATAGGTTCATGGGCGGAACTCGCAAGTTGATCACCAAAACATACATCAATTGAATCACGTGATATCCCATTGTCACCACAGATATGTACGACAAGACATACATCAAGTGTTCTCAAGTCATTAAAGACTCAATCCGATAAGATTACTTCAAAAGGAAAACTCAATCCATTACAAGAGAGTAGAGGGGGAGAAGCAACATAAGATCCAACTATAATAGCAAAGCTCGCGATACATGAAGATCATATCACCTCAAGAACACGAGAGAGAGAGAGATCACACACATAGCTACTGGTACATACCCTCAGCCCCGAGGGTGAACTACTCTCTCCTTGTCATGGAGAGCGCCGGGATGATGAAGATGGCCACCGGTGAGGGTTCCCCTCTCCGGCAGGGTGCCGGAACAAGGTCCCTATTGACTTTTGGTGGCTACAGAGGCTTGCGGCGGCGGAACTCCCGATCTATTCTGTTCCCCAAAGTTTTTAGGGTATATGGATATATATAGGCGGAAGAAGTATGTCGGTGGACCTCCGGGCTATCCACGAGGTAGGGGGGCGCGCCCTAGGGGGGTGGGCGCGCCCCCCACCCTCGTGGGTAGCCTGGGACTCCCCTGGTGCAACTCCGGTACTCCGTGGGCTTCTTCTGGTCCAAAAATAGGTTCCGTGGAGTTTCAGGTCAATTGGACTCCATTTGATATTCCTTTTCTTCGAAACACTGAAATAGGAAAAAACAACAATTCTGGGTTGGGCCTCCGGTTAATAGGTTAGTCCCAAAAATAATATAAAAGCGGATAATAAAGCCCAATATTGTCCAAAATAGTAGATAATATAGCATGGAGCAATCAAAAATTATAGATACATTGGATACGTATCAAGCATCCCCAAGCTTAATTCCTGCTCGTCCTCGAGTAGGTAAATGATAAAAAACATAATTTTTGATGTGGAATGCTAGTTGGCATAATTTCAATGTAATTCTTCTTAATTGTGGTATGAATATTTAGATCCGAAAGATTCAAGATAAAAGTTCATATTGACATAAAAATAATAATACTTCAAGCATACTAACTAAGCAATTATGTCTCCTCAAAATAACATGGCCAAAGAAAGTTCATCCCTACAAAATCATATAGTTTAGTCATGCTTCATTTTCGTCACACAAGAATGCTCTCATCATGCACAACCCCGATGACAAGCCAAGCAATTGTTTCATACTTTAGTAATCTCAAACTTATAAACCTTCACGCAATACATGAGCGCGAGCCATGGATATAGCACTATGGGTGGAATAGAGTATAATGATGGGGGTTATGTGGAGAAGACAAAAAAGGAGATAGTCTCACATCAACGAGGCTAATCAATGAGCTATGGAGATGCCCATCGATTGATGTTAGTGCAAGGAGTACGCATTGCCATGCAACGGATGCACTAGAGCTATAAATGTATGAAAGCTCAACAACAGAAACTAGTGGGTGTGCATCCAACTTGCTTGCTCACGAAGACCTAGGGCACTTGAGGAGGCCCATTGTTGGAATATACAAGCCAAGTTCTATAATGAAAAATTCCCACTAATATATGAAAGTGACAAAACAAGAGACTCTCTATCATGAAGATTATGGTGCTACTTTGAAGCACAAGTGTGGTAAAAGGATAGTAGCATTGCCCCTTTATTATTATTTTTTCTTTTTTGGGCCTTTTTTGGCCTTTCTCTTTTTTTATTGGGTTAATGCTCTATTAAATGATGATCATCACACTTCTATTTATTTACACCTCAATGATTACAACTCGATACTAGAACAAAGTATGACTCTATATGAATGCCTCCAGCGGTGTACCGGGATATGCAATGAATCAAGAGTGACATGTATAAAAGAATTGTGAACGGTGGCTTTGCCACAAATACTATGTCAACTACATGATCATGCTAAGCAATATGACAATGATGAATGTGTCATGATAAACGGCATGGTGGAAAGTTGCATGGCAATATATCTCGGAATGGCTATGGAAATGCCATAATAGGTAGGTATGGTGGCTGTTTTGAGGAAGATATAAGGAGGTTTATGTGTGAAAGAGCATATCATATCACGGGATTTGGATGCACCGGCGAAGTTTGCACCAACTCTCAATGTGAGAAAGGGCAATGCATGGTACCGAAGAGGCTAGCAATGATGGAAGGGTGAGAGTGCGTATAATCTATGGACTCAACATTAGTCATAAAGAACTCACATACTTATTGCAAAAATCTACAAGCCATCAAAAACCAAGCACTACGCGCATGCTCCTAGGGGGATAGATTGGTAGGAAAAGACCATGGCTCGTCCCCGACCGCCACTCATAAGGAAGACAATCAAAGAACAACTCATGTTTGAAATTTGTTACATAACGTTTACCATACGTGCATGCTACGGGACTTGCAAACTTCAACACAAGTATTTATCAAATTCACAAATACTCACCTAGCACAACTTTAATATCACTACCTCCATATCTCAAAACAATCATCAAGCATCAAACTTCTCTTAGTATTCAAAACACTCATAAGAAAGTTTTTACTAATCTTGAATACCTAGCATATTAGGATTATTTAAGAAAATTACCATGCTATTTAAGACTCTCAAAATAATATAAGTGAAGCGTGATAGATCAATAGTTTCTATAAAAAAAATCCACCACCGTGCTGTAAAAGATATAAGTGAAGCACTAGAGCAAACAACAAACTACTCCAAAAGATATAAGTGAAGATCAATGAGTAGTCGAATACTTATGCAACTATGTGAAGAATCTCTAACATTTAAGGTTTTCAGATCTTGGTATTTTATTCAAACAGCAAGCAAAACAAAATAAAATGACATGACGCTCCAAGCAAAACACATATCATGTGGTGAATAAAAATATAGCTCCAAGTAAAGTTACCGATGAACGAAGACGAAAGAGGGGATGCCTTCCGGGGCATCCCCAAGCTTAGATGCTTGGTTATCCTTGAATATTACCTTGGGGTGCCTTGGGCATCCCCAAGCTCAGGCTCTTGCCACTCTTTATTCCATAGTCCATCAAATCTCTACCCAAAACTTGAAACCTTCACAACACAAAACTCAACAGAAAACTCGTAAGCTCCATTAGCGAAAGAAAACAAAACACCACTTCAAGGTACTGTAATGAACTCATTCTTTATTTATATTAGTGTTAAACCTACTGTATTCCAACTTCTATATGGTTTATAAACTATTTTACTAGCCATAGAGTCATCAAAATAAGCAAACAACACACGAAAAACAGAATCTGTCAAAAACAGAACAGTATTTAGTAATCTGTAACTAACGCAAACTTTTGTAACTACAAAAATTATAAAATAAATTGGTGGACCTGAGGAATTTGTCTAGTAATGATATGCAAAAAGAATCAACTAAATAGCGCTCTCCAGTAAAAAGTTGAAGCTAATCTCGTGAGCGCTAAAGTTTCTGTTTTTTACAACATGATCATAAAGACTTCACCCAAGTCTTCCCAAAGGTTCTACTTGTCACAAACACTAATTAAAACACAAAACCAAATCTAAACAGAAGCTAGATGGATTATTTATTCCTAAAACGAACCAAAAAGCAATAAACTGAAATAAAATTGGGTTGCCTCCCAACAAGCGCTATCGTTTAACGCCCCTAGCTAGGCATGATGATTTCAATGATGCTCACATAAAAGATAAGAATTGAAACATAAAGAGAGCATCATGAAGAATATGACTAGCACATTTAAGTCTAACCCACTTCCTATGCATTGGGATTTTGTGAACAAACAACTTATGGGAACAATAATCAACTTGCATAGGAAGGTAAAACAAGCATCACTTCAAGATTTTAAGCACATAGAGAGGAAACTTGATATTATTGCAATTCCTACAAGCATATATTCCTCCCTCATAATAATTTTCAGTAGCATCATGAATGAATTCAACAATGTAGCCATCACCTAAAGCATTCTTTTCATGATCTACAAGCATAGAAAATTTACTGCTCTCCACATAAGCAAAATTCTTCTCATTCGGTATGGTGGGAGTATCATAAGAGACTTGAATACTATAAATTGTTTCCACATTAAAATAGTAATGTTCAAAAAAAGGGTACTCATAATCATGACAAGTTTTATAAATATAATCATCACTACTTTTTATAGCATAAGTATTATCACAATAATCATCATAAGTAGCAACTTTGTTCTCATCATAATCGATTGAAACCTCTTCCGAAATAGTGGATACATCACTAAATAAAGTCATGACCTCTCCAAATCCACTTTCATAAATATTATAAGATTCAACATCCTCCAAAATAGTGGGATCATTACTTCCTAAAGTTGACACTCTTCCAAACCCACTTTCATCAATATAATCATCATAAATAGGAGGCATGCTTTCATCATAATAAATTTGCTCAACAAAGCTTGGGGGACAAAAAATATCATCTTCATCAAACATAGCTTCCCCAAGCTTGTGGCTTTGCATATCATTAGCATCATGGGTATTCAAAGAATTCATACTAACAACATTGCAATCATGCTCATCATTCAAAGATTTAGTGCCAAACATTTTAATGCATTCTTCTTCTAACACTTTGGTACAATTTTCCTTTCCATCATACACACGAATGATATTAAAAAGATGAAGCGTATGAGGTAAACTCAATTCCATTTTTTTTGTAGTTTTCTTTTATAGACTAAACTAGTGATGAAACAAGAAACAAAAAGATTCGAGTGCAAGATCTAAAGATATACCTTCAAGCACTCACCTCCCTGGCAACGGCGCCAGAAAAGAGATTAGTGGACGGGGTGTGGGTGCCGCTTACCTAGCCTCCCTGGCAACGGCACCAGAAAAGAGCTTAGTTGACGGGGTGTGAGTGCCGCTTACCTAGCCTCCCCGGCAACGGCGCTAGAAAAGAGCTTGATGTCTACTACGCAACCTTCTCCTTGTAGATGTTGTTGGGCCTCCAAGTGCAGAGGTTTGTAGGGCAGTAGCAAATTTCCCTCAAGTGGATGACCTAAGGTTTATCAATCCGTGGGAGGCGTAGGATGAAGATAGTCTCTCTCAAGCAACCCTGCAACCAAATAACAAAGAGTCTCTTGTGTCCCCAACACATCCAATACAATGGTAAATTGTATAGGTGCACTAGTTCGGCGAAGAGATGGTGATACAAGTGCAATATGGATGGTAGATATAGGTTTTTGTAATCTAAAAATATAAAAACAGCAAGGTGACTAATGATAAAAGTGAGCTCAAACGGTATTGTAGTGCTAGGAAACAAGGCCTAGGGTTCATAATTTCACTAGTGCAAGTTCTCTCAACAATAATAACATAATTGGATCATATAACTATCCCTCAACATGCAACAAAGAGTCACTCCAAAGACACTAATAGCGGAGAACAAACGAAGAGATTATGGTAGGGTACGAAACCACCTCAAAGTTATTCTTTCCAATCAATCCGTTGGGCTATTCCTATAAGTGTCACAAACAGCCCTAGAGTTCGTACTAGAATAACACCTTAAGACACAAACCAAAACCCTAATGTCACCTAGATACTCCAATGTCACCTCAAGTATCCGTGGGTATGATTATACGATATGCATCACACAATCTCAGATTCATCTATTCAAACCAACGCAAAGTAGTCAAAGAGTGCCCAAAAGTTTCTACCGGAGAATCAAGACGAAAACGTGTGCCAACCCCTATGCATAGGTTCATGGGCGGAACCCGCAAGTTGATCACCAAAACATACATCAAGTGAATCACATGATATCCCATTGTCACCACAGATACGCACGGCAAGACATACATCAAGTGTTCTCAAGTCATTAAAGACTCAATCCGATAAGATTACTTCAATGGGAAAACTCAATCCATTACAAGAGAGTAGAGTGGGAGAAGCAACATAAGATCCAACTATAATAGCAAAGCTCGCGATACATGAAGATCGTATCACCTCAAGAATAGGAGAGAGAGAGATCAAACACATAGCTACTGGTACATACCCTCAGCCCCGAGGGTGAACTACTCCCTCCTCGTCATGGAGAGCGCTGGGATGATGAAGATGGCCACAGGTGAGGGTTCCCCCCTCCGGCAGGGTGCCGGAACAGGGTCCCGATTGACTTTTGGTGGCTACAGAGGCTTGCGGCGGTGGAACTCCCGATCTATTCTGTTCCCTGAAGTTTTTAGGGTATATGGATATATATATAGGCGGAAGAAGTACGTCGGTGGACATCCGAGCTGTCTACGAGGTAGGGGGCGCGCCCCCCACCCTCGTGGGCAGCCCGGGACTCCCCTGGTGCAACTCCGGTACTCCGTGGGCTTCTTCTGGTCCAAAAATAGGTTCCGTGGAGTTTCATGTCAACTGGACTCCGTTTGATATTCCTTTTTCTTCAAAACACTGAAATAGGCAAAAAAAAACAGCAATTCTGGGCTGGGCCTCCAGTTAATAGGTTAGTCCCAAAAAAATATAAAAGTGGATAATAAAGCCCAATATTATCCAAAACAGTAGATAATATAGCATGGAGCAATAAAAAATTATGGATACATTGGAGACGTATCAGTCCTCTTCCCAAATATTGAGCGGGAAGGGGTCCCACAACGGCTAATTTGAAAGGGGACAACTAGTACAGCTTATCCTGACAAAAGTAGTCTTCGCCTGCCAAAGGCTCTGGTGGTGACGCCGTCTTGGGCTCCACGGTGACCTCCGTCCTGCTAGTCTTGGTCTTGTTGCATCGATGTGGAAACCTTTGCCTGACGCCTCGGAACTCCTCGCCTGCGCTTGCCTCCTTAACACCAAAGTGGAAACAAGGACACTGTGTGCACTGGCGCCCGCCTGGCACCCTCCTGGCTTTGGTCGTCATGGCTTACGTCATGAGAACCTCACGAGGTTTGCCTTGCCTTGATCTCTCCGCCCCTCGCGAGCCGGCCCGATGAGGCCGCTCCCGAGGAGGTCTTGTGTCGTCCGCCTCGCGAGGATTGGCCCCTCGCAAGGGCCTTGAAAGTTTGTTGGTGAAGATGGGTCATACGGGCCCGCTCGCAGAGCCACGCCGTGGGCCGCAGGTAGGCAAGTCTAGGGACACCCGTTCTCGGAACGTCGACAGTAGCCCCCGGGCCCAAGGCGCACTCGGACTTGGTTTCGAGGCGAAGCCAAAGGGCAAGTGTGGAGCGTCGCGGGATCCAAGAGCATGCGTCCCTGGTTGATGCGTGGCGGTTGATTGGACGTGGGCGTCTCCGCTTCCCCACGCTGCCTCGGCAACTGCCCAACTTGACAAGTCCTTGCGACATGCAAGGAAAAACCATCATTACCTGTGATCGTGGGGGGCGCTGGTTGGCCTTCTCCTGCTATAAATGGGGAGGGGGGCAGAGCCCCCATCACCCATCTCTTCCCATTCCGCTTGCTTCTTCCCCCTTGCTCCATTGCTAGCAGCGACACCAATGGCGCCGTCGAAGAGGTTCTCCGCCGCGGAGAAGGGGAAGGCCCCTCGCGAAGGGCCCGACTCTCCAATGCCCAAGCGTGGACGTGGCCGTCCCCGCAAGCACATCGCGACCCCCTCCGCGCCCCCCCCCCCCCGCGGCCACGGCGGTGCCGCTTCGCGTGGCAGGGGTCGCTCCGGTCACGGCAACCCTGTTGATGAAGGGAGAAGTGCCGTGGTCGCGCAGCCTCCCCGGCCGTGCTTCCACTCGGCGGAGGTGCTGTCGGAGTTCGTCATGTGGTCGGAGAACCCGGCCGGCAACTGGCTTTAGCTCCCGTGCTTCTTCGCTGACGAGATGCCGGCTTCAGGTCCAGGCGGGCTCTGGCTGTAGGCGGACGACTGCTGCAGCAGGGCTTCCTGGGTCGTGGTTGAGGTCTCCGTCGCGGGCAACATAACCCTGGCCTACGGCTGGCAGACGTTTGCCCGCGCGCGCGGCCTGGGCAGGCGGTGCACCCTTCATTTCAAGTACAATGGCGATGCAACCCTCTACGTGAGGGCGTTTGGGGAAGATGGTCGCCGCACCGGATGCTGCCCCGAGGTTAACGATGGCGACGAGGTGCTAGGCCTTGGCGATGGTCGTGACGAGGATGAGGGCGAACCCGCCCTTGGCGTCAACCGCGTCTCGTCCAGCTACATCGGCTCTTCCCCCGGCGACAGCTCCAGCAGTGGTGGTTACGACCAGCCGCCACACCGCCGCGCCCACTTCGAAGGTGGCAGCGGGTCGTCTCGTCGTCGCGCCTCCGTGAAGCACGAGGAGGGGTCCGGATGAGCTCGGGGAGGCGCCAAGAGCCCGCGCGCGCGGACCGCTGTAGGGGCACCCGCCACTTTTTGTTTCATTCTCCCTTTCCTTCCTGCATTAGAGAAAAACCAGTATGGGCCCGGGGGGGGGGGGAATGTGATGAACTATGATTTCTTAATCATTGTGCTATGTTTATCGATCTTGTGCTGTGTCGCAACATCATCATTTTATGTAGAGATAACTTAGCTTGACTTGCTCGGAGTAGTTTCCTCCTCACAAGGCGCTTACTTCCTGGTGCCTGTCGAGGCCTCCCTGGTCTAGTAGGCGCTTAGGAACTGCAAAAAATTGGTTAGGAGGCTTATCATTCACCCGAGCTTTGGTCACAGGCGCCACTGGCCTTGACCCAACGCTTCGTATTGCGGTACTCGAACGAGGGTGCCTCGCGAAAAGGCAGAGAAAGGAAAAATGCTCATGAGGAGCAAAAACGCTCAGGAGGGGACCTGCCCAGCCCCCTCGCGAGGTATGCGAGAGAGAGAGAGAGTACAGGCTAAACTAGGGACGGAAACAGAGGCAAAAGGTGACGGAACCAAATCAGCAAGGAACACCAGAAGCAAACTTCAGTCAAAAGGAGGTGAGCCAACTACGGAAAGCAAATGAAAAGCCGCGTCCAACACCTAGTCTAGTCTTCATGTCTTCTCACCAGCACGGAGCTAAGTGCTGCCACTTGGACATGGGAGGGACCCCCCGAGGCCCGAGGGCGGCACTCGGGAGACTCCGGGGCATGTACAACCCCACTCATTATCACGTGAGAGTGTCACGAGCGGAGACCTTCACAAGCACTGGGCCTTCTTCACTAGCGTTGGGCCTTTCTTCATGGGTAGAACTTCCGGAGGTGCTAGATATTCCAGGCGTTCTGGATGGGTACCCCGTCCTGTGTCTCTAGGCGCGCGGCGCCAGGCCTGGAGACATGGGCGACCTTGAACGGGCCCTCCCACATGGGTGAGAGCTTATGCAGCCCTTCCCTGGAGAGGACCTGCCTCAGGACGAGGTCACCCGCCTCGAGCGTCCTGGAGCGGATGTTGCGGTAGTGGTACCGCCGCAACGCCTACTGATACCTTGCCGCACGCAGTGCCGCTTCGCGGTGGTGTTCCTCCCCCGGCACGAGGTCCATTCCCCGTGTGGCGTCCTGCTGCGTTTCATCAAACGCCAGAACCCGTGCGGAGCAATGCTTGACGTCGTGAGGGAGGACCACTTCTGCTCCGTAGACGAGGAAGAACGGGGTCTCACCCGTTGGCTTGGTGGCAGTGGTGCGGATGGACCACAACACAGACTGGAGCTCGTCGTACCAGCCCCTGCCGCAGGCCTCGAGCTTCTTCTTGAAGGTCCTGGTCTTGAGGCCCCTCATGACCTCTGCGTTGGCGCGTTTGGCCCGACCATTGCTCCTGGGGTGCGCCACCGAAGCGTAGCAAATCTGCATTCCAAGGTTAGGACAATATGTCTTGAAGAGATTACTAGTGAACTGCAAGCCGTTATTAGTGATGTTGCGGTTGGGGACCCTGAAACGGCTCATGAGGCCCTTGATGAACTTGACCGCGGAGCCAGCTGGGATGGTGCGGACGAATTCTACCTCCGCCCACTTGGTGAACTTGTCGATGGCAACATAGAGGTAGCGGTAGCCCCCAGGCGCTCGAGGAAATGGGCCCAAGATATCCAGCCCCCAGACCGCGAACGGTCATGTGAGTGGGATGGTCTGGAGGCCCTAAGCCGGCTGATGAATCTACTTGGCGTGGAACTGGCAGGCCTCGCAGGACCTCACCAACTCAGTCACGTCGTTGAGTGCCATGGGCTAGTAGAATCCACTACGAAACACCTTGCCAACGAGGGTCTGCGACGACGAGTGGTGCCTGCAGTCCCCGCCGTGTATGTCGGCCAACAACTCTCTTCCTTGCTCCCTGGAGATACAACGTAGGGAAACATCATTTGGCCGCTTCCTGTATAACTCATCGTCCCGGATGTAGTATGCCGTGGCTTGTCGAGCCACACGCTCCACGTCCTCCTCCTCTTCCGGTAGCGTCCCTTGCGTCAGGTATTCCTTGAATTCCTTGATCTAGCATCCCTCTTGAGGTTCGAGCCCCAAGAGCAAGCGCGCTCCCGAGGTCGGGCCGCAGGCTGGGGCTCCTGAAACAGGTGGTTGAGGGAGCTCCTCACGAGGCAACACTATTCATGAGAGCGGTGGCGTTGCTGATGGCTTGAAGAGCCGCTCCTGAAAGACACCAGGCTCTTCGGGTAGCCGCTTGGATGCTCTTCTGGCGATGTCGTCGGCTTCCTTGTTGGTGCCATGGGGCACATGCTATAACTCTAGACCCGAGAACTGCTTCTCCATCTTGCGCACCTCCGCAAGGTATGCCTCCATGTGCTCGTCCTTTGGCTCATAAACCTTGCTGGAGAAGTTGACGAGGAGCTGCGAGTCGCCCTTGATGGTGAGACGCCTCACCCCCAGGGCCACCGCAGCCCTGAGGCCAGCTATGAGGCCCTCGTACTCTGCTATGTTGTTGAAGACCTTCTCGCCCTGCTGGAAGCAGAGCTGCATGGCGTAGTAGAGCTTGTCCTGGGTGGGTGAGATGAGCACCGCTCCAGCCCCCGCGCCCTAGCGTGAGAATGCACCGTCGAAGTACATGACCCAGCCGTCCGGCACTTCATTCCTGGAGATAGGGATTGGTCCTCGCCTGCTTCGAGCTCTGGGGCGTCGGTCCATTCAGCCACAAAGTCTGCGAGCGCAGCCCCCTTGATGACCCTGGTTGTGCTGACCTCCAAGTCAAACGCTTGCAGCTCGATGTTCCACTCAGCGACTTGCCCGACAGCACTCCTGAGCACTCTTTCCAGCGGGTAAGCCGAGACGACCTTGATGGGGTGACCCTGGAAGTAGTGGCATAGCTTGCACGAGGCCACCAGGCGCGCGAGCAGGATCTTCTGAGGCATGGGGTATCGTGCCCTCGCATCCCGCAGCACTGTGCTGGCGAAGTACACCGGGTGCTCGACGAGGGCGGAAGAGCTGACGGGGCCCTTGGCTTCCGGGGGTTGAGGTGTCTCTTCGAGGGCTTTGGATTCAGGGGCTTGGTGGTCCGCTGAAGCAGCTGCTGCTTCAGGAGCTTCGCCTTGGTGTCGCGCCGCTTCGTCCGGCCTGGTGGTTCCACCTGGCGGCCCCTTGATCCGGCGCTCTTCTCTGAGGGCCACCAGCGCTGCGCTGGCGGAGTGGGGGTGGCAGACAGGTAGAGCACCAAGGGCTCGTGGGGTAGAGGCGCCACCATCACTAGCGGGCTGGTCAAGTATCTCTTGAGGTCTTGAAACGCTTGGTCGGCCTCCGGGGTCCACTCGAATGGGCCCTTTTTCTTCATCAGCTTGAAGAACGGTAAGGCACGCTCGCCCAGCTTGGAGATAAAGTGGCCCAATGCAATCACACGACCAGCAAGCTTCTGCATCTCCTTGAGGGTCTGCGGCGGGCTCATGTCTTCGATTGCCTTGACCTTCTCTGGGTTCACCTCGATCCCTCTGTGGGATACGAGGAAACCCAGCAGCTTGCCGAAGGGACACCGAACACGCACTTCCTCGGGTTGAGTCACAAGTTCACCTGTCATAGGCTCGCGAATGTCTCCTCCAGGTCTTGGATCAAGGTTCTCGCCTCCCAAGACTTCACCACAATGTCATCGACGTAGGCCTCCGCGTTTCTCCCGAGCTGCCGCCCTAAGGCGATGTGCATCAGCCGCTAAAAGGTCGCGCCCGCTTTGCGCAGTCCGAAAGGCATGCAAGTATGGCAGTACACCCCACATTGGGTCAGGAAGGCGGTCTTCTCCACATCTTCTACCGCCATCTTGATCTGGTGGTAGCCCGAGAACGCATCTAGGAAGCACATCAAATCGCACTCTGCGGTGGAGTCGACGATCTAGTCGATGCGTGGAAGCGGTAACGGATCTTGGGGGCAGGCTTTGTTGAGGTTGGTGAAGTCGACACACATGCGCTCCTTCTCGCCTTTCTTTGGCACAACGACGGGGTTTGCCAGCCACTTGGGGTACCGAACCTCGCGAATGGCACCCGCCGCCTCTAGTTTGCGGGTTTCTTGGACGATGAAGGCATGCTTCTCCATGGACTGTCGTCTCGCCTGCTGCTTCACGGGGTGTACGTTGGGGCACACCTTTAAATGATGCTGAATCACCTCTCTCGGGACCCCCACCAGCTGTTTGGGTTCCCAGGCGAATATCTCCTTGTTTGCATGCAAGAACTTCACCAACGCTTCCTCTTGGTCACGGCCGATGAGGGAGTCCTGGATTAGGGGGTATCCGGACAGCCGGACTATATCCTTTGGCCGGACTGTTGGACTATGAAGATACAAGATTGAAGACTTCGTCTCGTGTCCGGATGGGACTCTCTTGGCGTGGAAGGCAAGCTTGGTGATACGGATATGTAGATCTCCTCCCATTGTAACCGACTGTGTGTAACCCTAGCCCCCTCCGGTGTCTATATAAACCGGAGGGTTTAGTCCGTAGGACAACAACAATCATACCATAGGCTAGCTTCTAGGGTTTAGCCTCTACGATCTCGTGGTAGATCAACTCTTGTACTACTCATATCATCAAGATCAATCAAGCAGGAAGTAGGGTTTTACCTCCATCGTGAGGGCCCGAACCTGGGTAAACATTGTGTCCCTTGCCTCCTGTTACCATCCGCCTTAGACACACAGTTCGGGACCCCCTACCCGAGATCCGCCGGTTTTGACACCGACAATGGTGCTTTCATTGAGTTCCACTGTGTCGTTGCTGCAAGGTTCGATGGCCCCTCCGATCATCGACAGCGATGCCGTCCAGGGTGAGGTTTCCCCCTGGACAGATCTTCTTTTTCGGCGCTTCGCACTGCGGGCCAACTCGTTTGGCCATCTGGAGCAGATCGAGAGCTATGCCCCTGGCCATCAGGTCAGGTTTGGAAACTTGAATTACACTGTCAATATCCGCGGAGACTTGATCTTCGACGGATTCGGGCCCATGCCAAGTGTGCCGCACGATCACGACAAGCACGATATACCTCTGCCGTCGGATAGTGTTCGGGAGATCACACCAGCAACTACTCCGGCTTTCAGTCCGGAACAGATCGCGCCATCCAAGGACGGGAGGATAGACCCCGCCTCGGAGACCGCACCCTCAGCGATGATAGAGCTGAATAGTGACCTTACCCCTCACGAGAGCCGTGTCGCCGAATTGCTGGGCTGACCTCGGCCACAGACTCCAAACCACCCACGCCCATACCTATCGAATCCGATTGGGCGCCGATCATGGAGTTCACCTCCGCAGATATCTTTCAGCATTCGCCTGTCGGTGACATACTGAACTCGCTAAAATCTCTCTCTCTCTCTCTCCGTCCGGAGAACCTTGGACGAACTATGTCCGGCTAGAGTGGGATGCGGATGACGAAGAAATTCAATCCCCACCCACCACCCACTTAGTAGCCACTGTCGACGACCTAACCGACATGCTCGACTATGACTCCGAAGACATCGATGGCATGGACAATGATGTAGGAGACGAACAGGAACCATCGCCAACAGGGCGCTGGACTGCCACTTCATCACATGACATATACATGGTGGATACACCCAACGAAAATAATGACGAGGATGTAGCGAGAGATGGCTCCCTCGACAAGCAATCAAAACGGCGCCGTAAGCGCCGCTCCAAATCCCGCCTTGGCAAAAACAACGATAACAGCGCAAGAAGAAGCCAAATTGACCCAGCGATAGAGCAGGGTGAGCTAGTGGACGACGAATAAAGTGCCGAGCCACTGTCCAAACACGACGACGCCGAGCGTCAAGACAACCAACCCGTCTCCGGTCAAGAGAACAGTCCGGATGACGACGAACGCATCATCCTGGAAAGGCAGTTAGAGCAAGAAAGGCTTATTGCCACCGCAAGAAGTCCGAAGAAGCAGAAACAAAGGCTCAAGGCCGCACAAAACACACTCAACAGTAGATGGAATAAAGTGCTCGACACGGCAGAAAAGTACGGTGGCAGTCGCCACACGAAGAGCTACCCAAAGTGAAAGTTGCTGCCGGAATTCGAGGACGAGGCCTTAGAGCCCCCGCAGTCAAAAAACAAAACCGCCGACCGGTCGGATCGACGACCTCGTGGCCGCGGTAGGGCGGCCAACGAGGCCGCACATAAGTCAGTACATGACCGACGCGGGGACCCGCATCAACGGGTCGGCGCAACCAGATCCATCTACGGATCAAGGAAACACGCTCCAGCACTCAGCCAACACCAAATACCACAACCATCCGAACGCCATGGCACGGCCAAATACAGGGGTGCCACACACCCCCTATGTTTCACCGATGAGGTATTAGACCATGAATTTCCAGAAGGGTTCAAACCAGTCAACATAGAGGCATACGACGGAACCACATACCCTGGGGTCTGGATCGAGGACTTCGTCCTCCATATTCACATGGCTCGCGGAGACGATCTCCACGCCATCAAATACCTGCCCCTCAAGCTCAAAGGACCAGCTCGGCACTGGCTGAAAAGCCTCCCCGAAAATTCCATTGGAAGATGGGAGGAGCTCGAGGATGCTTTCCGGACTAACTTTCAAGGGACTTATGTCCGACCTCCGGACGCAGACGATCTGAGTCATATAATTCAACAGCCCGGAGAGTCAGCCCGAAAGCTCTGGAACAGGTTTCTTACTAAAAAGAACCAAATTGTCGACTGTCCGGACGCTGAATCCCTAGCAGCTTTCAAGCATAGCGTTCGAGACGAATGGCTTGCCATACACCTTGGCCAAGAAAAGCCGAGAACAATGGCAGCCCTAACAAGCCTCATGACCTGCTTTTGCACGGACAAGGACAGTTGGTTAGCCCGCAGCAGCACTAGCGACCCAAGCACATCCGAGGTCAGGGATGACAATGGAAAACCACGACGCAGTAAAAACAAGCGCCGGTCTAAAGAAGACATCCCAGATAACATGGCGGTAAACGCCAGATTCAGGGGCTCTCGATCGGGTCAGCGGAAAAAGCCCTTTAAAGGCAACAGAGATGGACTGACCGGCCTAACCAAGATTCTAGACAAATTATGCCAGATCCATGGCACCCCCGACAAACCTGCAAATCATACCCACAGGGAATGCTGGGTCTTCAAGCAGGACGGCAAGCTAAACGCCGAACACAAGGGGGAGGACACTCCGAGCGAGGATGAGGATGCACCTCGCCAGCAGGACACTGGGGGACAGAAAAAACTTCCACCAGAAGTCAAAACAGTAAATGTTATCCACGTGACAAAGAGGAGAGGCAAATATGCACTCCGAAATACACAATCCATAGAGCCCGTCACCCATGAGTCCTACCCCTGGTCGGCCTGCCCGGTCACTTTTGATCACAGGGACCACCTAATAGGTATCCGGCAGGCAGGACCAGCCGCCTTAGTGCTGGACCCAATAATAAATGGATACCATCTCACACGAGTCCTTATGGATGGCGGCAGTAGTCTAAATCTGATATATCAGGACACCATCCGCAAAATGGGGATAAACCCAACAAAAAATAGCGACAGTAATACTACCTTCAAGGGAGTAATACCAGGCACAGAGGCCCGCTGCACGGGCTCTCTAGTACTAGAGGTTGTGTTCGGCTCGCCCGACAACTTCCGGAGTGAAAGGTTAACCTTCGACATAGCTCCATTCCGAAGTGGCTATGAAGCACTACTCGGACGAGGGGCTTTCGCTTGTTTTAATGCAATACCGCATTATGCCTTACTCAAGCTTAAAATGCCCGGTCCGCGTGCCACCATCACAGTAAATGGAAATGTTGAGCGCTTCTCTCACGCAGAAGAATGTGTGGCTGCTTTAACAGCCGAACACTAGACGGCCCCACCAACCAGAACAGATGACTGGTCGTTAAGACCACGGACACGGCTAGACGAGCCCGACCAATCGTTGGATAGAGATTGGTTTGATGGTTATACCCGTATAGACGGTACCAGGGGCTTCGCCGAGATAATTCGGCTCAACTTTACCCATCTCGACTTTTTCATAGTTTATTTATAATAACCAAATTTTTGCACAACAACTTTTTCACTAAGCACCTCTCTTTTACAGATGACAATCATGCTACACCCGTCCTGGATACGGCACAACGGAGACACAGGCGCAGACATGCAGTAGGGACCCGTGCAAAGGTTTCTCTTTAGATTAAGACCCTGCGTAAACCTTTTTTACTGTCTTTTATTGTTCACATCCTCCGGATCCTCAATACAACCGAGAAGGATGCTAGCGTCTTGGCATGTGGCCACGTCAGAATATTGCTCGTACCCGGACACTAGGGGTTCATTATCCAAGGGCATCGTTTAAGCCCAGTATATATTTCAAAGACTGAACACCTTAGGGAGTGTTCGGCGTCGCGAGTTAGGCCTTATATGCATCAGCTCCGAATCATGTATTTGGTCAAATGTTAGGTTTGCCTGGCTCCTGTGTTTTGCTACCTTACGTTCCGCTCTATCAGCTAAGGTGGCACTAGGAGAACTGCTGCGATTGTGCCCTGGCTATTCCGGACGAGCACCTCAGCAGAGAAAGCCGAGAACTGACTGTCATGATAAAGCAAGAGACTGGTCAACCACTCGATGACTTATCGGAATCTTCGGGATTCCTCTGCATTAACGATGGGCCGTTTCCAGGTTAGGCATGACCGCGCCCCATATTCGGATGAGCGCGGAGCCACCAGGGGCTATATAGTAGCCCCACTGTCAAACTCCTATGGCTAAGTGAAAGTGTTAAAGCAATATAGTCCGATTGCCTAGTTTGCTGCACTATCACCTCCTTAATGGACCAAGATGTTCGATCAAGTGTCAACACGCGTCTTCTGCGAACACCCCCGCATTATATGCGTGGGGGCTGAAGCCGGCGACTGCAAACTTTCAGGTTATATACATCTATACATAAACGGCCGCACATGAGGCATCATAATACTTTCAGGCAAAAGTATAAAAATAGCCTTTATATAAAACAGTAAAACATTGTTTTTCAATGGGAATACATGTCATTAGAACATAATATTCTTCGAGCACTGCGCTTTTATTGAACGAGCGCCTTCAAGGACCTCGTCATAGTAGTGCTCGGCAGCTACTCGGCTAACTGCCGAACTCGGGGCTGCAATTGCGGTGGCTTCCATCTCCGCCCAATGCGTCTTGACACGGGCAAGAGCCATCCGTGCGCCCTCGATGCACGCCGACCTCTTCATAGCGTCGATGCGCGGCACAACACCAAGGAACTGCTGCACCAAGCTGAAGTAACTGTTCAGCCTTGGCCCTGCCGGCCATAGGTGATCCACAACAGAGCTCATGGCGAGTCCGGACAGCCTATGGAGCTCGGCCCACTCGGCCATCCGCTCATTCAGAGGAAGAGGACGCACTGGACCATTAAATTGCGACCAAAACAGCTTCTCCACTTCGCGATCTTTTTGATCTTTGAAGAACTTGGCCGCATCAGCAGCACTCGCTGCCAAATCCAGATAGGCGTTTGCCGAACTCCACGGCCGGTCCAGAGGAGCATACTTAGGATCTACGAACTTCATCCGCAGCATAAAGGGCTTCCCCGCTGCAATATCCCCGGCGTGACGCAACTCCTCCTTCATCGCTCTAATTGTAGAGCGGGCTTCCTTGGCTGCTACCTTGGCCTTCCCAGGCTCCGTAGCCTTCGCTTGGCTTTCCTTCTCAAGAAGACGGTATCGGTCGGCGGCATCACTTAACTCAACGGCCATCTTGGCCATCTTCTCCTTACTCTGGCAATGGGCAGCCTGTTCGGCCCTCAGCTCTTCGGCCGCCTTCAGAGCGGCCGCATCACTATCCCTGGCTTGCTTTTTGGCTCGGGCAAGTTCCACCCGAAGGGTCTCCACTGCCGCAGCTCCATCTGCAATTCACAACATGTTCAAGATACTGGCATTACGCTCCTCTTACCATATGTTGATCACCGGAGAAATTACATACCCTGTGCCTCGTCAAGCCGCCTGTTGACAAGCACGATGTCGGCATCTGCTGCGTCAAGTCGCCACGTTAGCTCGGCGACCTCACCAGTCCGGCTAGCCACCGGACCTCCCGCCACCTGCATATGAAGACAGCCGGATTGTTACCTGGGACTACGATCCTCCGTTTGCCGCCGTTTCCGACGGCAACTAGAGTCTCAGGGGATACTATCTGCACATGGCAAATCTAACACATGTGCGGTACTGTAAGAATACACACTATTTCGCGTACCTCAAAACCTTTCAGCAGATTCATAAAGGCTTCATGCAACCCGCTTTCAGTGGATGAAATCCTCTCAATCACTGCGCCCATTAGCTCATGGTGCTTTTCTGAGATAGCCGCCTGCTCTAGCAGATCCTTCAGTGCATCCGACCGCATGACAGGCGGAGCCGGACTCTTCCGGTTGCTCTCTTCAAGAGCCGGATACTGAGGGCTTTGGGTGGCCAAAGAATCACCCTCTGGCCTTATCGGATCGGGAGAAGCCCTCCGAGACGACACCTTGGGGTCACCCGCCTCGTAAGGCAGGATGGCATGGGGAGGCGTTTCGCTCTCCATCATCTCCGGAAGAAGATCCCCCGAAGACGAACTCTGCCGAGAGGGGCTATGATCCGGACTACAAGACAGATGTTTCGGTTATTTTTCTCAGAGGTAAAGTAGGATGTTTTTTACTATTAAACCCCTTTTTACTTACAGCTCGATGGAGGGCTGACCCCCTTGCGGACACTGTACGACCGGGGTATCCCCTGAGCCAGGACCCTCTGGCGAAGATTTCTTCCCCCGTTTAGAGACTATTGTCTCCGGGCCTTTAGAGGCGGTCCTTTTCCTTCCGTGGGGAGAGGGAACTTCGGCTTCTTCTCCTCGGTTGTCCGCCTTCGCGGAGGCGTTAGCCTCTTTCTTCCCACCTTTATCTTCCCCTGAGGGCACTTGGTAAGGCGCAAGTTCCAACATCCGGGCTACTACCGGATCCGGTGAGACCTCGGGGAGGGGGGCCGGACACCTGATCATCTTCGCCTTTGCTATCCAGTCCTGGTCAAAGAGCGACTTTTCAGAATGATGTTATGATGAATAAAAATACAACGTGTTCGGCCACAGGGCGACTTACTTGGGTATCTGGACGATTACAGCTCAGACCCGCGTCCTCGGTGGAATCCGGACACAGTGCTTGTGGTCCGAAGTACAATTTGTACATCTCCTCGAGCGTCATGCCGAGGAAGTGCTGAATAGCTCATGGTCCCTCCGGATTGAATTCCCACAGACGGAGGGGGCGACGTTTGCAGGGCAGGGTTCGATGAAGTAACATTACTTGTGTTACCGTGACCAGACCAATATCTCTTTCGAGGAGATCTCGAATGCAGCTCTGTAGTATGGGCACATCCTTTACTGGCCCCCAGTCCAGCCCCTTGTTGATCCATGATGTTAGTCGTGGAGGGTGACCCGAGCGAAAGGCAGGGAAGCCAGCCATTTGGTACCCCTGGGAGCTGTGATATAAAACCATTCTTGTTGCCATAAGCTGGACACCTCCTGGAAGGAACCCTCGGGCCATGGGGCATCAGCGCTTTTGCTTATTACGGCGCCTCCGTACTCCGTGTGCCTCCCCTCAATCATCTTTGGCTCCACTTGGAAGGTCTTGAGCCACAGGCCGAAGTGAGGGGTGATTCGGAGGAAAGCTTCGCACACGACGATAAAGGACGAGATGTGGAGAATAGAATCCGGAGCTAAATCATGGAAGTCCAGCCCATAATAGAACATGAGCCCCTCACGAAGGGATCCAGAGCGAGGCCTAGCCCTCGAAGGAAGTGAGATATGAACACGATGCTCTCGCTGGATTTGGGAGTAGGTATGACCTGCCCTGGAGCAGGCAGCCGGTGCGCGATCTCGCCGGTCAAAAACCTGGCCTCTCTTAACCTTTTGACGTCTTTCTCCGTGACGGAGGAGGGCATCCACCGACCTTGAAGGTTGGATCCGGACATGGCTGGAGGTCCGAAGCGCCTGACCTGAGCTTTGGGTGTTGGAACTCGAGGCGGGGGGAGGATTCAATTGAGTTCAAGGAATAAAAAAGGGATAGGCCTTGGCCTCTTTATAAAGAGGGTGAATACCAAGCGTCCTCCTCGTGACCGTTGGGGACTTACCTACAATTGAGGAGTTATATCAGTGGGCACGATTGGGTTACCCACGCCCGTATTGATGAGAATCCCGTGATAAGGGGACACAATCTCTGCTTCGACAAGACGTGCCAAGGAAACCGCCTCGCGATATGTGCCAAGGCTGGTTGAAAAACATGGTTCGATAATAACCGGGCCGTGATATGATGTCATGAAATCGAGTGCATCAGCAGATTAGATTGGTGGAAATATTATTTTCTCTACGGTGGTATGTGGAACTTGTTTTGCAGAGCCGGACACTATTCTTGTGTTCAAGATCTTCTATGAAGTATTCGGAGGAGGAACCCGCCTTGTAATGCCGAAGACAATCTGCGCGCCGGACTCATCGTCATTGAAGCCTGGTTCAGGGGCTACTGAGGGAGTCCTGGATTAGGGGGTATCCGGACGGCCGGACTATATCCTTTGGCCGGATTGTTGGACTATGAAGATACAAGATTGAAGACTTCGTCTCTTGTCCGGATGGGACTCTCTTGGCGTGGAAGGCAAGCTTGGCGATACGAATATGTAGATCTCCTCCCATTGTAACCGACTCTGTGTAACCCTAGCCCCCTCCAGTGTCTATATAAACCGGAGGGTTTAGTCCGTAGGACAACAACAATCATACCATAGGCTAGCTTCTAGGGTTTAGCCTCTACGATCTCGTGGTAGATCAACTCTTGTACTACTCATATCATCAAGATCAATCAAGCAGGAAGTAGGGTTTTACCTCCATCATGAGGGCCCGAACCTGGGTAAACATTGTGTCCCTTGCCTCCTGTTACCATCCGCCTTAGACGCATAGTTCGGGACCCCCCTACCCGAGATCCGCCGGTTTTGACACCGACTGTCGAGGTCGGCACCTATGGTAAAGGTGGCTCCTGAGGACCCGTCCTCATCGACCGGCACCAGCTTGGTTTCTGCCTTGTCTTGGGTCAACAACTGCTTCTTCTTGGTTGGTGTGGCTCCCTTGGCCTCGGAGGCGCCCGCGCCGGCGGGCTGCGCTGCTGCGGCGGTCTTGAAAGCAAGCTTGAGTGCCAGCAGAGCCTCCTTGGTGTCCCCCTCGACGGCGAGGACGCCCTTGCTCCCAGGAATCTTCATGAGGTTGTAAGCCGGATGGGTTGCTGCCATGAACTGGGCCAGAGCTGGGTACCCGAGGATGGTGTTGTACGGGAGGCCGATGCGGGTGATGTCGAAGTCGACCAGCTCGGTGCAGTAATTGTCGTGATTGCCGAAGGTGACAGGAAGGCGGATCTGTTCTAGGGAGTGGGCGGTGCCGCCGCCAACTCCTGAGAAAGATTTAGTGAGGTGGAGCCACTCGAGTGGTACGTGAAGAAGGCCGAAGGCCTCCACGGAGAGCGTGTTGAGGCCGGCGCCGCCGTCGATGAGGGTCTTGGTGACGACCACATTGCAGATGGTGGGCGTGCAAAGCATTGGGAGCATACCCGAGCCGGCGGCGATGACAGGGTGGTCCACTGAGTCGAAGGTAAGGTCGACCTCAGGCACGACCCAGCCCAGGGGAGCCCCCGGCCGCTTGGAGGCCGCGCCGATGATACGTATCCAACGTATCTATAATTTTTGATTGCTCCATGCTATATTATCTTCTGTTTTGGACATTATTGGGCTTTATTATTCACTTTTATATTATTTTTGGGACTAACCTATTAACCGGGGGCCCAGCCCAGAATTGTTGTTTTTTGCCTATTTCAGAGTTTCGTAGAAAAAGAATATCAAATGGAGTCCAAACGGAATGAAACCTTCAGGAATGTGATCTTCGGAATGAACATGATCCAGAGGACTTGGACCCTACGCCAAGAAACAAAGGAGGAAGCCACGAGGTAGGGGGGGCGCCTACCCCTCCAGGCGCGCCCTACACCCTCGTGGGCCCCTAGTTGCTCCACCGATGTACTCCTTCCTCCTATATATACCTACGTACCCCCAAACGATTAGAACAGGAGCCAAAAACCTAATTCCACCGCCGCAACCTTCTGTACCCACGAGATCCCATCTTGGGGCCTGTTCCAGAGCTTCGCCGGAGGGGGCATCGATCATGGAGGGCTTCTACATCAACACCATAGCCCCTCCGATGATGTGTGAGTAGTTTACCTCAGACCTTCGGGTCCATAGTTATTAGCTAGATGGATTTCTCTCTCTTTTTAGATCTCAATACAATGTTCTCCCCCTCTCTCGTGGAGATCTATTCGATGTAATCTTCTTTTTGCGCTGTGTTTGTTGAGACCGATGAATTGTGGGTTTATGATCAAGTTTATCTATGAAAAATATTTGAATCTTCTTAATTCTTTTATGTATGATTGGTTATCTTTGCAAGTCTCTTCGAATTATTAGTTTGGTTTGGCCTACTAGATTGATCTTTCTTGCAATGGGAGAAGTGCTTAGCTTTGGGTTCAATCTTGCGGTGTCCTTTCCCAGTGATAGTAGAGGCAGCAAGGCACATATTGTATTGTTGCCATCGAGGATAACAAGATGGGGTTTTATCATATTGCATGAATTTATCCTTCTACATCATGTCATCTTGCTTAAGGCGTTACTCTGTTCTTATGAACTTAATAGTCTTGATGCATGCTGGATAGCGGTTGATGTGTGGAGTAATAGTAGTAGATGCAGGCAGGAGTCGGTCTACTTGTCTTGGACGTGATGCCTATATACATGATCATACCTAGATATTCTCATAACTATGCTCAGTTCTGTCAATTGCTCAACAGTAATTCGTTCACCCGCCGTAAAATACTTATGCTCTTGAGAGAAGCCACTAGTGAAACCTATGGCCCCCGGGTCTATCTTCCATCATATTATTCTTCCAACACTTATCTATTTTCTTTGCTTTTATTTTACTTTGCATCTTTATCATAAAAGTACCAAAAATATTATCTTATCATATCTATCAGATCTCACTCTCGTAAGTGACCGTGTAGGGATTGACAACCCCTTATCGCATTGGTTGCGAGGATTTATTTGTTTTGTGTAGGTGCGAGGGACTCACGCGTAGCTTCCTACTGGATTGATACCTTGGTTCTCAAAACTGAGGGAAATACTTACGCTACTTTGCTGCATCACCCTTTCCTCTTCAAGGGAAAACCAATGCAGTGCTCAAGAGGTAGCAAGAAGGATTTCTGGCGCCGTTGCCGGGGAGGTCTGCGCAAAAGTCAACATACCAAGTACCCATCACAAACCCTCATCTCCTGCATTACATTATTTTCCATTTGCCTCTCGTTTTCCTCTCCCCCACTTCACCCTTGCCGTTTTATTCGCCCTCTCTTTTCCGTTCGCCTCTTTTTCGCTTGCTTCTTGTTTGCTCGTGTGTTGGATTGCTTGCTTGTCACGATGGCTCAAGATAATACCAAATTATGTGACTTTAACAATACCAACAATAATGATTTCCTTAGCACTCCGATTTCTCCTCTTACCGTTACTGAATCTTGTGAAATCAATGCTACTTTGTTGAATCTTGGTATGAAAGATCAATTCGCCGGCCTTCCTAGTGAAGATGCCGCTACTCATCTAAATAGCTCCGTTGATTTGTGTGATATGCAAAAGAAGAAAGATGTGGACAATGATATTGTTAAATTGAAGCTATTTCCTTTTTCGCTTAGAGATCGTGCTAAAGCTTGGTTTTCGTCTTTGCCTAAAAATAGTATTGATTCTTGGAATAAGTGCAAAGATGCTTTTATCTCTAAGTATTTTCCTCCCGCTAAGATCATCTCTCTTAGAAATGATATTATGAATTTTAAGCAACTTGATCATGAACATGTTGCACAAGCTTGGGAGAGGATGAAATTAATGATACGTAATTGCCCAACTCATGGTTTGAATTTGTGGATGGTTATACAAATTTTTTATGCCGGATTGAATTTTGCTTCTAGAAATCTTTTAGATTCGGCCGCGGGAGGCACTTTTATGGAAATCACTTTAGGAGAAGCTACTAAACTCCTAGATAATATTATGGTTAATTATTCTCAATGGCACACTGAAAGATCTACTAATAAAAAAGTGCATGCGATAGAAGAAATTAATGTTTTGAGTGGAAAGTTGGATGAACTTATGAAATTATTTTGCTACTAAGAGTGTTTCTTCTGATCCTAATGATATGCCTTTGTCTACTTTGATTGAGAATAATAATGAATATATGGATGAGAATTTTGTTGGTAGGAATAATTTTGGTAACAACGCGTATAGAGGAAACTTTAATCCTAGGCCTTATCCTAGTAATTCCTCTAATAATTATGGTAATTCCTACAACAATTCTTATGGAAATTTTAATAAGATGCCCTCTGAATTTGAGACTAGTCTTAAGGAATTTATGAATTCTAAAAAAAATTCAATACTTTGCTTGAAGAGAAATTGCTTAAAGTTGATGATTTGGCTAGGAATGTTGATAGAATTTCTCTTGATGTTGATTCTTTAAAACTTAGATCTATTCCTCGTAAGCATGATATCAATGAGTTTCTCAAAGCCATGAGAAATTCCATTGATGAGTGCAAAGAAAGAACCACTAGGATGCGTGCTAAGAAAGATTCCTTTATAAGAGCGTGTTCTTCTAGTTCCTATGAAAATAAAGATGAAGATCTAAAAGTTATTGATGTGTCCCCAATTAAATCTTTGTTTTGCCATATGAATCTTGATAATGATGGGACTGAATATGATCCACATTTACCTAGAAGGCGTTGCAAAAATTCGGAGTTTTTAGATCTTGAAGCTAAATTTGATAAAAGTGGGATTGAAGAAATCAAAACATTAGATGCTAATAAACCCACTATCTTGGATTTCAAGGAATTTAATTATGATAATTTCTCTTTGATAGATTGTATTTCCTTGTTTCAATCCGTGCTAAATTCTCCTCATGCTTATAGCCAAAATAAAGCTTTTACCAAACATATCGTTGATGCCTTGATGCAATCTTATGAAGAAAAACTTGAGTTGGAAGTTTCTATCCCTAGAAAACTTTATGATGAGTGGAACCTACTATTAAAATTAAAATTAAAGATCATGAATGCTATGCTTTGTGTGATTTGGGTGCTAGTGTTTCCACGATTTCAAAAACTTTATGTGATTTGCTAGGTTTCCATGATTTTGATGGTTGCTCTCTAAACTTGCACCTTGCGGATTCCACTATTAAGAAACCTATGGGAAGAATTAATGATGTTCTTATTGTTGCAAATAGGAATTATGTGCCAGTAGATTTTATCATTCTTGATATAGATTGCAATCCTTCATGTCCTATTATTCTTGGTAGACCTTTCGTTAGAACGATTGGTGCAATTATTGATATGAAAGAAGGGAATATTATATTCCAATTTCCATTAAAGAAAGGCATGGAACACTTCCCTAGGAAGAAAATAAAATTACCTTATGAATATATTATGATAGCCACTTATGGATTTCCTACCAAAGATGGCAATACCTAGATCTATCCTTGCTTTTATGCCTAGCTAGGGGCGTTAAACGATAGCGCTTGTTGGGAGGCAACCCAATTTTATTTTTAGTTTTTTGATTTTTGCTTCTGTTTAGGAATAAATATTTGTTCTAGCCTCTGGTTAGATTTGTTTTTATGTTTTTATTAGTGTTTGTGCCAAGTTAAACCTATAGGATCTTCTTGGACGATAGTTATTTGATCTTGCAGAAATTTCCAGAAACTTCCTGTTCACGAAAATAATTGTTAAACAATACCAGAACGTGATAAAATACTGATTCTAATTGATACTGATCAATAAACAAATTATATAGGCCTTCCTATTTTGGTAGATTTTTTGGACTTCCAGAAGTTTGCGTTAGTTACAGATTACTACAGACTGTTCTGTTTTTGTCATATTCTGTTTTCCATGTGTTGTTTTGCTTATCTTGATGAATCTTTGGCTAGTAAAATAGTTTATAAACTATAGATAAGTTGGAATACAGTAGGTTTAACACCAATATAAATAAAGAATTAGTTCATTACAGTACCTTGAAGTGGTCTTTTGTTTTCTTTTGCTAACGGAGCTCACGAAATTTTCTGTTGAGTTTTGTGTTGTGAAGTTTTCAAGTTTTGGGTGAAAGATTTGATGGATTATGGAACAAGGAATGGCAAGAGCATAAGCTTGGGGATGCCCATGGCACCCCCAAGATAATCTAAGGACACCAAAAAGCCAAAGCTTGGGGATGCCCTGGAAGGCATCCCCTCTTTCGTCTACTTTTATCGGTAACTTTACTTGGAGCTATATTTTTATTCACCACATGATATGTGTTTTGCTTGGAGCGTCTTGTATGATTTGAGTCTTTGATTTTTAGTTTACCACAATCATCCTTGCTGTACACACCTTTTGAGAGAGACACACACATGATTCGGAAATTATTAGAATACTCTATGTGCTTCACTTATATCTTTTGATTTATATAGTTTTGCTCTAATACTTCACTTATATCTTTTAGAGCACGGTGGTGGATTTGTTTTATATAAACTATTGGTCTCTCATGCCTCACGTAGATTATTTTGAGAGTCTTAAATAGCATGGTAATTTGCTTAAAAATCCTAATATGCTAGGTATTCAAGATTAGTAAAAACTTTTTTATGAGTGTGTTGAATACTAAGAAAAGTTTGATGCTTGATGATTGTTTTGAGATATGGAGGTAGTAATATTAAAGTTGTGCTAGTTGAGTAGTTGTGAATTTGAGAAATACTTGTGTTGAAGTTTGCAAGTCCCGTAGCATGCACGTATGGTAAACTTTATGTAACAAATTTGAAACATGAGGTGTACTTTGAGTGTCTTCCTTATGAGTGGCGGTCGGGGACGAACGATGGTCTTTTCCTACCAATCTATCCCCCTAGGAGCATGCGCGTAGTGCTTGGTTTTTGATGACTTGTAGATTTTTGCAATAAGTATGTGAGTTCTTTATGACTAATGTTGAGTCCATGGATTATACGCACTCTCACCCTTCCATCATTGCTAGCCTCTTCGGTACAGTGCATTGCCCTTTCTCACATTGAGAGTTGGTGCAAACTTCGCCGGTACATCCAAACCCTATGATATGATACGCTCTTTCACACATAAACCTCCTTATATCTTCCTCAAAACAGCCACCATACCTACCTATTATGGCATTTCCATATCCATTCCGAGATATATTGCCATGCAACTTTCCACCATTCCGTTTATCATGACACATTCATCATTGTCATATTGCTTAGCATGATCATGTAGTTGACATAGTATTCGTGGCAAAGCCACTGTTCATAATTTTTTGCATACATGTCACTCTTGGTTCATTGCATATCCAGGTACACCGCCGGAGGCATTCATATAGAGTCATACTTTGTTCTAGTATCGAGTTGTAATCATTGAGTTGTAAATAAATAGAAGTGTGATGATCATCATTTTCTAGAGCATTGTCCCAAGTGAGGAATAAAAAAAATACAAAGGCCATAAAAAAGAGAGAAGGCCCATAAAAAGAGAGGGAAAAAAGAGAGAAGGGACAATGTTACCATCTTTTTACCACACTTGTGCTTCAAAGTAGCACCATAATCTTCATGATAGAGAGTTAATTGTTTTGTCACTTTCATATACTAGTGGGAATTTTTCATTATAGAACTTAGCTTGTATATTCCAACAATGGGCCTCCTCAAGTGCCCTAGGTCTTCGTTAGCAAGCAAGTTGGATGCACACCCACTAGTTTCTTTTGTTGAGCTTTCATACATTTATAGCTCTAGTGCATCCGTTGCATGGCAATCCCTACTCCTTGCATTAACATCAATCGATGGGCATCTCCATAGCTCATTGATTACCCTCGTTGATGTGAGATTATCTCCCATTTTGTCTTCTCCACATAACCCCCATCATTATACTCTATTCCACCCATAGTGCTATGTCCATGGCTCGCGCTCATGTATTGCGTGAAGGTTTATAAGTTTGAGATTTCTAAAGTATGAAACAATTGCTTGGCTTGTCATCGGGGTTGTGCATGATGAGAGCATTCTTGTGTGACGAAAATGGAGCATGACTAAACTATATGATTTTGTAGGGATGAACTTTCTTTGGCCATGTTATTTTGAGAGGACATAATTGCTTAGTTAGTATGCTTGAAGTATTACTATTTCTATGTCAATATGAACTTTTATCTTGAATTTTCGGATCTGAATATTCATACCACAATTAAGAAGAATTACATTGAAATTATGCCTAGTAGCATTCCACATCAAAAATTCTATTTTTATCATTTACCTACTCGAGGACGAGAAGGAATTAAGCTTGGGGATGCTTGATACGTCTCCAACGTATCTATAATTTTTTATTGCTCCATGCTATATTATCTTCTGTTTTGGACATTATTGGGCTTTATTATTCACTTTTATATTATTTTTGGGACTAACCTATTAACCGGAGGCCCAGCCCAGAATTGTTGTTCTTTTGCCTATTTCAGAGTTTCGCAGAAAAAGAATATCAAACGGAGTCCAAACGGAATGAAACCTTCGGGAACGTGATTTTCAGAACGAACATGATCCAGAGGACTTGGACCTACGCCAAGAAACAAAGGAGGAAGCCACGAGGTAGGGGGGCGCGCCTACCCCCAGGCGCTCCCTCCACCCTCGTGGGGCCCCTGTTGTTCCATCGACGTAGTCGTTCCTCCTATATATACCTACGTACCCCCAAACGATCAGAACAGGAGCCAAAAACCTAATTCCACTGCCGCAACCTTCTATACCCACGAGATCCCATCTTGGGGCCTGTTTCGGAGCTCCGCCGGAGGGGGCATCGATCGCGGAGGGCTTCTACATCAACACCATAGCCCCTCCGATGATGTGTGAGTAGTTTACCTCAGACCTTCGGGTCCATAGTTATTAGCTAGATGGCTTTCTCTCTCTTTTTGGATCTCAAACAATGTTCTCCCCCTCTCTCGTGTAGATCTATTCGATGTAATCTTCTTTTTGCGATGTGTTTGTTGAGACCGATGAATTGTGGGTTTATGATCGAGTTTATCTATGAACAATATTTGAATCTTCTGAATTCTTTTATGTATGATTGGTTATCTTTGCAAGTCTCTTCGAATTATCAGTTTGGTTTGGCCTACTAGATTGATCTTTCTTGCAATGGGAGAAGTGCTTAGCTTTGGGTTCAATCTTGCGGTGTCCTTTCCCAGTGATAGTAGAGGCAGCAAGGCACATATTGTATTGTTGCCATCGAGGATAACAAGATGGGGTTTTATCATATTGCATGAATTTATCCTTCTACATCATGTCATCTTGCTTAAGGCGTTACTCTGTTCTTATGAACTTAATACTCTTGATGCATGCTGGATAGCGGTTGATGTGTGGAGTAATAGTAGTAGATGCAGGCAGGAGTCGGTCTACTTGTCTTGGACGTGATGCCTATATACATGATCATACCTAGATATTCTCATAACTATGCTTAGTTCTGTCAATTGCTCAACAGTAATTCGTTCACCCGCCGTAAAATACTTATGCTCTTGAGAGAAGCCACTAGTGAAACCTATGGCCCCCGGGTCTATCTTCCATCATATTATTCTTCCAACACTTATCTATTTTCTTTGCTTTTATTTTACTTTGCATCTTTATCATAAAAGTACCAAAAATATTATCTTATCATATCTATCAGATCTCACTCTCGTAAGTGACCGTGTAGGGATTGACAACCCCTTATCGCATTGGTTGCGAGGATTTATTTGTTTTGTGTAGGTGCGAGGGACTCGCGCGTAGCCTCCTACTGGATTGATACCTTGGTTCTCAAAACCGAGGGAAATACTTACGCTACTTTGCTGCATCACCCTTTCCTCTTCAAGGGAAAACCAACATAGTGCTCAAGAGGTAGCAGCCGACCTGGCGAAAGAACGGCTTGATGTGACGATCCGAGGGTGGCGCTTGCGAGCCGTCGAGGAGGGCCGCGACCGCGTGGGGTGCCGGTGCCGCGAAGCGTGCGACAAAGAGACCGCGCAGCTCCTCCCAAGATGCCACCATGGATCAGGGAAGGTTGAGCAGCAAGGCGTGCGGTGCGCCAGCGAGGGCCATGGGCAACCAGTTGGCCATGGCCTTGTCGTCGCCCCCGGCCTTAAGGATGACCTCCTCGTACGCTAGCAGGAAAGCCGACGGGTCCGCCGTGCCGTCGTAGCGTGGCGGTATCTCCGGCTTGAACTTGGGCGGCCACTGCACCTATCGCAGGGCGGGGGCCAAGGCTCGGAGCCCCCTGGCCCCGTCGTCGGCATCAGTCGTCGGAGCCGGGAGCAAGACGCCTTCCATTGGGGCGAAGCACGGTGGTGGCGGAGCGCGGATCGACGAAAGGAAAGCTACGACGCACCCCTACCTGGCGCGCTAAATGTCAAATCTCGAGTTCCAACAAAACCCTTAAGGTTCGAACTGTAGGGTGCCGCGAAGATCTCTCCTCACAGATCACGCCCTCACACACTTCGCGATCTCTAGGCTAGCTCGACGAACTTGCAGCACAAGGGACACAAGATTTATACTTGTTCGGGCCACCGTTGTGGTGTAATACCCTACTCCAGTGTGTGGTGGTGGATTGCCTCTTGGGCTGAGGATGAACAGTACAAGGGGAAGAATAGCCTCCTGAGGAGAGGTGCTCTTGTGCTTGGTGAACTTGTGTGGGTGAGGATTGCTCAACGTGAGATCGAGCTGCTTCCTACTGTGGTGGCTAGTCCTATTTATAGAGGCCCCGGTCCTATTCCCAAATATTGAGCAGGAAGGGATCCCACAACGGCCAATCTGAAAGGGGACAGTTAGTACAACTTATCCTGACAAAAATAGTCTTCACCTGCCAAAGGCTCTGGTGGTGACACCGTCTTGGGCTGCACGGTGACCTCCATCTTGCCGTCCTACTGGTCTTGGTCTCATTGCACCGATGTGGAAACCTTTGCCTGACGCCTCGGAACTTCTCGCCTGCGCTTGCCTCCTTAACACCAAAGTGGAACAAGGACACTGTGCGTGCTGGCGCCCGCCTAGCGCCCTCCTGGCTTTGGTCGTCATGGCTCATGTCATGAGAACCTCGTGAGGTTTGCCTTGCCTTGATTTCTCCGCCCCTCGCGAGCCGGCCCGATGAGGCCGCTCCTGAGGAGGTCTTGTGTCGTCCGCCTCGCGAGGCTTGGCCCCTCGCGAGGGCCTTGAAAGCTTGTTGGTGAAGATGGGCCGTACGGGCCCGCTTGCAGAGCCACGCCGTGGGCCGTAGGCAGGCAAGTCTGGGGACCCCCATTCCCAGAATGCCGACAGTAATCAAGCGGAGGATGTCCTTATTCGCATCGGCGCCAAGCGCGACCCTGTCCCGCCTAACATATTCCTGGAAAGGCTCTTCAAGCCATCTGTGGTGTGGCAAGGGGAGAGCGGCAACACCACTCCAGACCCGATCATACCCCCGGATTCCGAACAATATACTGATATTATCGGGGGCTCAACCACCTAAATAACACCATCGACCCATCTTATCATGGCAGTCATTGCCCCATGGACCGAACCCTTCTTGGCCTACCTTAATTGGCGAGAGCTCCTTGAGGATCAGAATGAAGCTCGCTGCATTGTATGACGCTCCAAATCCTACAAGGTCCATGACAGAGAGCTCTACAAGAAAAGCGCTACCGGAGTACTTCAAAGATGTATCTCCGAAGAAGAGGGGCGGCAGGTCTTAGCTGAAATTCATGCCGGTCTCGGTGGTCACCACGCCGCGGCTCAGGCCCTTGTAAGTAAGGCCTTCCATACAGGTATTTATCGGCCGACGGCCCGAGCTGATGCACAGGACCTTGTCCAACATTGCGTCGGATGCCAGCTTTTCACCAACCAAAGCCATATGCCACCCACCGCTCTACAAACAATCCCCATCACTTAGCCTTTTGCAGTCTGGGGGCTTGACATGGTCGAACCCCTTAAAGGAGGAAGCCATAAGAAAAAATATCTGTTGGTCATGGTAGATAAGTTCACTAAATGGATATAGTCCAAACTAGTTAAAACGGCCGAAGCCGGACCAGTGATAGATTTCATATCTGGTGTCGTACACCGTTATGGTGTCCCAAACAGCATCATCACCGATAACAGCTCCAATTTTGCAGCCGATGAGGTGAAAACCTGGTGTGCTAATCTGGGCATTAAGCTCGATTACACCTCCGTCTATCACCCGCAAACAAACGGTCAAGTCGAACGAGCCAATGGTCTTATTATGAGCGGCATCAAGCCTAGACTAGTGCGGTCTTTGAGAGAATCAGACAAGCACTGGGTTGAGGAGCTCGACTCCGTACTCTGGGGGCTGCGCCCCACGCCTAATCGCACTACCGGATATACACCCTTCTTCATGGTGTACGGCGCAGAGGTTGTGTTACCCTGCGACATTATTCATTACTCACCTCGAGTGCGCATGTACGAAGAGAGAGAGATGCCTAGCTTGATCGGCAGGACAAATTAGATGCCCTGGAGGAGGAGCGCGATGTTGCAAAAGCCCGTTCTGCATTTTATCAACAGCAGGCTCGCAGATATCAAAGCAGAGATGTGCGGGCCAAGACTTATAACGTTGGCAAACTTGTTCTACGCTTGCCAGAGAAGAAAAAGGACAAACTCCAGCCCAAGTGGGAGGGCCCCTTCATCATTAACGAAGTTCTCACCGGAGGAGCGTACTGCCTGCGTGATGCATCAGACAATCGCCTAGTGCCGAACCCATGGAACGCGGCCAGACTCTGAAGATTCTACGCCTAGAGCCGAACTCTTTGTTTGTCTTCTTCTCCCTTTTCTTTCCATTACTTTTTCCTCTCTTTTCGCTTTTTAGCTTTACAGCTCTCGTGCGGCTGAACCACGCACCTACGACGTGCACATCCTTAAATCTGTACGCCATAATACCTGGGGCTTCTTGTACAGAAGCTTATTATTATTTTCTAGGCGTCAAGCTCACTACATATGTGTATTTTTTCCTCATATGTACCTTTTCTTCGCCATTATATGCATCGTTATGACTTAAGTTTTGGCCAAGCTGGGTTGCCTGGCTCTTGTGCTTATGCCCTATGTTCCCATTTGTTCGGCTAGGGCATAAAGGGAGCACCTCTGCGATTGTTATTGTCGGGTCATTCGGATGTGTACCTTAGACTGGGTGAAGCAGAAAGCTAGCGTTCTTAAGGGAATATACGGTCGGCGGACTAAAGGTGTTTTCACATTCACTACATTATGAACCCCTAGATGTTACGTATACTGCGATTTGTCAATCACAGTTCGGACATGCATATTTACGCATGTTAACCCAGGGAAAGGAACTCTTAACGGAACTATTCTCTCTGGAAGATGTTTCTTACAATCACAATGTAATATAACATAGCTAGCCGGATACAACTTGTCTGTTCAAGAAACTATGACCCCTACGCCTGGTTTCCACGCATACCCCTGTTTATCTTACCGCTGAGGTATTCGGAAACACTCCGTACCTTCGGGTACAAAGGTCAAAGCGAAAAGGTCTGCCATGACGATCGTTTTACAATCCGGCTAGGGATAAATATGTTAAGGAAAGTACGTAGTCACTGGGACTACAAAATTTCCTCCTCTATGCCATCTAACAGGCTATCTAGCTTATAATCCTGTTGGGAATATTTTGCAGCTACTTTTACCTGGTCATATACCGAACTAATGGGAATTTCCTTTCTGTCCGACCCTATAGGTCCAACCCGGGCCATATGATTTGGATCAAGCTTGGTGTACTGTTTCTTCACCATTGCCTAGGCCTCTCGCGCGCCTTCTCGGCAGGTTGATATCTTCCATAATCGAATACACCACCGGGCTCCTTTGAATAGCTCCATGAGCTCCGCCATACTTCCTGGAGGGGAGGCGTATGGCCATAAAGCCTTGGCAACATTCCGCATTGCTTGCCGAACTTGCTTGTGCCTTTGGGAAAGCTCTTGTAACAGGTCGCCTTGGGATCCGGACATTTCCTGTTCGGGGTGGCCAGTCAGCATACCTGCAGACATAAATCTGCCAGTTCCTGCCCTCGCCGAATTATAGGGAGACAAGTTCGAAAAGCATAATGAATATGCCGCCTCGTAGCCTCTTATTCTCCTTCACAGAGTCGGCTAGCTGGGCTCGCACATCTTTTAGTTCTTCGCCCAACAGAGTGTTGGAATCCTGCAGCTTATTCTTCTCATCCCTGACCCATGTCAGTGCACGATCGCCCGCGGCCAGTTGCCTTTTGGCCTCTTGTGCGACTTGCAGGGCCTCCTTCATTTGATCTGACGATCCTGCCATGGGGAATACAGAAGGGTTTAATATTATTGGTATACGACTATATTTATCGATAGAGGGGAACATTACCAGGCGATGCCTTCTTGGATTCCTCCAGTCCGGTGGTAGCAGCAGCTAGCTGGGTCCAACACTTTTCTAGCTCTTGAGACAACAAGTTGCTCTTCTCTGTGAGCACCTGGCTATACAATGATCCTTAAATCAGTTGTATCAACTGTTTCAAGTCTCGGGGGCTACTAGTATATAATTATCAGATTTGTACAAATGTGCACTTACCCGCATATCTTTCAAATGCTGGTCAGTGGCTCTGATAAGCCCGTCTCGAGCAGCTCGGATGTATGCATCAGCCGAGCGAAAGGCGTTGAATGCCTCCTTTGTAAAGCCAGGGTCACGAAGGGCGGCTCGCCGGCGCCGATGATTCATGGTGCTTTCCACTTCAGAGTTTGTAACAGATACATCATCCGACTCCTCTGCCGCAGAACAATCCGATGTCACTCCCGTATCAGCCCTTGCCTTTAAAGCAGGGCCGGGAACCTGACTTGTGGAGGCGCGGCCGGCAAGATCCCCGGACATAGTCGGGGGAACGCTTTTCCTGATAAGACACAGGGATAATGTTACAGTTTGATGTGACTTCCAGGGGGCATGATCAAAAAGCATACCTCTTTGTTGAAGGCTCTGCCGTGTTCTCGTTCGTTTTCCTCTTCGAAGATATGCTTGATGCGGGCGCTGCTCTCTTAGGAGATGCCCCGACGCACATTGAGGCATCGGGCGCCTCCCCTTTGGAGCACAAACTAGTGCGGTGAGTGAGGCGTAATGAAGAAGCTCTCCCGAAGAAGGTGCGTCTTGATCACTTACATGCGAGGCAGGGAGGAAACCGGGATAATCGGCGGTGATGGCCACTTTCGTTCCTTCATAGCTCACCTGGTAGAACACCCCATCCTTGAGCTCCACGAAGATGTCCGAATCCTCTTCGAATCCGGGGTCAAGATCCCGGTTGTGATTCTCTGGCTGTGGGGCGGGGCTATGGATCCCCTTGGTAACCTGCCGCCATTCCTGTTACAAATGGATGGATGAATGCCCATTAAAAGTGACCCAGGGAGAAGATTGAGTAAAGTGGTGGGATTATAAGTCACCCAGCTAGGAGGATTGTACATGGAAAATCCATCTCGACGTTTAATACGAGTGAACTCCTATTTCTCCCCTTTGTACAGTTCGGCCAATATTTTGGCCAAAGCGGCGGGGGTGTCCGGACCCTTCCGACCGTAGCGGGAGGCGTCATCTTCCCCATTATAGTGCCACATGGGAAGTCCTCTGTATTGGAGTGGTTGAACCCCCCCCCCCCGCACTATAGAAGTCGCCATTACCTCGACTATTGATAGTCTGGACTGGGCGAGTGACTTTATCTTGCTCATCAATTGACGGACTTCCGCACTATCTTCCTCCTCGAGGCTCTGAGGGCGCCAGCTGTGGCGTTTCTTCAACGGAGCGCTTAAAATTCGGGGAGACCCATTCAGACTGGGTCAGGAAGGGCGACGTCCTCAATATAGTACCATTCGGAAGGCCATTCTTCGGACGCCTTCTTCGGCGTACCGGACATGTATCTGGTCCCGGCGATGCGCCATACCTCGGCTTCGCCCACTTAGAATATTGACCCTCTTGGTTGTGAGGGACGAGGCAAAATAGTTTCCTCCTTAATTCAAAATGGGCCTCACAGCCCAGGAATAGCTCGCAAAGAGCAACGTAACCCGCAATGTGCAGGATGGAGGCATGAGTGAAATTGTGCAGTTGGAGGCCATAATACTCCAGAAGTCCTCGGAGGAACGGATGGATTGGAAATCCGATGCCTCTCAGCAAGTAGGGAACGAGGTAGACTCGTTCCCCCTGGATGGATTGGGGAAATTCTCCGCTTGAGCCCCGCCGTTGAAGGAAGTCAATCCCGCTTGAACGGGGACTAGATCCGCAGGGGGAAGAAATCCCTCTGTTTGCAGCTTCACTACCTGACCATGGGATACGGAACATCTCTCCCAATCGCCTTTTTCGGAGCTGTGGGGACGAGAGGAAGAACTGGGAGCGCTAGTCATGTTGGAGTGGTCCCTCCTAGCAACCTCTGAGGATTTTCCGCGTGGTGTGGAACGGATCAAAGATCCAATCTCTTTAAATAGACGCTTTTCTTACATGGCTGGGGTGTTATGTGCAAAAAATACCTTGACCTCTCGTATTCGCTCGACACGTGGAAGTGATACGTCTCCAACGTATCTATAATTTTTGATTGTTCCATGCTATTATATTATCTGTTTTGGATGTTTAATGGGATTTACTAAGCACTTTCATATTATTTTTGGGACTAACCTATTAACCAAAGGCCCAGTGCAAATTGTTGTTTTTTTGCCTATTTCAGTATTTTGCAGAAAAGGAATATCAAACAGAATCCAAACGGAATGAAACCTTCGGGAGAGTTATTTTTGGAACCGTGATCCAGGGGACTTGGAGTGGACGTCAAGAAAGAAGCAAGGAGGCCACGAGGCACGGAGGCGCGCCTGCCCCCTGGGCACGCCCCCACCCTCGTGGGCCCCCGCCAGCTCCACCGACCTACTTCTTCCTCCTATATATACCCATGTACCCCGAAAACATCCAGGAGCACCACCAAACCCTATTTCCACCGCCGCAACCTTCTGTACCCGTGAGATCCCATCTTGGGGCCTTTTCCGGTGCTCCTTCGGAGGGGGAATCGACCACGAAGGGCTTCTACATCAACACCATGGCCTCTCCGATGATGTGTGAGTAGTTTACCTTAGACCTTCGGGTCCATAGTTATTGGCTAGATGGCTTCTTCTCTCTCTTTGGATCTCAATACAAAGTTCTCCTTGATCTTCTTGGAGATCTATTCGATGTAATTCTTTTTGCGGTGTGTTTGTCAAGATCCGATGAATTGTGGGTTTATGATCAAGATTATCTATGAACAATATTTGAATCTCTCTGAATTCTTTTATGTATGATTTGTTATCTTTGCAAGTCTCTTCGAATTATCGGTTTGGTTTGGCCTACTAGATTGATCTTTCTTGCAATAGGAGAAGTGCTTAGCTTTGGGTTCAATCTTGCGGTGTCCTTTCCCAGTGTCAGCAGGGGCAGCAAGGCCGCATTGTATTGTTGGCATCGAGGATAAAAAGATGGGGTTTATATCACATTGCTTGAGTTTATTCCTCTACATCATGTCATCTTGCATAATGTGTTACTCTGTTCTTATGAACTTAATACTCTAGATGCATGCCGGATAGCGGTCGATGTATGGAGTAATAGTAGTAGATGCAGAATCGTTTCAGTCAACTTGTCGTGGACGTGGTGCCTATATACATGATCATGCCTAGATATTCTCATAACTATGCACTTTTCTATCAATTGCTCGACAGTAATTTGTTCACCCACCGTAATACTTATGCTATCTTGAGAGAAGCCACTAGTGAAACCTATGGCCCCCGGGTCTATTTTCGATCATATTAATCTCCCGTCAACTAGCTATTTCTGGCGCCGTTTATTTTGCAATCTTTACTTTTCAATCTATACAAAAAAATACCAAAAATATTTATCTTATTATCTCTATCAGATCTCACTTTTGCAAGTGGCCGTGATGGGAATGACAACCCCTTTATCGCGTTGGTTGCAAGGTTCTTATTTGTTTGTGCAGGTACGAGGGATTTGCGTGTAGTTTCCTACTGGATTGATACCTTGGTTCTAAAAAACTGAGGGAAATACTTACGCTACTTTGCTGCATCACCCTTTCCTCTTCAAGGGAAAACCAACGCATGCTCAAGAGGTAGCAAGAAGTATTTCTGGCGCCGTTGCCAGGGAGGCTTACACCAAGTCAAGACATACCAAGTACCCATCACAAACTCTTATCCCTCGCATTACATTATTTGCCATTTGCCTCTTGTTTTCCTCTCCCCCAGTTCACCCTTGCCATTTTATTCGCCTTCTTTTTTGTTTGCCTTTTTCTCGCCAGATCTATTGTTTGCTTGTGTTACCATGTGCCTTTTATATGCTTGCATCCTCTCTTGCTAAAATCTATTGATATGGATCCACTTAAAGTGTTCTATTTGGATCATCTTCGATCCTTATGCGCTCGTGCTGAAACCCCAACTAGCCTAGTTGATGGGAAATCTTCAGATGAGCATGCTCATTTTGTGCGTCACCGTTTGTCTGAAAAAGGGAGACTCTTATGGGATCAAATAAACAGGTTGTTGTGTTATGCTTGGAATCTTTGTGAAATTTATGATTTTAGTTGTTGCTCTAAAAACCCTAAAAAACACCTTACCTACCTATGTGAGTTTAATGAAAATGAAATCTTATCTTCTTATGCAAAGGGTGTTTATAGTTACTATGATATCAAACAAATTGAAGAATTTGTTGCTTTTAAGGGTGCTTATGAAGTTGCTTCTTTGATTGAAAAGAATGATATTACTATCTATGAATCTGAAAATTTTGACATACTTAAATATTGCTATGAAAACTATGTTCATAATGTCTATGTCAAAGAATTTATTGAGAGAATGACCGTTGCTTTGGAAGAAAATAATGCTATGCATGAATCTATAGATAATTATGATTCTGATGATTTGATTGAAATATCCCTTGGTGAACATGATGCTTTCTATTCTTGTGGCCATGATGCCAATATTTATGAAGATGAATTTGCTACAGTTCCTTGTGTTAAACATGAGATCATTACTATTGCACCCATACTTGATAGTTCCTTCGATGAAAAGCATGATTGCAATGATGTTATTATAAATTCTCTTCATGTCAATTGTGTTAATGATGTGCAAAACCTCAAGCTTGGGGATGCTAGTTTTGCTATGACTACTATTTGTTGCAATGATCATGATTGGGGTGATTCTTCTTATGATCTTGAAAATTTATTTAAGCCCCATGATGAATATGAGATTGATAATAGTGTTTGCAATAATATTGAAAGTGGGGTTGGAAGAGTGTCAACTTTAGATCCCACATATTTGGAGGATTTTCAATCTTATGAATTTTTTATAAAAGTGGGTTTGGAGAGGTCATGACTTTATTTTATGATAATCCCACTATTTCGGAAGAGTGTCAACTTTGCATGCATGTGGATCATGTAGAGAAAATTTTAAATGATAGCTATATTGTTGAATTTGAATATGATCCCACATGTAATTATTATGATAGAGGAAAATATGGTTGGAGAAATTTTTATGTTACTAAATTACCTCGCGTCATGTTGAGATTGCTATCGTCTCTTTCTTCTTCCTTGCATATGCTAATTTTTGCTTGCTATGATAATTTGTTTGCTTATAAAATGCCTATGCATAGGAACTATGTTAGACTTAGATGTGTTTATCACGTGTTCTATGATGCTCTCTTTGTGCTTTAATCTTGTCTTTGATGTGAGCATCATTAAAATTATCTATGCCTAGCTAGGGGCGTTAAACGATAGCGCTTGTTGGGAGGCAACCCAATTTTATTTTTGTTTCTTGATTTTTGGTTCTGTTTAGTAATAAATATTTGATCTAGACTCTGATTAGATGTGGTTTTATGTTTTAATTAGTGTTTGTGCCAAGTAAAACCTATAGGATCTTCTTGGACGATAGTTATTTGATCTTGCTGAAAAAATTAGAAACTTTCTGCTCATGAAAACAATTGTTAAAAATCACCAGAATGTGATAAAATACTGATTCCAATTGCAGTAGATCAATAAACAAATTATTTAGGTTTTCCTATTTTGGTAGAATTTTTGCGTTTGATACAGATTACTACAGACTGTTCTGTTTTTGACAGATTCTGTTTTTCGTGTGTTGTTTGCTTATTTTGATGAATCTATGGCTAGTATCGGAGGTTATGAACCATAGAGAAGTTGTAATACAGTAGGTTTAACACCAATATAAATAAAGAATGAGTTCATTACAGTACATTTAAGTGGTGGTTTGTTTTATTTCGCTAACGGAGCTCATGAGATTTTCTGTTGAGTTTTGTGTTGTGAAGTTTTCAAGTTTTGGGTAAAGATTTGATGGATTATGGAATAAGGAGTGGCAAGAGCCTAAGCTTGGGGATTCCCAAGGCACACCAAGGTAAAATTCAAGGACAACCAAAATCCTAAGCTTGGGTATGCCCCGGAAGGCATCCCCTCTTTCGTCTTCGTCCATCGGTAACTTTAGTTGATGCTATATTTTTATTCACCACATGATATGTGTTTTGCTTGGAGCGTCTTGTATGATTTGATTCTTTGATTTCTAGTTTACCACAATCATCCTTGCTGTACACACCTTTTGGGAGAGACACACATGATTCGGAATTTATTAGAATACTCTATGTGCTTCACTTATATCTTTTGAGCTAGATAATTTTGCTCTTGTGCCTCACTTATATTTTTTAGAGCACGGTGGTGGTTTTATTTTATAGAAATTATTGATCTCTCATGCTTCACTTATATTATTTTGAGAGTCTTGTAGAACAGCATGGTAGTTTGCTTTGGCTATAAAATTAGTCCTAATATGATGAACATCCAAAATGGGTATAATAAAAACTTTCATATAAAGTGCATCGAATACTATGAGAAGTATGATACTTGATAATTGTTTTGAGATATGAAGAAGGTGATATTAGAGTCATGCTAGTTGAGTAGTTGTGAATTTGAGAAATACTTGTTCTAAAGTTTGTGATTCCCGTAGCATGCACGTATGGTGAACCATTATATGATGAAGTCGGAGCATGATTTATTTATTGATTGTCTTCCTTATGACTGGCGGTCGGGGACGAGCGATGGTCTTTTCCTACCAATCTATCCCCCTAGGTTTCATTCCGTTTGGATTCTGTTTGATATTCCTTTTCTACGAAACACTGAAATAGGCAAAAAAACAGCAATTTGCACTGGGCCTTCGGTTAATAGGTTAGTCCCAAAAATAATATAAAAGTGCTTAGTAAAGCCCATTAAACATCCAAAACAGATAATATAATAGCATGGAACAATAAAAAATTATAGATACGTTGGAGACGTATCAAGCAGCCCCAAGCTTAATTCCTGCTCGTCCTCGAGTAGGTAAATGATAAAAAACAGAATTTTTGATGTGGAATGCTACCTAAAATATTTATCCATGTAATTCTCTTTATTGTGGCATGAATGTTCAGATCCGTAAGATTCAAAACAAAAGTTTAATATTGACATAAAAACAATAATACTTCAAGCAGACTAACAAAATAATTATGTCTTCTGAAAATAACATGGCCAAAGAAAGCTTTATCCCTACAAAATCATATAGTCTGGCTATGCTCCATCTTCATCACACAAAATATTCAAATCATGCACAACCCCGATGACAAGCTAAGCAATTGTTTCATACTTTTGACGTTCTCAAACCTTTTCAACTTTCACGCAATACATGAGCGTGAGCCATGGACATAGCACTATAGGTGGAACAGACGGTGGTTGTGGAGAAGACAAAAAAGAAGGAAATAGTCTCACATCAACTAGGAGTATCAACGGGCTATGGAGATGCCCATTAACAGATATCAATGTGAGTGAGTAGGGATTGCCATGCAACCGATGCACTAGAGCTACAAGTTTATGAAAGCTCAAAAAGAAATCTAAGTGGGTGTGCATCCAACTTGCTTGCTCATGAAGACCTAGGGCGTTTTGAGGAAGCCCATCATTGGAATATACAAGCCAAGTTTTATAATGAAAATTCCCACTAGTATATGAAAGTGATATCATAGGAGACTTGTCGTGGGAACGATTCCAACAATAAGAGAGGGGTAGGATAAAGGAGCATGATCTATCGAGATGCAAATGGGTGACACGTGGTTTTAGCGAGTTTGGGCCTCTCACGGTGGAGATAACAACCCTACGTCTCATGCTCCGGAGAGGCTTTTTTATCTGAGTCTGTATCCAGTGATTACAATGTATGTGAGAGCGAGGAGAACGGATCCCCATGCCCGATCTAAGTCCGGAGACTAGAGAGGAAGAAGGGAGAGAGGTGGAAGAAATAGCCCTTGCCCCCAAGTCTAGTGGTGGGGGTGGCTTATATAGAGTGCGCCACCCCTCCACCTCCTATGTTACAAAGTGGGGCGTTGATGTCATAATGTCAGCCTGCTACTAAGATAAGCCTTGAGTGCCTTGTCGACCGTTGGTCTTCGCATATCCAAGTGAGATCAGGTACTCCAAGTGGAATGAGTTCGTCGAATGGAGTGCTATGCTCCGAGTGGTTGTTGCCGTCCGAGTGATTCGATGGTCATCCGAGTGGATGGTTTGTCAATATGAAATTTATCTGGACCCACCTGATGTGTGGACCCCATGCTTTAATATATTTCGACCCTTCGTTGGCCTACCTGTTATGTGTGTCCCCAACATTAGCGCCCGAATCGGTTGCGATTTTGCAGAATGAGCTTGTGAAAGACACAATTTGGTCCGAGTGATCACAGAAATACTCGGTACCCGTCATCGTGCTTTCAGACAACCAAGGTTTGAACAAAATCTCAATGGATTATGGTGCTGCGCTTCCCGACTGATCTGGGGTAAGTGCTCGCGAGGAGCAACTTGGTAACATTTTATCATCTCTTGGAAGAGGTTAACTTGTGATTAGAGTATGGATGTGTCATTAAATCCAGGCAACAAGATCGACGCATGGACTGCTCTCTCGGAGAGATGCCATTCTTATCCCAAAGGAACGTCAATACGAGTCGGCTCTAGATCCAAACTTATGAGTTTCACGCTTTGAGTCCTAGAAGAAGGCTCAAAACAGGTCCACGGAGGAGCGTTAAACTCACCTTATAGCAATTTTTTGGTAGCCGACGGGAGCCTTAGAACTTGTTTGTTTGTTGTTCTCCACTCGGACCAGTCAGGCCGTACCAAGGGGAGATTACTCCAGTGGGGGAACGCTGAGTGCACCCACTGGGTGTAGTCCCCGAGACCGCCATCGACTGCGGGCAGTCTGCGGGGGTCTGAGAGAACTAAAAATCTTCTTAGCTGGTACTGATAGAACTTGTTCCTCTCCGACTCGGAGGTCGAGTAGCACTTGAGTGATCTGGAGATGGTCTTGCGTTGAGCAAAATGTTTCATTCTGAGTTCTCTTCCAGTGGGGGCACGCTGAGTGCACCCACTGGGTGTAGTCCCCGAGCCTCTGTCGGACAAGATGAGTCGGGCAGAGGGTTTAAGTCTCCTGGTAAACCTCCACGCAGTCGACACGATATCTTTTAGTCCGAAATTGAGTCAATCGGATGCATCTTCAGACGCTTGACATGGTAAATAAGCTCAGCCTGGAGCTGAGTCAGCCGAACTGATCTTCATGCACTCGACACGGAATAAATTCAGCCCGGAACTTGGTCAAGCAGGTGAATCTTCATGCTCTCAGCACGGTGAATGAATTCGGCTTTGAAACTGCCGACTGTAGAAAAAAGCTGGACACTCCAGGGAGTAATCGTTCGAGTAGTACATCTTATATTGATAGTTAGATTTTGCGTGAAAGGGATATTTGTAAGAGTACATTGTATCCGTAGAGGAGCTTCATTTTCGCCCTTTTGCATGAAAGGGGTATTTGTCCGAGTGGACGTGCTTCCCGACTGATCTGGGTATGTTGACTGCAAGGAAAAACTTGGAGGCACTTGTATGTCTCGCGGAGGAGATAGACTAGTGGTCTGACATGGACGTGCCATGAAACCCGAGTGACGAGGCTAGTGTGTGGGCTGACTCTTTGGAGAGAGGCTACTCATTATCCCGGGGGAACACCAGCACATGCCATCTCTGAGTCCAAGTTTGTGAAACTGACACCTTGGAGCCTAGGATAGGGCTAAGTGTACCCGTAGAGGAGCGTTGTTTTTAACCTTTTGCAGTCCTGAAGATGACTTTAGGTAATGATTTGGACGATCGTACGAGTGGACAGTACTACCTTATAGATTTTCGGCAGACCGAGCATGTATGGTCAGAAAGATATTCTTGATGTGATCAATGGGTTGATTGAATGGGTGTAACCCCTGATGGCGGCATGGCCAACGGCTGTGCATTGCCCTGAGTGATGCTCGAAAGAGGTAAGCTTGCTACAGAGTGTGATATGATGTTTGATCATATGAGTAACTTCGTCGTTCCTGTGTTGGGGGTGTAGAGGTAAAGACATGTCCAATTGATGGTGACGTGCGAGGCGACCAAGGGGCGATCATGTGTAAAACTGAGTGAAGGCGCGCGTGGTGGCCGAGTGGTGAAGACGTGCACAACCGAGTGGCGATGCGTAATGTCTACTACACAACCTTCTTCTTGTAGACATTGTTGGGCCTCCAAGTGCAGAGGTTTGTAGGACAGTAGCAAATTTCCCTCAAGTGGATGACCTAAGGTTTATCAATCCGTGGGAGACGTAGGATGAATATGGTCTCTCTCAAACAACCCTGCAAGTAAATAACAAAGAGTCTCTTGCGTCCCCAGCACACCCAATACAATGGTAAATTGTATAGGTGCACCAGTTCAGCGAAGAGATGGTGATACAAGTGCAATATGGATGGTAGATATAGGTTTTTGTAATCTGAAATTATAAAAATAGCAAGGTAACAAATGATAAAAGTGAGCACAAACGGTATTGCAATGCGTCGAAACAAGGCCTAGGGTTCATACTTTCACTAGTGCAAGTTCTCTCAACAATAATAACATAATTGGATCATATAACCATCCCTCAACATGCAACAAAGAGTCACTCCAAAGTCACTAATAGCGGAGAACAAACGAAGAGATTATTGTAGGGTACGAAACCACCTCAAAGTTATCCTTTCTGATCGATCTAGTCAAGAGTCTGTAGTATAATAACACGAAGCTATTCTTTCCGTTCGATCTATCCTAGAGTTCGTGCTAGAATAACACCTTAAGGCACTGAAAGTGCAACTATCCCTAGGTGGTTTTGGTAATTCCTAACAACATATAGCTCATTGAGCTAATGCTATTTCAAGAATAATATTTCAGGAAAGCTCAATGATTGGCATGGCATGGATGAGAAAAGTGGACCCCTCAAAATGCTAAGGACAAAGGATTGGCTCAAGCTCAAAGCTCAAGACTCTACATTTTCTATTTTAGTGATCCAAGATCACATTGAGTCTATAGGAAAAGCCAATACTATCAAGGAGGGATGAGGTGTTGCTTAATGAGGTTCTTGCTCAAATTGCTTAGTGATATGCTCCAAAGCCCTCAACGACTTTCTCACATCCACATATTACCTAAACCAAAAGTCCAACTCGGCCCCACCGATTCTTTCTATCCGGCGCCACCGAGTTCAGATGTCATAGCCACTGCCACAAACCCTACGCAAATCGGTCTCACCGATAGGGATCTCGGTCTCACCGAGATGGGATTGTAATCTCTCTGTTTCCCTTCGTAATGTTTCGGTCCCACCGAGATGAGCGATCGGTCCCGCTGAGATTGCAATGTAAACTCTCTGTTTCTCTTTCGTAACATTACGGTCTCACCGAAATGAGCGAATCGGTCCCACCAAGTTTACCTGACCAACTCTCTGGTTAGCTTAGTACCAAAATCGGTCCCACCTAGTTTGTGTAATCGGTCTCACCTAGATTACATTATGCCCTAACCCTAACCATATCGGTCCTACCGAGTTGCATGTCGGTCCCACCAAAAATCCTAACGGTCACTAGATTTGCTGAACGGTCCGATCGAGTTTATCAATCCGGTCCCACCGAGTTTGGTAAGTTGTGTGTAATGGTTAGATTTTGTGTGGAGGCCATATATACCCCTCCACTTCCTCTTCATTCATGGACAGAGCCATTAGAATGAACATACACTTCCAACTTACATTTTCTGAGAGAGAACCACCTACACTTGTGTTGAGGCCAAGATATTCCATTCCTACCATATGAATCTTGATCTCTAGCCTTCCCCAAGTTGCTTTCCACTCAAATCTTCTTTCCATCAAATCCATATCCTGTGTGAGAGAGTTGAGTGTTGGGGAGACTATCATTTGAAGCACATGAGCAAGGAGTTAATCATCAACACACCATTTGTTACTTCTTGGAGAGTGGTGTCTCCTAGATTGGCTAGGTGTCACTTGGGAGCCTCCGACAAGATTGTGGAGTTGAGTTTGTAAGGGGAAGGAGATCGCCTACTTCGTGAAGATCTACCACTAGTGAGGCAAGTCCTTCGTGGGCGACGGTCATGGTGGGATAGACAAGGTTGCTTCTTCGTGGACCCTCGTGGGTGGAGCCCTCCGTGGACTCGCGCAACCGTTACCCTTCGTGGGTTGAAGTCTCCATCAACGTGGATGTACGATAGCACCACCTATCGGAACCACGACAAAAACATCCGTGTCTCCTATTGCGTTTGAATCCTCCAAACCCTTCCCTTTACATTCTTGCAAGTTGCATGCTCTACTTTCCGCTGCTCATATACTCTTTCCATGCTTGCTTGAATTGTATTAAGATTTCTTGACTTGTGCAAAGTTGCTAAAATCTACCAAGAACTAAAATTGGAAAAACGATAGATTCTTATTTGGTCAAGTAGTCTAATCACCCCCCTCTAGACATACTTTCGATCCTACAAGTGGTATCCGAGCTTTGGTCTCCATTTGCTTTGATTTCCATAGCTTTTGGTAGTCATAGCCTTGGTTTCACAACCTAGGAGTGTATGGCGTCTAGCGAGGGAAATTACCACCATAGAGGTCCTTACTTTGATGGTACTAATTTTGCTAGTTGGAAGCATAAGATGAAAAATGCATATTCTTGGACATAATCCCGCCGAATGGGCTATTGTGTGTATTGGCTTGCAAGTGAATTCTTTGATGGGAGAGAACCGAATCATGAAGCTACCGCGGAAGAGTTAAAGATGCTGCAATACAATGCTCAAGCCTGTGATATCGTATTCAACGAATTGTGCCCCGAAGAATTCAACAAAATCAGCCGTCTTGAGAATGCAAAGGAAATTTGGGATACTTTGATTGATATTCATGAAGGTACCGACTCCGTCAAGGAATCCAAGTTGGATGTGCTTCAAAGTCAGCTTGACAAGTTCAAAATGAAGGATGGTGAAGGTGTTGCTGAAATGTACTCTAGGCTAGCTCTTATCACAAATGAGATCACCGGCGTAGGAAGTGAAGAGATGACCGACAAATTCATCCTCAAGAAGATCCTAAGAGCTTTGGACGGAAAATATGATACCGTATGCACATTGATCCAAATGATGCCCAATTACAAAGATCTCAAGCCAACAGAAGTCATTGGAAGAATTGTTGCTCATGATATGTCACTCAAGGATAAGGAGGAGCTCCATAACAAGTCAATTTGTGCTTACAAAGCCTCATGTGAGATCCCACATCATCAAGTGAGAAACAAACCTTCAATGAAAAATTGAGCCTAATGGTGAAGAACTTTAACAAGTTCTACAAGAGTATAAGCAAAGAGAGAAGTTCCAAGTCAAGGTCCTACAATGACAAAAGATCTTCTAGTCGAGAGCGAAAGTGCTACAATTGTGGAAGACCCGGACACTATTCCAATGAGTGTACGACACCCTACAAGAGAAGAGAAGACTCTCCAAAAATAAGAAGTAGAAGAGAAGAATCACCATCAAGAGAGAGAAGGACTAGAGATGATCGTTATGAACGAAGAACATCCCGGAGAAGCAAAGATTCGGAAAGGAAGGACAAGTCATCAAGGAGCTACACAAAACGAAGACATCAAGCTCATGTTGGTGAATGGGTATCCGGCTCCGACTCAGACAATCACTCCGAGAGAAGCTATCAATCCGATTCCAAATATACTCAAGATGAAGTTGTTGCCGGTCTAGCACTTGTGTCAACCAACTCCTACGACATATTTGATTCTCCAAATGAAGGACTTGGAAGATGCTTCATGGCTAAAGGCCCAAAGGTATCACACCCCGAGTATGTTGATTTCAATAGTGATGAAGATGACTTGTTAGGTGATGATGATTTACTTGTTGACAACTCTAGTGATGAATACTATGATGAAACGTCAATTAATCATGCTAATCAAGATAAAACGAATGGCAATGATAAGGAGAAGATTGAGTTTCTAACTAAAGAACTAAACACTCTTAAGTTAGCTCATGAAACTATCTTAGGAGATCATCAAGAACTTTTAAGGACTCATGAGAAATTACATTTTGAAAAGCTCAACCTTGAGCAAGAGCATGAGTTATTAAAGGCAATCAATGATGATATTCACAAGAAAAGTTCTTCTTACATTGCCAAGCGTTTACTCTTATCCACTTACATGCCTCAAGTCAAGTCTAGTAACAAGAACAAGAAAGATTCTTCCTCTAGTAGTAACAATAATCATGCTAAACCAATGTTGTTGCTTCTAGTAGTTCTCTCATTTCCACTAATGATTCTCTTAGCCAAGTTACACTTGAGCAAGAAAATAGCTTATTGAAGGGAATTATAGAGAAAGGTGTTTACAAGAGCCTTGCTGGGAGTAAGCAATTCGAGGAAATTGTACGCAAGCAAGGAAGGCACCGGAAGAACCAAGGTGTTGGTTTTGAACGAAAGTTCAATGCCAATGGAGTTGAGTGGGAAGAAGATCAATACCCCAAGATGAAGTTTGTTCCTCAACAAGAGAAGTATGATCCTACTTCCTTCAAAGGGACACAAGCTCAAGATGATCTTCCACCACAAGACCACAAGCAAAAAGGCAAGGACAAGCTTAAAGAGGAAATTGATGCATTTGAAGAAGCACCCAAAGCCTTGGTCAAGTGGGTTCCCAAGACTACATCAAGTTCTACTTCATCAAGTACAACTATAACTCTGAGGATTCCCATCAAGATGGTGTGGATCCAAAAGAAGAAGAACTAGAGAGTTCTTGAGGGTGACTCCGCCAACATACTTCACTCTTATCATTTTGCCAAGAACAACTGCAATCAACTTCCACATCTTGCACTAGTTCAAGGAGTCACAAACCCTCTTGTTGGTAAGACAAGGGACAAGGTAACCTAATTCTTTCATAGACGTGATCTTGTGTGTGCATCACTCTATGTCTATGGATATCCTTGTTTGTTCCTTGTGGGACTAACCCGTGTAGGTATTGAAAGTACAACTCACTCCAAAGGATTGCTCCGAATGATCTACATCAACATTGAGCATCTACATCTTCAACACCTACATGAAGTCATCATCGACAAAACCCAAGGTTAGTTCATCCCTCTTAGGGGGGATCTCACATCTAGGGGGAGCTTTACTCTAAGAATTAATCTAAAGCAAGTATAATGGTGTGAACACAACAATGCTTTATGTAAAAGTGGTAACCCCACTTGTGCTTAAACGATGAGTATGACCTATGATAAAATGTTCTCATTTGACTCCTAAGTCAATATACTCATATATAGATGACCTAGTCATCGCCAATTGCTTGATAGATGCTAGAATTGGTTGTGCATGCTTTGCCACATATTTCATTTGCCATTTTATTGTGTGAGCATGTTGTTTGCATAATTTACTCATTCGAGGACATCCACTTGTTGCTTTGATTGCTTGGTTCCTTTTTCTCTTGCCAAGTGGATGGACAAGAATGCCTAAGAACCTTCTCTAGCTATCTATGCTTTCCTCGTCTCAAACTCTATTCATGCTACATCACAAAGTTTGATCAAGTCAGATTCGAACCACTCTGTGTGAGGAGCACTCAGAGTCCCTGATTCGTCATAGAATTAAACTTCCAAAACTTCTTTGTGCGTTTCGGTCTGACCGATTCATCCATTTCGGTCATACCGAGATCACTAAGTCTATCTAGGTTTTCAATCTCGGTGCAACCGATTTGAACTCTTCAGTCACATCGAGTTGCAGTAACTACCTGCAGTTATGCATCTCGGTGCCACCGAGTTGTTCCACTCGATCACACCGACAGGGTCAGGCTATATATATCCTCGGGCCAAAATTTGGAAAATTTTCCGAACCCCTTCGCTCGCGCTCAGCCTGCTTAACCTCCCTGGGTCTCCGGATCGTCCTCCTCATCGCTAGCTGCCTCCCGCCGCTGGTCTCCGCCGCTGTCAACGGATATCGACTCTGCCGTTGCCGCCGTAGCAGGTCCATCGCCGCACTTAGGGTATGGACTTGATCCTTGTGCTAATCTCACTCTGATTCCTAGCACATTGTTTTTCCATGTATCTTGCCACGATTGAGATCACTCTATCCACCGAAATCACTCCATAGTTTAGTTGTGGATTGAACATTAGGGTTAGGTTTCCGCCGAAACCATCTCGAATCGACCGAGTTGTTGAAATCGGTTTCACCGATTTTGCTAAGGCCATTGCACATGTGATTCTCGGTCTGACCAAGAATTGCAAATTGGTGTGACCGAGTTCAATTCTTTGTGAAACCCTAGTAGTCTCAGTGCCACCGAACTGTGACTCAGTCTGACCGAGTTCACTAGTTTAGGTTCCAAAAGCTGCTTCGGTATCACCGAGATTTCAAATCGGTAGATCTGAAATTCTTTCTGTGGAAAACTAAAACTAAGTTTTTGACTCATTCTTTTGCAAAAATCTCTGCACTTTGTGATGCTCATCTACTCTACCTCATCTATAATCTATTCACAGGGTTTGCTATCAGTGTTTGCATCATGTCAGATCAGAGTGACAGTCAAAACAAGTCTGAGGAGCAAGTTCACATGAGTGAGGGCACTAGTCCCTCTAGCAGATCTGAAGATGGAAGCAGGAGCACACCCATCAACTTGCCTAAGGCAGCCACCAGGGCCAGAAAGAAGAGAAGCTCATATTCTGAGGATGAGGACTATGTGGCTGTTGAGGAAGAGGCCACTTCAAACAAGAAAGTTCTGAAAAAAGAATATGGCACAACTGCTGCAACAAAGCCTGGTCTGAAAACAAAGGCTCCAGCAAGAAGACAGCCCATGTCTAAGCCACAAAAGTTGCCACAGGTGAAACTATGAAGTTCACCATTGAATCTGAAGAAGAAGCAGCTGGCGAGGATAAGAAGAGGAAGAGGGCAAGAACCATTACTGCCAGAGTTCTTGGCAAGCCCTCAATGAGGAAGGATTCTGAATATGAAGAGGAAGAGGTTGCTGCACCAGCTCCTAAAGCTCAAAAGCTTATGGGAGATGCTATAAGATCAGGGGTTGTCCCATCTAAGCCCAAAGAAGCTCCCAAGACAGCTGCTCCAAAACCCAAAGCTGCACCCAAGAGGAGTACAAGGAATATTCCAGCTGTAGAGAAGAACAAGGCCCCAGTGCCTGAAGCTGCTATAGAAGAAGAAGATGATGAGTCACGTGTCTTGAGGAAGTTGAATCCCAAAATTCTAGATCACAATGATGCTCATCCAGTAGTTGAGAACATGAAAATCAGGAAGGATTCAGAATTGAGGCTATGGAGAGAATCTGATCCCTATGCCACCAGGAGAAGAACTGTTGTGGACTACAGGTTCCATACAAAGGAACAACATGACTTCTATGAGACAGTGTTGCTTGACAAGAAGCCTATAGTCTGTGATATGAGATGGGTGGACTGGAAGTAGATCAAGGAAAATGAAGAACACTATCCTGGAGTCTATGATAGTTTCAAGTCTTGTGGAGTAGAGGACTTTGTTGGGCAGAAGCTCACAAAGTGGAATGATGAGCTTATTATGCAGTTCTACTCCATAGCTCATTTCTACCCAGATGGAAGGATTGTCTGGATGTCTGAAGGTACTAGGTACCAGTCAACAGTTGAAGAATGGGCAAAATTGATCAATGCTCCTGTGGAGAATGAAGATGACTTGGATGTCTATGCCAAGAATAAGAAGAAGAAGGATCACAACTCAATGGCTAGCATGTACAAGGAGATTCCTGATGCAGATCTTGAGACTCACCAATTTGGTTCTGTGAAACACTTGCTGTCAGGCCTGCCTACAATCAATTGGATTTTAAGGCACACATTGCTGCCAAAATCAGGAGATCACAGAATGATCAGAGGACACTCTATCAACTTGCTGCACATATTTGATGTCCCACAGAAGTTAAAAGTCATGAGCCTGATCGTGGAAACAATAAAGAGAACAGCTGCAGATCAGAAGAGAAGTTGTGGGTATGCCCCACAGATCCAGGAGCTAATCAACTCCAAGATGGGCACTGGCACATATCTTTTGGATAAGGAGAACCTGCCTATCCACCCAGACTTTGAGGACAACACTATGGTGATGGATGACAATGAACCAACTTCTGTACAAGCTCAAGCAAAGAGGGAGAAGGCAAGGACTGAAAAGGCTGCAAAGATGCCAACCATTGATGAGGCATCTCAGTATCTTCTAAAGAGCAAGCAAGATCAGCTTGGCTACTTGATTGCCTCCACTCTGAGAATTGAGAAGGGATTGGCCACCCTGACTCAAAACTAGGAGAGCTTGGAGAGGATCATGGAGCAGAAGTTCTACGACTTAGGTGTGAAGGTGACTGAGATACAGTCAGTTGTTGAGCAACTTCAGGATGAAGTGCAGGAGAAGAAGGGCAAGACTACCACTGATGCTTTTGCTAGAGTTCCCAGAGGACAACGATTTGCTGCTATGCCAGTTACAGACACCACAACAACTTCATCTGCACCAGCTACAGCTTCAGTGCCACCAGCTCCAGCACCCACTCCACCAGCTCCATCTACATCAACGGATGCCTTCGTCCTTAGAGTTCTATCTACACCACCACCTGAAGACCAAGCCTGAGAGTCGATCTAGCACTATGCATTTTTTATGAACTTTTTGGTAACTTGTTGCCAAAGGGGGAGAAAATGTATAGATCATAGGCTTCGAGAGAGAATGTTGCTTTTTGTTCTCTCTTGTTTTTGGTGGTTGAACTTTGTTATTTGCTTGTTTGAGATACTTTATGCTTTCGTGTGATACTTGGATGATCATGTGTTTGATCATATGCTACCTTAATGCTTGTTGGATGATATTATCCTTTAATATCCTCATATGATCATTCACTTTGCTTGGTGATGAGTGCATGTATTTAATCATTATCATTTTGAGCGCTCCACCAAGATGTATGTGACATGGAAGTGTAACCCATGATCCTAAATCATTGTGCATTTGTAGTCCAAAGCAAATCTTAAACTATGCACAAATTTAGGGGGAGCTCTTGCTTTTCACATACTTCTCAAAGCGACAATGTTTTTCACTCTTATTATCATTTGTCGAAGCTTTGATCTATATGTTGTCATCAATTACCAAAAAGGGGGAGATTGAAAGTGCAACTATCCCTAGGTGGTTTTGGTAATTCCTAACAACATATAGCTCATTGAGCTAATGCTATTTCAAGATTAATATTTCAGGAAAGCTCAATGATTGGCATGGCATGGATGAGAAAAGTGGACCCCTCAAAATGCTAAGGACAAAGGATTGGCTCAAGATCAAAGCTCAAGACTCTACATTTTCTATTTTAGTGATCCAAGATCACATTGAGTCTGTAGGAAAAGCCAATACTATCAAGGAGGGATGAGGTGTTGCTTAATGAGGTTCTTGCTCAAATTGCTTAGTGATATGCTCCAAAGCCCTCAACGACTTTCTCACATCCACATATGACCTAAACCAAAAGTCCAACTCGGCCCCACCGATTCTTTCTATCCGGCGCCACCGAGTTCAGATGTCATAGCCACTGCCACAAACCCTACGCAAATCGGTCTCACCGATAGGGATCTCGGTCTCACCGAGATGGGATTGTAATCTCTCTGTTTCCCTTCGTAACATTTCGGTCCCACCGAGATGAGCGATCGGTCCCACTGAGATTGCAATGTAAACTCTCGGTTTCTCTTTCGTAACATTTCGCTCTCACCGAAACGAGCGAATCGGTCCCACCGAGTTTACCTGACCAACTCTCTGGTTAGCTTAGTACCAAAATCGGTCCCACCGAGTTTGTGTAATCGGTCTCACCGAGATTACGTTATGCCCTAACCCTAACCATATCAGTCCTACCGAGTTGCATGTCGGTCAAACCGAAAATCCTAACGGTCACTAGATTTGCTGAATCGGTCCAACCGAGTTTATCAATCCAGTCCCACCGAGTTTGGTAAGTTGTGTGTAATGGTTAGATTTTGTGTGGAGGCTATATATACCCCTCCACCTCCCCTTCATTCGTGGAAAGATCCATCAGAACGAACCTACACTTCCAACTTACATTTTCTGAGAGAGAACCACCTACACTTGTGTTGAGGCCAAGATATTCCATTCCTACCATATGAATCTTGATCTCTAGCCTTCCCCAAGTTGCTTTCCACACAAATCTTCTTTCCACCAAATCCATATCCTGTGAGAGAGAGTTGAGTGTTTGGGAGACTATCATTTGAAGCACAAGAGCAAGGAGTTCATCATCAACACACCATTTGTTACTTCTTGGAGAGTGGTGTCTCCTAGATTGGCTAGGTGTCACTTGGGTGCCTCCAACAAGATTGTAGAGTTGAACCAAGGAGTTTGTAAGGGCAAGGAGATCGCCTACTTCGTGAAGATCTACCTCTAGTGAGGCAAGTCCTTCGTGGGCAACGGCCATGGTGGGATAGACAAGGTTGCTTCTTCGTGGACCCTTCGTAGGTGGAGCCCTCCGTGGACTCGCGCAACCGTTACCCTTCGTGGGTTGAAGTCTCCATCAACGTGGATGTACCATAGCACCACCTATCGTAACCACGACAAAAACATCCGTGTCTCCTATTGCGTTTGAATCCTCCAAACTCTTCCCTTTACATTCTTGCAAGTTGCATGCTCTACTTTCCGCTGCTCATATACTCTTTGCATGCTTGCTTGAATTGTATTAAGATTGCTTGACTTGTCCAAAGTTGCTAAAATTTGCCAAGAACTAAAATTGGAAAAAGTATATATTTTTATTTGGTCAAGTAGTCTAATCACCCGCCTCTAGACATACTTTCGATCCTACAGACACAAATCAACCAAAACCCTAATGTCACCTAGATACTCCAATGTCACCACAAGTATCCGCGGGTATGATTATATGGTATGCATCACACAGTCTCAGATTCATCTATTCAACCAACACAAAGAACTTCAAAGAGTGCCCCAAAGTTTCTATCGGACCGTTAAGACGAAAACGTGTGCCAACCCCTATGCATAAGTTCACAAGTCTCGGCGTTCTGGGAACGGGGGTCCCCAGACTTGCCTGCCTGCGGCCTGCGGCGTGGCTCAAAGGGGGCCCAGCACGGCCCATCTTCCACAACACAGACCCAAGACCCTCGCGAGGGGCCAAGCCTCGCGGGGCGGACGACACGGAGCTTCCTCAGGCACGGCCTCATCAGGCTGGCTCGCGAGGAGGCGGAGAGATCAAGGCGGGGTACCTCATGAGGTGCCCATGACGCAAGCCATGACGACCAAGGGCGCTAGGCGGGCGCCAGCCACGCATTGTCCTTCCTTTCCTCTTTGGTGCAAAGGGAGCAAGCGTAGGTGGGAGGATCAAGCAAAGGCACCCATTTCGGTGCAACGAGACCAAGACCAGCTCCGCGACAAGGAGGAAGTCACTGTGGAGTCCAAGCCAGCGTCATCACCAGAGCCTTTGGCAAGCGAGGACCAACTTTAGTCAGGATAAGTGTACCAGATGTTCCCCTTCAAAATGGCCAATTGTTGGCGCCCTTCCCGCTCAATATTTGGGAAGAGGCCCAGGGCCTTTGCCTATAAATAGGACTATCCACCCCCGGTGTAGGGGATCTAGAGATCTAGAGATCGAGAAATCTAGTCGGTTAGGATCCAGAGAGAAGGGCGACTGAACCCCTCTAGCAGTTCATCACCCCAGCCAAGAACAGACCCTCGCGAGGCTGTTCTTCCTTGTATTGTTCATCATCAGCCCTAGAGGCAATCTACCACACCACCACACTGGAGTAGGGTATTACACCACATCGGTGGCCCGAACCAGTATAAACTCGGTGTCCCTTGTGTTGTTCTTCTAGTAGCTTAGATCCTTGTGAGGCGGAGGGGTATAGGTAGGTAGGAAGCATAATCTCCGTGCACACCCCAGAGTTCGAACCTTAAGGGTCTGCCGGAACCCGAAATCTGACATTTGGCGCGCGATGTAGGGGTGCGCCGGAAGTCGTCTTCCACCGCCCATTTCTCCTTCGACCATCACGTCCATGTCTGACGCTCGTCGGGCCCGCGCCGAGCGCCGAGCCGCTCTCGCTTCCCGCGTCGCCCAAACGGCCCCTGTCGGCGGGCGTCCCCGCCATTTCCCGTCGCCTGCCATCAATGCCGCCACCGGCCCGGCGGGGAACGAGCAGCAAGCATTGTCTCAGCATCCTTCCGTGCGGCGAGACGGCCGCACCGCTACTCCTTCGCTCACCCCAGCTGGTTCTTCGTCCCGCGCGCTCCGCTCGCCATTGGAGGCTCGAGCTACGCTCATCGCGGCAAATGATCTCCTGCGCTACCGTCCCGTCGATGACGTCTACGAAGAGTGGCTCGACCGCGTCGCCGAGCTCGTCCGCGCCGCGGGGGGCTCTCCTGCACCGTCCGTTCCACTGCACTGCACCCCGCCCCGCGCGGGCGATGAAGCTCCGGGGGCACCCCAGCCGCCTCCTCACCAAGAAGACGCCCCGGCCGCAAGGCGCGTGGCCCCTGGCTGGAACCCGCTCCGCCAGGCACCAGCGCGGCAAGAGCAGAGCTGCCAAGAAGTCCCTCGCCCGCAAGAAGCCGCCTGGGCGCTCCATGCTCCGGCACATCGCGACCACGCTCCTGCTCCGGCACGTCAAGACCCTGCGCTGCTCCTAGCTGCAGCGCGCGGGGACCTGCAAGACCAAGCTCTGCGTCACCCAAGTCCTCCCGTGGCCACGGCGGGCTACCGCGCCTTCACCACCGAGCTGCGTAGCGTCGCGTGGCCCGGCAAGTTCAAGCCAGACTTGCCTCCTCGCTACGACGGCACGACCGACCCTGCGGAGTTCCTCTAGCTCTATGAGCTAGGCATTGAAGCTGCCAACGGAGATGAGAAGGTCATGGCGAACTGGTTTCCCATGGCGCTCAAGGACGGAGCCCGCACTTGGCTCCTGAACCTGGCCCTAGGCATGATCTCCTCCTGGGACGAGATGCGCACCCGCTTCATCGCCAACTTCCAAGGTACTCGCGACCGGCCACCCGCCGTGAGCGACATGCGCCGCATCAAGCAACAACCCAGAGAGACCCTACAAAAGTACATCCAGCGCTTCAACAACGCACGCCTCAAGATTCCCAGGGTGTCCGAGGAGGCCATCATCTCAGCCTTCCCCGACGGCGTGCACGACGTCAAGATGAAGGAGGAGCTGGCGATGCATGAAGACCTGTGCACTTCCTTGGAGCTGTTCAACTTGGCGACCAAGTGCGCCAGGGCTGAGGAAGGGCGTCTTTCCCTCCTCGAGCTGCCTGCCGCAGACCCAGAAGAGAAGAAGTCCAAGGCCAAGGATGTGAAGCGCAAGGGGGCTGCCGTGCTTGCGGCAGAACCGGACACCAAGCGGGGCAGAGATCAGCCCGAGTCTTCCAAGGGCAGTCGCTACTGTGTGTACCACGACCTCCACACCCACAACACCAACGAATGTCAAGAGCTTCGAGCCGTGCGGGAAGGAAGGATCGGCTGTCCCCCCAATCATGCTGACTGGGGCTACGGTCGAGGAGGAGGAAGGAACGCAGGACGCTGGGAAGACTACGGCCCACGCCAAGGGTGGCGCGATCGACCTCGCGAGGACCGCTGGCAAGACCTGCCTCGCGAGGGAGACTGGAGGGATCAGCCTCGCGAGGATCGCTCGCAAGGTAACGCAGGCCTCCCTCCGCTGCCGCCGCGTCCAAGAAGAAACGAAGACCGCCACCAGGACGAGGAGGCTGGGGGCTCCCAGGAGCCACGCGCAATCGCCTGCATCCTGGGTGGAGCTCAAGCCCCATCCTCTCAGCGCATCTTCAAGCAGTTCGCCCGCGAAGTGAATGTAGTCCTCCCCAAGCTCGAAGCCACACGTCTCTCAGGTGGTCATCATGTGCCATCACGTTCAGCTCAGCGGATCAGCTCAAGTGTGCAGCCACAGCCGGAGTCCTCCCAATGCTTTGTTCCCCAATCATCAGCAACGTGGTGGTCACCAGGACCCTCATCGACGGCGGGGCAGGGCTCAACGTCCTGTCTGTGGAAACATTCAACAATCTCCAAGTGCCCTACAATCAGCTTCAGCCAACCAAGCCTTTCTCCGGAGTCACTGACGGCTCCACGGTCCCGATCGGGCAGGTCCGCCTCCCTGTCACCTTCGGAGCACGCGAAAACTACCGCACCGAGCTCATTGACTTTGACGTCGCTCACATTCGCCTGCCGTACTATGCCATCCTTGGGTACCCAGCGCTGGCCAAGTTCATGGTCGTGACTCACCATGGCTACAACGTCCTCAAGATGCCAGGGAGTGGCGGAGTCATCACGATGCCCTGTGAAGAGAAGGACGCGGTGTGTTCCCTGGAGCGAGCTTTTCAGGCCGCATCATTGGAAGACCTGGATCGTGAAAGCATGAGGCTTCCCGAAACCACCCCCAAGAAGAAGAAGACATCATCTGGCCCGGTCCCTCAGGAGGCAGGCCCCTCAGGGCCCGCGCCTACCCAGGGGGAGCCTCCTTCCATCGCATAGGAAAGCGCGCCCGGCGCTCTCCTCAGGCAGGGCTCGGGGGCTCTCCCCTGGAGGGCCACCGACCTGGCTAAGGTCACGAGGGAGGCGCTTGGGCACCACGTGGAAGCGTGTTTCGAAGCACGTTTCCCTCAAGAAGGAGTAAGGCAAGGGGAGCCAGACCCTCAGGAGTTCGTCAGCAAGGCCGTTCAAGAGCTACAGGAGTCAAGAGTCATGAGAGGCGGCCGCCGCCTGCCAACTGTGGCTCCCCATCCAGGCGAGGATGGTGGGCTGCGCGCCAGCGTCGATGTACCAGGGCTCAATCGAGTCGCCACTCTGGAGCGCCTCTGGCCCTCGCGAGTGGGGCGCTGCGAAGGTCCACCCCACAGCTACGTTCGCATGCCTTACGGCTTGCCGAGCGTGGCTGCCACGTACCAGCGCCTCATGAGGGGCATCATGGAAGCTCAAGAGGCCAGGCATTCCGCAGCCCTGGCAGAGATGGAGATGGTCCGCGAGGAGCCACCAGCGCCTCCGGAGCCTCCCGAGGCCCCAGGGCCTGGGGGCTCGTGAGGATCGGCTTCTGCAGCCCACCGAGTCTGCTGCATCAACGCCGCTTCATCCTCAACACCATCAGGTGACATCTTTCAAGTTTCATTTCCGGCTGGGAGCGCCCCCCAGGGCTGCATCATTCCCAGCCCGCGTGGGTCCGTCCTTGCGGCATGTATCCCTTTTATTTTCATGTTATTAGCTTACTGTGTTGGGGCGCCCCTCGGGCTGCATCATCCCCAAGTCGCTCGGGCCAGACCCAACGGCATGTATCCCTTTCGTGTTTATTTCCGGCTATGCATTCAACCCACTCCTTCGTGGCTAATGTGTTTGACCTAGTTGCCCACTCAACTGACGCCAACTGACGGAGCTGCTCCCAAACGGCACGACGCTTGCGCATGGGTCCGTCCCTGCAACGCCGACAAACCTGAGCGGCTGAGCTCTGGCCGCGGCAGCCCTGCACTTCGCCACCTCGTCAAGCCTTCAGTGCCTCATCACCCCTCGGAAGCAACCAACGGCTGACTGTCAATTGCCATGGCAACCCCCCGTTCTTTCTATGATGGTCTACAGGATCCCCTAAAGGAGCTGCGTCAGGCGAGGCCCTTGCGGAGCCTCCTTCACTCTCAACCGCGCGAACCGCTTGCACGTTAAAGGGGGGGGGTGCCTGAGCATCGCGACTCAGGGCTCCTACTAGCTCTCCAGCCCTCACCCTCTGGCCTTGACCACGACATCGCGACCTGGCATACCAGCGACGGCTGAGACTCGCTCGAGGGCCGGGACCCGAGGATGTAGAGCAGAAAGGGGAGCAAAGGCGAGAGGGGAGGGACATGCGAGGACCTCGCCGAGCAACCTCATGCCTGCCGACGCACGGACCCGGCGACACACCAGGGAGCGGCCCCTGATTCTCGAGATAAGTCACTACCCAGAAGTACCAGCTACCGTGGCACTGTCCCCGCACCTAATGCAATCCTGTGTTAGCGACGCCGCTCTCCTTTCTCACTGAACGATGGCTGCTTGAGCGCCAAGGGGGACCTGCTGAGCATCGCGACTCAGGGGCTCTTACCGGACCTCGGGTCGCTCACCTCCTGGCCTTGACCACGGCATCGCGACCTGGCATACCAGCGACGGCTGAAGCCGCCTTGGGACTGGGACCTGTCGGCGCAGAGCACCAAGCCCTCGTGAGGTTCGAAAGGAAGGACTGAGCTAAGACGGAATGAGAAACTCGCACAATTCTATGACAAGGATTGTATTAATAAACAGGACCACAGCCACCTTACAAGCCCCCGCGGGGCGCGACTTTGATTCCTCGCAGGGAACGGATCCTAGAGGGACGCTAACTACACGCGCCCCTGCAAAACACGCCATCATCAACAGTGGGCCGTTAAGCACCGGCGCCAACCCCATCCAGATCAGAGTCGGCGACGGCCAGACGACCCCGCCCTGCTCCAGGAGCGGTGCCGGCTCGGGGGCTCGTAGCTGTCGTCGCTCGTCTCCGGGGTCACGAAGAGTTCGCCGGAGTCACTGGATCCTCCGACGCATCCGTTGCCCGAGGAGCTGCCAAGGGGGCGGTCGGCGGGCCCGGTCCTCGCCGTGGCAGGGTTCCGACCACCTCTCCTGGAGCAGCACTCCAGCCGGCGCCCGTTCGCGTCAAAAACCTTGAAGAACATCACCGAGGCACCGTTGTACTCCAAGTGGATCACGAAGGCGCCTCCTATCCTGCAAACCCGGGCGATTTCGCCCCAGCCTCGAGTCATGAAGACCTCGCCTGGGGCAACGACTGCGACCTCCGCCTCGGTCGCAAGGGTGCTGCAGCCGGCGTGCTGCAGCCACAGTTCCAAGAGTTCTCCCTGCGGGATGATGGAGGCGAAGAAGGGAGGAAGGCGAATCCAGGACTGAGGAGGCATGGTGGCATGGAGCACGAACTCTCCGGAGGAACCTGAAAGCACAAGTGCTCCTCAGGTGGTTTTGGTAATTAATGTCAACATATCTCTTGTTGGACTAACACTTTTATCTAGTATATTTCAGATAAGTTCAACAACGGAGTGGCATGGACTAAAGGTTGTGGGAACTCCTTCAGGATGCTAAGGACAAAGGATTGGCTAAAGCTTCAAGCTCAAGACTCTTCATTTTACACTTTTAGTGATCCAAGATCACATTGAGTCTATAGGAAAAGCCAATACTATCAAGAAGGGATGAGGTGTTGCTTAATGAGCCTTTTGCTCCATGTGCTTAATTATATGCTCCAAAACCCTCAGCTACTTTCCCACTTCCACATATGACCTAAACCCTAAGCCAAACTCGGTCCTACCGATTCTTTCTATCCGGCGCCACCGAGTTTTCATATGTCATAATCCACTGCCAAAACCCTAGCAAATCGGTTCTACCGATAGGGATCTCGGTCTCACCGAAATGGGATTGCAATCTCATTGTGTATGTCCATTGTCAAAATCGGTCTCACCGAGTTTAGGCAATCGGTACTACCGAGATTACAATGCAAACTCTCTGGATAACTCATTACCAAAATCGGTCCAACCGAGTTTAGTAATCGGTCCCACCGAGTTTTCCTGACCAACTCTCTGGTTAGCTAATTACCAAATCGGTCTCACCGAGTTTGTGTAATCGGTCTCACCGAGATTACGTTATGCCCAAACCCTAACCATATCGGTCCTACCGAGATGCATGTCAGTCCCACCGAAAAACTCTAACGGTCACTAGGTTTACCTTTTCGGTCCGACCGAGTTTGTTGATTCGGTCCCACAGAGATTGGTAAATTGTGTGTAATGGTTGGATTTTAAGTGGAGGCTATATATACCCCTCCACCTCCTCTTCATTCGTGGAGAGAGCCATCAGAACACATCTACACTTCCAACTCATATGTTCTGAGAGAGAACCACCTACTCTTGTGTTGAGGCCAAGATATTCCATTCCTACCATATGAATCTTGATCTCTAGCCTTCCCCAAGTTGCTTTCCACTCAAATCTTCTTTCCACCAAATCCAAATCCTGTGAGAGAGAGTTGAGTGTTGGGGAGACTATCATTTGAAGCACAAGAGCAAGGAGTTCATCATCAACACACCATTTGTTACTTCTTGGAGAGTGGTGTCTCCTAGATTGGCTAGGTGTCACTTGGGAGCCTCCGACAAGATTGTGGAGTTGAACCAAGGAGTTTGTAAGGGCAAGGAGATCGCCTACTTCGTGAAGATCTACCGCTAGTGAGGCAAGTCCTTCGTGGGCGATGGCCATGGTGGGATAGACAAGGTTGCTTCTTCGTGGACCCTTCGTGGGTGGAGCCCTCCGTGGACTCGCGCAACCGTTACCCTTCGTGGGTTGAAGTCTTCACTAACGTGGATGTAGGATAGCACCACCTATCTGAACCACGGGAAAAACATCTGTGTCTCCAATTGCGTTTGAATTCTCCAAACCCTTCTCTTTACATTCTTGCAAGTTGCATGCTTTACTTTCCGCTGCATATATACTCTTTGCATGCTTGCTTGATATGTATTGTATGTGCTAAAATTGTGCCTAAAACTTCACTCAAACCAAAAAGGCTTAAAAACTAAAACTTTAGTACTAAGTGTCTAATCACCCCCCTCTAGACACACCTACTTCTAGATCCTACAAAACCCTCGGTGTGGACCCCAGGGGGGACAACCCACACCTTCATGACCCGTCGGCGCCGACGGCAGCGCCGCCCGTGGCGATCGGCATCAACCCCGTCAGAGCCCTCTATGTGGGCATACAAGGGGAGCGGGAACCCCGGCGGTGCCCGCTCACCCCAGGGCCTCGACACCACCTGAAGAGTCCCCTCGTCCCGACGGCGGAGGGCGAGCCGTTTCTTCGGCGGGAGCAGGTCTGGTTCCTCTCGGGGGGCCTTTCCTTTCTCTGCCGCCGAGAACCGGCGGATCAGAGCCATTACCGCAAGACGGAGCAAGGAATGGGAAGAAGGTGGATTAAGGAAGAATGGACTGGAAGGGCGTGCGCCGCTCCGTACTTATAGCCGACGAAGGCCAACCATCGGCCTCCACGATCTCAGGTAATCATGACCTGTTTTGCATGCAGGGACTTGTCCAATCCGTGCATATGCCGAGGCATCGTGGGGGAGCGGAGACGCCCACGTCCAATCAACCGCCATGCGGCGCCCAAGGCCGCAGGCTGTTAGGGCCCGCGGCGCTTCGCCCTTGCCCTTTCACCTCCCTGCACGGCCAAGTCCGGGCGCGCCTTGGGCCCGGGGGCTACTGTCGGCGTTCTGGGAACGGGGGTCCCCAGACTTGCCTGCCTGCGGCCTGCGGCGTGGCTCAAAGGGGGCCCAGCACGACCCATCTTCCTCAACACAGACCCAAGACCCTCGCGAGGGGCCAAGCCTCGCGGGGCGGACGACACGGAGCTTCCTCAGGCACGGCCTCATCAGGCTGGCTCGCGAGGAGGCGGAGAGATCAAGGCAGGGTACCTCACGAGGTGCCCATGACGCAAGCCATGACGACCAAGGGCGCTAGGCGGGCGCCAGCCATGCAGTGTCCTTCCTTTCCTCTTTGGTGCAAAGGGAGCAAGCGTAGGCGGGAGGATCAAGCAAAGGCACCCATTTCGGTGCAACGAGACCAAGACCAGCTCCGCGACAAGGAGGAAGTCACCGTGGAGCCCAATCTAGCGTCATCACCAGAGGCTTTGGCAAGCGAGGACCAACTTTAGTCAGGATAAGTGTACCAGATGTTCCCCTTCAAAATGGCCAATTGTTGGCGCCCTTCCCGCTCAATATTTGGGAAGAGGCCCAGGGCCTTTGCCTATAAATAGGACTAGCCACCCCCGGGGTAGGGGATCTAGAGATCTAGAGATCGAGAAATCTAGTTGGTTAGGATCCAGAGAGAAGGGCGACTGAACCCCTCTAGCAGTTCATCATCCCAGCCAAGAACAGACCCTCGCGAGGCTGTTCTTCCTTGTATTGTTCATCATCAGCCCTAGAGGCAATCTACCACACCACCACACTGGAGTAGGGTATTACACCACATCGGTGGCCCGAACCAGTATAAACTCTGTGTCCCTTGTGTTGTTCTTCTAGTAGCTTAGATCCTTGCGAGGCGGAGGGGTACAGGTAGGTAGGAAGCATAATCTCCGTGCGCACCCCAGAGTTCGAACCTTAAGGGTCTGCCGGAACCCGAAAACCGACAACAAGGTCACCGAACTCGCAAGTTGATCACAAAAACATACATCAAGTGGATCACGTGAATATCCCATTGTCACCACAGATAAGCACATGCAAGACATACATCAAGTGTTCTCAAATCCTTAAAGACTCAATCCGATAAGATAACTTCAAAGGGAAAACTCAATCCATTACACGAGAGTAGAGGGGGAGAAACATCATAAGATCCAACTATAATAGCAAAGCTCGCGATACATCAAGATCGTGCCAAATAAAGAACATGAGAGAGAGATCAAACACATAGCTACTGGTACATACACTGAGCCCCGAGGGTGAACTACTCCCTCCTCATCATAGAGAACGTCGGGATGATGAAGATGGCCACCGGTGAGGGATCCCCCCTCCGGCAGGGTGCCGGAACAGGGCCCTGATTGGTTTTTGGTGGCTATAGAGGCTTGCGGCGGCAGAACTCTCGATCTAGGTTATGTTCTGGAAGTTTGGGGATATATAAGAGGTGTTGGCGTTGGGAACAAGTCAGGGGGGGTCCACGAGGTGGCCACGAGGTAGGGGGCGTGCCCAAGGGGGTGAGCGCGCCCTCCACCCTCGTGGGGCCCACGGGACTCCCCTTCGGTAACTCTTCATTCTAGTATTTTTTATATTTTCCAGAAAAAATCTCCGTTGATTTTCAGCGCATTCCGAGAAATTTTATTTCTGCACAAAAACAACACCATGGTAGTTCTGCTAAAAACAGCGTCAGTTCGGGTTAGTTCTAACCAAATCATACCAAAATCATGTAAAAATATTATAAACATGGCATGAATACATAAAAATTATAGATACGTTGGAGACGTATCAGCATCCCCAAGCTTAATTCCTGCTCGACCTCGAGTAGGTAAATGATAAAAATAGAATTTTTGATGTGGAATGCTACCTAACGTATTTATCAATGTAATCTTCTTTATTGTGGCAAGAATATTTAGATCCAAAAGAGTCAAGACAAAAATTTAATATTGACATAAAAATAATAATACTTCAAGCATACTAACCAAGCAATTATGTCTTATCAAAATAACATAGCCAAAGAAAGCTTATCCCTACAAAATCATATAGTTTGGCCATGCTTCATTTCCGTCACACAAAATTCCCCCATCATGCACAACCCCAATGACAAGCCAAGCAATTGTTTCATACTTAGCCTTTTCAAACTCTTTCAACTTTCACGCAATATATGAGCGCGAGCCATGGACATATCACTATGGGTGGAATAGAATATGATGATGGAGGTTGTGTGAGAAGACAAAAAAGGAGAAAGTCTCACATTGACACGGGTAATCAACGGGCCATGGAGATGCCCATTAATTGATTTCAATGCAAGGAGTAGGGATTGCCATGCAACGGATGCACTAGAGATATAAATGTATGTAAGCTCAACAAAAGAAACTAAGTGGGTGTGCATCCAACTTGCTTGCTCACGAAGACCTAGGGCATTTTGAGGAAGCCCATTGTTGGAATATACAAGCCAAGTTCTATTACAAAAATTTCCACTAGTATAGGAAAGTGACAAAATAAGAGACTCTCTATCATGAAGATCATGGTGCTACTTTGAACCACAAGTGTGGAAAAAAGTATAGTAACGTTGCCCCTTCTCTCTTTTTCTCTCATTTTTTTATTTGGGCCTTCTCCTTTTTTATGGCCTCTTTTTTTGGGGCTTCTTTGGCCTCTTTTTTTCCGTCCGGAGTCTCATTCCGACTTGTGGGGGAATCATAGTCTCCATCATCCTTTCCTCATTGGGACAATGCTCTAACAATGATGATCATCACACTTTTATTTACTGACAACTCAAGAATTACAACTCGATACTTAGAACAAAAATATGACTCTATGTGAATGCCTCCGGTGGTGTACCGGGATGTGCAATGAATCAAGAGTGACATGTATGAAAAATTATGAACGGTGGCTTTGCCACAAATACGATGTCAACTACATGATCATGCAAGGCAATATGACAATGATGAAGCGTGTCATAATAAACGGAACGGTGGAAAGTTGCATGGCAATATATCTCGGAATGGCTATGGAAATGCCAAGATAGGTTGGTATGGTGACTGTTTTGAGGAAGATATAAGGAGGCTTATGTGTGATAGAGCGTATCATATCACGGGGTTTGGATGCACCGGCAAAGTTTGCACCAACTCTCGAGGTGAGAAAGGGCAATGCACGGTACCGAAGAGGCTAGCAATGATGGAAGGGTGAGAGTGCGTATAATCCATGGACTCAACATTAGTCATAAAGAACTCACATACTTATTGCAAAAATCTATAAGTCATCAAAACCAAGCACTACACGCATGCTCCTAGGGGGATAGATTGGTAGGAAAAGGCCATCGCTCGTCCCCGACCGCCACTCATAAGGAAAGCAATCAAAGAACACCTCATGCTTCAAATTTGTCACACAAGGTTAGCATACGTGCATGCTATGGGACTTGCACACCTCAACACAAGTATTTCTCAATTTCACAATTACTCAACTAGCACGACTGTAATATCACCATCTTTATCTCTCAAAACAATTATCAAGTATCAAACTTCTCATAATATTTAATACACCTTATATGAGACTTTTTATTATACCCATCTTGGATGCCTATCATATTAGGACTTGTTTCATAACCAAAGCAAATTACCATGCTGTTTAGGACTCTCAAAACAATATACGTGAATCATGAGAGATCAATAATTTCTATAAAATAAAACCACCACCGTGCTCTAAAAAGGTATAAGTGAAGCACTAGAGCAAAATTATCTAGCTCAAAAGATATAAGTGAAGCACATAGAGTATTCTAATAAATTCCGATTCATGTGTGTCTCTCCAAAAGGTGTGTAAAGCAAGGATGATTGTGGTAAACTAAAAATAAAAGACTCAAATCATACAAGACGCTCCAAGCAAAACACATATCATGTGGTGAATAAAAATATAACTCCAAGTAAAGTTACCGATGAACGAAGACGAAAGAGGGGATGCCATCCGGGGCATCCCCAAGCTCAGGCTCTTGTTTTTCCTTGAAGATTACCTTGGGGTTCCTTGGGATTCCCCAATCTTAGGCTCTTTCCACTCCTTATTCCATAGTCCATCAAATCTTTACCCAAAACTTGAAAACTTTACAACACAAAACTCAACAGAAAACTCGTAAGCTCCGTTAGTATAAGAAAATAAAACGACCACTTAGTTAATGTTGTGAACTCATTATAAATTCATATTGGTGCAATATATACTATATTCGAACTTCTCTATGGTTCATACCCTCCGATACTACTCATATATTCATCAGAATAAGCAAACAACACATAGAAAACAGAATCTGTCAAAAACAGAACAGTCTGTAGTAATCTGTTTTGTTCGAATACTTCTGGAACTCCAAAAATTCTGAAATAAATTTTTGGACACGAGGAATTTGTCTATTAATCATATTCAAAAAGAATCAACCTAAAATCACTCTCCAGTAAAACAATGGCAGCTAATCTCGTGAGCGCAAAAGTTTCTGTTTTTTACAGCAAGATCACGAAGACTTCACCCAAGTCATCCCAAAGGTTCTACTTGGTACAAACACGAATTAAAAGATAAAACCACATCAAAATAGAGGCTAGATGAATTATTTATTACTAAATAGGAGCAAAAAGCAAAGAACAAAAAGAAAATTGGGTTGCCTCCCAACAAGCGCTTACGTTTAACGCCCCTAGCTAGGCATGATGATTTCAATGATGCTCACATAAAAGATAAGAATTGAAACATAAAGAGAGCATCATGAAGAATATGACTAGCACATTTTAGTCTAACCCACTTCATATGCATAGGGATTTTGTGAGCAAAAACTTATGGGAACAATAATAAACTAGCATAGGAAGACAAAACATGCATAACTTTAAAACTTTAAGCACGTAGAGGGGAAACTTGATATTATTGAAATTCCTACAAGCATATATTCCTCCCTCCTAATAATTTTCAGTACCATCATGAATAAATTCAAAAATATAACCATCACATAAAGCATTATTTTCATGATCTACAAGCATAGAAAATTTACTTTTCTCCACATAAGCAAAGTTCTTCTCATTCGGAATAGTGAGAGTATCATAAGAAACTCGAATACTATAAATTGTTTCCATATTAAAAGAGTAATGTTCAGAAAAAGGGTAATCATAATCATGACAAGTTTTATAAATATAATCATCACTACTTTTTATAGCATAAATGTCATCACAATAATCATCATAAGTAGCAACTTTGTTCTCATCATAATCAATTGAAAACTCTTCCAATATAGTGGAATCATTACTAAATAAAGTCATGACCTATCCAAATGCACTTTCATAATTGTCACAATAAGATTCAACACCCTCCAAACTAGTGAGATCATTACTTCCTAAAGTTGACACTCTTCCAAACCCACTTTCATCAATATAATCATCAAAAATAGGAGGCATGCTATCATCATAATAAATTTAAATATCAAAACTTGGGAGGTTAAACATATCATATTCATAAAACATAGCATCCCCAAGATTGGGACAATCATTAATTGAAGCAAATAAATTCTCAAACATGTCATTCTCATCAAACATAGCATCCCCAAGCTTGGGCCTTTTCATATCATAAGCATAATCACTCTCATCATTAATAGTATGGATAACACCAATAGTATAGCAATTATCATCATCACAATGAGTAATAGGAGAAACATCATTTGGGAGGGATACCCTTTTACCTTTGCTTCTCCATCTTTTCTTTTTCTTCTTTGCATCATGTGTGGGTTTAATCCTCTTTTTGGAGCTCCTTATTAATGAGATTGGTTGAATAGAAGGCTCCTCCTCGTTACCTGATTCATCATAAGAAATAATAGGAGGATATTGGGAAGTCTCTTCCCTTTCATTAGTATTCTCTTCATCTTCTATTTGTTTTCTTGTCTTTATGTAATTGGCAATATAAGGATTTTCAATGCAATTCGCCGCACAATACATGTAAATTTCCTCTAGATCAAAATCAAGAACTTTATCAAGGACAAATTCTGGCATGTCCTTAGTTATACGTTTCATTTCTTCCATAACCCACAAGCAAACTAAGTTCATTATGATGTGCAAGGGAAGTCAAGTCATCACAATTTTTGGACACGATTCGATCATGAAACAATTTGCATTGGATATTTAAATGACCACGTTCATTGCAAAATTCTCAAGAATGGCTAAGAAAATTTAAATTTTCAGCACAAACATCTAGCCTTTCTTGCAACCATTTAGTTTCTAAATACTTATGCCTCTTGCAAAATCTATCTTCCCTATTTGGTGTGTACTTGCAAACTTTATGCACTCCACAAAAATTGGCATGCTTATAAGAGACATTTTCATCATGACTAGTGCAATCATCACTAGTACTATGGATATTCAAAGAGTTCATACTAACAACATTGCAATCATGCTTATCATTCAAAGATTTAGTGCCAAACAATTTAATGCATTCTTCTTCTAGCACTTGGGCACAATTTTCCTTTCCATCATTTTAACGAAAGATATTAAAAAGATGAAGCATATGAGGCACCGTCAATTCCATTTTTTTTATAGTTTTCTTTTATAAACTAAACTAGTGATAAAACAAGAAACTAAAAGATTCGATTGCAAGATCTAAAGACATACCTTCAAGCACTCACCTCCCTGGAAACGGCGCCAGAAATTGCTTGATGTCTACTACACAACCTTCTTCTTGTAGACGTTGTTGGGCCTCCAAGTGCAGAGGTTTGTAGGACAGTAGCAATTTTCCCTCAAGTGGATGACCTAAGGTTTATCAATCTATGGGAGGCGTAGAAGGAAGATGGTCTCTCTCAAACAACCATGCAACCAAATAACAAAGAGTCTCTTGTGTCCCCAACACACCCAATACAATGGTAAATTGTATAGGTGCACTAGTTCAGCGAAGAGATGGTGATACAAGTGCAATATGGATGGTAGATATAGGTTTTTGTAATCTGAAATTATAAAAACAGCAAGGTAACAAATGATAAAAGTGAGCACAAACGGTATTGCAATGCGTTGAAACAAGGCCTAGGGTTCATACTTTCACTAGTGCAAGTTCTCTCAACAATAATAACATAATTGGATCATATAACTATCCCTCAACATGCAACAAAGAGTCACTCCAAAATCACTAATAGCGGAGAACAAACGAAGAGATTATTGTAGGGTACGAAACCACCTCAAAGTTATCCTTTCTGATCGATCTAGTCAAGAGTCCGTAGTAAAATAACACGAAGCTATTCTTTCCGTTTGATCTATCCTAGAGTTCGTGCTAGAATAACACCTTAAGACACAAATCAACCAAAACCCTAATGTCACCTAGATACTCCAATGTCACCACAAGTATCCGCGAGTATGATTATACGATATGCATCACATAGTCTCAGATTCATCTATTCAACCAACACAAAGAACTTCAAAGAGTGCCCCAATGTTTCTACCGGAGAGTCAAGACGAAAACGTGTGCCAACCCCTATGCATAAGTTCACAAGGTCACTGAACTCGCAAGTTAATCACCAAAACATACATCAAGTGGATCACGTGAATATCCCATTGTCACCACAGATAAGCACATGCAAGACATACATCAAGTGTTCTCAAATCCTTAAAGACTCAATCTGATAAGATAACTTCAAAGGGAAAACTCAATCCATTACAATAGAGTAGAGGGGGAGAAACATCATAAGATCCAACTATAATAGCAAAGCTCGCGATACATCAAGATCGTGCCGAATAAAGAACATGAGAGAGAGAGAGAGAGAGATCAAACACATAGCTACTGGTACATACCCTGAGCCCCGAGGTTGAACTACTCCCTCCTCATCATGGAGAATGTAGGGATGATGAAGATGGCCACCGATGAGGGATCCCCCCTCCAGCAGGGTGCCTGAACAGGGCCCTGATTGGTTTTTGGTGGCTATAGTGTCTTGCGGCGGCGGAACTCCTGATCTAGGTTATGTTCTGGAAGTTTGGGGATATATAAGAGGTGTTGGCGTCGGGAACAAGTTAGGGGGTCCACGAGGCGGCCACGAGGTAGGGGCACGCCCTCCACCCTCGTGGGGCCCACGGGACTCCCCTCCGATAACTCTTAGTTCCAGTATTTTTTTATTTTCCAAAAAAAATCTCCGTTGATTTTCAGCGCATTCCAAGAACTTTTATTTTTGCACAAAAACAACACCACGGTAGTTCTGCTGAAAACAGCGTCAGTCCGGGTTAGTTCTAACCAAATCATACCAAAATCATGTAAAAATATTACAAACATGGCATGAATACATAAAAAATTATAGATACGTTGGAGACGTATCAACGCGTGGAGCGGCCGAGTGGTGAAGACGTGCCCAACTGAGTGACGACGCGCGGGGCGACGGAGTCATGATGTGCGAGGTGACCTAATGATGAAGACGTGCACAACTGAGTGGCAATGTGCGGGGCGGCCGAGTGGTGCAGATGTGCACAACCGAGAGGCGGCGCACGGAGCGGCCGAGAGGTGAAGACGTGCACAACCGAGTGGCGTGGTGCGGGACGACCGAGTGAGGATGCGCAAGGTGGCCGAGTGAAGGACTACGTGTACAGCCAAGTGGTGGTGGTCAAGTGACAGATTGCGTGCCCAGCCAAGTGGCTGAAATGGTCTTTGAAGGAGTTAGCGAGATGCTTTCGAAGCTAATGTAGTGACGAGGTCGGTGTAGTGTGGTTGCGACACAATAAGACCGGCATGACAACTGAGTCTGAGTAGGAATGAAGATGGCGTGCAGAGCATCTGGGTGATTATAAAACTTGTCAAAGTGGCGGATCGAATGCAGTTGTTGAAGTGAAGGATCTGACTGGTGATGAAGTACTCGACCACTCAGGAGAGTGTCATTCCAAATGAGATGCAGCCCCCGAGTGCGGCGTAGCCCCCGAGCGTACTACAGGCTTCGACAACGGACATGTCGAAATACGAGAAATATAGTTTTGAATGGATGATTTGCAATTCATCAAGTCGGACTCGGCTAAAGATGAGGAGAAGCTTCCGAGTGATGCTCGAAAGAGGCAAACTCGCAAAAGAGTGAAGTGTGAAGTTTAATTATAAAAGGGACTTATCTGTCTCATGCCTGACGAGGTCTATATCATTGATATGATGAAGTGGATTCCGGAGAGGGGTTGGCCGGATGTGTTTGAAGTCAACAGAGTGACAAGGTCGGTATTGTGGTGCGCTAGGACCGGTATGGTGACCGAGTCCGAGCAGCGATGAAGTTGGCGCATAGGGCCGTCGAGTGATCACGTAACTTGTGTAAAAGATGGCACAAGCCAACGAAATAATTTCTCGAGGAAATTTGATGTGTGCTGAAATGATTTGTGTGAATAACACCCATAGACACCCGTTGGGAGTGCAAGGGGCTTGCTGGTTAACCAGCAAGAGTCTGAAAGAGCGAAGGATCCGTTCAAACTTGCCGAAGCGATGGATCCGACTGAACTCATTGGAATAGTGGCTCAAATAAAATGAAAGTGTAGTGTTTCGACTAAGTTGCAGCCCTGGAGGACCGATGCAAACTCGAAATGAAGAACACCACATGGTGTTCGTGAATAATGTATGCAAAAAATGGAAGTTGGACTCGGGAGTCACATAACCAGTACTAAGCAAGTATGTGAAAAATAAGTAGCCGAGCGTAGAGGTACACTCGATGGCGTGGTCTCCAAGTGAACATGATGTGTGAATTACGGGATACTGAGGAAGATGGAAATAACAGAATGTAAAATGACTTAGCTGTCTCAAGGCGCGAGTGGCCGAGTGGTGATGAGGAGACCAACCGGGTGTCGATGCGCGGGGCGGCCGAGTGGTGATGAGGTGGCCAACTGATGGCGACGCGCGGGGCAGCCGAGTGGTGATGAGGTGACCAACCGATGGCGACGGGTGGGACGACCGAGTGGTGATGAGGTGAGCAACCGATGGCGACGCGCAGGGCGGACGAGTGGTTATGAGGTGACCAACCGAGTGGCGACGCACGGGGCGGCCGAGTGGTTATGAGGTGACCAACCGAGTGGAGACGCGCGGGGCGGCCGAGTGGTGATGAGGTGACCAACCAATGGCGACGCACGGGGCGACCGAGATGTGACCAACCGAGTGGCGACGTGCGGGGCGGCCGAGTGGTGATGTGGTGACCAACCGATGGCGACGCGCGGGGCGGCCGAGTGGTGATTAGGTGACCAACCGATGGCGACGCGCGGGGCGGCCGAGTGGTGATTAGGTGACCAACCGATGGCGACGCGCGCGGCGGCCGAGTGGTGATGAGGTGACCAACCGATGGCGACGCACGGGGCGGACGAGTGGTGATGAGGTGACCAACCGATGGCGAAGCGCGGGGCGGCCGAGTGGTGATGAGGTGACCAACCGATGACGACGTGCGGGGCGGCCGAGTGGTGATGGGGAGACCAACCGATGGCGATGTGCGGGGTGACCGAGTCGTGATGCGGTGACCAACCGATGGCGACGCGCGGGGCAGCCGAGTGGTGATGAGGTGACCAACCGATGGCGACGTGCGGGGTGGCCGAGTAGTGATGCGGTGACCAACCGATAGCGACGCGCGGGGCGGCCGAGTGGTGATGAGGTGACCAACCGATGGCGACGCGCAGGGTGGCCGAGTGGTGATGAGGTGACGAACCGATGGCGACGTGCGGGGCGGTCTAGTGGTGATGAGGTGACCAGCCGATGGCGATGTGCGGGGCGGTCGAGTGGTGATGAGGTGACCAACCGATGGCGACGCGCGGGACAGCCGAGTGGTGATGAGGTGACCAACCGATGGCGATGTACGGGGCGGCCGAGTGGTGATGAGGTGACCAACCGAGTGATGCCGTGCGGGGCGGCCGAGTGAAGTAGACCGTCCCTCGGAATTACGATGCATGGGGCGTCCGAGTAAAGTAGACGCGCCCGTGGAGTGGTGATGCGCGGGGCGTCCGAGTGATGTAGACGCATCCCGCGGAGTGGCGACGCACTGGGCATCCGAGTGATGTAGACGCCTCCCGCGGCGTGGCGATGCACGGGGCGACCAAGTGATGAAGACGCGTGCCGCGGAATGACGATGCGCGGGGCGTCCGAGTGATGAAGACGCATTCAGCAGAGTGGTGACGCACGAGGCATTCGGGTTATTTAGACGCGTCTCGCGAAGTGTCGATGCGCGGGGGCGTCCGAATGAAGTAAACGCGTGCCGTGGAGTGGCAACGCACGGGACGTTCTAGTAATGTAGACGCGTTCAGCTGATGATGAAGCACATGGTGGTCGAGTGAACCTTCATGGGAAGGTTGAGTCAGAGGAAGCAGTAAGTCGCAGTCGAGGGTCGCCTTGACCGGTCGCTGCGATCACTGAAGGAGACGAATCCACGAGTGTGTTCGCCGCATGTAGTCGAGCCGCAGACGAGTTGATTGCAGTGGTCATGGTCGTTGCTGTGGAGGACCGGTCGAGTGAACCCAGCAACCTCACGGCCGAGTGAGCCCTGTCCGAGCGGACGCCTCATCCAAGTGCTGCCGCCCGTCCGAGTGAACCGCAGCTAGGCTGGGATCCAGTCGTTGCGGAGCTGGCTAGGCAAGCCGACGTGGAGGGCCGAGCTCGGAGGCGCTGGTGAGGTTTGGCGTGGACGTGCTCATGAGCACCCGAGTGCTGCTCCCTTCGCTAGAGGTGGGCAAGTCCATCTGGCTTGTAGGCGGACAGGATCTACCTGGCATTGACTTGCAGATCAGGGCCGAGCAGAGGGACGCCTTCCTTCTCCAAAACGTACCAATATTAGCAATTAATGCCTAATAATTAGGTGTAATTGCTTGACAAGCCAACACATGGAAGGAGTTGCCCACATCCAAAGCCCGTAGGCGGAACTTGCATGCAAGAGGCATTAATGAGTGCTAATTAAGCAAGGATTAAAGACAATTCTGCATGCAATGGGAGTTTCCTTTTCCCATGGATTTATTTCCCACTGCATGCAGAGGCAGCCTGGAGGAGAGCCCCGCTGCGGCGGAGACTGCCAGTCCGGCTGGAATCGGTCAGCAGCTGAGGGGTGGCGACGAGGTCGACGAGCGGCTGGCCGCAGCCTAGGGGAGACGGGGCCGGCGCTGCCAAGGGACAGATCAACGCGGGCACTGGTGGCCGCGTTTCACTGCTTGGGGAGGCGGAGCTGTGCACCGGCCGCAGTCGCGTTTTGATGCCTGCGGAGCTGGGTCGATTTCCGGTAGCCGGGCCTTGTCCTCGAGGAGCCGGGTCGACCGTCGATCGTCGTGCTTCGTCGGCCGAGGAACCAGGCCAAGCGTTAACGGCTGTGCATGTGTCGGCGCTCGGCGACGACGTTCGTAGATGAGGCCGAAGATGACGATGGGCGGACAGCGGGGCTTCATCGTCCTGGTGCCGATCGACCAATCGGTTTAAAGGGAGGCGTCATTTTGTATGAGCTCGTGTGCATACAGAAGAGGAACAAACAATTGTTAGATCAATGGTTGATTGTAAAGAGGACAAGTTGAGATGAGCAACTCCCTGGTCTGCAGAAACTAATCTCTTGCTAGCGATTGAAGAAAAAACCATCTGCATCATGGCTCGATAGACGCCATGCCCCACGGTGGGCACCAACTGTCGTGGGAACGATTCCGACAATAAGAGAGGGGTAGGATAAATGAGCATTATCTATCGAGATGCAAATGGGTGACACGTGGTTTTAGCGAGTTTAGGCCTCTCACGGTGGAGATAACAACCCTACGTCTCATGCTCCGAGTCTCATGCTCCGAAGAGGCTTTTTTTATCTGAGTCTGTATCCAAAGATTACAATGTATGTGAGAGCGAGGAGAACGGATCCCCATGCCTGATCTAAGTCCGGAGACTAGAGAGGAAGAAGGGAGAGAGGTGGAAGAAAGAGGCCTTGCCTCCAAGTCTAGTGGTGGGGGGTGGCTTATATAGAGTGTGCCACCCCTTCACCTCCTATGTTATAAAGTGGGGTGTTGATGTCATAATGTCAGCCTGCTACTAAGATATGCCTCGAGTGCCTTGTCGACCGTTGGTCTTCGCATATCCGAGTGAGATCAGGTACTCCGAGTGGAATTAGTTCGTCGAGTGAAGTACTATGCTCCGAGTGGTTGTTGCCATCCGAGTGACTTGATGGTCATCCGAGTGAATGGTTTGTCAATATGAAATTTATTTGGACCCACCTGATGTGTGGACCCCATGCTTTAATATATTTTGACCCTTCGTTGGCCTACCTGTTATGTGTGTCCCCAACAAGACTCTCTATCATGAAGATCATGGTGCTACTTTGAAGCACAAGTGCGGCAAAATGCTAGTAACATTGTCCCTTCTCTCTTTTTCTCTCATTTTTTTGTTTCTCTTTTTTGGGCCTTCTCTTTTTTTTGGCCTTTTCTCTATTTTTTTATTTCCTCACATGGGACAATGCTCTAATGATGAAGATCGTCACACTTTTATTTTACTTACAACTCAAAAATTACAACTCGATACTAGAACAAATAAATATGACTCTATGTGAATGCCTCCGGCAGTGTATCGGGATGTGCAATAAATTAAGAGTGACATGTATAAAAAATGATGAACGGTGGCTTTTCCACAAATACGATGTCAACTACATGATCATGCAAAGCAATATGACAATGATGATGTGTGTCATAATAAATGGAACGGTGGAAAGTTGCATATCAATATATCTCGGAATGGTTACGGAAATACCATAATAGGTAGGTATGGTGGCTGTTTTGAGAAATGATATGTGGTGGGTTTATGGTACCAGCGAAAGTTGCACGGTAGTAGAGAGGCTAGCAATGGCGGAAAGGTGAGAGTGCGTATAATCCATGGACTCAGCATTATTCATAAAGAACTCACATACTTATTGCAAAAATCTATTAGTCATTGAAACAAAGTACTACGCCCATACTCCTAGGGGTATAGATTGGTAGAAAAATACCATCGCTCGTCCCCGACCGCCACTCATAAGGAAGACAATAAAAAAAATCTCCTGCTCCAACTTCGTTACATAACGGTTCACCATACGTGCATGCTACGGGACTCACAAACTTTAACACAAGTATTTCTCAAATTCACAACTACTTACTAGCATGACTCTAATATCACCATCTTCATACCTGAAAACAATCATAAGGAATCAAACTTCCCATAGTATTCAATGCACTTTATACAAAATTTTTATTATATCCCTCTTGGATGCCTATCATATTAGGACTAATTTTATAACCAAAGCAAATTACCATGCTATTCTAAAGACTCAAAAAATATAAGTGAAGTACGTGAGTTCATCAATTTCTATAAAATAAAACCATCGCCTTGCTCTAAAAATATATAAGTGAAGCACTAGAGCAAAATTGCCTAGCTCAAAAGATATAAGTGAAGCACATAGAGTATTTTAGTTAATTACGATTCATGTGTGTCTCTCCCAAAAGGTCTGTACAGCAAGGATGATTGTGGCAAACTAAAAAGCAAAGACTCAAATCATACAAGACGCTCCAAGCAAAATATATATCATGTGGTGAATAAAAATATAGCCTCAAGTAAAGTTACCGATAGACGAAGACGAAAGAGGGGATGCCTTCCCGGGGCATCCCCAAGCTTAGGCCCTTTGGCATCCTTGAATATTACCTTGGGGTGCCTTGGGCATCCCCAAGCTTAGGCTCTTGCCACTCCTTATTCCATAGTTCATCAAAATCCTTACCCAAAACTTGAAAACTTCACAACACAAAACTCAACAGAAAATCTCATAAGCCCCGTTAGTATAAGAAAATAAATCACCACTTTTGGTACTGTTGTGAACTCATTCTTTATTTATATTGGTGTAATATCTAATGTATTCCAACTTTTCCATGGTTCATACCCCCCGATACTAGCCATAGATGCATCAAGATAAGCAAACAACACGCGGAAAACAGAATCTGTCAAAAAGCAGAACAGCCTGTAGTAATCTGGATAGTTCGCATACTTATTTAACTCCAAAAATCCTGAAACATTAGGAAGTCCTAGGCAATTTTTATATCAATCTAATATTAAAAATTCAGATTTTTTCAACGCTTTTGTGATTTTTTAAAATTCTGGGACTGAGCGCATAAGTTTCTGGTTTTTCAGCAAGATCAAATCAACTGTTACCGTAAGCTATCCCAAAGGTCTTACTTGGCACAAACACTAATTAAAACATAAAATCACATGTAACCATAGGCTAGATGAAATATTTATTGCAAAACAGAACCTAAAAAGCAAAAAAAAAACCGGGTTGCCTCCCAACAAGTGTTATTGTTTAATGCCCTTAGCTAGGCATAAAACATGAATAGATCTAAGTATTCTCATCTTCGGTATGCAATTATTTTCTCATCAAGTCTTCCAAAACTCGTCTTAGCAATTCTATTCTTTCTTTCATTTCCCTCCTAGTAGATGAACTTAAACCATGAAAGGGACTTTGATTGGTGATCTTAACATTCATAAACCCATAATCGGGATCATCACCGTATATGTCATCATGCAAAATACATAGCTCGTTTTTAACGGGTTCCTTCATCATTTTATTCAACCAATCTCTATTAAACCCTACATAAATTCCCCTAGTTATCCAATCAAACTCCTCAAAGGTTTCAAGATACAAAGATTGAGAGATCTCAGAATGGGGAACTCTTTTCCTAAGAATTTCACTATAAGATTGATAATCCCTAGATTCCAAACTACGCATAGTTTATTTATCATGAAGGATGTCCATAATTGGAGGGTGTTCAACATCCTTTTTATAGAAAGCAAAAATATCCCTAGCTTCTTGGATAATAAAATCAAATCCAAGTATAAGAATAATAGTGGCAATCTTTTTAGCTATAGGATGATTGATTTTAGGAAGTTCATAAAACACTGTTCGCAAAGCAGGATGAAGATGCACAAATTTTGTTTCTAATTTCTCAACAAGCATCACAATAGCATCAACATAACAATTTGTCTCAAGAATAATAGTCCTTTTATTAATAGACAAGGATCCCGTGCAATCAAATAATTCTTGTATAATAATTTTCCCTATAATATTACCATCTCCTATGCGAAACATTTTAGTTCTGTAATTAGGAGGCTTTTTAGCTCCGAGATCCAAAGAGCAAGTTTCAAGATTCTCCTCAAGATTTTCACGATAACATCCCCAGTTTCAGACATGGTGGCGGCAAACGAGCAAACGAAGAAGATGAACGAAAGAGGGGCGAAGAAAAGGCAAAACTTTTCAAAAATCATTTTAGAAGTGGGGGAGAGGAAAACAAGAGGCGAATGGCGAATAATATAACGCGAGGGATGAGAGATTATGAGGGGTACTTGGTATGTCTCGACTTGGCGTAGATCTCCCCGGCAACGGCGCCAGAAATTCTTCCTGCTACCTCTTGAGCTTGCGTTGGTTTTTCCCTTGAAGAGGAAAGGGTGATGCAACAAACTAGAGTAAGTATTTCCCTCAGTTTTGAGAACCAAGGTATCAATCCAGTAGGAGACAACGCGCAAGCCACCAAACACCTGCACAAACAAACACTAACTTGCACCCAACGCGATAAAGGGGTTGTCAATCCCTTCACGGTTATTTGCAACATGAGATCTGATAGAGATGGATAAACTGTAATGTAATATCTTTGTTATTTTTTGTTTATGGAACGGAAAGTAAAATATTGCAAAGAAAGTAAATAGGAAACTTAAATTGTAGATCGGAAACTTATATGATGGGAAGTAGACCAGGGGGCCATCGGTTTCACTAGAGGCTTCTCTCAAGATAGGAAGTATTATAGTGGGTGAACAAATTACCGTCGAGCAATTGATAGAAAAACGCAAAGTTATGATGAAATCTAAGGCAATGATCATGAACATAGGCATCACGTCCGTGTCAAGTAGACCGAAATGATTCTGCATCTAGTACTATTACTCCACACATCGACCGCTATCCAACATGCATCTAGAGTATTAAGTTCACAAAGAATGGAGTAACGCCTTAAGCAAGATGACATGATGTAGAGGAATTAACTCAAGCAATATGATGAAAACCCCATCTTTTTACCCTCGATGGCAACAATACAATACGTGTCGGTTCCCCTTCTATCACTAGGATCGAGTAACACAAGACTGAACCCAAAGCTAAGCACTTCTCCCATTGCAAGAAAAACCAATCTAGGTGGCCAAACCAAATCGATAGTTTGAAGATACTTGCAAATATATCAAATCATGCATAAAAGAATTCAGAGAAGATTCAAATAATATTCATAGACAAGCTGATCATAAAGCCACAATTCATCGGATCTCGGAAAACACACCACAAAAGAGTATTACATCAAATAGATCTCCAAGAACATCAAGGAGACCTTTGTATTGAGAATCAAAGAGAGAGAAGAAGCCATCTAGCTACTAGCTATGGACCCGTAGGTCTATGGTAAACTACTCACGCTTCATCGGAGAGGCAATGGTGTTGATATAGAAGCCCTCCATGATCGAATCCCCCTCCGACAGGATGCCGGAAAAGGCCCCTAGATGGGATCTCACAGGTATAGAAGGTTGCGGGTGTGGAAAAGTGGTTTCGTGGCTCCCATGGAAGTTTTTGGGGTATTTGAGAATATATAGGAGGAAGATATGGGTCAGGGGGTCACCGAGGGGCCCACAAGGTTGGGGGGCACGCCCTACCCCCCTGGGCGCGCCCTCCACCCTTGTGGCCGCGTCGTGGCTCTCATGACTTGCACTCCAAGTCTCCTGGTTGCCTTCTGTTCCAAGAAAAATAATCACAAAAGTTTTATTCTGTTTGGACTCTGTTTGGTATTCCTTTTCTGCGAAACTCTAAAACAAGGAAAAAAATAGGAATTGGCACTGGGCTCTAGGTTAATAGGTTAGTCCTAAAAATCATATAAAATAGCATATTAATGCATATAAAACATCTAAAACAGATAAAATAATAGCATGGAATAATAAAAAACTATAGATACGTTGGATACGTATCACACCCCCATCAATGCACAGGGTGTTAGTGGCCTTCTGAAACTCTTGCTCACTGGTTTCCTCTTCATCCCCTCCTTCACTCTCATCATCACAGGCTTCCTTCTCTCGACCTCTAGCGGGCTTTCCTTGGTTCCAAAAGGGTTTGCCGGGGTGATTTGCTTCACCGCCTCGGCCCTTACCTCCAACAACATTCTGACCCTTTTCCTTGACTCGCTTCTCATACTCTGCTCTCTATCTCTTGACAAGCTGCTCAACCTGATAAAACTCTTGAAGGTCGTGGCCCTTGGTCCGATGAATCTTGCAATACGGCCCGTCACCTTTCCTGGCTTTCTTGGCAGCAGCGGCTTCCCGGCAGTCAGTGCACATGACAGCTTCTTTGTCGAGGGCCTCAGCTTTGGCCTTCTTGCCAGTACTAGGCGTACCGAATCCTTCAACAGTCATCACTGCCTTATCCCTCCGCTTCTTACTACATTTCTTGCTCTTCTTCTAACTAGTTGATTCATCATCATCCTCTGAATCAACATTGGTGCAATCTTCCTCTCCGGGTAACTTTCTTCCCTCCTCCATCCAAGCACACTTATCCACCAATGTGTAGAGCTCCTTCACAGTCTTGGGAAACCGTACGTTCATCTTGGAACGAATCCGGCGATTGCGCACATTGGACTGGAAGGCGGCTATTACGGTTGTCAGATGGATATTTGGGATGTTTCTATGAACTTTGTTGAATCTCTGTAAATACTTACGAAGGGTTTCTCCTTCCTTCTCTTGGAGAAGCTGCAAGTCGCTGGGCCTACCGGGTTCTTGATGACAGTCCGTGAAGGCACCAATGAATTCATGGCACAGGTCAGCCCATGACGAAATGGAGTTCTCCGATAGGTGCATCAACCAAGACCTCGCATTGGACTTGAGGGCCAAAGGGAAGTAGTTGTCAAACACCTTCTCATCTCTTCCCCCGACAGCCTGAACAGCGATGGTGTAGATGCTCAGGAACTCTGCCGGGTCCAGCCTCCCATCATATCTCAGGTATCTCTGGCTTGAATGTGCGAATGGATGGCCAACGGACTTGCCGCAGCTCATGAGTAAAGGCAGGGCAACCAACCTCGAAAGGTAGGCACCCGCCAATACCGAGCGCAGGCTCGTCGACGTAGGGGCCGTAGCACCCATCGGTCTGGCGGAGGTCATCATGGTGTTGCTCGATAACGACATGCATGTCTCCTCTCCGCCTATCCTCCGGGGCTCGTCGTTGGCCTGGATGCGATCGAGGGTCAGAAGAGGCCATCGAGACATCATCGGGGTCTTGATTCTGTTGCGGTTGCGCTGGCTGCCGTGGCGGGGACTGCATCATGTGGATGGCCCCTTCCGTATGGTCAGCAGCATGAGTCGTTGTTGTCGCCTGGGGAGGCTGTGGCAGGCCATCTCGTCGTGATCCCCCTAGCTTCGGCGAGACCGAGCAGACTTTGGATGGTGGCACGCCATTCGTCCATCTGCTAGGCCGCTGGCGGAAACCTCAGTAGCAGTTTAGCCCGAGCCATGGCCTCCGAGGCTGTACTCGGCATGGGTGATGATGAAGTCGATCGCACCGTCGCTCGGCTCCTGACGGTACCAGTGGCGGCAGTGCTGCGCCCCCGCTGCTACTGCGGGGCGACCACCTGGATGGCAGGGGGTGCGGCAAAGGTGCTCGAGGGCCAGCGGCTCCGTCGGGTGCTGCGGCTTGGCCGACCCGTCCCGGGGGAGGTGCACGCATTGTGGCCACGCCCGTGGTGGGAGCGGCCGGAGGGCGGCGATTTGCCTCGGTCCTCGTGCCGTTGCTGCGCCTGTGCCCGTCGGTAGGAGAGAGGGGCGCAGATGGAGTAACCCCTTCACTCGTACCTTGTGGAGCATGGCCGTCGACGTGTTACTGATGCTGCTCTCCTCCGATGTCTCCTGCTCCCGCGTCGGCCGCGAGGGAAGTGGTGACGGCGTCGCCTACTCCGACCACAACCCCAACAGCGTCCACGTCCTCGCGTGTCTCCACACCCCCCGCAGCGTTAGAGGCTACGGGCGGCAGAGCCTTCGAGGTGGATGGGTGAGCCGAAGAACCGGGTTTCTTCTTGGGCGCCATGGTCGACGGCGCCGTCGAAGATGAAGACGATGATGAAGATGACGCGTTGCACACGCCTTCAGGTTCGCACAAGCGAGCCTCCTACCTGGCGCGCCAAAGATGTCGCGGGAAACCACAACCACCTATGGGACCAGAAGGCCCCTTGCTGGTTCGGCAGGGGGACGTCGCGTTGTACAAAGAGCAGACGAGCGTGGGGTAGCACGACAGAGATCACGCAGGCATTTTTACCCAGGTTCGGGCCACCGTGAGGCGTAAAACCCTACTCCTACTTTGGTGGATTGATGGTGGAAAGGTGGTGGTGGAGCGTAGTAAACTTGCCCGGCAGGGGTTGCCTCAGGGCGGCAACGGCTACACGCGTATGGGGGTGTGAGTTATCCAACCTTCTAACCCTTTATACGGTTGCCATGGGCCTCCTTTTATAGATCAAGGGGTTACAACAATGGCAAAGTAGTCATTATGCACTAATAAGATAGCAACCAGTGCTATCATACCTACTCTGCGGGCTGACAGGGCGCATTCAATGCACCACTCAATGTCACATCGTTGGTTGCCCTGCAAGGCTTGCCGGGCCATCTCGCCAGCTGCACGCCTGCTCACTTGACACGTCGCAGGATGGGTGTCATTTGTGGCTATTTCCTGTAGGGAGAGGCTGCCATGTGGCGAATGGCTGCCACTTAGTCACTTTGCGGCTTGACACCGCATTGATCGACGACGTGGGTCTTGGCGGAGTAGTTGGTGAGGTGGTTTTTGCCTCCATGAGTCCTGGCAGGCCCTGCCGGGACGCCTTGGTTGTCCGCTTCTGGGTGTGGCCTCGCCCTTTGTCGGGCTCGCCTGCCCGGCAAGGGAGGCCTTTCTCTTGATGGTATCTTGCTTCTCTGGCTTGATCTTGGTCCCTCTAATCTGCATGTTGGTCCTTCGAGTCTCTCGGTTCCTTGTACTCGTTGGTGCTTCAATCTTGTTCCCGTGCATGTGCATAGTCTGGGCAAGAGACCCAGGGTTTGTTGCACTGACAACAATATATCTCGGAAGGGCTATGGAAAGGCCATAATAGGTAGGTATGGTGGCTGTTTTGATAAAGATATAAGGAGGCTTATGTGTGATAGAGCGTATCATATCACGGGGTTTGGATGCACCAGCGAAGTTTGCACCACATCTCAAGGTGAGTAAGGGCAATGCACGATACCGAAGAGGCTAGCAAACTGCGAAAAGGTGAGTGTGTGTATAATCCATGGACTCACACTAATCATAAAGTACTCACATACTTATTGCAAAAGTTCATTAGCCCTCAGAAAAGTAATACTACACATGCCCCTAGGGGGATAGATTGGTAGGAAAAGACCATCACTCGTCCCCGACCTCCACTCATAAGGAAGACAATCAATAATAAATCATGCTCCAACTTCTTAGCATAATGAGGGACTATACGTGCATGCATGCTTCGGGAATCACAAACCTTAACATCAATATTCTTACTAAACCACAATTATTCGGTAGCACAACCCGCATATTACCACCTTTATATCGCAAAACTATTGTAAGGAATCAAACATATCATATTTAGTGATCCACATGAAAGTTTTTATTATATCTCTCTTGAATACCTATCATTAGGACCAAAATCATAACTTGTACTAATTGCCATTACTATTATCAACTCCCAAAAAGATATAATTGAAGCATGAGAGTGCAACTATTTCTTTAAAATATAACCACCATTGTGCTCTAAAAGATTTAAATGAAGCACCAGAGCAACTGCCTAGCTCAAAAGATATTAGTGAAGCACATAGAGTATTCTAACAAATCATGAATAATGTGTGTTCCTCTCAAAAATGTGTGTCTAGAAAATATGATTGTGACAAACTAAAAATCAAACAAAGCAAAGACTCATATAATACATGACGCTCCAAGCAAAACCCATATCATGTGATGAATAAAAATATAGTTGCAAGTAAAATTACCGATAGTTGGTAGAAGAAAGAGGGGATGCCTTCCGGGGCATCCCCAAGCTTAGTTGCTTGGGAGTCCTTGAATATTACCTTGGGGTACCTTGGGCATCCCCAAGCTTAGGCTCTCGCCACTACTTATTCCTTCATCCATCGTGATCTCACCCAAAACTGGAAAACTTGAGCACACAAAACTCAACAAAAACCTTCGTGAGATCCATTAGTATAACAAAGAAAATCACCATTTTAGGTACTACTATATACCCATTCTTATTTAATTATTGCATTATACATGCTGTATTCTAACTTCTTCATGGCTTATACCCCGATACAATCCATAGTTTCATCAAAACAAGCAAACAATTCGACAAAAGCAGAAACTGTCAAAAAGAGAATGGTCTGTAGTAATTTGAATAATGACCATACTTCTATAACTCAAAAAATTCTGAAAAATTAGGCCAACGTGGGAAATTTGTATATCAATCATGTGTAAAAAGTTCAGAATTTTTCCATGTTCTAGAAATTTTTGATGATTCTACTACTGGACGCAAAAGTTTCTGTTTTCGAAGAGAATCAAATCAACTATCATCCAAATCATCCCAAAGGCTTTACTTGGCACAAACACTAACTAAAACACAAAAAACACAAACATAACAGTAGCATAATTGTGTGCACACAAAAAAATAGAAAAAAATAACTATTGGGTTGTCTCCCAACAAGCTCTTTCTTTATAGCCATTAAGATAGGCTTGAGATTTTATTGATGCTCACATGAAAGATAATAATTCAAACACAAAGAGAGAATCATAAAACATGTGACAAACACATTTAAGTCTAACATACTTCCTATGCACAAGAATTTTATAAGCAAACAAATTATCAAGACAAGAAATATATAGCATATGCGAAGGAGAGGAATAAAACATTGACAATCTCAACATAACGGAGGTAATTTAGTAGCATGAAAATTTATACAACCATATTTTCCTCTCTCATAATAATTACATGTAAGATCATAATCAAATTCAACAATATATCTATCATATAAAATTTTATCTTCATGATCCACATGCATAATTTTTTATAATATTCCAAGATAGTGGGATTAACATCTACTAAGTCATGACCTCTCCAAACCCACTTTTATCAAAAAATTCATAAGATTGAACACTCTCCAAATATGAGGGATTATTTTTAGCTAAAGTTGACACTCTTCCAAACACACTTTCAATATTATCGCAAACATATTCATCATGAGGTTTAAATAAATTTTCAAGATCATAAGAATCATTATCACCCCAATCATGATCATTGCAATAAGTAGTTAGCATAACAAAATCATAATCCCCAAGATTGGGGTTTTGTATATCATTAACACAACTGACATCAATAGAATTTATAATAATATCATTGCAACCATGCTTTTCATTCAAGGAGCTATCCTTAATCACCTTATAAATTTCATCTTTTAACACTTCATCACATTTTTTAGATTCACGACCTTCGAAACTTCATAAAGATAATATAGTGCACTGAACTCACTAGCAATTGGTTCATCATAATTGGATCTTTTGAAAAGATTAGCAAGAGGATGAGGATCCATCTTAATTTTTCTTATTTATTTTTCTGTTTTCGGGAGTTGACATGAAGGCAAAAAGCAAGCAAGCAAGCAAAAAGGCAAATGGAAAATATTTTGTTTTTTTTTGTGAATTTTTTTGGAAGTGGGGGAGATGAAAACGAGAGGCAAGTGTCCAATAATGTAAATGCAAGGAGATGAAAGTTTATGTGATGGTACTTGATAGATGTTGATGATGTCTCCCCGAAAACAGCGCCAGAAATTCTTCTTGCTACTTGTAGGCTGCATTGGGATTTCCTCAAAGAGGAGACGATGATGTAGTACAATAGAGATAAGTATTTCCCTCAGTTAATAACCAACATTATCAATCCGGTAGGAGAACCATGCAACACCTCGTTAACAGTACCTGCACACAAAATAACAAATACTTGCACCCAACACGAACAAGGGGTTGTCAATCCCTCGACGGTTAATTGCAAAGATCAAATTTTGTAGTGATAAATAGATAGATAAAATACAAAATAAAATAAAGTAAAGAAAAATTGCATAGGGTATTTTTGGATTTTAATATATGATAAAAGTAGACCCCGGGGCCATAGTTTTCACTAGAGGCTTCTCTCTTGAAAATAGCATACGGTGGGTAAACAAATTAATGTTGGGCAATTGATAGAAAAGCAAATATTCATGACGATATTCAAGGCAATCATCATGTATATAGGCATCACGTCCGAGACAAGTAGACTAACTCCTTCCTGCATCTAGTACTATTACTCCACACATCGACCGCTATCCAGAAGGCATCTAGAATATTAATTTCATAAAGAACGGAGTAACGCCTTAAGGAACATGACATGATATAGACAAAGTAAACTCACGCATGAATAAACCCCATCTTTTTATCCTTAATGGCAACAATACAAATACATGTCTTGTCCCTTTCTTTCACTGGGATATAGATCACCGCAAGATTGAACCCATCTCAAAGCATCTCTCCCATTGCAAGAAAAATCAATCTAGTTGGCCAAACCAAATGAAAGCTATAATAATCATGCATAAAAGAGTTCAGAGAAGACTCAAATGTTACTCATGGATAATCTGACCATAAACTCACAATTTATCAGACCCCAACAAACACACCGCAAAAAGTGATTACATCAAATAGAACTCCAAGAGCATCGAGGAGAACATTGTATTGAAGATCAAAGAGATAGAGGAAGATATCTAGCTACTAACTATGGACCCGTAGGTATGTGGTAAACTACTCACACATTGTCAGAAAGGTAGCAAGGTTGATGTAGAGCCCCTCCATGGTTGATTAGCCCACCAGGAGAGTACCGGAAATGGCCTCTGGATGGGATCTCTCAAGAACAAAAGCTTGTGGTGGTGGAAGTATGCCAGGTGGCTCTATGTTGGTTTCCTGCTTTTAGAGAATCTATAAAGGCGGAATTAGGTCAAATGGACGCTTGTGGGCCCAACAAGCCACCAGGGCGCGCCCTGGTGCCTCAGGGGCACCTCCTTCATCTTCTGGCCCTCGTCAAAGCTTACAAGGTTTCTTTTGTCCGGAAAAAAATCTCCAAAAAGTTTCATGGCATTTGGACTTCAATTGATACTGATATTCTGGAAAACCAAAAACAAGCAAAAAAACAACAACTGGTACTTGGCACTAAGTTAATAGGTTAGACCCAAAAATGATATTTAATGGCATATAAATGCATATAAAACATCCAAGATTGATACTATAATAGCATGGAACAATAAAAAATTATAGATATGTTGGAGACGTGTCATAATATCACATACATGTGGCACTGTCATCTTGGTCATATAGGAAAGAATATATGCAAAAGCTTCATAAAGATGGAGTGTTGAGATCATTTGATTTTGAATCAATTGAAACATGTGAAGCTTGTGTGATGGGTAAAATGACTAAAACGTTGTTTACTGGTCATCCAGAATGGGCGCTCGAATTATTGGATATAATACATAGTGATTTATGTGGTCCAATGAGTATACCGGCGCGTGATGAATACTTATACTTTGTTTATAGAAAATAAGATTGACCTCAGAGCGGACAAATGTTACTTTGTAGGTTATCTCAAAGAAACAACTGGGTATTCCTTCTACCAAAAGTCCAAATACAAAGTGTTTGCCGCTAAGAATGGACACTTTCTTGGGAAGGAGTTTCTCACTAAAGAAGTAAGTGGGAGGGAAATACAACTCGATGAGATTACTGAATCTCCAAGAGTGAGGGCTAACGAAACATAATCTGTTCCAGAGGTTGTCTAGACAACTGAACCAGAAGTTACTACACCAGTTGTAGAAACTCCAGTTAAGACTGTAACTAAATCACGTAGGTCAGGGAGAGTTATTGAACCTCCTGAGTGGTTTCACACTGAAATATTCATCTTAAAAGAAGATGAACCTGCACATTACAAGGAAGCAATGGCGGCACCCAGCTCAAAAGAATGGCTCAAAGCCATGCAATTCGAAATGGAGTCCATGTACGAGAATCAAGTTTGGAACTTGGTTGATCCTCTAGAGGGTGTAAAACCTATACAATGTAAATGGATATTCAAAATAAAAATATATGCGGATGGTAATCCCACCATCTACAAAGCAAGGCTAGTTGCAAAAGGGTTTTCGCAAGTTCAGGGAGTTGATTATGATGAAACTTTCTCTCCAATAGCAATGCTAAAGTCTGTATGGATTATGATGGCTATAGCTGCATATTTCGATTACGAGATATGGCAGGTGGATATCAAAACTGCTTTCCTAAATAGAAATTTAAAATAGGATGTATACATGATAAAACTAGAAGGTTTTATCGATAAGGATGCCAAAAAGGTGTGCGAGCTTCAAAGATCTATCTATGGTTCTAAGCAAGCATCAAGGAGCTGGAATCAATATTTTGATGAACTAGTAAAAGAGTTTGGCTTCATTAAAAGTGATGAAGAAGCTTGTGCATACAATAAGTTAGTGGGAATTCTATAGCATTTCTAATACTATATGTAGATGACATATTATTGATGGGGAATGGTACTAAGTATCTTGGCACAATAAAAGACTACTTAAAGAGTGTGTTTTTGATACGTCTCCAATGTATCTATATTTTTGATTGTTCCATGCTATTATATTATCTGTTTTGGATGTTTTATATGCATTAATATGCTATTTTATATTACTTTTGGGACTAATGTATTAACCTAGAGCCCAATGTTAGTTTCTTTTTTTCCTTGTTTTTGACTTTTACAGAAAAGGAACATCAAACGATGTTCAAACGGAATAAAACTTTACGGTAATTCTTCTTGGACCAAAAGAAACCCACGAGACTTGGAGATGAGGCCAGAAGACCCACAAGGAGGCCACAAGCTGTGGGGGCGCGCCCACCTGGCTTGTGGGCCCCTCATAGAACGTCTTGACCTAATCTCAGCACTATAAATCCTCAAATATTCCCCCTACACCAGAGGGGACACCAAAAATACTTTTCCGTGGTCGCAAGCCTCTGTTCCCATGAGATCCCATCCTGGGGCCTTTTTCAGCACTCCGCCGAAGGGGGATTCGATCATGGAGGGCTTCTACATCAACCTTGATGCCCTTTTGATGATGCGTGAGTAGTTTACCATGGACCTAAGGGTCCATAGCTAGTTCTTCTCTCTCTTTGATCTTTAATACAATGTTCTCCTCAATGTTCTTAGAGTTCTATTTGATGTAATCTTCTTTTGCGGTGTGTTTGTTGAGATCCGATGAATTGTGGATTTATGGTCAGATTATCTATGAATATAATTTGAGTCTGCTTTGAACTCTTTTTTGCATGATTAAGATATATATGTATTTCTCTTTGAACTATTGGTTCGGTTTGGCCAACAAGATTGGTTTTTCTTGCTATCGGTGTCAAAACTGGCAGATCTCGAGTAGGGGGGCCCAAGCTGTGAGTCTAAGGATCAATGGTAACAAGGGACAATGGGGAAACGATGTTTACCCAGGTTCGGGCCCTCTTAAAGGAGGTAAAGCCCTATGTCCTGCTTGATTGTATTCGATGAGTATAGGGGTTAAAAGAGTTGATCTACCTCGAGATCGTTATGGCTAAACCCTAGCAGTCTAGCCTATGATTATTCTGATAGCCTCTACGGACTAAACCCTCCGGTTTATATACACACCAGAGGGGCCTAGGGTTGTATAGAGTTGGTTTGCAGAGGAAGGAAATAGTACATCCGGACACCAAACTTCCCGTCCATGCATATAGGAGTCCTACCCAGACATGGGGGATAGTCTTCTGCTTTATCTTCACGGCCCATCAGTCCGGCCCATATCGAATAGACCAGACACCCGAGGACCCCCTAATCCAGGAATCCCTCAGTAGCCCCCGAACTTGCCTTCAATGACGATGTTGTATCCGGCTTATGTCTTCGGCTTTGCAAGGCGGGTTCTTCATCATACTCCGGATTGACGACAACCCGATTTTGACCTCCACGTTCTGCCTTTACGATTTCTTCCTGTCATCGCCTCGATTTCCACGCGCCGGGCGAACGAGCGGTCCATGATTTTTTACAAATAAACCCCTTATCACGCAAGGGCGACATCTATATAAGGAGGTAAGATCTCCTAATGCCATCCCATATTGTGCAAAGAGCATCAGAACAAACCACGAAGAAAAACTTCAAAACATGGCGAGCGCTCCCTGCTCTTCCTCGCGCCCTCATGGCCCTCAAGCGGGTGAGTGGTGAAGCTGCTCAGTGTCTCACCTCCAGCTGAATCGACTTCAGACATAGGGATATCTCCCTCCCATAGATCTAGTCTTCGTGCAGGCGGGATTGGCCTGGATTGGCAATGATGTGCTAGGAGAATTTCCCCAACCCCAACAAGGAGGAGAGGGTGTGCTTCATCTCGTTTCTTCTAAGGATTTCCCGATCCACCCCTTCCTTAGAGGTCTATTAGAATTCTACAGGATCTAGCTGCACAACCTCACACTAGGTTCGATCCTGCACATTTCGGGTTTTGTCGCTCTCTGGTCTATGCGAACTGATCTTAGGGTGCGAGGCTCATTTCGAACTATGGAGAAAGTTCTTTCGCCTTGACCCTCGTCATCGAGGGGGTTCTATATTTAAAGTGGGCAGCGCCGAAGTATGGCGCATAGCCGGATCAGGTGACCTCGTCGGAACTCCCAAGAAGGCATCCGAAGAATGGACTTTGGAATGGTTTTATATTGGGGATGTTCCCTTCCGGACCCAGTTCAACATGGACTTCCCAAATTCTCTAGTGCTCCTTTGAAGAAACGCTTCAATTGGCGCCCCGGAGTCCCAAGCAAGAAGACAGTGCGGAAGTAATGAGGTTGGTCAGCAAGGTCAGGTTACTTGCTCATTCCGAACTCTTGATAATCGAAGTCATGGCCATCACGATAAAGCGATGCATCCAACCCCTTCATTCTAGAGTGACCCCTTTATGGTGTTATGACGGGAAGGTCGACGCATCTCGTTATAAGCACGAGGGCCCGGATACCCCAGCCGCTCTGGCCGCCATTCTGGCAGATCTTTATAAAGGGGAGAAAGAAGAATTCACCTGTTTAAATTGTCGGGAAGGTTTCTCCATGTATAACCCAACTGAATGGGTAAGTTTTTTGATTATCAGCGTTGTCCTACCTCATTATCGAGGCATGTAATCAAATTGTTCAGGTCGTCTCAGAACATACATGGAGGAAGGTAGTCAAAAATGTTCACTGCCCCTCCCCACAGCCAGAGGACTATGCTCGCAACAAAGACCCGGCTTCTGCGAGGATCCGGATATATTCATAGAGTTTGATGATGGAGTCTTTTATCAGGCGAGCCTTGACGGCTCGGAAGTGTCCATTATGGCCAACTACCCCAGCCTTCTCCCTTTCTCCAAGGTAAGTACTCAAAAATCATCCTAAAAAAAGGGAGCCACCCACTTGCATCTCACCCATTACACTGAATCGTGCTTCATAGGATTGGCCCTCAATGAGCCGCACTCCATCGAGGGCAGCCTCTAGGAAGGCAACATCTATGCAGGGTGGGCCTTCAAAGAGAAAGGAAACCGAGAGCGCTGTCGAGGCCCCTCCTTCATCAAAGAGGTATAAATTTTAACATGTGCCTAGGCATAAGACCATATTGTCATATTCCTCCTCCCATTTTATTTCAGGAGGAGCACATGGCGAACCGTGTCCAAAGTCCTAGGTAGCCGATCATCAGCTAATCCGGCACCGGGCTCATCAACCAGGACGAGAGCCCATACGGAGGCCATGCCAACTCATCCACCTCATGAGGATTCAGATGATGTATCCATCACAAATTCTGAAGTGGAGAGCGTGATGAATTATCGACGACTGAAAGAAACCATGCGTGCTCTAGTTTTTACTGAGGAGGAATTTACTGCCCTCAGCACCGTGGATGCATATATCCGAGCCACCCGGGACGGACTTGCTGGAGTTGCCCACCTGTTTTCAAAAGATATGCAGGTAATGGTTTGTGTAAATTTAATAGATATATGCCAGTAGCCCCTAAGACTTGAAGCGTTTTAGATCAACCGATTTAACGATCATTATGACCGCAAGTTCTCAAAGAGAAGAACAACACGCTGTAACAGGAGCTTGAAATGAGTCAGACAAATCAAGATGCCGCCACCACAGAGTTAGAGGAAATTAAGAAAGTCATGATGACCAGTCATCAGAAAAACAAACTAGAGGAGGAAAAGGATAAGCAAGCCGAAGAGATAAAGAGCTTAAAGTCTCAATTATCGGACGCACAAAAAGAGAATAAAAAGTTGAAAGGCGGCATATTCGGTATGAACTTTGAACCATCCAAGGGACTCATATTATCCCATAATTTGGAGTGTTATAATGTTGTTCTTGCAGGTCTGTTAACCGGGCGGCATGAAGAAGAAGTATCCGGATTTCAAGACGACATTCTAAAAGAGTTGTCTGTAGTGCATGAGCGGGCCTGAAAAGCCATGAGAACTATGGCCAAGGCCTTATGGCCATCCGATGGCCTCCAAAAAGTATGGAGGGGTTGGCGAACCTGTTCAAAGGTGCTCGGCGCCATTTTGAGCTATGTAAGGCGTTAGCATGCCGGGAAGGTGCACAAAAGGCATGGGCGATGGTGAAAACGCGCTACACCGGGCTCGATCCGAATCATATGGACCGAGTTGGACCTCAGGGACCGGATGTAGAAGATATTCCCATGAACTTGGTATATGGTCAAGTGATGATAGCTGCAAAATATTCGCAAGAAGACAGTAGCTTAATTAGTCTTATATATGACATAGAAAAAGAGTAGTCGTTCGATTCAATGTATCAATGTACTTTATCATCGAACTTATCTCCAACCGAACTTGTAAAAATTTGTCATCGCAGTCCTTCGGCTTCAACCTCCGAACCAAGAAGTTGGAGTGTTTCCGGATACCAAGTTGGAATGTAATAAACATCATTATGTCCGGATACCAGGCAATCCGGTCATATTGCTCAAACAGACAACATTTGTTCAGGGAGTTATGTTATATTACTATTTAACGTAAGAAACTTCTTTCAGGGAAAATAGTTCCTTTAAGGGTTCCTTTCCGTGGGTTGGCATGCCTAATTATGCATGCCTAGGCTTTGATCCGAAAGATAGGATTACGGGCAACCTATCCCTTATTTGTTAGAAGAATTACATAAATGTAAATAATCTGTCGTTGCTTGTCGACCAATTATTCCCTTAAGAACACTAGCTTTCGGCTTCACCCGTCTAAGGTACAGATCCGGATTACCCGGTTGTAGCAATCGCAGAGGTACTCCCTTTACACCCTAGCCAAACAATCGGGAGCATAGGGTGTAAACACAGGAGCGAGGCAACCCAGACTGGCAAAAACTTAAGTCATAGAGGTGCATATAATGGCAGAAGATGTATAGAACTAACGACGTAAGCAATGTAAGCAACAAGCTTTTTATAATAAGCTTCGTCAAAGAAGCCCCCAATTATAGTGGGGTGTATATATTTAAAGATGTGTAACCCTAATAGTTCGGTTGATCCAAACATACCCTGGGATATAAAAAGGCAAAAATAAAAAAGGAGAGGAGAAAAAAGAAACCTAGTCAAAAAATAAAAAGGATGCGACTGAACTATCCGTAGAATCATCGGAGCCGAGCAGCGTTCCATGGATTCGGCTCAAGGCGATTGTCCGCTGCATTCTGAAGGTGATAGGCTCCTCCTGTGATAACTTCATCTATGATGAAGGCCCCCTCCCATCTTGGTTTGAGCTTATTCATGGTGCCTTTCATAAAATGCTTGCTAAGTATGATGGTAATCATAGAATTGCATCTCCATATCACCCACAGACCAGTGGTCATGTAGAACTGAGTAATAGAGAGATCAAGTTAATTTTGCAAAAGACTATTAATAGATCTAGAAAGAATTGGTCCAAGAAACTTGATGATGCATTATGGGCTTATAGAACTGCATATAAAAATCCTATGGGAATGTCTCCATATAAAATGGTTTATGGAAAATCATGTCACTTACCTCTCGAACTCGAACATAAGGCATATTGGGCCATTAAAGAGCTCAATTATGACTTCAAACTTGCCGATGAGAAGAGGCTATTTGACATTACCTCACTTGATGAATGGAGAACCTAGGCCTATGAGAATGCTAAACTATTTAAAGAAAAAGTTAAAAGATGGCATGACAAAAGGATACAAAAGCGTGAGTTTAATGTAGGTGACTATGTGTTGCTATTCAACTCCCGTTTAAGATTTTTTGTAGGAAAACTTCTCCCTAAATGGGAAGGGCCTTACGTTATCGAGGAGGTCTATCGTTCCAGTGCCATAAAAATCAACAACTTTGAAGGCAAAAGTCCGAAGGTGGTAAACGGTCAAAGAATCAAACATTATATCTCAGGTAATCCTATTAATGTTGAAACTAATGTTACTGACTCCGTGACCCCGGAGGAGTACATAAGGGACACTTTCCAGAACGTTTCAGACTCTGAAAAGGAATAGGTATGTGGTACGGTAAGTAAACCGACTCCAAAACAGTTCTAATGGTAATTTTTCTCCGTTTTGGAATATTTAAGAAAAAATAAAAGTAAGAAGTAGTCCGGGAAGGACACGAGGCATCCACGAGGGTGGAGGGCGCGCCCTACCCCCTGGGCGCGCCCCCTGCCTCGTGGGCACCTCGTGTGCCCTCTGGACTCTGTTTTCCTATAGGATACTTCTTTTGGTCGGTAAAAATTCATTATATAATCTCCCGAAGGTTTTGACCACCATACCATGCAAATATCCTCTGTCTTTGTTTCGAGCTGTTTTCTGCCAGAGTTGTCAAAGGCCAGGCATCATGTCGTCCCCCTCCTCCAACGATGAGGGCAACGATGCTTGCCTAATGAAGATAGAGCTGAAGAGACAAGGACCTGGGGAGATCAACAAGAATGATGGGATCAAGAAGGCCATGGAGGACCAAGCTCCGGCAACCAAAGACGAAGACATCCTCCAACCTCATCACAATCTTCTTACCCCAACGGAGATTGAAGCCTTCAAGATGATTGAGTTAGCTCGCATACAAAATAAGTATCTCACTCGTGAAAATATTTTGTTGAAGGAGCATATCACCGCACTCAAGGGCATTATCCACAAATTGGAGGATCTCCTACGCTTGATGTGCGACTATCCATCATCACCACCATCTTCTTCACCAGCATAGGGGAACTGAGTATCTCGTATGGGCACTCCCCTTGGCAACTGCCAAGCTTGGAGGAGGTGCCCCGGTATCGTATCACCATCACACTCCTATCTTTACCGTTTTTCTTAGTTCGGTCCTTTTGGTAATATCTTGATCTAGTGGAACAAAGTTTAGTATGATCTAGTTTTGAGTTTTGCTTTATGATCTCTCTATGTAATTGAGTCCGTGCACTACTAGGGAAAAGCTTATACACAGACGCTTACTAGCAGCGCGGGTTTATACCCCTCGCTACTGCTACTTACCAGTAGCGCGGGTTTTTAACCCTCGCTACTACTAAGTTTATAGCAGTAGCGCTGGTTTTTAACCCTCGCTACTACTAAGTGGTCTCTACCGTGCCCCCCGGGACATGCCATAGTAGTAGCGCGGATTTTTAACCCTCGCTACTACTAAGTTGATAGTAGTAGCGCTGGTTTTTAACCCTCGCTACTACTAAGCGGTCTCTACCGTGCCCCTGGGCCATGCCATAGTAGTAGCGAGGGTTATAAACCCGCGCTACTACTAAGTTTTTAACCCTCGCTACTACTAAGAGGTCTCAACCGTGCCCCTCCGGGACATGCCATAGTAGTAGCGAGGGGTAAAAACCCTCGCTGCTACTAAAGGTCCCATTTTGAAACTCTACTCCCCCCCCCCCGTGGATCGCCTTTTCGGTTTTGTAAAAAGCAAAAGAAAATGATAAAAACTTCAAAAATTAAAATCCTTCGAGATGTAGTTATGTACATAACTACTAGTTAGGAAAATTTAAAAACTTAAATTTGGACATGTTTTGCAAAAAGTGTAGGGAAAATGTAAAACGGCTATAACTTTTGCATACAATGTCAGAAAAAATGTATAATATATCAAAATGTTCAGCACGAAAATACGCATCCGATGGAGACCGCCTATGGCTTGTTTGCAAACTTTTAGAATCCTCAAATTCTAGAAGGAAAAAAAGTTATGCTCCAATTTCAGTTTTTTTTAATTTTGGTCAAATCAGGTCAAACTGTGGTCAAACTACTTATTCAAGAAGTATTAGTGTTACTAAATAATTATTCAAGAATATTAATGTTACTAAATAATTATTTCAGTTTTTTGGAATTTTGGTCAAATCTGGTCAAACTGTAGTCAAAATGTGGTCAAACTACTTATTCAAGAAATATTAGTGTTACTAAATAATTATTGTTTTTTAGAACAATAGTTTTAAACTCAAAAAGTGAAATGTGTGACTTCATGCTCAAGCTAAACTCCCGAGGGTTAATAGGATTGACATCTTACTATTGTCAGGAAAACAACAAGTGCAGACTTGGAATCGAGGGAGAATAGAAACCAGAAGTTAAGCGTGCTCAGGCTGGAGTAGTGAGAGGATGGGTGACCGTCTGGGAAGTTAGATGATTTGGAATGATGAGGGGTGATTAGAGATTAAATTGAGCAGCGATGAGGGGTGATTAGAGATTAGAGGTTAAAATAATTCAGAAATTTGAAAATTCGGGGAAAAAGATCGAAAATAAATTCAATTTTATTTTTCAAAGCACGGGTTAGTAGTAGCGCGGGTTTTTACCCACACTACTACTAACGGTTGTAGTTGCAGTGCGGGTAGCACCCGCGCTACTGCTATACGTTAGCTGTAGCACCTTATTAGTAGCGCCGGCCCCGCGCTACTAATAGGCCCAAAACCCGCGCTGCTGCTAGGCTTTTCCCTAGTAGTGGTGAGCTATATATAATAAAGATTAGTGTTGAGTCAAGGGCTTGATTATCCTGCTATGATCTTGAGGGAATAAAAGAGAAAGAATAAAAAGAAATAAAGAGATCATATTGATCTTATGGAGAGTAATGACTTCACATATAAAGAGTATGATGAATAAAAGTTGTTGAGGGTTGACAAACATAGTTTTGGTCATAGTTGCAATTAATAGGAAGTAATAAAGAAAGAGAGGTTTTCACATATAAATATACTATCTTGGACATCTTTTATGATTGTGAGCACTCATTAAAATATGACATGCTAAAAAGTTGATGTTGGACAAAAAAGATGAAAGGATCGAGAAGAGGTGTCTAGAGGGGGGGGGGGGGTGATTAGACACTAAGTGCCAAAAGTTGCAGTTTTTAATATTCTTAAGTTTAGGTGGAGTTTAGGCACAAGTTTAACAAACACAATACATATCAAGCAAGCATGCAATGAGTATATGAGCAGCGGAAACTAAAGCATGCAACTTGCAAGAATGTAAAGGGAAGGGTTTGGAGTATTCAAACGCAATGGGAGACACAGATGTTTTTGGCGTGGTTTCGATAGGTGGTGCTATCGTACATCCACGTTGATGGAGACTTCAACCCACGGAGGGTAACGGTTGCGCGAGTCCACGAAGGGCTCCACCCACGAAGGGTCCACGAAGAAGCAACCTTGTCTATTCCATGGCGGTCGTCGCCCACGAAGGACTTGCCTCACTAGCGGTAGATCTTCATGAAGTAGGCGATCTCCTTTCCCTTACAAACTCCTTGGTTCAACTCCACAATCTTGTCGGAGGCTCCCAAGTGACACCTAGCCAATCTAGGAGACACCACTCTCCAAGAAGTAACAAATGGTGTGTTGATGATGAACTCCTTGCTCTTGTGCTTCAAATGATAGTCTCCCCAACACTCAACTCTCTCTCACAGGATCTGGATTTGGTGGAAAGAAGATTTGAGTGGAAAGCAACTTGGGGAAGGCTAGAGATCAAGATTCATATGGTAGGAATGGAATATCTTGACCTCAACACAAGTGTAGGTGGTTCTGTTTCAGAACATGTGTATTGGAAGTGTAGATGTGTTCTGATGGCTTTCTCCATGAATGAAGAGTGGGTGGAGGGGTATATATAGCCTCCACACAAAATCTAACCATTACACACAATCTGCCAAACTCGGTGGGACCGAATGGTTAAACTCGGTCGGACCGATTCAACAAACCTAGTGACCGTTAGGATTTTCGGTGGGACTGAGATGCAACTCGGTAGGACCGATATGGTTAGGGTTAGGGCATAACAAAATCTCGTTGTGACCGATTACACAAACTCGGTGGGACCGATTTTGGTAATAAGCTAGCCAGAGAGTTGGTCAGGCAAACTCGGTGAGACCGATTACACAAACTCGGTTGAACCAATTTTGGTAATAAGCTAACCAGAGAGTTTGCATTGTAATCTCGGTAGTACCGATTGCTCAAACTCGGTGAGACCGATTTTGGCAATGGACATACACAGTGAGATTACAATCCCATCTCGGTGAGACCGAGATCCCTATCGGTGAAACCGATTTTCTAGGGTTTGTGGCAGTGGCTATGACATGTGAAACTCGGTGGCCCCGGATAGAAAGAATCGGTGGGGCCGAGTTTCACTTTTGGTTTAGGTCATATGTGGATGTGGCAAGATAGTTGAGGGTTTTGGAGCATATCACTAAGCACATGAAACAAGAGGCTCATTAAGCAACACCTCATCCCTCCTTGATAGTATTGGCTTTTCCTATAGACTCAATGTGATCTTGGATCACTAAAATATAAAATGTAGAGTCTTGATCTTGAAGCTTGAGCCAATCTTTTGTTCTTAGCATCTTGAAGGGGTTCCACATCCTCTAGTCCATGCCACTCCATTGTTGAATTTATCTAAAACATACTAGGTAAAACCGTTAGTCCAACAAGAGATATGTTGACATTAATTACCAAAACCACCCAGGGAGCACTTGTGCTTTCAGAAGACAACGTAATGGGTTATGTTTTCTTATATCCGAAATAAAGTATATTGTCATGGATCATCCAACATGTTGAGCTTGCCTTTCCCTCTCATGTTAGCCAAATTCTTTGCACCAAGTAGAGATACTACTTGTGCTTCCGAATACCCTTAAACCTGGTTTTGCCATAAGAGTCCACCATACCTATCTATGGATTGAGTAAGATCCTTCAAGTAAGTTGTCATTGTTGCATGCAATAAAAATTGCTCTCTAAATATGTATGATTTATTAGTGTGGAGAAAATAAGCTTTATACGATCTTCTGATGTGGAAGAAATAAAAGTGACAGACTGCATAATAAAGGTCCATATCATAAGTGGCAATATAAAGTGACGTTCTTTCACATTAAGATTTTGTGCATCCAACCATAAAAGCACATGACAACCTCTACTTCCCTCTGCGAAGGGCCTATCTTTTATTCCTGTCTTATACCTTATACAAGAGTCATGGTGATCTTCACCTTTCCTTTTTACACTTTATCCTTTGGCAAGCACATTGTGTTGGAAAGATCCTGATATATATACCCAATTGGATGTAAGTTATCATGAACTATTATTGTTGACATTACTCTTGAGGTAAAAGGTTGGGAGGCAACACTATAAGCCCCTATCTTTCTCTGTGTCCGATTAAAACTCCATACCCATAAGTATTGCGTGAGTGTTAGCAATTGTGAAAGACTAAATGATAGTTGAGTATGTGGACTTGCTGAAAAGCTCTTATATTGACTCTTTCCGATGTTATGATAAATTACAATTGCTTCAATGACCGAGATTATAGTTTGTTGGTTCTCAATGAAGTTTATGATTCATACTTGACATTGTGAATAGTTTGTTACTTTAGCATAAGAAATGATATGACTATATATATATATATATATATATATATATATATATATATATATATATATATATAATATGTTGTTGTTATAAGAATGATCATGATGCCCTCATGTCCGTATTTTATTTTATCGACACCTCTATCTCTAAACATGTGGACATATTTTTTGTTATCGGCTTTCGCTTGAGGACAAGCGAGGTCTAAGCTTGGGGGAGTTGATACGTCCATTTTGCATCATGCTTTTATATCAATATTTATTGCATTATGGGCTGTTATTACACGATATGTCACAATACTTATGCCTTTTCTCTCTTATTTTACAAGGTTTACATGAAGAGGGGGAATGCCGGCAGCTGGAATTCTGGGCTGGAAAAGGAGCAAATATTAGAGACCTATTCTGCACAACTCCAAAAGTCCTGAAACTCCACGGTAATTATTTTTGGAATTAATAAAAAATACTGAGCGAAGAAAGTACCAGAGGGGGGTCACCCACCATCCACGAGGGTGGGGGCGCGCCCTACCCCCTAGGTGCGCCCCCTGCCTCATGGGCCCCTGGCAGGCCTCCGGTGCCCATCTTCTGCTGTATGAAGTCTTTTACCCTGGAAAAAATCATAAGCAAGCTTTCGGGACGAAACTCCGCCGCCACGAGGCGAAACCAATCTAGGGCTCCGACGGAGCTGTTCTGCCAGGGAAACATCCCTCCGGGAGGGGGAAATCATCACCATCGTCATCACCAACGATCCTCTCATCGGAAGGGGGTCAATATCCATCAACATCTTCACCAACACCATCTCCTCTAAAACCCTAGTTCATCTCTTGTATCCAATCTTTGTCCCAAAACCTCAGATTGGTACCTGTGGGTTGCTAGTAGTGTTGATTACTCCTTGTAGTTGATGCTAGTTGGTTCAATTGGTGGAAGATCATATGTTCAGATCCTTTATGCATATTAATACCCCTCTGATTATGAACATGAATATGATTTGTGAGTAGTTACGTTTGTTCTTGAGGACATGGGAGAAGTCTTGCTCTAAGTAGTCATGTGAATTTGGTATTCGTTCGATATTTTGATGAGATGTATGTTGTCTTTCCTCTAGTGGTGTTATGTGAACGTCGACTACATGACACTGAGGCATTGGGAAGTAATAAGTAGATGATGGGTTGCTAGAGTGACAGAATCTTAAACCCTAGTTTATGCGTTGCTTCGTAAGGGGCTGATTTGGACCCATATGTTTCATGCTATGGTTAGGTTTACCTTAATACTTCTTTTGTAGTAGCGGATGCTTGCAATAGAGGTTAATCATAAGTGGGATGCTTGTCCAAGGAAGGGCAGTACCCGAGCACCGGTCCACCCACATATCAAATTATCAAAGTAACGAACGTGAATCATATGAGCGTGATGAAAACTAGCTTGACGATAATTCCCATGTGTCCTCGGGAGCGCTTTTCAAGGCTCAGATTTTAGCTAGGTTTGCTTCGATTCCTCTATGGGAGACAACAAACCCTAATAGCTTTCCGGCTGGAACGCCAAAGACACATTTTTCCGGATTGGGTCGTATGCCGTATGTTCAGAGGTTGTTAAATGTGAGGCGGAGATCGTCCAACAATGATTCGACGTGTTTAGTTTTGATGACCACGTCGTCCACATATGCTTCTACTGTCTTGCCGATTTGTTTTTTCAAGCATGTTTGAATTGTGCGTTGGTAAGTGGCACCAGCGTTTTTAAGCCCAACAGGCATAGTGTTGAAACAGAAAGGCCCATACGGGGTGATGAACGCCGTTGCAGCCTGGTCGGACTCCTTCATTTTAATCTGATGGTATCCGGAGTAAGCGTCAAGGAAACACAATGAGTTGTGTCCCGCGGTCGCATCAATGATCTGGTCAATGGCGGGGTAATGGGAAAGGCTCTTTAGGGCAAGCCTTATTGAGGTCTTTGAAATCGACACAAAGGCGCCAAGATCTGTCCTTCTTCGGCACCATGACCAAGTTGGCTAGCCAACCCGGGTGTTTGATTTCCCTGATGAACCCAACCTCGAGTAGTTTGGCTAGCTCCACCCCAATAGCTTGTTGTTTGGGTTCAGAAAATCGCTGCAGTATTTGCTTGACTGGTTTGAACCCCTTAATTTTGTTGAGGCTATGTTCGGCCAGTCTACGTGGGATCCCGGGCATGTCCGAAGGGTGCCAGGCAAAGATATCCCAATTTTCATGTAGGAACGCGCGTAAGGTGGCATCTACCGTCGGATCCAGCTATGCTCCGATGGATGTTGTCTTATTAGGATCCGTCGGGTGCACTTGAAATTGAACTATTTCATCTGCTGGCTCGAAAGAGGTGGATTTAGATCTCTTATCGAGAATCACATCATCCTTGTCCACTATGGATCGTAGCCGCAAAGGCTTCGGAGAGTGCCTCAAGGGCCCAGGATGCGGTTTTGTTTTCGGCGCGGAGTGCTTTATCCGGATCACTCATAACTGTGATTATTCCATTGGGCTCTGGCATTTTAAGCTTCATGTACCCATAATGGGGTACGGCTTGGAAGCGTAAAAAAAGCACCCTGCCCTAGAAGGGCGTGGTATCCGCTATTGAAGGGACCAATATGAAAGAGGAACTCCTCTGACCTGTAATTTTCAGGCGTGCCAAATACTACGTCAAGTTTAATTCTCCCGGAACATCGTGCTTCTCGACTGGGGATGATGCCTTGAAAGGTGGTACTGCTTTGCTCGATGCGTGTTCTATCAATCTGCATTTTGTCGAGCGTGTCCTTGTAGATGAGGTTAAGCACACTGCCGCAATCCATGAGCACTTTGGTAAGTCGAAAGCCGTCCACAATAGGGTTTAGAACTAAAGCAGTAGGTGCTCGGACTGATCGGGCCCTTGGTTCGTTGTCAGCGGTGAAGGTTATTGCCGCGTCGTTCCATGGGCTCACTGCGGTTACTTGGTGGACTTCGGCGAGGTCGCGGAGTGCCGTCTTGCGCCGATTATTTTAAGAGAAAGTCTCAAAGACCGTAAGGACGTTCAAATCGTCATCCTCTAGAGAATGCTTCTCTGGAGTGGCAGTGGTGAGGATGGCCTCCCCACTTTTAGCTACCTGCCAGAGTACCCAACATGCCCGAAGGCTGTGAGTTGAGTCAGTGCCAGGCGTTTCATGTATCGGACATGGCTTGTGGATGAGTTCGTCAAGAATGGACCTGCATCCCGTAGAGGGTTTGCTCTTCTTGCCGACGGGCTTATGGTCGGATGCCTCATAAGGGTCTATCTGTTTTGCCCGGAAAGTGCCCTGCTTAAAGGCAGCAGGTTCCAATTGGGTTTTCTGGGCCTTCCATGTGCTTTCCATCGCGCAGTACTTCCGTACTACGTACAATAGCTCCGTGAAACTCTGTATGCGACGGCGGTCGAGGGCATTCCGAATTCCCTCATCGGTACAATTGCGATGAAAGACCGGGACTGCCTCGTTGTCGGTAAAAATTCATTATATAATCTCCCGAAGGTTTTGACCATCATACCATGCAAATATCCTCTGTCTTTGTTTCGAGCTGTTTTCTGCCAGAGTTGTCAAAGGCCAGGCATCATGTCGTCCCCCTCCACCAACGATGAGGGCAACGATGCTTGCCTAATGAAGATAGAGCTGAAGAGACAAGGACCTGGGGAGATCAACAAGAATGATGGGATCAAGAAGGCCATGGAGGACCAAGCTCCGGCAACCAAAGACGAAGACATCCTCCAACCTCATCACAATCTTCTTACCCCAACGGAGATTGAAGCCTTCAAGATGATTGAGTTAGCTCGCATACAAAATAAGTATCTCACTCGTGAAAATATTTTGTTGAAGGAGCATATCACCGCACTCAAGGCATTATCCACAAATTGGAGGATCTCCTACGCTTGATGTGCGACTATCCATCATCACCACCATCTTCTTCACCAGCAAAGGGGAACTGAGTATCTCGTATGGGCACTCCCCTTGGCAACTGCCAAGCTTGGGGGAGGTGCCCCGGTATCGTATCACCATCACACTCCTATCTTTACCGTTTTTCTTAGTTCGGTCCTTTTGGTAATATCTTGATCTAGTGGAACAAAGTTTAGTATGATCTAGTTTTGAGTTTTGTTTTATGATCTCTCTATGTAATTGAGTCCGTGCACTACTAGGGAAAAGCTTATACACAGACGCTTACTAGCAGCGCGGGTTTATACCCCTCGCTACTGCTACTTACTAGTAGCGCGGGTTTTTAACCCTCGCTACTACTAAGTTTATAGCAGTAGCGCTGGTTTTTAACCCTCGCTACTACTAAGCGGTCTCTACCGTGCTCCCCGGGACATGCCATAGTAGTAGCGCGGATTTTTAACCCTCGCTACCACTAAGTTGATAGTAGTAGCGCTGGTTTTCAACCCTCGCTACTACTAAGCGGTCTCTACCGTGCCCCTGGGCCATGCCATAGTAGTAGCGAGGGTTATAAACCCGCGCTACTACTAAGTTTTTAACCCTCGCTACTACTAAGAGGTCTCAACCGTGCCCCTCCGGGACATGCCATAGTAGTAGCGAGGGGTAAAAACCCTCGCTGCTACTAAAGGTCCCATTTTGAAACTCTACTCCGCCCCCCCCCCCCGGGGATCGCCTTTTTGGTTTTGTAAAAAGCAAAAGAAAATGATAAAAACTTCAAAAATTAAAATCCTTCAAGATGTAGTTATGTACATAACTACTAGTTAGGAAAAGTTAAAAACTTAAATTTGGACATGTTTTGCAAAAAGTGTAGGGAAAATGTAAAACGGCTATAACTTTTGCATACAATGTCAGAAAAAATGTATAATATATCAAAATGTTCAGCACGAAAATACGCATCCGATGGAGACCGCCTACGGCTTGTTTGCAAACTTTTAGAATCCTCAAATTCTAGAAGGAAAAAAAGTTATGCTCAAATTTCAGTTTTTTTTAATTTTGGTCAAATCAAGTCAAATTGTGGTCAAACTACTTATTCAAGAAGTATTAGTGTTACTAAATAATTATTCAAGAATATTAATGTTACTAAATAATTATTTCAGTTTTTTGGAATTTTGGTCAAATCTGGTCAAACTATGGTCAAACTACTTATTCAAGAAATATTAGTGTTACTAAATAATTATTGTTTTTTAGAACAATAGTTTTAAACTCAAACAGTGAAATGTGTGACTTCATGCTCAAGCTAAACTCCCGAGGGTTAATAGGATTGACATCTTACTATTGTCAGGAAAACAACAACTGCAGACTTGGAATCGAGGGAGAATAGGAACCAGAAGTTAAGCGTGCTCAGGCTGGAGTAGTGAGAGGATGGGTGACCGTCTGGGAAGTTAGATGATTTGGAATGATGAGGGGTGATTAGAGATTAAATTGAGCAGCGATGAGGGTGATTAGAGATTAGAGGTTAAAATAATTCAGAAATTTGAAAATTCCGGGAAAAAATCGAAAAAATTTCAATTTTATTTTTCAAAGCACGGGTTAGTAGTAGCGCGGGTTTTTACCCACGCTACTACTAACGGACGTAGTAGCAGTGCGGGTAGCACCCGCACTACTGCTATACGTTAGCTGTAGCACCTTATTAGTAGCGCCGGCCCCGCGCTACTAATAGGCCCAAAACCCGCGCTGCTGCTAGGCTTTTCCCTAGTAGTGGTGAGCTATATATAATAAAGATTAGTGTTGAGTCAAGGGCTTGATTATCCTGCTATGATCTTGAGGGAATAAAAGAGAAAGAATAAAAAGAAATAAAGAGATCATATTGATCTTATGGAGAGTAATGACTTCACATATAAAGAGTATGATGAATAAAAGTTGTTGAGGGTTGACAAACATAGTTTTGGTCATAGTTGCAATTAATAGGAAGTAATAAAGAAAGAGAGGTTTTCACATATAAATATACTATCTTGGACATCTTTTATGATTGTGAGCACTCATTAAAATATGACATGCTAAAAAGTTGGTGTTGGACAAAAAAGATGAAAGGATCGAGAAGAGGTGTCTAGAGGGGGGGGGGGTGATTAGACACTAAGTGCCAAAAGTTGCAGTTTTTAATATTCTTAAGTTTAGGTGGAGTTTAGGCACAAGTTTAACAAACACAATACATATCAAGCAAGCATGCAATGAGTATATGAGCAGCGGAAACTAAAGCATGCAACTTGCAAGAATGTAAAGGGAAGGGTTTGGAGTATTCAAACGCAATTGGAGACACAGATGTTTTTGGCGTGGTTCCGATAGGTGGTGCTATCGTACATCCACGTTGATGGAGACTTCAACCCACGGAGGGTAACGGTTGCGCGAGTCCACGAAGGGCTCCACCCACGAAGGGTCCACGAAGAAGCAACCTTGTCTATTCCATCGCGGTCGTCGCCCACGAAGGACTTGCCTCACTAGCGGTAGATCTTCACGAAGTAGGCGATCTCCTTGCCCTTACAAACTCCTTGGTTCAACTCCACAATCTTGTCGGAGGCTCCCAAGTGACACCTAGCCAATCTAGGAGACACCACTCTCCAAGAAGTAACAAATGGTGTGTTGATGATGAACTCCTTACTCTTGTGCTTCAAATGATAGTCTCCCCAACACTCAACTCTCTCTCACAGGATCTGGATTTGGTGGAAAGAAGATTTGAGTGGAAAGCAACTTGGGGAAGGCTAGAGATCAAGATTCATATGGTAGGAATGGAATATCTTGACCTCAACACAAGTGTAGGTGGTTCTGTTTCAGAACATGTGTATTGGAAGTGTAGATGTGTTCTGATGGCTTTCTCCACGAATGAAGAGTGGGTGGAGGGATATATATATATAGCCTCCACACAAAATCTAACCATTACACACAATCTGCCAAACTCGGTGGGACCGAATGGTTAAACTCGGTCGGACCGATTCAACAAACCTAGTGACCGTTAGGATTTTCGGTGGGACTGAGATGCAACTCGGTAGGACCGATATGGTTAGGGTTAGGGCATAACGAAATCTCATTGTGACCGATTACACAAACTCGGTGGGACCGATTTTGGTAATAAGCTAGCCAGAGAGTTGGTCAGGCAAACTCGGTGAGACCGATTACACAAACTCGGTTGAACCAATTTTGGTAATAAGCTAACCAGAGAGTTTGCATTGTAATCTCGGTAGTACTGATTGCTCAAACTCGGTGAGACCGATTTTGGCAATGGACATACACAGTGAGATTACAATCCCATCTCGGTGAGACCGAGATCCCTATCGGTGAAACCGATTTTCTAGGGTTTGTGGCAGTGGCTATGACATGTGAAACTCGGTGGCCCCGGATAGAAAGAATCGGTGGGGCCTTGTTTCACTTTTGGTTTAGGTCATATGTGGATGTGGCAAGATAGTTGAGGGTTTTGGAGCATATCACTAAGCACATGAAACAAGAGGCTCATTAAGCAACACCTCATCCCTCCTTGATAGTATTGGCTTTTCCTATAGACTCAATGTGATCTTGGATCACTAAAATATAAAATGTAGAGTCTTGATCTTGAAGCTTGAGCCAATCTTTTGTTCTTAGCATCTTGAAGGGGTTCCACATCCTCTAGTCCATGCCACTCCATTGTTGAATTTATCTAAAACATACTAGGTAAAACCGTTAGTCCAACAAGAGATATGTTGACATTAATTACCAAAACCACCCAGGGAGCACTTGTGCTTTCAGAAGACAACGTAATGGGTTATGTTTTCTTATATCCGAAATAAAGTATATTGTCATGGATCATCCAACATGTTGAGCTTGCCTTTCCCTCTCATGTTAGCCAAATTCTTTGCACCAAGTAGAGATACTACTTGTGCTTCCGAATACCCTTAAACCTGGTTTTGCCATAAGAGTCCACCATACCTACCTATGGATTGAGTAAGATCCTTCAAGTAAGTTGTCATTGTTGCATGCAATAAAAATTGCTCTCTAAATATGTATGATTTATTAGTGTGGAGAAAATAAGCTTTATACGATCTTCTGATGTGGAAGAAATAAAAGTGACAGACTGCATAATAAAGGTCCATATCATAAGTGGCAATATAAAGTGACGTTCTTTCACATTAAGATTTTGTGCATCCAACCATAAAAGCACATGACAACCTCTACTTCCCTCTGCGAAGGGCCTATCTTTTATTCCTGTCTTATACCTTATACAAGAGTCATGGTGATCTTCACCTTTCCTTTTTACACTTTATCCTTTGGCAAGCACATTGTGTTGGAAAGATCCTGATATATATACCCAATTGGATGTAAGTTATCATGAACTATTATTGTTGACATTACTCTTGAGGTAAAAGGTTGGGAGGCAACACTATAAGCCCCTATCTTTCTCTGTGTCCGATTAAAACTCCATACCCATAAGTATTGCGTGAGTGTTAGCAATTGTGAAAGACTAAATGATAGTTGAGTATGTGGACTTGCTGAAAAGCTCTTATATTGACTCTTTCCGATGTTATGATAAATTACAATTGCTTCAATGACCGAGATTATAGTTTGTTGGTTCTCAATGAAGTTTATGATTCATACTTGACATTGTGAATAGTTTGTTACTTTAGCATAAGAAATGATATGACTATATATATATATATATATATATATATATATATATATATATATATATATATAATATGTTGTTGTTATAAGAATGATCATGATGCCCTCATGTCCGTATTTTATTTTATCGACACCTCTATCTCTAAACATGTGGACATATTTTTTGTTATCGGCTTTCGCTTGAGGACAAGCGAGGTCTAAGCTTGGGGGAGTTGATACGTCCATTTTGCATCATGCTTTTATATCAATATTTATTGCATTATGGGCTGTTATTACACGATATGTCACAATACTTATGCCTTTTCTCTCTTATTTTACAAGGTTTACATGAAGAGGGGGAATGCCGGCAGCTGGAATTCTGGGCTGGAAAAGGAGCAAATATTAGAGACCTATTCTGCACAACTCCAAAAGTCCTGAAACTCCACGGTAATTATTTTTGGAATTAATAAAAAATACTGAGCGAAGAAAGTACCAGAGGGGGGTCACCCACCATCCACGAGGGTGGGGGCGCGCCCTACCCCCTAGGTGCGCCCCCTGCCTCATGGGCCCCTGGCAGGCCTCCGGTGCCCATCTTCTGCTGTATGAAGTCTTTTACCCTGGAAAAAATCATAAGCAAGCTTTCGGGACGAAACTCCGCCGCCACGAGGCGAAACCAATCTAGGGCTCCGACGGAGCTGTTCTGCCAGGGAAACATCCCTCCGGGAGGGGGAAATCATCACCATCGTCATCACCAACGATCCTCTCATCGGAAGGGGGTCAATATCCATAAACATCTTCACCAACACCATCTCCTCTAAAACCCTAGTTCATCTCTTGTATCCAATCTTTGTCCCAAAACCTCAGATTGGTACCTGTGGGTTGCTAGTAGTGTTGATTACTCCTTGTAGTTGATGCTAGTTGGTTCAATTGGTGGAAGATCATATGTTCAGATCCTTTATGCATATTAATACCCCTCTGATTATGAAAATGAATATGATTTGTGAGTAGTTACGTTTGTTCTTGAGGACATGGGAGAAGTCTTGCTCTAAGTAGTCATGTGAATTTGGTATTCGTTCGATATTTTGATGAGATGTATGTTGTCTTTCCTCTAGTGGTGTTATGTGAACGTCGACTACATGACACTGAGGCATTGGGAAGTAATAAGTAGATGATGGGTTGCTAGAGTGACAGAATCTTAAACCCTAGTTTATGCGTTGCTTCGTAAGGGGCTGATTTGGACCCATATGTTTCATGCTATGGTTAGGTTTACCTTAATACTTCTTTTGTAGTAGCGGATGCTTGCAATAGAGGTTAATCATAAGTGGGATGCTTGTCCAAGGAAGGGCAGTACCCGAGCACCGGTCCACCCACATATCAAATTATCAAAGTAACGAACGTGAATCATATGAGCGTGATGAAAACTAGCTTGACGATAATTCCCATGTGTCCTCGGGAGCGCTTTTCAAGGCTCAGATTTTAGCTAGGTTTGCTTCAATTCCTCTATGGGAGACAACAAACCCTAATAGCTTTCTAGCTGGAACGCCGAAGACACATTTTTCTGGATTGGGTCGTATGTCGTATGTTCAGAGGTTGTTAAATGTGAGGCGGAGATCGTCCAACAATGATTCGACGTGTTTAGTTTTGATGACCACGTTGTCCACATATGCTTCTACTGTCTTGCCGATTTGTTTTTTCAAGCATGTTTGAATCGTGCGTTGGTAAGTGGCACCAGCGTTTTTAAGCCCAACAGGCATAGTGTTGAAACAGAAAGGCCCATGCAGGGTGATGAACGCCGTTGCAGCCTGGTTGGACTCCTTCATTTTAATCTGATGGTATCCGGAGTAAGCGTCGAGGAAACACAATGAGTTGTGTCCCGCGGTCGCATCAATGATCTGGTCAATGGCGGGGTAATGGGAAAGGCTCTTTAGGGCAAGCCTTATTGAGGTCTTTGAAATCGACACAAAGGCGCCAAGATTTGTCCTTCTTCGGCACCATGACCAAGTTGGCTAGCCAACCCGGGTGTTTGATTTCCCTGATGAACCCGACCTCGAGTAGTTTGGCTAGCTCCACCCCGATAGCTTGTTGTTTGGGTTCAGAAAATCGCTGTAGTATTTGCTTGACTGGTTTGAACCCCTTAATTTTGTTGAGGCTATGTTCGGACAGTCTACGTGGGATCCCGGGCATGTCCGAAGGGTTCCAGGCAAAGATATCCCAATTTTCATGTAGGAACGCGCGTAAGGTGGCATCTACCGTCGGATCCAGCTATGCTCCGATGGATGTTGTCTTATTAGGACCCGTCGGGTGCACTTGAAATTGAACTATTTCATCTGCTGGCTCGAAAGAGGTGGATTTAGATCTCTTATCGAGAATCACATCATCCTTGTCCACTATGGATCGTAGCCGCAAAGGCTTCGGAGAGTGCCTCAAGGGCCCAGGATGCGGTTTTGTTTTCGGCGCGGAGTGCTTTATCCGGATCACTCATAACTGTGATTATTCCATTGGGCCCTAGCATTTTAAGCTTCATGTACCCATAATGGGGTACGGCTTGGAAGCGTAAAAAAAGCACCCTGCCCTAGAAGGGCGTGGTATCCGCTATTGAAGGGACCAATATGAAAGAGGAACTCCTCTGACCTGTAATTTTCAGGCGTGCCAAATACTACGTCAAGTTTAATTCTCCTGGAACATCGTGCTTCTCGACTGGGGATGATGCCTCGAAAGGTGGTACTGCTTTGCTCGATGCGTGTTCTATCAATCTGCATTTTGTCGAGCGTGTCCTTGTAGATGAGGTTAAGCACACTGCCGCAATCCATGAGCACTTTGGTAAGTCGAAAGCCGTCCACAATAGGGTTTAGAACTAAAGCAGTAGGTGCTCGGACTGATCGGGCCCTTGGTTCGTTGTCAGCGGTGAAGGTTATTGCCGCGTCGTTCCATGGGCTCACTGCGGTTACTTGGTGGACTTCGGCGAGGTCGCGGAGTGCCGTCTTGCGCCGATTATTTTAAGAGAAAGTCTCAAAAACCGTAAGGACGTTCAAATCGTCATCCTCTAGAGAATGCTTCTCTGGAGTGGCGGTGGTGAGGATGGCCTCCCCACTTTTAGCTACCTGCCAGAGTACCCAACATGCCCGAAGGCTGTGAGTTGAGTCAGTGCCAGGCGTTTCATGTATCGGACATGGCTTGTGGATGAGTTCGTCAAGAATGGACCTGCATCCCGTAGAGGGTTTGCTCTTCTTGCCGACGGGCTTATGGTCGGATGCCTCATAAGGGTCTATCTGTTTTGCCCGGAAAGTGCCCTGCTTAAAGGCAGCAGGTTCCAATTGGGTTTTTTGGGCCTTCCATGTGCTTTCCATCGCGCAGTACTTCCGTACTACGTACAATAGCTCCGTGAAACTCTGTATGCGACGGCGGTCGAGGGCATTCCGAATTCCCTCATCGGTACAATTGCGATGAAAGACCGGGACTGCCTCGTTGTCGCAACAATCTCTAATCTTGTTTTTGACAAGTAGGAACCTGGCCCAAAAGTGATGGACCGTTTCCTAAGGTTGCTGTCGTACATACATCAGATCATATATGTCTGGAGGGCCTGAATTACTTGGGGAGTATTGATTGTGGTGGGTGGGTGGGCTAAAACTCAAATCCCAACCCAAGATTGTATCTGGAGCTTGTAAAATCTCTGAGGTCACCAGTTCGGGTCCGGGAAGATCCAAGTGCTCTCCGGACCCTATGCCCGACCCTAAGTCCGGGGGACGTGAAGTCTCATCCAAAGGGAGGGTGTCCGACTCAAGGGGTTCGGAGATCCTAACATAGCTGGTCTTCAACTTAGGGGAAGAAATGTTTTCGGCTCGTTCCTCGACGACCACTACCAGGTGGGTGATCGGCAGGAGATTGGTTTCCCTCTGGTCAGGTTTAAGCCCATTCTGATCATAGTCCGTTGAAAGCCCCAGGGCGGAGATGCAATCTAGAAGATCGTTTAAGGACGAGATGTCCGTCGGATCCATCTTTTCGGAGTATTTGAGACTGATGCGGGGGGTGGTGTTTGGTGATCGCATGGGACGCTGTTGGCATGATGGCCATGCGGGCACCCACGGTGAAACTGCCGAGCGGGCGGACATGTCCTGAAGTTACGCTCCTTCCAAATGTGATATTTTTGTTGATGACAAGGCGAGCCATAGATCGCTTTTCGTGACTACACAGCAGAGCTCTCAATGAAAGCACCAATGTCGGTGTCAAAACCGGCAGATCTCGGGTAGGGAGGCCCAAGCTGTGAGTCTAAGGATCAATGGTAACAAGGGACAATGGGGACACGATGTTTACCCAGGTTCGGGCCCTCTTAAAGGAGGTAAAACCCTATGTCCTGCTTGATTGTATTCGATGAGTATAGGGGTTACAAGATTTGATCAACCTCGAGATCGTTATGGCTAAACCCTAGTTGTATAGCCTATGATTATTCTGATAGCCTCTACGGACTAAACCCTCCGGTTTATATACACACCATAGGAGCCTAGGGTTGTATAGAGTCGGTTTGTAGAGGAAGGAAATAGTACATCCGGACACCAAAATTGCCGTCCACGCATATAGGAGTCCTACCCGGACACGGGGGGTAGTCTTATGCTTTATCTTCGCGGCCCATCAGTCCGGCCCATGTCGAATAGACCGGACACCCGAGGACCCCCTAATCCAGGACTCCCTCACTTGTAATGGGAGAGGTGCTTAGTTTTGGGTTCAATCTTGCGGTGTCCTTACCCAGTGACAGAAGGGGTAGCGAGGCACGTATTGTATTATTTCCATCAAGGATAAAAGATGGGGTTTATATCATATTGCTTGAGTTTATCCCTCTACATCATGGCATCTTACTTAAAGCGTTGCTCTGTTCTTGTGAACTTAATACTCTAGATGCAGGCATGAGTCAGTCGATGTGTTGAGTAATAGTAGTAGATGCAGAATCGTTCCGGTCTACTTGTCACGGACGTGATGCCTATATTCATGATCATTGCCTTAGATATCATCATAATTATGCGCTTTTCTATCAATTGCTCAACAGTAATTTGTTTACCCACCATATGATATCTTCAAGAGAGAAGCCTCTAGTGAAACCTATGGCCCCAAGGTCTATTTTCCATCATATACTTTCAGATCTATAAACAAAAAAAACCAAAAATACCTTGCTGCAATTTATTTATATTTACTTTAGTTTGCTCTTTTATTTATCTTTTATACCTATCTCTATTAGATCTCAATCTTGTTCATGACCGTGAAGGGATTGACAACCCCTTTTTTCACGTCGTGTGCAAGTGTTTGTTAGTTTGTGCAGGTGCATATATTGGAGACTTGCTTGTGCCTCCTACTGGATTGATACCTTGGTTCTTAACTGAGGGAAATACTTATCTCTACTTTGCTGCATCACTGAGGGAGTCCTGGATTAGGGGGTGTTCGGATAGCCGGACTCCAGGACCGTGAAGATACAAGATTGAAGACTTCGTCCCGTGTCCGGAAGGATCTTTCCTTGGCATGGAAGGCAAGCTAGGCGTGCGGATATTCGAGATCTCCTACCATTGTAACCGACTATGTGTAACCCTAACCCTATCCGGTGTCTATATAAACCGGAGGGTTGTAGTCCGTAGGACAACCCATCATCATACACAATCATACCATAGGCTAGCTTCTAGGGTCTAGCCTCCTTGATCTCGTGGTAGATCTACTCTTGTACTGCCCATATCATCAATATTAATCTAGCAGGAGTAGGGTTTTACCTCCATCGAGAGGGCCCGAACTTGGGTAAAATAAAGTGTCCCTTGTCTCCTGTTACCATCCGACCTTGACGCACAGTTCGGGACCCCCTACCCGAGATCCGCCGGTTTTGACACTGACATTGGTGCTTTCATTGAGAGTTTCTCTGTGCCGTCGCGATCAGGAAGGATGCCGCTTCTCGTCTTTAAAGACGGCGCCATTACAAAAGGAGCCTTGGCTGTCGGCCAAACTCTCCGACTAGGTGGTTTTCTCGCAACCGCCTGTTCAGCTGTTGCACCGACGGTGACCTCCCGGGTCATCGAAAGCAACCTCCACGTCGGCTCAGAACTCGCCGAGCAATTGGATCCGATGGAGCTCTCTTCTGTAAACGAGCTCCTGGATCGCATCGCCGCACTAGGCATCACTACAAATTACGACCAGGTTGGGCTTAAACCCGATCTAAGAGAAATTAACTCTCCCCATGTCACCCACCACATTGCTGTGGTGGAGACACAATGCGGCGACCCTTCATTTATCTTAAGGACTAGCTACGTCCGAATTCCCGAACCCTCCATGCCGGATATCCGCGGAGGGGAGGATACAATCCAAGACCTGAGCTTAAAATCAGGCAAATCGGATAACATCCAAGACTCCGGATCTCAGAATTCGGAAGTTCTTCGGCCTCCGAATAGCAAATTGGGCGAGGTCTTAGATTCAACAACACCCGCCTGCCCGATCTTAAGCGATCTTTCCCAAATCAGGCAAATGCCCGAAGAAACAGTACATCATTACTGGGCCAGATTCCTCCTGGTTATGAACAGGATAAAGGACTGCCGCGAGGGAAACGCAATTTCAATCTTTTGCAGTAACTGCACGGACAAGGGAATACTCAATGCCGTAAGTCGTCGTAATATTACACGCTTTGCTGACTTGGCGTCCATAGTACAAAAGTACTGTGCGATGGAAAGTGCTTGGAAAACCGACATAAAATTTTGGGATAATCCGGCCTTGAATAGCAATCCCGTCCGAACTAAGAGGGTGCACCACAGTAAGGCACCCGGACTAAATACCAAAAAATCAAAACCCTTTGGAGGGCATGGAACCGTACTGGAAAAGTGGCTAGATGGACCCTGCAAGATTCACAGTGCAGAGGACGCCACCCCAACTCACAGCCTCAGGGCATGTTGGATACTCCGGCACGTGGCCAAAATTGGCGAGGACCTCCTAATTCCAGAGGTCGAAGGAAACCAGCCCGAGAATTTCAGTTCCGTTCTCACCATCTTTGAGACTTTCGCATCAAATAACATGCAAAAAAGAACACTCCGCAGCCTCACTGAAGTCTATCAAGTAGCGACAATAAACCCATGGAGTAATACTGCTATCACCTTCAACGCGAGTGACGAACCTAAATTTCGAACAGCCCGGGCACCAGCCGCATTGGTCCTCAGTCCCATAGTGGACGGCTGTCGCCTCGCAAAGGTACTCATGGACGGAGGCAGCGGGTTGAACCTCATTTACGAGGAAACCCTCCAAAATATGGAAATAGACTGGAGCCGCATTGAGCGAAGCAGCACAACCTTTAGAGGAATAATCCCCAGTCAGGAAGCGCGCTGCACCGGAAAGATCACACTAGATGTGGTATTCGGCACGCTGGATAATTACAGGTCCGAACAGATCACGTTCCAGGTGGCCCCGTTCAAAAGCGGATATCACGCTATACTAGGACGGGAGGCTTTCACAGTTTTCCAAGCTATACCCCATTACGGGTACATGAAGCTTAAAATGCCTGGGCCAAACGGAATTATCACTCTCGCTAGTGATCCGGACATAGCACTCCGCGCCGAGAACAAGACAGCCGCATTGGCCCTCGAGGCACTATCCGAAACCTTAGCGGCCGAAGAACTGACTGCGCTGCGATCCACGGTCAATAGGGATGATGTGATACTCGATAAGAGATCCAAATCCACATCCTTCAAACCAGCGGACGAAATAGTCAAATTCCAGGTCCACCCAACGGACCCCAATAAAACAGCCTCCATCGGGGCAAGACTGAACCCTGATGTATGCGCCGCACTGCGAGAGTTCCTACGAGAGAACTGGGACATTTTCGCTTGGCACCCTTCAGACATGCCAGGAATCCCACGCAGGTTGGCCGAACACAGCCTAAATATCCAGAAAGGATTCAAACCTGTCAAACAAGCCCTTCGGCGTTTCTCCAAACCAAAGAGACATGCTATGGGAGAGGTGCTAGCCAAGTTATTGGAGGCCGGATTCATTAGAGACATAAAACACCCGGACTGGCTAGCAAACCTGGTGATGGTACCAAAGAAGGACAAATCCTGGCGCCTGTGTGTCGATTTCAAAGACCTTAATAAGGCTTGCCCAAAGGATCCTTTCCCCCTCCCTCGAATAGACCAAATCATCGATGCCACTGCAGGACACGATTCGTTGTGCTTCCTCGACGCATACTCCGGTTACCATCAAATCAAGATGGCAGAATCAGACCAAGCCGCAACAGCATTCATCACACCATACGGCCCATTCTGCTTCAACACAATGCCCTTTGGGCTAAAAAACGCCGGCGCAACATATCAGCGCATGATTCAAACATGCCTGGCAAACCAGATCGGCAAAACAGTGGAGGCGTATGTAGACGATGTGGTCATTAAATCAAGACATGTCGAATCTCTAGTAGACGACTTGAGGCTTACATTCGACAACCTCCGAAAATACGACATTAAGCTCAATCCGGAAAAATGCGTTTTCGGCGTTCCAACCGGAAAGCTCCTGGGCTTCATTGTATCCGGTAGAGGAATTGAAGCAAATCCAGCTAAAATCCAAGCTTTGTCACAATTGGATGTCCCAAAAGACCTCAAACAAATACAGAAACTCATCGGATGCGTGGCGGCGTTAAGACGCTTTATCTCCCGCCTGGGAGAAAAGGCATTGCCCCTTTACCGCCTCCTTAGGCGCACCGAACACTTCGAGTGGACAGACGCTGCCACGGCCGGACTCGAGGAAATAAAGGCCATCTTGGCAACAAACCCAGTCCTGGCCGCGCCGAACACTGGCGAACCCATGCTATTGTACATTGCCGCAACTCATCAAGTTGTTAGCGCAGTACTCCTCGTCGAGTGGGCAACGGATGGACACAAACTCCCCCTTCAAAGGCCGGTTTACTACGTGTCCACTGTCCTCACACCATGCAAATCACAGTACCCGCATTACCAAAAGATTGCATACGCGGTGTTTATGGCATCCCGGAAGCTACGACACTACTTTCAAGAGTGTTCTATAATAGTAGCCTCGGAAGTACCACTCAACGATATTATCAACAACCGCGATGCAACGGGCCGGATAGCAAAATGGGCCATAGAGCTCCTCCCATTCGACATAACCTACAAACCACGGCGAGCCATTAAATCGCAAGTCCTAGCCGACTTCATCGCCGAATGGACAGAGGCCGAACTCCCTAAAGAGTACGACACATATTCAAACTGGATCATGCATTTCGACGGCTCCAAAATGTTGGCCGGACTGGGGGCTGGCGTCGTTTTGACGTCCCCTACAGGAGACACAGTCCAATATGTACTCCAAATTATGTACACGGACTCCAACAATGCAGCCGAATACGAGGCCCTTCTACATGGTCTTCGGATGGCAGTATCCATGGGCATTCAACGCCTGGAAGTACGCGGGGACTCAAACCTCGCGATATCCCAAATAAATGGCGACTTCGACACCAAAGACCCAAAAATGGCAGCTTATCGCAATGTCGTTCTAAAAATGTCAGTTCGGTTCGAGGGACTGGAGTTTCACCATATAGCCCGAGAAAATAATCAGGCAGTGGACGTCCTGGCACGCATCGGAGCAAAACGAGATGCAGTCCCCCCCAACATCTTCTTAGAAAGATTATTCAAGCCATCTGTAGCATGGGATGGGGAACCCTCGGATAACAGTCCGGACACAACCGCACAACCCGACGCCGAACAATCTGACATAATCGGAGGCCCTGCCACCGAAATGACACTTTCAGCCCACGTAATAATGGCGGTCATCGCCCCGTGGATAGAACCATTCCTAGCCTACCTTACTAGGCAAGAACTCCCACAGGACCAAAACGAGGCATGCTGCATAGTGCGGCGATCTAAAGCCTATAAAGTCCACGAGGGAGAGCTCTATAAGAAAAGCACTACAAGAGTCCTTCAAAGATGTATCTCCGAAGAGGAAGGGCGGAGTCTGTTGGCTGAAATTCATGCCGGACTCAGTGGCCACCACGCTGCAGCTCGGTCCCTTGTAAGCAAGGCTTTCCGTACGGGCTTTTATTGGCCGACGGCCCGAGCAGACGCTCATGACTTAGTCAAACGATGCGTCGGTTGCCAGCTCTTTGCAAACCAAAGCCATATGCCGCCCAACGCCCTCCGAACTATCCCCATCACTTGGCCTTTTGCGGTCTGGGGGCTTGACATGGTGGGACCCCTTAAAGTTGGAACCCACAAGAAAAAATACTTATTGGTCATGGTGGAAAAATTCACCAAATGGATAGAAGCCAAGCCTGTTAAGACGGCCGAATCCGGACCTGTGATAGACTTCATATCCGGGGTTGTACACCATTACGGCGTCCCTCACAGCATCATCACCGATAACGGCACAAACTTCACCTCCGACGAAGTAAAGCTGTGGTGCAAAAACATGGGCATTAAGCTCGACTATGCTTCTGTCTATCACCCACAAACTAACAGTCAGGTCAAACGTGCAAATAGTCTCATCATGAGCGGCATTAAACCCAGACTAGTGCGGTCCCTCAAGGAATCTAATACGCACTGCGTGGAGGAGCTCGACTCCGTACTCTGGGGGCTGCGAACCACGCCGAATCGTACCACCGGATTCACACCATTCTTTATGGTGTACGGCGCAGAGGCAGTTCTGCCCTGCGACATAATTCATGACTCACCTCGAGTGCGCATGTACGAAGAAAGAGAGGCCGAGCTTGATCGGCAGGACAACCTGGACGCCTTAGAGGAGGAGCGCGATGTGGCTAAAGCCCGTTCCGCATTTTATCAACAGCAGGCTCGAAGATATCAAAGCAGAGAAGTACGGGCCAAAAATTACAACGTTGGCGAACTAGTTCTACGCCTGTCGGATAAGAAAAAGGACAAACTCAAGCCCAAATGGGAAGGTCCCTTCATAATTGACCAAGTCCTGACTGGTGGAGCGTACCGCCTGCGAGAAGCGTCGGATAACCGAGTCGAGCCGAACCCATGGAACGCCGCACGTCTCCGGAGATTCTACGCCTAGCGCCGGACTCTGGGTTTGTCTCCTTCCTCTGTCCATTTTATATATATATTTTTCTGTCTTTATTTGTCTCCTCCCACTCTTTCCTTTTATAGCCCTTAAAGGCTCATCATGTGACGCGCTACCCGCGCTCCTTAAACCTAGGGGCTTCTTTAACAGAAGCTTATTTATATGGGTTTTACGCCCAACGCATGCGTCAGACTTCCGCATGCACCTTTTCTTCACCATTATATGCATCGATATGACTTAAGTTTTGGCCAAGCTGGGTTGCCTGGCTCCTGTGCTTACCCCTACGTTCCCGATTGTTCGGCTAGGCGGTAAAGGGAGCACCTCTGCGATTGCTACTGCCGGATAAGCCAGATGTGTACCTCAGACTGGGTGAAGCCGAAAGCTAGCGTTCTTAAGGGAATATTCGGTCGGTGAACTAAAGATGAACCTTTTTTACTTATACATGCCCCCAGATGTTTTCCTGCATTTGCAGTCCGGACGTGCACTTCAGGGCACGCCACCCCAGTGAAAGGAACCCTTAACGGAACTATTCTCTTTGGAAGATGTTTCTTACTAACCATGTAATATAACATAACTAGTTGGGCACTTGTCTGATAAAGCACTAATGACCCCTACGCCTGGTCTCCATGCATACCTCGGTTCTTATATAACCGTTATGGTATTCGGACACACTCCGGACCGTCAGGTCCCGAGGTCGAAGCGAAAAGGTCGGCAATGACAAACGATCTACAATCCGGCTAGAAGGCATTAGACATGTCAATTGTAAATTACATAGTCATCCTGACTAATTGTATTCCTCCTCTATACCATCTAACAGGCTGTCTAATTTGCAGTCCTGTTGGGAATACTTTGCGGCCAATTCTACTTGGCCATACACTAAGCTCACAGGGATCTCCTTCCCGTCAGGCCCCACCGGTCCGACCTCGACCATGTGATTGGGGTCAGACTTTGTAAAGCGGGTCTTCACCATCGCCCAGGCCTCCCTAGCGCCCTGCCGGCAGACTAATATCTTCCACAACCGGAAGCGCCACCAATCTCCCTTCAACTTCTCCGCAAGTTCTCCAAGGCCCTCAGGTATGGAGTGGGCAGGCCACAAGGCTTGGGCAATACTTCGCATCACCTACCGAACTCGTTCGTGCAGTTGCGAGAGTTCGGGAAGAAGATCGCCCCTTGGACCGGGCATCTCCTCTGCAGGACGACCTGTCAGCATACCTACAGACATAACTCTGTTAGTCGTCTTCCTCGCCGAACTCCTTTTTCAAAAGTTCGCTTAAGCGCTTACTAAAAATGCCGCGTCGAAGTCACTGATTCTCCTTATCGGAGTCCGACAGCTGGCCACGAACATCTTTTAGTTCAACATCCAGCCTAGTGTTGGCATCCTGGAGATCATTCTTCTCCCGCCTCACCTTTGTTAGCACACTTTCACCAGCCTTTAACCGGCGTAGAAGCTGTTGCCTGTCCGGATCGAGTCTGGCGCCATCTGCAATACCATTTGTCAGATTGGCACTTAAATCCGCACAATACTAAATATTCTGGGGTATTGTTTACCTGCAAGGGTCTCTTGAGACCCCCCTGCTGCCGTTAGTGCGGCCTCTAGTTGGGCCCTGCACATTTCCAGCTCCTGGGACAGCACGGTGTTCTTCTCGGTAAGAAACTGCATGTTATATGATTCTCTAATCAGTTATTTCCACTGCTTCAAGTCTCGGGGGCTACTGGCGTATCTATATTTACTAAAATTTTCTTACCCATATGTCTTTTACATACTGCTCCGTGGATCTGGCTAAACCATTTTGAGCGGCACGGAGGTACGCGTCTCCCGAATTGAAGGCATCTAAAGCCTCCTGGGAGAAACAAGCGTCGTGAAAGACTGTCCGGCGACGCCTGTGGTTCATGGCACTCTCCACCTCGGAAGGGGTGACAGACAGTCTGTCCGCATCCTCTGATGGAGGAGCATCCGGTGCGTGCCTTGTGCGGGCCTCCGCTTCCGGGCCGGGCGTTGGAGTCTAGCTGGTGGAGGCGTGATTGGCAACCTCTCCGCATATAGTCCAGCGAGGTCTCTTCGTCCTGAAGATAGCACGAATGTTAATATACCCTAAAGGAGTAAAACACCAGGGAAAAAGAGAGGGTACGCCATACCTTTGCTCTGGTACCTCAGTCCGGACTACGTTCCTTTTTGCCCCACGGGGCCCTGCGGCCCCTCGCCGGCTAGCTGCAGCGGGGTCGGCTTCCCGCCTCGGGAATCTCCCCTACAAAGCACGGTTGCCGTCAGAACAACCAAACCCGTGAAAACAGAACCCCTCTTAAGGGGGTAAAGCTCCGGTATTTGTCACTTGGGAGGCCGGGATTAACCCTGGGTAATCAGCTATAATAGCTACCAAGGTATCGTCCTTGCTTAGCTGATAAAACACTCCGTCGATGAGCTCCACGGCTAAGTTCGGATCCTCTTCGGAGTCCGGATCAAGGGACCGTTCTGGGTCCTCTGGCTGTGGAGGATGGCTGTTTATGTTTTTCACCTCCTGACGCAGGTCCTGTGTTGAAGTCGTTAGACTGCCTATTTAATCATGGGAATGTAAAATGAACAGGGAAGCACGACTGACCGCTTACCCAATTCGGAGGACTATACATGGAAAATCCGCCCTGCGGGTCGACGCGGAGGAATTCCTCTTCTTCTCCCTTGTACAAAGAGGATAAGATCTTCATTAGAGCGGCAGGCGAGTCCGGCCCTTTACGGCCGTGACGGGTGGCGTCATCTTCCCCGTTGAAATCCCACATGGGGTGGCTTCTGTATTGGAGCGGTTGCACCCCCCGCGTAAAGCATATGGTCATGACTTTAATCATGGTTAGTCCGGAATGAGCCAGTAGCTAAATCCGGCCCATTAAGTAAAGGACGTCTCCATCATTCTCTCTCTGAGAGCTTCGAGGGCGCCAGCTCAGGCGTTTCTTCAGGGGAGCATTGTTGAACTCAGGGAGACCGGCCGGAGAGGGTCCGGCAGGGGGACGTCATCTATGTAAAACCATTCTGAAGGCCAGTCCTCGGACGCCTTCTTCGGGGTTCTAGACGGGTATCCGGTCCCGGCGATGCGCAATACTTCGGCTCCGCCCACTTGATATATGGACCCCTCTTGGGAACGGGGCACCAGGCAGAATATCTTCTTCCACAACGCGAAGTGAGCCTCGACGCCTAAAAATAGCTCGCAAAGAGCAACGAAGCCCGCGATGTGTAACACGGAGCCGGGCGTAAGGTGGTGCAGCTGGAGGCCATAGAACTCCAGAAGCCCGCGGAGAAAGGGATGAATTGGAAATCCAAGTCCCCTTATTAGATAAGGGACCAGGCACACCCGCTCCCCTCTAGAGGGACTAGGTGAGTTCTCCGCTTGTTTTCCGCCTTGATAAGTGGCGAGTCCGGCTCGGACCGAGACCATATAGGCTTGAGGGAGAAATCCCTTGGCTTGGAGCGACACTAATTCGCTATGCGGGATGGAACAACTCTCCCAGTCTCCAGGGATAGGACTGGAAGGGCGAGAGGAGGAGCTACGACGGTTGGCCATGTTGGAATGGATCTTTGCTGGAGACGCTCTGATGATTTCTCGCAGAAGGGGAAGGTGTGGTTTGGATCTGAATCCCCATCCTGTTAGATAGGCGGCTCGTTTATACAGCTAGGGGCTTGGATGTAAAACCGCCCTGGCTTTTCGCATTCGTTTGACACGTGGAAGGCGGCCATTATTGGGCGTGAAAGCCAAGGGGCGCTATATTATAAAAATCGGACGTTATACCCGCAGGTACACAAAGTTTGAAGGAGAACCCGCCTTGCAATGCCAAAGACAATCTGCACGCCGGACTCATCGTCATTGAAGCCTGGTTCGGGGGCTACTGAGGGAGTCCTGGATTAGGGGGTGTTCGGATAGCCGGACTATACCTTCAGCCGGACCCCAGGACCGTGAAGATACAAGATTGAAGACTTCGTCCCGTGTCCGGAAGGATCTTTCCTTGGCGTGGAAGGCAAGCTAGGCGTGCAGATATTCGAGATCTCCTACCATTGTAACCGACTCTGTGTAACTCTAACCCTATCCGGTGTCTATACAAACCGGAGGGTTGTAGTCCGTAGGACAACCCATCATCATACATAATCATACCATAGGCTAGCTTCTAGGGTTTAGCCTCCTTGATCTCGTGGTAGATCTACTCTTGTACTACCCATATCATCAATATTAATCTAGCATGAGTAGGGTTTTACCTCCATCGAGAGGGCCCGAACCTGGGTAATATAAAGTGTCCCTTGTCTCCTATTACCATCCGACCTTGACGCACAGTTCGGGACCCCCTACCCGAGATCCGCCAGTTTTGACACCGACAATCACCCTTTCCTCTTCAAGGGAAAAATCAACACAAGCTCAAGAAGTAGCAGGAAGAATTTCTGGCGCCGTTGCTAGGGAGGTTCTACATGAAGCCTACCAAGTACCTATCATAAATTCTCCTCTCTTGCACTTACATTATTTTCCATTTGCTTCTAGGATCGACATCCATAGTAAAATCACAAATTATGTGTAATGATTCTATGTATCCAAGTACTCTACATCATTAATGCTCGAATCCGTATTGTACAAAACTTTGTTGATCGACCATCGGCTTCAACCTATTTGGCTAATAGACGAGGAGTGTTTTCCTACTTTATAAAGCCGTTATAAGGGCAATGATTTATGGAAAACAAGGCAATCCGGCCATGCGGCTTTATAAACAAAGGTATACAGAGAGATATGTTATATTACGTTTTACGTAAGAAACATCTTCCAAAGAAAATAGTCCCACTATCGGTTCTTTTCTTTGGTTCGTCATGCTTATCATGATCATGAAACCTCACCGCTGATCGGATCAATGTGGGAGGAAAATATTGAGGATTGAGTTCGGGGAAAGTTCCCGAACTCTATGGTATTAATGAACAAAAAAATTACTTCCGTCATTGCCGACCAATGTGATCCTTTAAGTTTGCTAGCTTTCGGCTTCACACAGTTTGAGGTACTAACTCGGATGACCCGGTAGTAACAATCATAGAGGTGCTCCCTTTACCGCCTAGCCGAACAATCGGGAATGTAGGGGTAAGCACAGGAGCCAGGCAACCCAGTTTGGCCAAAATCTTAAGTCAAATTGATGCATATTTATGGCTTTATATAACGATAATTACGGAAGGCAACGCTTGTATAATCAATACGAAAGCTGATGATATATACTTATTTTGACTCCATTGCGACCGTTTATCAGTTGAAAGTGGCCCATCGTCGGCTTCCACCCCCTTGTAGATGCTACGCAGGATGTTTCCACAATAACAAGACAACCCTTAGCCGACGTCTCGGTGCCCGAAGGTGGTTGCGTTAGCGGAAACAAGGAAATCGGATATGTGGGCTTTATAACTTTCACTTGGTCATAGGAGATTAAAGCTGGGAGGCCAGTTGCTAGCCCCTGGTTAGTGTTCAGTGACAACCAAGGTCAGGCTGTAAACACTTTGGCCAATGTTATGAATGGACAATCGTTTAACACCCTCATTGGATCGCTGACCGGTTTACGCTTATTGTGACAGTCAGTTTTCGGCTTTCTCCACTGAGGTGCTTAACCATGCGAGCTGGAAGCACAATCGCAGTGGTTCTCCCTTTGCACAGCTAGCCGAACAAAGTGGAACGTAGGAGGCAAGCACAAGAGCCAGGCAGCCCAACTATTGACCGAAGACACAATTCGAAACCAATGCATATATAGCAATATCCGTGAATGTTTTTGCCGAATCTCTAAAGGTGTCCGGTGATGCATTGCGAGACTTATGCTGGAAACACACAAATAGTTTAAAAGTGCCATAAGCTTGGAAAACCAAAAAGCATCAGTAAAAACTTGACGTCCGAACAAGATCAAGTGTTTGGTGCCAATCCGAAAATTGAAAAAAAAAGTGCTTCTATCGTGCTTTAACATGACACATCCGATCTCAAGACTTCAAGCGGGTCAGCCTACGGCTTCAAGCTCCTTATCCCAAAGGCGGAGTACTTCTCCGAGGCCAGTTTAGCAAACTAAACTCGAGCGACTTTTAGAGAGAAGACAGGCTATCCGGCTATTGACCATACACTCGATTCGAAAAAGGAGCGGTAGAAAAAGACTTTGCAACGACCAAGAAGAAAACGCATTAATATAAAACAGCTCATATAAATTTTAAGAGCCCCCAAGTGACTTGGGTAAAAGAATTTTATGTATAATGATTGTATGTACTGAAGTACTTATATCATATCTGTGTTCACCTGAACTTTAAACGCGTCTTAACCGACCGTCGGCTTCTCCCTCTTCGTCAAGGGCCGAAAAGTGTTATGTACTCCACCTGTCGAGAATATCATTGGTGTTTTCGATAACCGGGAAATCAGGCCATAAGGCTATAACAGACAAAGCGCGCTCAGGGAACTTATGCTATATTACTGAAGAAGTGTAAGAAGCATCTTTGAAGAAAATAGTACCCCCACCGATACCTTTCTTCGGTTGCTCATTGTTACTATGAGACTTGTGCAATAGATTTTTTGTACTCATGAGTTCCGTTGTGTGCCGACCATGATTGAAAACAATAGGAGCGCTAGCTTTTGGCTTCACCCAGTCTGAGGTCCGAGCTCGGATGACCCGATCATGACAATCGCAGAGGTGCTCCCTTTACTCCCTAGCCGAACAATCGGGAACGTAGGGGTAAACACAGGAGCAAGGCAACCCAGCTTGCGGAACACTTAAGTCAACATGGTGCATATTGTGGCATAATACACGAACAAGGAACGAAGCCATACAAGTATAATCATATGCAAGAGGAAAGGCTTCATAAAGGAAGCCCCCCAAGCAAACGGGGTATTTGAGTTTGTGTGTCACAAACAAAGTTTTGACAGGGAAGTTTCTCACAAACAACTTTTTGCCAAAAAGTATAATGCTTGGTCGAACCGAACAAAATTTAAAACTTTGAGCATGAAAGCGACTTAGCTGGTTAATGTGTTCGGCATTGATGACGCGGTCCAAGCTTGATGCGGGACAAGGTTCAATCCCCCAAGCCGGTCCCGAGGTGGCAGAGCGAAGAGCTCGGCACTCCGAAGTGGTGACATAGCACAGCCAATGCAGGTCGGCAGACTGATGACGAAGCCCCTGATGTGGGTTAATGAGGTGTTGACGAAGCCCCCGTCCAACCGAGGTGACAACACTGCCCGACCCGGATAATTTACCTGTGCACAAAAAATAGTGCAAACCGGAGATAATAGTAATAATAAAAAATTAAAAAAATTGTTGCATAATCAATAATTTATGCAAAGTGAGTAATAAAGGAAATATGGCCTGTGCGCCGAGCACTCGATGAGGTGGAGCTCTCTCGGCGATGCCGAAGTCCCCAAGGCAACCGAACACGTCGGTATGGCAACATGACCAACAAGGAGATCACGCGAGCCGATTTACGCCGATTGGACAACGACGTCAGCTTGCCGAAGAGACTACGTGACGCCGTCAAAGTCCATTACCTGCACATGTAAAATAGTGCAGGCCAACAATAATAATATAAATATATAAAAATCCTCGCGTAATTAATTTACGCAAAATAATTTATTTAAAGATATGTGGCCTGGTGCCAAAGTCAATGTCCATGCAGGGCGTCGGCATGATGCGTTAAAGGCGTGGCAAAGCCTGAATTCACAAGTCGGTCTGAGTTCCGGATGTGGCGTTCGCCGAACTATGTACGGAAACTGACCGAACCACCACGCGACCGTCGTTAATGCGGCCACCATTTGATAGACCTGTGTACAGATGACGGAACAAACCAGAGTAATAATTCCTTGAAGAAATAACCCAAACAAGCAAAAATTGATGGGATTAATAGCACCTGGTTTATTTGTTGTAGCAGTCAGAAGAAAAGTGACACCCAAAATTGGGACTCATCCGCATACCCATTGTCTGATGGGCGGTGAAGTGACGGCATGGCGATGCTGGTAAAGGTTGGCTCGCCAAGGCAAAGCCCCCGGTCCAGCTAACGTGACGAAGCTGGTCGGCTGACGACGCCAAAGTCTCCGGAGTAGGTTGATGAAGGGATGGCGAAGCCCCGGTCCAAACGAGGTGACAGAGCAGGTCGGTAAGGAGATGGTGCAACTGGCATGTCAGCCAAGGTGTTGAAGCAGCTCGGCATGATGGACATCATCTTGAAGAAGCAACAATGTGGCCATGCCGACGCCGGTCATAACTTGTGACGCGGTCAATGCCGGATTGATGAAGTGACCGAGCAGCGATGTCAGCGCGCCCGACCCGTGCAATCCATGGGGTGATGGTGTTGGTGATGATTTAGCCTTCACGATGCTGAACTCTTGTTCGGCTTGCCGAGCTGATGATTCGATAAGGTTAAGCTCGGCTCGATGAAGCGACGATCTGTCCGGTGCAGGTCGGCTGACGTGGAGCGATGTTGTCGGACTGGTTTGACACCAGCGTGACGGTGCAGAGTACCTTCGAAAAGGAGAAAAATTTGTGAGCATGTCTTCGGAAACAAAACACAATACCCCACAGAGAGATTCTTCCAAAAAGGTTGTCCAATATCCTGTTCATGAAAAAAGATGAACTCAGGTCGGATTCGTATTCGTGTAGAAAACATATCCGAAAAGTGATGCACTAATCGGAAGGTTCCCGGAGTTTGGACGGTTGGATCGGGCTGAAATTTGGAGAGGTGTTAGATATAGGAATTCCGCAGCCGATCAATGGTTGCATCTTCCAAAGGTGTCCGAGCTAGACGCTGGACACAATGCCCCAAACTCGTCCAGATTTCCGTCCAGATTCGACAGGGCTCCGGTATATCGGAGATCGGCGGAGATTGATCCATCGGAACGCGACGAAATTTTGCAGTGTTGTTGTAGACTTAATTCCACACAATTCCACCGAAGCAATTGTTAAAATGACAGTCGAGGAGGCGGTGGCGGCGGATACAAGTTCGTTGTCCAGAAAAAACAACACGGTCGCCCGAGGGCAATGTTGACGTTGAGCCCGCCGAGCTCCATGGATGATTCCTCTATGATCTTGATAGAGATCGGAGTTGATATTGATGAAGGCCCTCGTCCGAACATGATGATTGGAGGTAGGGAACAGTCCTTGGTCAAGCCAAGGTGACCAGTCGAGGCAGCGACGAAGACGCCGATGTCGCAGTTGATCTGCAGGTGAGCCATTGATCCTTTTGCCGATCACACGGCGGAACTCTCAATGAAAGCACCATTGTCGGTGTCAAAACCGGCAGATCTCAGGTAGGGGGTCCCAAGCTGTGTGTCATGGATCGATGGGTAACAGGAGACATGGGACATGATGTTTACCCAGGTTCGGGCCCTCTCTATCGAGGTAATACCCTACTTCATGTTTGATTGATCTTGATGAATATAGGGTTACAAGAGTTGATCTACCTCGAGATCATATGTTGTGGTTTAAGATCTAAGGGTATGATGAGTAATATCATAATTATCTATCGACTAGCCTAGCCTTGGTTTATATAATGCACCAGAGGTCTAGGATAATAAGAGTCCTAGCCGAATACGTTGGTGGAGAGGAGTCCTTGTCTTGATCACCAAGTCATGTGGAATACTCCTTGTATGCGGCATGTGCTGTCCGAAGTGGCCCATGATAGAACCGCCACGGGGGTCCTCGGTCCGATCCACCTGGTCGGGAGACGACGTGGTGAGTCCCCTCTAGTCCAGGACACCGTCACCCACTTCTAAAACAATTTCAGAAAAACACAAAAATATTTTCCTTCTTTCAGTTGGCCTTTATGTCTTACTTGGTTTGTTTGTTTTTTCGCTTGGCATAATTGTGTGTTTATTGGAAATAAAGAACAAAAAGCGTATGGATCTTCATCCACTTGCTAATCTTTTTAAAAGATCCAACTATGATGAATCAATTGCTAGTGAGTTGAGTGCACTAGATTATCTTTATGAATTTTTGATTGAAATTTGTGAATCTGAAAATTATGAAGAACTTTATGAAGTGATTCACGATAGCTTCTTGAATGAAAAGCATGATTGCAATGATGTTACTATAAATTCTGTTAATGTCAATTGTGCTAATAATATGCAAAACCCCAAGCTTGGGGATGCTAGTTTTTCTATGTCCACTACTTATTGCAATGATCATGATTGGGGTAATAATGCTTCTCATGATCTTGAAAATTTGTTTAAGCCTCATGATGAATATGATATTGATAATAATGCTTGCAATAATATTGAAAGTGGGTTTGGAAGAGTGTCAAGTTTAGGAAATAATGATCCCACTACTTTGGAGATTGATCAATCTTATGATTTTTTTTGATAAAAGTGGGCTTGAAAAGGTCATGACTTTATTTGATAATAATCCCGCTATTTTCGAAGAGTGTCAACTTTGCATGCATGTGGATAATGAAGAGAATATTTTATGCGATAGTTATATTGTTGAATTTGATTATGATCCTACATGTAATTATTATGAGAGAGGAAACTATGGTTGTAGAAATTTTCATGTTACTAAATTACCTCGTTATGTTGAGATTGCTATTGTTTATTTCTTCTTCCTTGCATATGCTAGTTTTTGCTTGTCTTGACAAATCTTTCCCCTATAAAATGCCTATGCATAGGAAGTATGTTAGACTTAAACTTGTTTTTCACATGCCACATGATGCTCTCTTTGTGTTTCAATTGCTATCTTTCATGTGAGCATCATTAAAATTACCGACGCCTAGCTAAAATGCTTTAAAGAAAAGCGCTTGTTGAGAGACAACCCAATATTTTTCTTTTCAGTTTTTATGAGTATACACATTATTACCTCTGTAGTAATTGAGTTTTGGTGTTTTAACTAGTTTTTTAGCCAAGCAAGACCTTTGGGATGCTTTGGTATATCATTGATTTGGTTTTGTTGAAAACAGAAACTTATGCATCCAGTAACAGAATTGTTTAAATTCATTGGAGCATGGAAAAATTCTTAATTTTGTACAAACGATTGATATATGAATTTCCTTGGTTTTCCTAATTTTTCAGAATTTTGGGAGTTACAGAAGTATGAATAATATTCTAGTTACTACAAACTGTTCTGTTTTTGACAGATTCTGATTTCTATGTGTTGTTTGCTTATTTTGATGAATCTATGTGTAGTATCGGGGGGTATGAACCATGGAGAAGTTGGAATACAGTAGATATAACACCACAAGTGGTGATTAATTTTATTATAGTAATGGATCTTACGAGTTTTCTGTTGAGTTTTGTGTTGTGAAGTTTTCAAGTTTTGGGTAAAGATTTGATGGACTATGGAATAAGGAGTGGCAAGAGCCTAAGCTTGGGGATGTCCAAGGCACCGCAAGGTAATATTAAAGGACAACCAAGCATCTAAGCTTGGGGATGCCCCGGATGGCATCCCCTCTTTCGTCTTCAATCCATTGGTAAATTTACTCGAGGCTATATTGGCTATATTTTTATTCACCACATGATATGTGTTTTGCTTGGAGCGTCTTGTATGATATGAGTCTTTGTTTTTTATCTTGCCACAATCATCCTTTTTGTACACACCTTTTGAGAGGGACACGCTTTCACCGTCAATTTATTAGAATACTATATGTGTTTCACTTATATCTTTTGAGCTAGGCAGTTTGCTCTAGTGCTTCACTTATATCTTTTTAGAGTACGGCGGTGGTTTTATTTTATAGAAATTGTTGAACTCTCATGCTTCACTTATATTATTTTGAGAGTCTTAAACAACATGGTAATTTCCTTAGGATATGAATTTATTCCTAATATGATGGGCATCCAAGAGGGATATAATAAAACTTTCACATAAAGAGCATTGAATATATGAGAAGTTTGATTCCTTGCATTTGTTTTGAGATATAAAGATGGTGATATTAGAGTCATGCTAGTGAGTAATTGTGGATTGGTAGAAATACTTGTGTTAAAGTTTGTGATTCCCGTAGCATGCACGTATGGTAAACCGTTATGTGATGATGTCGGAGCATGATTTATTCTTTGATTGTCTTCCTTATGAGTGGCGGTTGGGGACGAGCGATGGTCTTTTCCTACGAATCTATACCCCTAGTACTTTGTTTCGATGGCTAATAGACTTCTGCAATAAGTATGTGAGTTATTTCTGACTAATGTCGAGTCCATGGATTATACGCACTCTCACCCTTCCACCATTGCTAGCCTCTCTAGTACTGCACAACTTTCGCCGGAGCATTAAACCCACCATATACCCTTCCTCAAAACAGCCACCATACCTACCTATTATGGCATTTCCATAGCCATTCCGAGATATATTGCCATGCAACTTTCACCGTTTCGTTTTATTATGAGACATATCATCATTGTCATATTGTACTCATATGCATGAGGCATTCATGTAGAGAAATATATTTGTTCTAGTATCGAGTAGTAATTCTTGAGTTGTAAGTAAATAAAAATGTAATGATCATCATCATTAGATCATTGTCCCATGTGAGGAAATGATGATGGAATCTATGATCCCCTCACAAGTTGGGATGAGTCTCCAGACTTAAAAAAAAAGAGGCCAAAGAAGCCCAAATAAAAAAATAGGCTAAAGAAGCCCAAACAAAAATGAGAGAAAGAGAGAAGGGACAATGTTACTATCCTTTTCCACACTTGTGCTTTGAAATAGCACCATGTTCTTCATGATAGAGAGTCTTCTATTTTGTCACTTTCATATACTAGTGGGAATTTTTCATTATAGAACTTGGCTTGTATATTCCAATGACGGGCTTCCTCAAATTGCCCTAGGTCTTCATGAGCAAGCAAGTTGGATGCACACCCACTTAGTTTCTTTTTTAGCTTTCATATACTTATAGCTCTAGTGCATCCACTGCATGGCAATCCGTACTCACTTGCATCGACATCAATTGATGGGCATCTTCATGGCCCATTAATTTGCCTAGTTGATGTGAGACTTTCTCCTTCCTTTTTGTCTTCTCCACAACCACCATATTCTATTCCACCTATAGTGCTATATCCATGGCTCACGCTCATGTATTGCGTGAAAGTTGAAAAAGTTTCAGAACACCAAAAGTATGAAACAATTTCTTGGCTTGTCATCGGGCACTACTGCAGGATGCTGCTAACGCGACACTACGATCAGAGACCCTTCGACGAAACTGTGTGCGATGCAATAATCACAAACTGTGGTGCAAAAAACCGTCAAAAAAGATGCAAAACATTTGCGATGACGGATGCATCAAACACAGTTCAGAATTTAGTTGCGTGTGGGATGAGGGGCATACGGTTCAGTTCAATGAACTATTTGCGATGAGGCGGAACAAAAGAAACGGGCAACCAGATGAAGGTGTGTGCGATATACGGCATACAGTTCACTCGGATGAACTATTTGCGTTGAGCCAAGAGAACAGAAACGGTTCAACTTAACAAGATGTGTGTGATACACGGTAAAAAGTTCTGTAATCGGAAACGGGTGGGAAGACCGATAACAACACAGACGATTCCTGTTAACAAGTCATGTGTGTTGTGAGCAAACGATTGCTGGTATACAATTGTGAGTGATTGATGAAAACATCACCGACGTGTTCCATTGTTTAGTCCGTGTGCGATGTGATTTTCTTTGTCCGCACAACATCTACGCTCTGTCTACAGAGCATCAACATATATACATAAAAAGACAGCATTGCATAACCAAATTAAGCATACAATTACACAAGTGACTACACACATAACATTTCCACACACGAAAGTTAGCAATTACATGCATACTAAACTAGGAGAAATGAGGATCTAATCATCTACTTATTGTTGCGACGACGCTTGCCATTGCTCTGTTTCCGGCTGGATCCCTGGTCATTTTGGGGAAGGAGGCACTTCCTCATGTCAACTATCCGCATGTACATGTCGTAGCTCGTGTACGCCTCTTTGGTCGCGTACACGACGTGAGCTATGTCGAGTATCTCCATCCAGGCTGAGTGCCAGGCACGCTTGTCCTTGTTGATGGAATCCTTCATGTCTCTGTAGTAGGGGTCGATGATGGCCTCGGCAGGGTGAAGGAGTGAGTCCTTCTCATTCCTTGCTTCCCTAGATCTTGTATTGGCCCTGGATGTCGACAAGATTCTAGCAGGCGATGCCCGAATTCTCGAGCGCCTTTACATCGTTGGTGATGTCCATTGTAGCGAACATGTAGTGGGCGTTGTTGACAAACCTGGCGAAACGCTTGCAAGGCCTTGTGGCCAGGCAGTAGTGGTAGACGAGGACGTGGTGGCGCACGCACATCTGGGCAACGGCGGCCTTGGGACGAGACCCAGCACGAGCGCGGGTGTACTCGAGGTCGAACCCGACCACCTTGTAATTCTCCTCTGCAAGCAACAGCTCCATGATGTGGATGGAGTGCTCCACCCAGACCGGGTCGTTGGTGTACACCACCGAGAGGTCCGTGAACCTTCTGTGGGTGTCCACCACGGCATGCATGGTGAACTGCTGCTCGTCGTCGGCAACCGCTCGGAGTGCCATTGGAGCCACGCAGGATACCCTCTAAGAATTTCTCGTGGTGGGTGTGCTTCTTGCAATGGTGGGGCGCGATCGAAAGGTTGAATAGACACAAGGGTTAAATGGCCGTTGTAATAAATGGGGGCCGGCCGGCCTATAATCATCACGTCTTGTCACGGCGTTCATAGCGGAGGATTCCAGTGCACGCTTGACAACACCGCACCGCACGCATTTCGTTTGATCACGCGTGGGCTCGAAGAGGCATAAAATGTATCATCGGTGATCCTGTTCCCACGCTACCACGCAGTTTACCACGTTAGCCTCCCGCCCGACTAGTTTGGCCACGCCTCGGCTAGAAGAGGGACAAATCATCGGTGATGAGGTCAAAGTTACACAAAAGGGTGATGATGGACACTTGAGTGCGATAATTAATTCCGTACTCTACAGGGCACATGGTTGAAGAAACCAACTGTGCGCAATATTGTCGAAGATCGCAGTTGAGTTAGCTATATAGATCGTGTGCTGTGAGACCGACAAGGTAAACAAATTTGAGAATGGTTAATAAAATCTAAGACCGTTGCATATTAAGGTCAAAATAGTGCTACCAATATACGAGTCTCGTACGATGCCATTTCAACGATTGTAACACAAAAGCTCAAAATATTACAAGGTTCAAATTCCAGAGTTATATGGCTCAAATTCATAGATTACAAGGTTCAAACTGATATTAGAAATGAAATTCAGCTCATCAGCTGCAAACACCCGTGCTGATCCGCTAAACATGGATATCAGAGAGGTTCAAACTAATATTACCACTTCTAAGTCTGGTTTTGAAACCTCATATTTGCAAAGGGGCCAGCCCTTGAGAAGTCATGTATGGGTTTGACATGATGACTTATGATTACTCTATCATCTTAAGTTCCGAAATGAAATTCAGCATTTTTGGAGCCTATTCCATTCTGCCGTAGGCGCCGACACTGATCAACAAACCATTCATTTTTGCGAAATAAATGTAGGGCAAACCTCATTACCTTCAGCACCCTTTCTCTGACAACAAAGAACCTGGCGAATAAGACCTTTGGTAAGGTCCCTCGGTAGGAGTTCAAAGTAATTTCTAAGAGATGCGGTGATATGTATATGTCGTATCTATAATTTTTTATTGTTCCATGCCAATATTATACAACTTTTACATACTTTTTGGCAACTTTTTATACTATTTTTGGGACTAACATATTGATCCAGTGCCCAATGCCAGTTCATGTTTGTTGCATTTTTTTGTTTCACAGGAAATCCATATCAAACGGAGTCCAAACAGGATAAAAACTGACGGACATTTTTTTTGGAATATATGTGAATTTTGGGAAGTGGAATCAACGCGAGACGATGCCCGAGGGGGCCACGAGGCAGGGGGCGCGCCCCTGACCCTCGTGGACACCTTGTAAGGCGGTTGTTTCCCTTCTTTCGCCGCAACAAAGCTAATATCCGGATAAAAATCGTGTTCAAATTTCAATTCAATCGGAGTTACGGATCTCCGGGAATATAAGAAATGGTGAAAGGTCAGAATCAGGAAGCGCAGAAACAGAGAGAGACAAAGAGACATATCCAGTCTCGGAGGGGCTCTCGCCCTTCCCATGCCATGGAGACCAAGGACCAGAGGGTAAACCCTTCTCCCATCTAGGGAAAAGGTCAAGGAAGAAGAAGAAGAGGGGAGCTCTATCCCCCTCTCTCCCGGTGGCGCCGGAACGCCGTTGGGGCCATCATCGTCACACAATCTACACCAACAATTTCACCGCCGTCATCACGAACTCTTCCCCCCTCTATGCAGCGGTGTAACTCCTCTTTTACCCGCTGTAATCTCTACTTAAACATGTTGCTCAATGCTATATATTATTTCCCAATGATGTATGGCTATCCTATGATGTTTGAGTAGATCTGTTTTGTCTGATGGGTTAATTGATGATCGTGATTGGTTTGAGTTGCATGTTTTATTATTGGTGTTGTCCTATGGTGCTATTTGTGTCGTGCAAGCGTGAAGGATTCCCACTGTAGGGTGTTGCAATACGTTCATGATTCACGTATAGTGGGTTGCTTGAGTGACAGAAGCATAAACCCGAGTAAGGGGGATAAAGAGGACTTGATGCTTTAATGCTATGGTTGGGTTTTACCTTAATGATCTTTAGTAGTTGCGGATGCTTGCTAGAGTTCCAACCATAAGTGCATATGATCCAAGAAGAGAAAGTATGTTAGCTTATGCCTCTCCCTCAAATAAAATTGCAATAATGATTACCGGTCTAGTTATCGATTGCCTAGGGACAAATAACTTTCTTGTGTGACAACAAGCTCTCTACTAAAACTAACTTAGTTGCGTCTTTATCTAAACAACCCCTAGATTTTATTTACACACTCTTTATTATCTTCCAAACCTATCCAACAACACCTACAAAGTATTTCTAGTTTCATACTTGTTCTAGGTAAAGCGAACGTCAAGCGTGCGTAGAGTTGTATCGGTGGTCGATAGAACTTGAGGGGATATTTGTTCTACCTTTAGCTCCTCGTTGGGTTCGACACTCTTACTTATCGAAAAAGGCTATAATTAATCCCCTATACTTGTGGGTCATCAAGACCTTTTTCTGGCGCCGTTGCCAGGGAGTTATAGCGTGGGGTGAATATTCTCGTGTGTGCTTGTTTGCTTTATCACTAAGTAGTTTTTATTTGCTGTTCTAAGTTGTTCTCTATCTTTAGTTCTGGATATGGAACATGAAATACCAAAAAAATTAGGAGTATTTGCTACTCATGGAGATGGGGAACCTCCTAAAACCCTCGATTCTCACTATGTGAAAGATATTATGTACTACTTTGATAATCCTGAGAAAAACCCCATTCAACTTTGTAATGGGAGACACGTTGGATCAACGTGAATACTTTAGGGATTATTGCTTGACTCAAAAAGGGAAACTATTATGGGATCAAATTTATATGTTGCATTGGTATGCTCGGCAACTATGCTTGAGATATGATTATACTTGTTGCTCTAGGATGAAGGCTCCACACCTTCCCTTTTCATGTGAATTTAATGATAATGAAACCTTAGCTTCTTATGCTAATGGTATATATGATTACAATGATGTGGAACAAATAGAAGAGTTCGTAATGAGGACAACAAATACCATTGTTACACCCACAGCCCCTACTGCTACATATACTGGACCAATTACTAGAGCTCGTGCACGCCAATTAAATTATCAGGTACTTTCATTTCTTGGTAATGATTCTAATGTTCATGAGAATATGATGCTGCCTAAATTGGATACATTTGTTTTGCTTACAAATGAAGGGCCTGGCATGGATAAGAGGGATGAACACCAGAGCAAGACAAAGCCTGGAGATGATGGCATGCGCAAGGGGAACAAGAACAGAGTTACAAGTGATGATTTCAGGACTTTGAAGCCACCATAAGGAGTGCATGAAGCCTTGGACGAAATATACAAGATGCCACTTCATAAATTTCGTCTAGAGGCTATTCTAGGTGCTGCGTCACCTTATTATTGGGCCAGGCCCATGTAATTTCGAAATACTTATGTATAGGCTGTTTTTAGAGTCTGTATGTGTGGGGAAACAAGAGTTAGGGTTGGTTTTGGACCCCTCCCTCAAGGGCCACGAAATTCCCCCCTCTTCCTCCATATATACAGCCCTTAGGGCGTCGCTTAGACTTTGGGTTTTGTTTAAATTAATGTTCGCCATAGCTGCAACTTCGTGTACTTCATTTGTGTTCAACGACCAGACAAAGGCGTCACAGAATCCCACCTTGATCAATAAAGCTTTCCTCTTATATTCACAATATCCAGATTGCAATCTTAGTTTCTTTCTTGTTCTTCGTTTGCCTGCAGGAAACAGACCTTTGTGGTCAGGTTGATCGTGCTCCGGCGTGGTCAACAACCTCTCAGAGTTGGTTTAGCGATTGCTAAGGCGCGATGTCCTCGCACGTTCGTAGTCGGATCGTCAAAGTCGACTTCCTCCAAAATGATAGCCACCATCTCAACGAAAGGCGGGACACCTTTGCCTCTATCAAGTGGTATCAGATTTCCAGGTTGCTCGGTGAGATTTTACAGTTTTTCGTAGTTTAGATCGAGTCTGTTCTTCATACCTACAGTCCACGAAAAAGCCAAAAAAATTAGGGTTAGTTCACCATATCTGAACCAGTCTGAGCCCATGCATAGTCTTTTCAGTACTTCGCTTTGTTGAATTTGCGGTTGCATAGTCGTGTCAGGTTGCTGGTCTTAGCTTCTAGTTTCCCTTAGAGTTTCGAGTTCTGTTCACAAGTTGTCACGCCGCAGCCGCACCATCGTCATCGTTCCTACCATATACCACCACCACCAACATATTCCTTACCGCTGCCATATACATCCTCCTGTCCACCACCAATCCGAGTCCACATATACATCCGCCTGTACACTACCAATCCGAGTCCACATATGCATCCGCCTGTCCACCACCAATCCGAGTCCACATATACATCTGCCTGTCCAACACCAATCCGAGTTCTTTTCCTATTAGGTTTGTTTTCGAGATCCATCTAGTTTTCGTTTTGTGTTTCCTTGCCTGAGTAGGTCTCCAAAAAAAGAGCCTCGAGGCCCCCGGGCAGTTTTTAGGCCAAAATTTCGGCGACCAAAAATATTTTTTCATTATCCTATTTTTAGGTCCCACGGAGCGTTTTGAGACACTCGCCATCATAGTGATATTTTGTTGCACTTTTTCGTCGTCGCTACCCTGATTTCCAAAAAAAATTGTCAAAAAAAATATGTGCCTATCCTGTCAGTTTGACTTGGGAAGAGTTTTGAGACACTTGCCATTATTGTGATTTTTGCAAAAAAAAGAGGAGCACAAAAAAGAAAAAAAACATTCAGAGTGTGCTTTTCCCTTGTTTATGTGTCGCGCCGTGATTTTGTTCGTGTTCTAGGCTCGCATCTCTAGTACGGTCTAGCCTAGGACCAGCACAGCACCACCATTTTCTAGTAGTCTGTAGGATCATATTCTTGTGTGTTTCTCTTGTTGCTAACCATGGCAGGATCACAAGTCGATGAGACTGACTAGGAGAACATGATGAATAAGGAGTTGCATGATAAATTTCAGCAAATGATGACTGAACAGGTTCAAGATGTGCTGAACAATTTTGAAGAGGCCATGGATAAGATAACTGGCTTTGAGAAGACGTTCGAAACAAAGCTCGATAACAAATTTAATGAAGTGCTTGCGCATCTTCCACAACCACCACCGGCTGCACCTGCCGCACCTCTGCCACAACAACAACAACAACAACAACGACTACCTCCATGTCGCGAAACAGCCCTCCGCCGAGCGAGCCGTGTCCCTCTTGAGCCTGGCCAAACTATTGGTGCTACTGCTGATACTTCTGTGGCTCCTGCTGCTGTTGAGGAGGAGGATGATTATGCGGGAGATTACGAGGATGAAGTTGATCAAAATCAGAACTACGTGCAACCACCAGCACCCGGTCGTCCACATGCAAATAATCGCAATGGTAGGGCTGCATTACCAGCTCAGGTACGAGATCATGACCATCTTCCTAAACTGAAATTGAATATTCCACCATTTGAGGGTAGATATGTTCCTGATATATATCTTACTTGGGAGTTAGAAACCGAACAACATTTTACATGTTTAGAATATCCTGAGGAGAGACGTGTTGCTGCTGCACTTTGTGCTTTCACTAGTTTTGCTTGTGTGCGGTGGTCTGAACATCGTAGATTATATCCGAATAATATTCCAACTACTTGGGCTGCTTTGAAAACTGCTATGCGTACTCCTTGGGTTCCACCATATTATCAACATGAATTACTTCAAAAATTGCAGCGTTTAAGACAAGGAAAAAATTCTGTAGGGGAATATTATCAGGAATTACAAACTGGCATGATTAGATGTGGTATTGTTGAGGATAATGAAGCTATGCTTGCACGTTTTATGAGAGGATAAATCGAGAGATTCATACCATTCTAGAGTATAAGGATTATAATAATATCACTCGTTTATCCCATCTTGCTTGTAAAGCTGAACATGAAGTGCAGGATCGACATGCATTGACGTGAACTAACTTTTCTGCAGGTCGACCTTCATCATGGACACCACGTGCATCCTCTACTTCCACTGCCCCATCACCTCCATCAGGTGCCACCTCCAACCGTGATACAAGAAAGCAGACACAACCACCACTATCTGCCAAGAGCACACCTGCCGGGCCTGCACAGAGCTCTTCTTCTTCCATGGCATCAACAGGGCACACAAGTGATATTATTTGTCGTCGTTGTAAGGGAAGAGGTCATTATGCGAGAGAATGCAAATATCAGCGTGTGATGATTGCTACTGAGGATGGTGGGTATGAGTCCGCTAGTGACTATGATGAGGAGACTTTGGCTCTTATTACACGTGAAGAACACGGTGGAGATGATTCTGATCATGAGACGCAATACATCGCTCCTAAAGATGCTGACAGGTATGAATGTTTGGTTGCTCAACGTGTTTTGAGTGTGCAGGTTACACAAGCTGAGCAAAATCAGAGGCATAATTTGTTCCATACAAAGGGAGTTGTGAAGGAATGTTCTATTCGCGTCATCATAGATGGAGGGAGCTGCAACAACTTGGCTAGCATGGAGATTGTGGAGAAGCTATCTCTCACCACAAGACCACATCCACAACCTTACTACATCCAATGGTTCAACAACAGTGGCAAGGTTAAGGTAACACATACTGTTCGTGTGCATTTTAGTATCTCTACATATGCTGATTATGTTGATTGTGATGTGGTACCTATGCAAGCATGTTCCTTATTACTTGGTAGACCATGGCAATTTGATAAAAATTCTGTACACCATGGTAGAAACAATCAGTATACTCCTGTTCATAAGGATAAAAATATTACTTTACTTCCTATGACTCCTGATTCCATTTTGAAAGATGATAGTAATAGAGCTAATAAAGCAAAACAGGAGAAAAATAAGAGTGAAAATCAGATTGTGGCAAAAGAGTTTGAGCAACAAATGAAGCCTAATAATAAACCATCTAGTGTTGCTTCTGAAATTCAATTGCAAAGTGCATGTTTACTTGCCACCAAATCTGATATTGATGAGCTATATTTTAGCAAATCTGTTTGCTATGCTTTTGTGTGCAAAGAGGCGTTATTTTCATTCGAGGATGTGCCTTCCTCTTTGCCCTTGCCGTCACTAACATTTTGCAGGAGTTCGCTGACATCTTCCCACAAGACGTGCCACCGGGATTACCACCTATTCGAGAGATTGAGCATCAAATTGACTTAATTCCCAATGCATCGCTACCCAACCATGCACCATACTGTACCAATCCAGAGGAGACGAAGGAGATTATGCGTCAAGTACAAGAGCTGCTCGACAAAGGTTATATACGCGAATCTCTTAGTCCTTATGTTGTTCCTATTATACTAGTGCCTAAAAAGGATGGTACGTCGCGTATGTGTGTTGATTGTAGAGGCATTAATAATATTACTATTCGTTATCGTCATCCTATTCCTAGGCTAGATGATATGCTTGATGAATTGAGTGGATCTACAATTTTCTCCAAAGTTGATTTGCGTAGTGGATACCATCAAATTCGTATGAAATTGGGAGATGAATGGAAAACATCATTTAAAACTAAGTTTGGTTTATATGAGTGGTTAGTCATGCCTTTTAGGTTAACGAATGCACCTAGTACTTTCATGAGACTAATGGACGAAGTTTTACGTGCTTTCATTGGACGGTTTGTGGTAGTCTATTTTGATGATATACTGATTTATAGCAAATCTTTGGAAGAACATTTGGAACATTTATGTGTTGTTTTTATTGCTCTATGTGATGCATGTTTGTTTGGTAACCTGGGGAAGTGCACCTTTTGCACCGACCGAGTATCTTTTCTTGGCTATGTTGTTACTCCACAGGAAATTGAAGTTGATGAAGCCAAGATTGAAGCTATTGAGAGTTGGCCGCACCCCAAAATGTTCACACAAACGAGGAGTTTTCTTGGACTCGATGGTTTCTATAGGCGTTTTGTGAGAGATTTTAGCACCATTGCTGCACCTCTCAATGAGCTTACAAAGAAAGATGTGCCTTTTGTTTGGGGTGCCGCACAGGAAGAAGCCTTCACGGTATTGAAAGCTAGGTTGACACATGCTCCTTTACTCCAACTTCCTGAATTTAGTAAGACTTTTGAGCTTGAATGTGATGCTAGTGGAATTGGATTAGGAGGTGTGTTATTACAAGATGGCAAACCTGTTGCATACTTTTCTGAAAAATTGAGTGGGCCTAGTCTGAACTATTCTACATATGATAAAGAATTATATGCTCTTGTTCGTACTTTAGAAACATGGCAACATTATTTATGGCCCAAAGAATTTGTTATACATACTGATCATGAATCTTTGAAACATATTAAAAGTCAAGCCAAACTGAATCGTAGACATGCTAAATGGGTTGAATTCATTGAGACTCTCCCTTATGTCATTAAACACAAGAAGGGTAAAGAAAATGTTATTGCTGATGCATTGTCTCGTTGTTATACTATGCTTTCACAACTTGACTTCAAAATATTTGGTTTGGAGACCATAAAAGATCAATATTTGCATTATGCTGAATTTAAAGATGTATTGCAGAATTGTAAAGAAGGGAGAACATGGAACAAGTTCGTCGTTAATGATGGATTTATATTTTGTCCTAACAAGCTATGCATTCCAGCTAGCTCTGTTCGTCTTTTGTTGTTGCAGGAGGCGCGTGGAGGGGGATTAATGGGACACTTTGGAGTGAAGAAGACGGAGGATATACTTGCTACACATTTCTTTTGGCCAAAGATGAGACGGGATGTTGAGCGTTTTGTTGCTCACTGCACTACATGTCAAAAAGCTAAGTCACGACTCAATCCTCATGGTTTATATATGCCTTTGCTTGTACCTAGTGTTCCTTGGGAGGATTTATCTATGGACTTTGTTTTAGGTTTACCTCGAACAAAGAAGGGGAGGGATAGCATATTTGTTGTCGTGGATAGGTTCTCAAAAATGGCACACTTTATACCATGTCATAAAAGCGATGATGTTGTTAATGTTGCTGATTTGTTCTTTCGTGAAATTATTCGCTTGCATGGTGTGCCAAATACTATTGTTTCAGATCGTGATACTAAATTTCTTAGCCACTTTTGGAGATGTTTATGGGCTAAGTTGGGGACTAAACTGCTTTTTAGTACATGTCATCCCCAAACTGATGGACAAACTGAAGTAGTCAATAGAACATTGTCTACTATACTTAGGGCTATCTTGAAGAATAATAAGAAAATGTGGGAAGAATGCTTGCCTCATATTGAATTTGCTTATAATCGTTCATTGCATTCTACTACTAAGATGTGCCCTTTTGAAATTGTGTATGGTTCCCTCCCCCGTGCACCTATTGATTTGTTGCCTCTTCCATCTTCGGAGAAGTTTAATTTTGATGCTAAACAACGGGCTGAATTGATTTTAAAAATGCATGAGTTAACTAAGGAAAACATTGAGTGTATGAATGCTAAATATAAACTTGCTGGAGGTAAGGGTAGAAAACATGTTGTGTTCGCACCTGGAGATCTTGTTTGGTTACATTTGCGTAAGGATAGATTTCCTGTTTTGCGCAAATCAAAGCTAATGCCACGTGCTGATGGTCCATTTAAGGTGTTAGAGAAATTAAATGATAATGCATATAAACTTGAGCTGCCTGCAGATTTTGGGGTTAGTCCTACTTTTAACATTGCAGATTTGAAGCCTTATTTGGGTGAGGAAGATGAGCTTCCATCGAGGACGACTTCATTTCAAGAAGGGGAGGATGATGAGGACATCAATACCATTGTTACACCCACAGACCCTACTGCTACATATACTGGACCAATTACTAGAGCTCGCGCACGCCAATTAAATTATCAGGTACTTCCGTTTCTTGGTAATGATTCTAATGTTCATGACAATATGATGCTACCTAAATTGGTTACATTTGGTTTGCTTACAAATGAAGGGCCTGGCATGGATAAGAGGGATGAACACTGGAGCAAGATTTTAGGACCTTGAAGTATGTCTAGAGGGGGGTGATTAGACTACTTGACCAATAAAAACTTAACCTTTTCCCAATTTTAGAGTTTGGCAGATTTTAGCTACTTTAGGACAAGTCAAGCAATCATCACACAATTCAAGCAAGCATGCAAAGAGTATATAGGCAGCGGAAAGTAAAGCATGCAACTTGCAAGAATGTAAAGGGAAGGGTTTGGAGAATTCAAACGCAATTGGAGACACGTATGTTTTTGGCGTGGTTCGGATAGGTGGTGCTATCCTACATCCACGTTGATGGAGACTTCAACTCACGAAGGGTAACGGTTGCGCGAGTCCACGGAGGGCTCCACCCACGAAGGATCCACGAAGAAGCAACCTTGTCTATCCCACCATGGCCATCGCCCATGAAGGACTTGCCTCACTAGCGGTAGATCTTCACGAAGTAGGCGATCTCCTTGCCCTTACAAACTCCTTGGTTCAACTCCACAATCTTGTCGGAGGCTCCCAAGTGACACCTAGCCAATCTAGGAGACACCACTCTCCAAGAAGTAACAAATGGTGTGTTGATGATGAACTCCTTGCTCTTGTGCTTCAAATGATAGTCTCCCAACACTCAACTCTCTCTCATAGGATTTGGATCTGGTGGAAAGAAGATTTGAGTGGAAAGCAACTTGGGGAAGGCTAGAGATCAAGATTCATATGGTAGGAATGGAATATCTTGAGCTCAACACAAGGGTAGGTAGTTCTCCCTCAGAACATGTGAGTTGGAAGTGTAGATCTGTTCTGATGGCTCTCTCCACGAATGAAGAGGAGGTGGAGGGGTATATATAGCCTCCACACAAAATCTAACCGTTACACATAATTTACCAATCTCGGTGGGACCGAATCAACAAACTCGGTCGGACCGGTTTAGTAAACCTAGTGACCGTTAGTGATTTTTGGTGGGACTGACATGCAACTCGGTAGGACCGATATGGTTAGGGTTAGGGCATAACGTAATCTCGGTGAGACCGATTACACAAACTCGGTGAGACCGATTTGGTAATAAGCTAACCAGAGAGTTGGTCAGGTAAACTCAGTGGGACCGATTTGCTCTTTCGGTGAGACTGAAATGTTAGAAAAGGGAAACAGAGAGTTTAAATTGCAATATCGGTGGGACCGATCCCCTCTTTCGGCGAGACCGAAAAGTTACGAAAAGGAAACAGAGAGATTACAATCCCATCTCGGTGAGACCGAGATCCCTATCGGTAGAACCAATTTGCTTAGGGTTTGGCAGTGGCTATGACATGTGAAACTCGGTGGCGCCGGATTGAAAGAATCGGTAGGTCCGAGTTTGGCTTTGGGTTTAGGTCAAGTGTGGATATAGGAAAGTAGCTGAGGGTTTTGGAGCATATCACTAAGCACATGAAGCAAGAGGCTCATTAAGCAACACCTCATCCCTCCTTGATAGTATTGGCTTTTCCTAAAGACTCAATGTGATCTTGGATCACTAAAATATATAATGAAGAGTCTTGAGCTTTTGAGATTGAGCCAATCCTTTGTCCTTAGCATTTTGAGGGATCCACTTTCATCATCCATGCCATGCCAATCATTGAGCTTTCCTGAAATAATCATCTTGGAATAGCATTAGCTCAATGAGCTATATGTTGTTATGAATTACCAAAACCACCTAGGGATAGTTGCACTTTCAATCTCCCCCTTTTTGGTAATTGATGACAACATATAGATCAAAGCTTCGATAACTGATAATAAGAATTTAGAACATCGTCGCTTTGAGAAGTATGTGAAAAGCAAGAGCTGCCCCTAAATTTGTGCATATTTTAAAATTTGCTTTGGACTGCAAATGCACAAAGAGTTAGAATCATAGGTTACTCTTCCATGTCACATACATCTTGGTGGAGCGCTCAAAGTGATAAGAATTGAATACATGCACTCATCACCAAGAAAAGTGAATGATCACATAAGATAGATAGGATAATATCAAGCATGCATAAGTGTAGCTTATGATCAAACACATGATCATCAATGTCTCACAAGCATATCATAGTATCTCAACCAAAAGCAAACAAAGTTTGATAAACCACCAAATAAAGCAAGAGAGAATAAAGGCAACACTCTCTCTCTCTCTCTCTCGAAGCCTATGATCTATACATTTTTCTCCCCCTTTGGCAACAAGTTACCAAAAAGTTCCTAGAAAATGCATAGTGCTAGATCGACTCTCAGGCTTGATCTTCTGGTGGTGGTGGAGTCTAGATCACTCCAAGGACGAAGGCTTCTGTAGAAGTGGTTGGAGCTGGAGCTGAGGTGAATGCTGGAGCTGGTTGGGCTGGTGTTGTAGCTGGAGCTGATGTGGTGGCTCTGGTGTCAGGAACTGGCACTGCAGTTGACCTCTGAGCTCGTGGCACTCTGGCAAATGCATCAGTTGTAGTCTTCCCGTTCCTCTCCTGCATGTCATCTTGAAGTTGCTCCACTGCAAACTGAATCTCTGTTACTTTTACATCCAAGTCATAGAACTTTTGTTCCACGATTCTCTCTAAGCTCTCCTGATTCTGAGTGAGGGTGGCCAGTCCTTTCTCAGTCCTCAGTGTAGATGCAATCATGTAACTAAGATGCTCCTGCTTGGTTTTCAAGAAATACTCAGATGCCTTCTCTTGAGTTGGCATCCTGGCAGCTTTCTCCTTCCTTGCCTTCTCCTTCTTTGCTTGAGCTTGAGCTGATGATGGTTCATTCTCATTCATCACAACTTGATTGTCCTCGAAATCTGGATGAATGGGCAAGTGTTCCTTGTCCAACAAGTGAGTGCCTGTGCCCATCTTTGAGTTAATTAACTCCTGGATCTGAGGGGCATAACCATAGCTCCCCTTCTGATCTGCTGCAGTCCTCTTGATAGTCTCTACTATGAGGCTAATGACCTTGAATTTCGGAGGCACATCAAATATATGTAGCAAGTTAATGGCATGACCTGTGATCATTTTTTGATCTCCAGACTTGGGCAAGAGTGTGTGCCTAAGGATCCAGTTGATCGTAGGCAGTCCTGACAACAAGTGTTTTACGAACCCCAAGCTGGTGAGTGTCAAGATCATCTACTGGAATCTCCTTGTACATATTTGCCATTGAGTTATGATCCATCTTTTTCTTGGCATAGACATTCAAGTCATCTTCATTTTCCTCTGGGGCATTGATCAACTTTGCCCATTCCTCAACAGTTGATTGGTACCTTGTACCTTCAGACATCCATGTTATCCTTCCATCTGGGTAGAAGTGTGCTGTGGAGTAGAATTGCATAATGAGCTCCTCGTTCCACTTTGTGAGCTTCTGCCCAACAAAGTCAGCAACTCCACAAGCACTGAAGCTGTCTTGCACTCCAGGATAGTGCTGCTCATTCTCCTTGATGTAGGTCCAGTCGACCCACCTCATGTCACAAACGATAGGCTTCTTATCCAACAGAACTGTCTCATAGAAGTCCTACTGTTCATTTGTGTGGAACCTGTAGTCAACAGCAGTTCTTCTCCTTAAAGCATATGGATCTGCTTCTCTCCACTTTCTTAACCCTGAGTCTCTTCTGATTTTCATGTTCTCAGCCACAGGATGAGCATCATTGTGGTCTGGAATCTTGGGCTTGAGTTTTCTCAGAACTTGTCCTTCTTCATCTTCTCCAATAGCTTCAGGCATTGGGGCCTTGTTCTTCTCAGCAGCTGGTATGTTCCTTGTATTTCTCTTTGGAGCTGACTTGGCCTTGGAGGCAGCTTTGGGTGCTTCTTTGGGCTTGGATGAAGTAGCCCCTGATTTTATAGCATCACCCATAAGCTTTGGTGCCTTAGGTGCTGGTGCAACAACCTCTTCTTCTTCATCTTCTTCAGAAGAATGCTTTTCAAACTCAGCCATTGGATCAACTTTCTTGCACCATCTGCCCCTTTTCCTTTCCTTCTTCCCTTCAGCAGCAACTGGCCCTTTGGGTGCAGGCTTTTTAGGAATCGGAGTTGAAGCTCGGGCCTTTGGCATAGGCTGCCTACCTGCTGGCGTTTTGACTTTCAAGCCTGGCTTTGTGCTCTGTGCTGAGCCATACTCCTTCTTGAGCACTACTCTCTTGGAAGTAGCTTCCTCTTCCTCTGCCACATAGTCCTCATCCTCTGAGTCTGAGGTTCTCTTCTTCCTTTGTCTGGTGGCAGCTTTTGGCAAATTGCTAGGGGTGCTCATGTTGCCTTCATCTGAAGAACTGGAGGGACTAGTGCCCTCACTCATGTGCACTTGCTCTTCTGACATGTTCTGGCTGTCACTCTGATCAGACATGATGCAAAAGCTGACTGATGAACTGTGAAGAGTTTATAGATGAGGTAGAGTAGATGAGCATCGCAAAATGCATAGATTTTTGCAAAAGAATGATTCAAAATCTTAGTTTTAGTTTCCCACAGAAATCATTTCGGATCTACCGATTTTTAAACTTGGTGATACCAAAGCAGTTTTGGAACCTAAACTAGTGAACTCGGTTAGACCGAGTCACAGTTCGGTGGCACCGAGACTGCTAGGGTTTCACAAAGTTCCAAAATTGGTCACACCGATTAGTAATTCTCAATTAGACCGAGTCGCACTTGTGCAATGGCATGAGCCAAAACGGTGGGACCGAGTTTTTCAACTCGGTGGGTCCGAGATGGTTTCGGCGGAAACCTAACCCTAAAATTTTCGAATCAAACCTATTCTACGAATTGCATTGACTGGATAGGAGTGTTTCAATCGTGGCTAGAATCAATAAGATCACAATGTGCTAGGAATCAGATGGGGAATAGCACAAAGATCGAGTCCATACCCTAGTTCGGCGGAGACTCGCTACGGCGGCAACGGCGGGGTTGAATTCCATTGACGGCGATGGAGACTAGCGACTGGAGGCGGCTGGCGGCGAGAAGACGATCCGGAGACCACGTAGGCAGAGCGAGCTATCGCGCGGGCGAAGGGGTTCGGAGAAATTTCCAAATTTTTGCCCGTGTCTATATATAGCCCGACCCTGTCGGTGTGACAGAGTGGAACAACTAGGTGGCACCGAGATGCAAAACTGCATACAGTTATTGCAACTCGGTGTGACCAAATGGTTCAAATCGGTTGCACCGAGATCGAAAACATAGATCGACTTGATGATCTCGGTAAGACCGAAAAGAAGGTATCGGTCAGACCGAGAATCACAAAGAAGTTTTGGAAGTTTAAGTCTATGACGAATCGGGGACTCCGAGTGCTCCTCACACAGAGTGGTTCGAATCTGACTTGATCAAATTTTGTGATGTAGCATGAATAGAGTTTGAGACGAGAAGAGCATAGATAGCTAGAGAAGGTTCTTAGGCATTCTTGTCCATCCACTCGGCAAGAGAAAATAAAACCAATCAATCAAAACAAAAAGTGGATGTCCTCGAATGAGTAAAATATGCAACCAACATGCTCACACAATAAAATGGCAATTGAAATATGCGGCAAAGCATGCACAACCAATTCTAGCATCTATCAAGCAATTTGCGATGACTAGGTCATCTATATATGAGTATATTGACATAGGAGTTAAATGAGAACATTTTATCATAGGTCATACTCATCGTTTAAGCACAAGTGGGGTTACCACTTTTACATAAAGCATTGTTGTGTTCACATCATTTGAGTTGCTTTAGCTCAAGTCTTAGAGTAAAGCTCCCCCTAGATGTGATATCCCCCCTAAGAGGGATGAACTAACCTTGGGTTTTGTCGATGATGACTTCATGTAGATGTTGAAGATGTGAATGCTCATTGTTGATGTAGAACAATTGGAGCTATCCATTGGAGTGAATTGCACTTTCAATACCTACATGGGTTATGTTGGAAATATGCCCTTGTTCATGATTATTATATATTTCCTTGTTCATGATAGTTGTCTTTATTCATGCTATAATTGTGTTATCCGGAAATCGTAATACATGTGTGAATAATAGACACCAACATGTCCCTAGTAAGCCTCTAGTTGACTAGCTCGTTGATCGATAGATAGTCATGGTTTCCTGACTATGGACATTGGATGTCATTGATAACGAGATCACATCATTAGGAGAATGATGTGATGGACAAGACCCAATCCTAAACATAGCACAAGATCGTATAGTTCGTTTGCTGGAGTTTTCCAATGTCAAGTATCCTTTCCTTAGACCATGAGATCGTGTAACTCCCGGATACCGTAGGAGTGCTTTGGGTGTGCCAAACGTCACAACGTAACTGGGTGACTATAAAGGTATACTACGGGTATCTCCGAAAGTGTCTGTTGGGTTGACACGGATCGAGACTGGGATTTGTCACTCCGCTTGACGGAGAGGTATCACCGGGCCCACTCGGTAATGCATCATCATAATGAGCTCAATGTGATCAAAGTGTTTGATCACGGGATCATGCATTACGGTACGAGTAAAGTGACTTGCCGGTAACGAGATTGAACGATGTATTGGGATACCGCCGATCGAATCTCGGGCAAGTAAAATGCCGATTGACAAAGGGAATCGTATACGGGATTAATTGAATCCTCGACATCGTGTTTCATCCGATGAGATCATCGTGGAGCATGTGGGAGCCAACATGGGTATCCAGATCCCGCTGTTGGTTATTGCCCGAGAGCCGTCTCGGTCATGTCTGCATGTCTCCCGAACCCGTAGGGTCTACACACTTAAGGTTCGGTGACGCTAGGGTTGTGAGGATATGTATATGCAGTAGCCCGAATGTTGTTCAGAGTCCCGGATGAGATCCCGGACGTCACGAGGAGTTCCGGATTGGTCCGGAGGTGAAGAATTATATATAGGAAGTGCAGTTTCGGCCATCGGGAGTGATCTGGGGGTCACCGGTATTGTACCGGGACCACCAGATGGGTCCCGGGGGTCCACCGGGTGGGGCCACCCATCCCGGAGGGCCCCATGGGCTGAAGTGGGAAGGGGGGACCAGCCCTTAGTGGGCTGGTGCGCCCCCCAAGGCCCACCCCCTGCGGCTAGGGTTGGAACCCTAGGGTGGGGGGCGCCCACTTGCCTTGGGGGGCACTCCACCCCCTTGGCCGCCGCCCCCTCTGGAGATGGGATCTCCAAGGGCCGGCGCCCCCCAGGGGGCCTATATAAAGGGGGGAGGGAGGGGCAGCCACACCCTTGCCCCTGGCGCCTCCCTCTCTCCCTGCTACACCTCTCCCTCTCGCAGTGCACGGCGAAGCCCTGCTGTTGTGACGCCCTGCATCCACCACCACGCCGTCGTGCTGCTGGATCTTCATCAACCTATCCTTCCCCCTTGCTGGATCAAGAAGGAGGAGACGTCACGCTGATCGTACATGTGTTGAACGCGGAGGTGCCGTCCGTTCGGTGCTAGGATCTCCGGTGATTTGGATCACGTCGTGTACGACTACCTCATCCCCGTTCTTTTGAACGCTTCCGCTCGCGATCTGCAAAGGTATGTAGATGCATCAGATCACTCGTTGCTAGATGAACTCATAGATGGATCTTGGTGAAACCGTAGGAAAATTTTTGTTTTCTGCAACGTTCCCCAATAGTGGCATCATGAGCTAGGTCTATGCGTAGTTCTTCTTGCGCGAGTAGAACACAATTTGTTGTGGGCGTAGATTTGTCAACTTTCTTGCCGCTACTAGTCCTATCTTGCTTCAGCGGTATTGTGGGATGAAGCGGCCCGGACCAACCTTACACGTACACTTACGTGAGACCGGTTCCACCGACTAACATGCACTAGTTGCATAAGGTGGCTGGCGGGTGTCTGTCTCTCCCACTTTAGTTGGAGCGGATTCGATGAAAAGGGTCCTTATGAAGGGTAAATAGAAGTTGACAAATCACGTTGTGGCTTTCACGTAGGTAAGAAAACGTTCTTGCTAGAACCCTAATTCAGCCACGTAAAACTTGCAACAACAATTAGAGGACGTCTAACTTGTTTTTGCAGCAAGTGCTTTGTGATATGATATGGCCAAAGTTGTGATGAATGATGAATGATCTATATGTGATGTATGAGATGTTCATGCTATTGTAATAGGAATCACGACTTGCATGTCGATGAGTATGACAACCGGCAGGAGCCATAAGAGTTGTCTTTATTTTTTGTATGACCTGCGTGTCATTGAGAAACGCCATGTAAATTACTTTAATTTATTGCTAAACGCGTTAGCCATAGTAGTAGAAGTAATAGTTGGCGAGCAACTTCATGGAGACACGATGATGGAGATCATGATGATGGAGATCATGGTGTCAAGCCGGTGACAAAGATGATCATGGAGCCCCAAGGTGGAGATCAAAGGAGCTATGTGATATTGGCCATATCATGTCACGTTTATTATTTGATTGCATGTGATGTTTATCATGTTTTGCATCTTGTTTACTTAAAACGACGGTAGTAAATAAGATGATCCCTCATAATAATTTCAAGAAGTGTTCCCCCTAACCGTGCACCGTTGCGACAGTTTGTTGTTTCGAAGCACCACGTGATGATCGGGTGTGATAGATTCTAACGTTCACATACAACGGGTGTAAGACAGATTTACACATGCAAACACTTAGGTTGACTTGACGAGCCTAGCATGTACAGACATGGCCTCGGAGCACAGAAGACCGAAAGGTCGAGCATGAGTCGTATAGAAGATACGATCAACATGAAGATGTTCACCGATGTTGACTAGTCCGTCTCACGTGATGATCGGACACGGCCTAGTTGACTCGGATCATGTTATACTTAGATGACTAGAAGAGGGATGTCTATCTAAGTGGGAGTTCATTAAATAATTTGATTAGATGAACTTTATTATCATGAACTTAGTCTCAAATATTTACAATATGTCTTGTAGATCAAATGGCCAACGTAGTCCTCAACTTCAACACGTTCCTAGAGAAAACCAAGCTGAAAGACGATGGCAGCAACTATACGGACTGGGTCCGGAACCTGAGGATCGTCCTCATAGCTGCGAAGAAAGATTATGTCCTACGAGCACCGCTGGGTGACGCACTTGTTCTCCCAGCAGAACAAGATGTTATGAACGCTTGGCAGGCACGTTCCGATGACTACTCCCTCGTTCAGTGCGGCATGCTTTACAGCTTAGAGCCGGGGCTCCAAAAGTGTTTTGAGAGACACGGAGCATATGAGATGTTCGAAGAGATGAAAATGGTTTTCCAAGCTCATGGCCGGGTCGAGAGATATGAAGTCTCCGACAAATTCTTTAGCAGTAAGATGGAGGAAAATAGCTCTGTCAGTGAACACATACTCAAGATGTCTGGGTTGCACAACCGCTTGACTCAGCTGGAAGTTAATCTCCCGGATGAGGCGGTCATTGACAGAATCCTTCAGTCGCTCCCACCTAGCTACAAGAGCTTCGTGATGAACTACAATATGCAGGGGATGGAAAAGACCATTCCTGAAGTATTTGCTATGCTGAAATCAGCAGAGGTAGAAGTCAAGAAGGAACATCAAGTGTTGATGGTGAATAAAACCACTAAGTTCAAGAAGGGCAAGGGTAAAAAGAACTTCAAGAAGGACGGCAAGGAAGTTGCCGCGCCCGGCAAGCAAGCTGCCGGGAAGAAGCCAAAGAATGGACCCAAGCCCGAGACTGAGTGCTTTTATTGCAAGGGAAGTGGTCACTGGAAGCGGAACTGCCCCAAATACTTAGCGGACAAGAAGGCTGGCAAAACAAAAGGTATATGTGATATACATGTAATTGATGTGTACCTTACCAGTACTCATAGTAGCTCTTGGGTATTTGATACCGGTGCAGTTGCTCACATTTGTAACTCAAAGCAGGAGCTGCGGAATAAACGGAGAGTCGCGAAGGACGAGGTGACGATGCGCGTCGGGAATGGTTCCAAGGTCGATGTGATCGCCGTCGGCACGCTGCCTCTACATTTACCTACGGGATTAGTTTTAAGCCTCAATAATTGTTATTTAGTGCCAAGTTTGAGCATGAACATTGTGTCTGGATCTCGTTTAATTCGAGATGGCTACTCATTTAAATCCGAGAATAATGGTTGTTCTATTTATATGAGAGATATGATTTATGGTCATGCTCCGATGGTTAATGGTTTATTCTTAATGAATCTCGTACGTGATGATACACATATTCATAGTGTGAATACCAAAAGAGTTAAAGTTGATAACAATAGTCCCACATATTTGTGGCACTGCCGCCTTGGTCACATAGGTGTCAAACGCATGAAGAAGCTCCATGCAGATGGACTTTTAGAGTCTCTTGATTATGAATCATTTGACACGTGCGAACCATGCCTCATGGGTAAAATGACCAAGACTCCGTTCTCAGGAACAATGGAGCGAGCAACCAACTTATTGGAAATCATACATACTGATGTGTGCGGTCCAATGAGTGTTGAGGCTCGCGGTGGCTATCGTTATGTTCTCACCCTCACGGATGACCTGAGTAGATATGGGTATATCTACTTAATGAAACACAAGTTTGAGACCTTTGAAAAGTTCAAGGAATTTCAGAGTGAGGTTGAAAATCAACGTGACAGAAAAATCAAGTTTCTACGATCAGATCGTGGAGGAGAATACTTGAGTCACGAATTTGGCACACACTTAAGAAAATGTGGAATAGTTTCACAACTCACGCCGCCTGGAACACCTCAGTGTAATGGTGTGTCCGAACGTCGTAATCGCACTCTATTAGATATGGTACGATCTATGATGTCTCTTACCGATCTACCGCTTTCCTTTTGGGGCTATGCTTTAGAGACTACCGCATTCACTTTAAATAGGGCTCCGTCGAAATCCGTTGAGACGACACCGTATGAATTATGGTTTGGGAAGAAACCTAAGCTGTCGTTTCTAAAAGTTTGGGGATGCGATGCATTTGTCAAGAAACTTCAACCTGAAAAGCTCGAACCCAAGTCAGAAAAATGCGTCTTCATAGGATACCCTAAAGAAACTATTGGGTATACCTTCTACCTCAGATCCGAAGGCAAGATCTTTGTTGCCAAGAATGGATCCTTTCTAGAGAAGGAGTTTCTCTCGAAAGAAGTAAGTGGGAGGAAAGTAGAACTTGATGAAGTGTTACCTCTTGAACCGGAAAATGGCGCAACTCAAGAAAACGTTTCTGAGGTGCCTGCACCAGCTAGAGAGGAAATTAATGATGATGATCAAGATGCTTCTGATCAAGCTCCTACTGAAATTCGTAGGTCCACAAGGACACGTTCCGCACCAGAGTGGTACGGCAACCCTGTCTTGGAAATCATGTTGTTAGACAACGGTGAACCTTCGAACTATGAAGAAGCGATGGCGGGCCCGGATTCCGACAAATGGCTAGAAGCCATGAAATCCGAGATAGGATCCATGTATGAAAACGAAGTGTGGACTTTGACTAACTTGCCCGTTGAACGACGAGCCATAGAAAATAAATGGATCTTTAAGAAGAAGACAGACGCAGATGGTAATGTGACCATCTATAAAGCTCGACTTGTCGCTAAGGGTTATCGACAAGTTCAAGGGGTTGACTACGATGAGACTTTCTCACCGGTAGCGAAGCTAAAGTCCGTCCGAATCATGTTAGCAATTGCCGCATTCTACGATTATGAAATATGGCAAATAGAAGTCAAAACGGCATTCCTTAATGGTTTCCTTAAGGAAGAATTGTATATGATGCAGCCGGAAGGTTTTGTCGATCCTAAGAATGCTGACAAGGTGTGCAAGCTCCAACGCTCGATTTATGGGCTGGTGCAAGCATCTCGGAGTTGGAACATTCGCTTTGATGAGATGATCAAAGCGTTTGGGTTTACACAGACTTATGGAGAAGCCTGCGCTTACAAGAAAGTGAGTGGGAGCTCTGTAGCATTTCTCATATCATATGTAGACGACATACTTTTGATGGGAAATGATATAGAACTCTTGGACAGCATTAAGGCCTACTTGAATAAGAGTTTTTCAATGAAGGACCTTGAAGAAGCTGCTTATATATTAGGCATCAAGATCTATAGAGATAGATCAAGACGCCTCATAGGTCTTTGTCACAAAGCACATACCTTGATAAGATATTGAAGAAGTTCAATATGGATCAATCTAAGAAGGGGTTCTTACCTGTGTTACAAGGTGTGAAATTGAGCTCAGCTCAATGTCCGACCACGGCAGAAGATATAGAAGAGATGAGTGTCATCCCCTATGCCTCAGCCATAGGTTCTATTATGTATGGCATGCTGTGTACCAGACCTGATGTAAACCTTGCCGTAAGTTTGGTAGGAAGGTACCAAAGTAATCCCGGCAAGCAACACTAGACAGCGGTCAAGAATATCCTGAAGTACCTGAAAAGGACTAAGGAAATGTTTCTCGTTTATGGAGGTGATGAAGAGCTCGCCGTAAAGGGTTACGTCGACGCTAGCTTCGACACAGATCTGGATGACTCTAAGTCACAAACCGGATACGTGTATATTTTGAATGGTGGGGCAGTAAGCTGGTGCAGTTGCAAGCAGAGCGTCGTGGCGGGATCTACATGTGAAGCGGAGTACATGGCAGACTCGGAGGCAGCACATGAAGCAATTTGGGTGAAAGAGTTCATCACCGACCTCGGAGTCATACCCAATGCGTCGGGGCCAATCAAACTCTTCTGTGAAAACACTGGAGCTATTGCACTTGCCAAGGAGCCCAGGTTTCACAAGAAGACCAGGCACATCAAGCGTCGCTTCAACTCCATTCGTGAAAATGTTCAAGATGGAGACATAGATATTTGTAAAGTACATACAGACCTGAATGTAGCAGATCCGTTGACTAAACCTCTCCCTAGAGCAAAACATGATCAACACCAGAATTCCATGGGTGTTCGATTCATCACAATGTAACTAGATTATTGACTCTAGTGCAAGTGGGAGACTGTTGGAAATATGCCCTAGAGGCAATAATAAAAGCATTATTATTATATATTTCCTTGTTCATGATAATTGTCTTTATTCATGCTATAATTGTGTTATCTAGAAATCGTAATACATGTGTGAATAATAGACACCAACATGTCCCTAGTAAGCCTCTAGTTGACTAGCTCGTTGATCGACAGATAGTCATGGTTTCCTGACTATGGACATTGGATGTCATTGATAACGAGATCACATCATTAGGAGAATGATGTGATGGACAAGACCCAATCCTAAACATAGCATAAGATCGTATAGTTCGTTTGCTGGAGTTTTCCAATGTCAAGTATCCTTTCCTTGGACCATGAGATTGTGTAGCTCCCGGATACCGTAGGAGTGCTTTGGGTGTGCCAAACGTCACAACGTAACTGGGTGACTATAAAGGTATACTACGGGTATCTCCGAAAGTGTCTGTTGGGTTGACACGGATCGAGACTGGGATTTGTCACTCCGCTTGACGGAGAGGTATCACCGGGCCCACTCGGTAATGCATCATCATAATGAGCTCAATGTGATCAAAGTGTTTGATCACGGGATCATGCATTATGGTACGAGTAAAGTGACTTGCCGGTAACGAGATTGAACGATGTATTGGGATACCGACGAACGAATCTCGGGCAAGTAAAATACCGATTGACAAAGGGAATCGTATACGGGATTAATTGAATCCTCGACATTGTGGTTCATCCGATGAGATCATCGTGGAGCATGTGGGAGCCAACATGGGTATCCAGATCCCGCTGTTGGTTATTGCCCGAGAGCCTTCTCGGTCATGTCTGCATGTCTCCCGAACCCGTAGGGTCTACACACTTAAGGTTCGGTGACGCTAGGGTTGTGAGGATATGTATATGTTGTAGCCCGAATGTTGTTCGGAGTCCCGGATGAGATCCCGGACGTCACGAGGAGTTCCGGATTGGTCTGGAGGTGAAGAATTATATATAGGAAGTGCAGTTTCGGCCATCGGGAGTGATCTGGGGGTCACCGGTATTGTACCGGGACCACCAGATAGGTCCCAGGGGTCCACCGGGTGGGGCCACCCATCCCAGAGGACCCCATGGGCTGAAGTGGGAAGGGAGGACCAGCCCTTAGTGGGCTGGTGCGCCCCCCAAGGCCCACCCCCTGCGCCTAGGGTTGGAACCCTAGGGTGGGGGGGCGCCCACTTGCCTTGGGGGGCACTCCACCCCCTTGGCCGCCGCCCCCTCTGGAGATGGGATCTCCAGGGGCCGGCGCCCCCCAGGGGGCCTATATAAAGGGGGGAGGGATGGGCAGCCACACCCTTGCCCCTGGCGCCTCCCTCTCTCCCTGCTACACCTCTCCCTCTCGCAGTGCACGGCGAAGCCCTGCTGTTGTGATGCCCTGCATCCACCACCACGCCGTCGTGCTGCTGGATCTTCATCAACCTCTCCTTCCCCCTTGCTGGATCAAGAAGGAGGATACGTCACGTTGACCGTACGTGTGTTGAACGCGGAGGTGCCGTCCGTTCGGTGCTAGGATCTCCGGTGATTTGGATCACGTCGTGTACGACTACCTCATCCCCGTTCTTTTGAACGCTTCCGCTCGCGATCTGCAAAGGTATGTACATGCATCAGATCACTCGTTGCTAGATGAACTCATAGATGGATCTTGGTGAAACCGTAGGAAAATTTTTGTTTTCTGCAACGTTCCCCAACAGGTTAGTCCCACAAGGAACAAACAAGAATATCCATAGACATAGAGTGATTCACACACAAGATGATGTCCATGAAAATTTTTAGGTTACCTTGTCCCTTGACTTACCAACAAGAGGGTTTGTGACTCCTTAAACTAGTGCAAGATGTGGAAGTTGATTGCACTTGTTCTTGCCAAAATGATAAGAGTGAAGTATGTTGGCGGAGTCACCCTCAAGAACTCTCTAGTTCTTCTTCTTTTAGCTCCACACCATCTTGATGGGAATCCTTGGAGTTGTAGTCGTACTTGATGAAGCGGAACTTGAAGTAGTCTTGGGAATCCACTTGACTAAGGTCTTAGGATCTTCTTCAAATGCATCAATTTCCTCTGGAAGCTTGTCCTTGCCTTTTTGCTTGCAGTCTTGTGGTGGAAGATCATCTTGAGCTTGTGTCCCCATGAAGGAAGTAGGATCATACTTCTCTTGTTGAGGAACAAACTTCGTCTTGGGGTATTGATCTTCTTCCCACTCAACTCCATTGGCGTTGAACTTTCGTTCAAAACCAACACCTTGATTCTTCCGGTGCCTTCCTTGCTTGCTTACAATTTCCTCGAATTGCTTACTTTCGGCAAGGCTCTTGTAGACTCCTTTCTCTATAATTCCCTTCAATAAGCTATTTTCTTGCTCAAGTGTAACTTGGCTAAGAGAATCATTAGTGGAATCAAGAGAACTACTAGAAGCAACAATATTGGATTTAGTATGATCATTGTTACTACTAGAGGAAGAATCTTTCTTGTTATTGTCACTAGATTTGACTTGAGGCATGTAATCGGATAAGAGTAAACGCTTGGCAATGTAAGAAGAACTTTTCTTGCGGAGATCATCATTGATTGCCTTTAAAAACTAATGCTCTTGCTCAAGATTGAGCTTTTCAAAGCGTAACTTCTCATGAGCTCTTAAAAGTTCTCGATGATCTTCGAAGATAGTTTCATGAGCTAACTTAAGAGTGTTTAGTTCTTTAGTTAGAGCCTCAATCTTCTCCTTATCATTGTCATTTGTTTTATCTTGATTAGCATGATTAGTTGACGTTTCATCATAGTATTCATCACTAGAGTTGTGAACAAGTAGATCATCATCACCTAACAAGTCATGTTCATCACTATTGAAATCAACATACTCGGGGTGTGTTACCTTAGGACCTTTGGCCATGAAGCATCTTCCAACTCCTTCATTTGGTGAGTCAAATATGTCGTAGGAGTCGGTTGACACAAGTGCTAGACCGGCAACACCTTCATCTTGAGTATATTCGGAATCGAAGTGATAACTTCTCTCAGAGTGGTTGTCGGAGTCGGAGCCGGATACCCATTCACCAACATGAGCTTGATGTCTTCATTTTGTGTAGCTCCTTGATGACTTTTCCTTTCTTTCCGAATCCTTGCTTCTCCGTGAGTATCTTCGTTCATAACGATCATCTCTACTCCTTCTTTCTCTAGATGGTGATTCTTCTCTTTTGCTTCTTCTTTTTGGAGAATCTTCTCTTCTTTTGTAGGGTGCCGTACACTCATTGGAGTAGTGTCCGGGTCTTCCACAATTGTAGCAGTTTCGCTCTCGACTAGAAGATCTTTTGTCATTGTAGGACCTTGACTTGGAGCTTCTATCTTTGTTTCTACTCTTGTAGAACTTGTTGAAGTTCTTCACCATTAAGCTCAATTCTTCATTGAAGGTTTGTTTCTCACTTGATGATGTGGGGGCTTCACATGAGGCTTTGTAAGCTCCACTTGATTTGTTGTGAAGTTCCTCTTTATCCTTGAGTGACATCTCATGAGCAACAATTCTTCCAATGACCTCCGTTGGCTTGAGATCTTTGTAATTGGGCATCATTTGGATCAATGTGCACACGGTATCATATTTTCCATCCAAGGCTCTTAGGATCTTCTTGATGATGAATCTATCGGTCATCTCTTCACTCCCTAAGCCGGCAATCTCGTTTGTGATGAGAGCAAGCCTAGAGTACATTTCAGCGACACCTTCACCATCCTTCATTTTGAACTTGTCAAGTTGACTTTGAAGCACATCCAATTTGGATTCCTTGATGGAGTTGGTACCTTCGTGCATATCAATCAAAGTATCCCAAATTTCGTTTGCATTCTCAAGACGGCTGATTTTGTTGAATTCTTCGGGGCACAATCCGTTGAAGAGAATATCACAAGCTTGAGCGCTGTATTGCAGCATCTTCAACTCTTCCGCGGTAGCTTCTCGGTTTGGTTCTTTCCCATCAAAGAAGTCACCTTGCAAACCAACACACACAATAGCCCAAAAAGCGGGGTTATGTCCGAGAATATGCATTTTCATCTTATGCTTCCAACTAGCAAAATTAGTACCATCAAAGTAAGGACCTCTACGGTGATAATTTCCCTCGCTAGACGCCATACTCTCCTAGGTTGTGAAACCAAGGCTATGACCACAAAAGGCTATGGAAATCAAAGCAAATGGAGACCAAAGCTCTGATACCACTTGTAGGACCTTGAAGTATGTCTAGAGGGGGTGATTAGACTACTTGACCAATAAAAACTTAACCTTTTCCCAATTTTAGAGTTTGACAGATTTTAGCTACTTTAGGACAAGTCAAGCAATCATCACACAATTCAAGCAAGCATGCAAAGAGTATATAGGCAGCGAAAAGTAAAGCATGCAACTTGCAAGAATGTAAAGGGAAGGGTTTGGAGAATTCAAACGCAATTGGAGACACGGATGTTTTTGGCGTGGTTCGGATAGGTGGTGCTATCCTACATCCACTTTGATGGAGACTTCAACCCACGAAGGGTAACGGTTGCGCGAGTCCACCGAGGGCTCCACCCACGAAGGGTCCACGAAGAAGCAACCTTGTCTATCCCACCATGGCCATCGCCCATGAAGGACTTGCCTCACTAGCGGTAGATCTTCACGAAGTAGGCGATCTCCTTGCCCTTACAAACTCCTTGGTTCAACTCCACAATCTTGTCGGAGGCTCCCAAGTGACACCTAGCCAATCTAGGAGACACTACTCTCCAAGAAGTAACAAATGGTGTGTTGATGATGAACTCCTTGCTCTTGTGCTTCAAATGATAGTCTCCCCAACACTCAACTCTCTCTCATAGGATTTGGATCTGGTGGAAAGAAGATTTGAGTGGAAAGCAACTTGGGGAAGGCTAGAGATCAAGATTCATATGGTAGGAATGGAATATCTTGAGCTCAACACAAGGGTAGGTGGTTCTCTCTCAGAACATGTGAGTTGGAAGTGTAGATCTGTTCTGATGGCTATCTCCACGAATGAAGAGGAGGTGGAGGGGTATATATAGCCTCCACACAAAATCTAACCGTTACACACAATTTACCAATCTCGGTGGGACCGAATCAACAAACTCGGTCGGACTGATTTAGTAAACCTAGTGACCGTTAGTGATTTTCGGTGGGACTGACATGCAACTCGGTAGGACCGATATGGTTAGGGTTAGGGCATAGCGTAATCTCGGTGAGACCGATTACACAAACTCGGTGAGACCGATTTGGTAATAAGCTAACCAGAGAGTGGGTCAGGTAAACTCGGTGGGACCGATTTGCTCTTTCGGTGAGACCGAAATGATACAAAAGGGAAACAGAGAGTTTACATTGCAATCTCGGTGGGACCGATTCGCTCTTTCGGTGAGACCGAGAAGTTACAAAAAGGAAACGGAGAGATTACAATCCCATCTCGGTGAGACCGGGATCCCTATCGGTAGAACCGATTTGCTTAGGGTTTGGCAGTGGCTATGACATGTGAAACTCGGTGGCGTCGGATTGAAAGAATAGGTAGGTCCGAGTTTGGCTTTGGGTTTAGGTCAAGTGTGGATATAGGAAAGTAGCTGAGGGTTTTGGAGCATATCACTAAGCACATGAAGCAAGAGGCTCATTAAGCAACACCTCATCCCTCCTTGATAGTATTGGCTTTTCCTAAAGACTCAATGTGATCTTGGATCACTAAAATATAAAATGAAGAGTCTTGAGCTTTTGAGCTTGAGCCAATCCTTTGTCCCTAGCATTTTGAGGGACCCACTTTCATCATCCATGCCATGCCAATCATTGAGCATTCCTGAAATAATCATCTTGGAATAGCATTAGCTCAATGAGCTATATGTTGCTATGAATTACCAAAACCACCTAGGGATAGTTGCACTTTCAAAGACCAAGCCTGGAGATGATGGCATGCGCAAGGGGAACAAGAACGGAGTTACAAGTGATGATTTCAGGACTTTGAAGCCACCATAAGGAGTGCATGAAGCCTTTGTAGGATCAGAAGTATGTCTAGAGGGGGGATTAGACTACTTGACCAAATAAAAACTTAACCTTTTCCCAATTTTAGTTCTTGGCAGATTTTAGCAACTTTAGGACAAGTCAAGCAATCATCACACAATTCAAGCAAGCATGCAAAGAGTATATAGGCAGCGGAAAGTAAAGCATGCAACTTGCAAGAATGTAAAGAGAAGGATTTGGAGAATTCAAACGCAATTGGAGACACGGATGTTTTTCCCGTGGTTCGGATAGGTGGTGCTATCCTACATCCACGTTGATGGAGACTTCAACCCACGAAGGGTAACGGTTGCGCGAGTCCACGAAGGGTCCACGAAGAAGCAACCTTGTCTATCCCACCATGGCCCTCACCCACGAAGGACTTGCCTCACTAGCGGTAGATCTTCACAAAGTAGGCGATCTCCTTGCCCTTACAAACTCCTTGGTTCAACTCCACAATCTTGTCGGAGGCTCCCAAGTGACACCTAGCCAATCTAGGAGACACCACTCTCCAAGAAGTAACAAATGGTGTGTTGATGATGAACTCCTTGCTCTGGTGCTTCAAATGATAGTCTCCCCAACACTCAACTCTCTCTCACAGGATTTGGATTTGGTAGAAAGAAGATTTGAGTGGAAAGCAACTTGGGGAAGGCTAGAGATCAAGATTGATATGGTAGGAATGGAATATCTTGGTCTCAACACATGAATAGGTGGTTCTCCCTCAGAACATATGAGTTGGAAGTGTAGATGTGTTATGATGGCTCTCTCCATGAGTGAAGAGGAGGTGGAGGGGTATATATAGCCTCCACACAAAATCTAACCATTACACACAATTTATCAATCTCGGTGGGACCGAATCAACAAACTCGGTCGGACCGAAATAGTAAACCTAGTGACCGTTAGAGATTTTCGGTGGGACTGGCATGCAACTCGGTAGGACCGATACGGTTAGGGTTAGGGCATAACGTAATCTCGGTGAGACCGATTACACAAACTCGGTGAGACCGATTTGGTAATAAGCTAACCAGAGAGTTGGTCAGGTAAACTCGGTGGGACCGATTTGCTCTTTCGGTGAGATCGAAATGTTACAAAAGGGAAACAGAGAGTTTACATTGCAATCTCGGTGGGACCGATCCCCTCTTTCGGTGAGACCGAAAAGTTATGAAAAGGAAACAGAGAAATTGCAATCCCATCTCGGCGAGACCGAGATCCCTATCGGTAGAACCGATTTGCTAGGGTTTGGCAGTGGCTTATGACATGTGAAATTCCGTGGTGCCGGATAGAAAGAATCGGTAGGACCGAGTTTGGCTTAGGGTTTAGGTCATATGTGGATATGGGAAAGTAGCTGAGGATTTTGGAGCATATCATTAAGCACATGAAGCAAAAAGCTCATTAAGCAACACCTCATCCCTCCTTGATAGTATTGGCTTTTCCTATGGACTCAATGTGATCTTGGATCACTAAAATGTAAAATGAAGAGTCTTGAGCTTTTGAGCTTGAGCCAATCCTTTGTCCTTAGCATTTTGAGGGTTCCACTTTCACCATCCATGCCATGCCAATCATTGAGCTTTCCTGAAATAATTGTCTTGGAGTAGCATTAGCTCAATGAGCTATATGTTGTTATGAATTACCAAAAACACCTAGGGATAGTTGCACTTTCAGCCTTGGAAGAAATATAAAAGATGCCACTTCATAAATTTCATCTAGAGGCTATTCTAGGTGCTGCGTCACCTTATTATTGGGCCAGGCCCATGTAATTTCGAAATACTTAAGTATAGGCTTTTTTAGAGTCCGTATGTGTGGGGAAACAAGAGTTAGGGTTAGTTTTGGACCCCTCCCTCAAGGGCCACGAAATTCCCCCCTCTTCCTCCATATATACAGCCCTTAGGGCGTTGTTTAGACTTAGGGTTTTGTTTAGATTAAAGTTCGCCATAGTTGCAACTTCGCGTACTTCGTTTGTGTTCAACGACCAGACAAAGGCGTCACAGAACCCCACCTTGATCAATAAAGCTTTCCTCTTATATTCGCAATATCCAGATTGCAATCTTAGTTTCCCTCTTGTTCTTCGTTTGCCTGCAGGAAACAGACCTTCGTGGTCAGGTTGATCGTGCTCCGACGTGGTCAATAACCTCTCGGAGTTGGTTTAGCGATTGCTAAGGCGCGACGTCCTCACACGTGCGTAGTCGGATCGTCAAAGTCGACTTCCTCCAAAATGATAGCCACCATCTCATCGAAAGACGGGACACCTTTGCCTCTATCAGTTCGTTGCTTTTATGGGTGCTTATGAAATTGAATCTTTGTTTAAAGAGTCTGAAGATTTTGATGATTCAGTTTATAGACCTGAAAATTTTTCTATACTTAAATATTGCTATGAGAATTATGAATTCAATTCCGATATTGATGATTTTATTGAGAAAGTCTCCGCTGTCCAAGAAGAGACTAATATTTTGCAGGAGTCTATGGAAGAAGAAATTAATGACATTGTGAGCTCATTGGATGAAAAAAATGAGGAGGAGAGCAAAGAACAAAAGGAGGAAGAGCGGATTGATCACACGTGCCCACCTTCTAAGAGAGTAACTCTTCAACTCATACATTGTTTAATTTCCCTTCGTGCTTACCGAAGGATGAATGCTATGATGATTGTTATGATCCCATTGATTCTTTTGAAATATCCCTTTTTGATGATGCTTGCTATGCTTGTGGCCAAGATGCCAATATGAATTATGCTTATGGAGGTGAACTTACTATAGTTCCTTATGTTAAACATGAAATTTTTGCTATTGCATCCACGCATGATAGTCCTATTATCTTTTTGAATTCTCCCGACTACACTATATCGGAGAAGTTTGCCCTTATTAAGGATTATATTGATGGGTTGCCTTTTACCGTTGCACATGATGATTTTGATGAATATAATATGCATTTTCTTGTTGCTCCTACTTGCAATTATTATGATAGAGGAACTATATCTCCACCTCTCTATGTTTCCCACACAATAAAATTGCAAGAAACTGTTTATATTATGCATTGGCCTTTACTAGGTGTGCATGAATTGTTCTTTTATGACATGCCAATGCGAAGAGAGTTAGACTTCGTCATTGCTTGATATATGTTGCATTGTGCTCACTACTAAATGCCAAATAATTGCTAATTCAAATTGGCTTTGATATACCTTGGGATCCAGGTGGATCCATTACATGAGCACTATATGCCTAGCTTAATGGCTTTAAAGAAAGCGCTGCCAGGGAGACAACCGGGAAGTTTTAGAGAGTCGTTTATTTCTTTTGTGTGCTTTTATAAAGTTTAAAAACAAAAATAATGTGCCAAGATTTGCCTTTAGGATGTTTACATTGCTTGTTGGTTTGTGCGGTGCAAGACAAAAACTTTGGCTGTAGTGCGCGATTTTACATTTTTTTAATGGAACATCAAACGGTTCTGAAACTTTTTGCACTGTATTTCTATACAAATTGTTTATTTTTCCTAATTTTGGCAGAATTTTTGGAGTACCATAAGTATGGTGAATGTTTAGATTACTACAGACTGTCCTGTTTAAGACAAATTCTGTTTTTGATGCATAGTTTGCTTGTTTTGATGAAACTATCGATTTCTATTAGTGGATTAAGCCATGGAAAAGTTATATTACACTAGCCACAATTAAAAAACAAAATATGAATTGGTTTGCAACAATACTTAGAGTAGTAATTTTCTTTATTATACTAACGGATCTTACCGAGCTTTCTGTTGAGTTTTGTGTGGATGAAGTGTTCGAGGATCGAGGAAGTCTCGATATGAGGAAAAGGAGGAGAGGCAAGAGCTCAAGCTTGGGGATGCCCAAGGCACCCCAAGTAAATATTCAAGGATACTCAAGCGTCTAAGCTTGGGGATGCCCTGGAAGGCATCCCATGTTTCTTCAACAAGTATGGGTATGTTTTCGGATTCGTTTCGTTCATGCGATATGTGCAAATCTTGGAGCGTCTTTTGCATTTAGTTTTAATTTTATTTTAAGCACCATGATGGTATGAGATAGTCCTTGGTTGATTTATAGAATGCTCATTGCACTTCACTTAAATCTTTTGAGTAAGGCTTTATAGAATGCTTCATGTGCTTCACTTATATCATTTGAAGTTTGGATTGCCTGTTTCTCTTCACATAGATAACCGCCATTTGTAGAATGCTCTTTTGCTTCACTTATATTTGTTAGAGCGTGGGCATATCTTCTGTAGAAAGAATTAAACTCACTTGCTTCACATGGTTAGTCATAAAATCCTACATAAAACTTGTAGATCACCGAATATGATATGTTTGATTCCTTGCAATAGTTTTGCGATATAAAGATGGTGATATTAGAGTCATGCTAGTGGGTAGTTGTGGATTGTAGAAATATTTGTGTTGAAGTTTGTGATTCCCGTAGCATGCACGTATGGTGAACCGTTATGTAACAAAGTTGGACCATGAGGTATTTATTGATTGTCTGCCTTATGAGTGGCGGTCGGGGATGAGCGATGGTCTTTTCCTACCAATCTATCTCCCTAGGAGCATGCGCGTAGTACTTTGTTTTGATGACTAATAGATTTTTGCAATAAGTATGTGAGTTCTTTATGACTAATGTTGAGTCCATGGATTATACGCACTCTCACCCTTCCATCATTGCTAGCATCTTCGGTACCGTGCATTGCCCTTTCTCACCTCGAGAGTTGGTGCAAACTTCGCTGGTGCATCCAAACCCCGTGATATGATATGCTCTGTCACACATAAGCCTCCTTATATCTTCCTCAAAACAACCACCATACCTACCTATCATGGCATTTCCATAGCCATTCCGAGATATATTGCGATGCAACTTCCATCATCATCATATACATGACTAGAGCATTCATTGTCATATTGCTTTGTATGATCGTAAGATAGCTAGCATGATGTTTTCATGGCTTATCTGTTTTTTATGTCATTGCTACGCAAGATCATTGCACATCCCGGTACACCGCTGGAGGCATTCATATAGAGTCATATCTTTGTTCTACATATCGAGTTGTAATATTGAGTTGTAAATAAATAAAAGTGTGATGATCATCATTATTAGAACATTGTCCCATGTGAGTTTATCAAAATAAAACTGGTCAAAGAAGCCCCCCAAAAAAGAGAGAGGACAAAGAAGTGTACAAAAAAAGAAAAAAAAGAAAGAAAAAGAGAGAGAAAGAGAGAAGGGACAATGTTACTATCCTTTTACCACACTTGTGCTTCAGAATAGCACCATGTTCATCATATAGAGAGTCTCTTGAGTTATCACTTTCATATACTAGTGGGAATTTTCATTATAGAACTTGGCTTGAATATTCCAACGATGGGCTTCCTCAAATACCCTAGGTCTTCATGAGCAAGCAAGTTGGATGCACACCCACTTAGTTTCCAATTTGAGCTTTCATACACTTATAGCTCTTAGTGCATCCGTTGCATGGCAATCCCTACTCCTCACATTGACATCAATTGATGGGCATCTTCATAGCCCATTGATTAGTCGCGTCGATGTGAGACTTTCTCCTTTTTTTCTTCTCCACACAACCTCCACCATCATATTCCATTCCACCTATAGTGTTATATCCATGGCTCACGCTCATGTATTGCGTGAAAGTTAAAAAGGTTTGAGAACGTCAAAAGTATGAAACAATTGCTTGGCTTGTCATCGGGGTTGTGCATGATTTGAATATTTTGTGTGGTGAAGATGGATCATAGCCAGACCATATGATTTTGTAGGGATAACTTTCTTTGGCCATGTTATTTTGAAAAGACATGATTGCTTATTGGTATGTGATGTCTACTATGCAACCTTCTCCTTGTAGACGTTGTTGGGCCTCCAAGTGCAGAGGTTTGTAGGACAGTAGCAAATTTCCCTCAAGTGGATCACCTAAGGTTTATCAATCCGTGGGAGGCGTAGGATGAAGATGGTCTCTCTCAAGCAACCCTGCAACCAAATAACAAAGAGTCTCTTGTGTCCCCAACACATCCAATACAATGGTAAATTGTATAGGTGCACTAGTTCGGCGAAGAGATGGTGATACAAGTGCAATATGGATACTAGATATAGGTTTTTGAAATCTGAAAATATAAAAACAGCAAGGTAACTAATGATAAAAGTGAGCACAAACGGTATTGCAATGATAGGAAACAAGGCCTAGGGTTCATACTTTCACTAGTGCAAGTTCTCTCAACAATAATAACATAATTGGATCATATAACTATCCCTCAACATGCAACAAAGAGCCACTCCAAAGACACTAATAGCGGAGAACAAACGAAGAGATTATGGTAGGGTACGAAACCAACTCAAAGTTAGTCTTTCCAATCAATCAGTTGGGCTATTCCTATAAGTGTCACAAACAGCCCTAGAGGTCGTACTAGAATAACACCTTAAGATACAAATCAACCAAAACCCTAATGTCACCTAGATACTCCAATGTCACCTCAAGTATCCGTGGGTATGATTATACGATATGCATCACACAATCTCAGATTCGTCTATTCAATCCAACACAAAGTACTTCAAAGAGTGCCCCAAAGTTTCTACCGAAGAATCAGACGAAAACGTGTGCCAACCCCTATGCATAGGTTCATGGGCGGAACCCGCAAGTTGATCACCAAGACATACATCAAGTGAATCACGTGATATCCCATTGTCACCACAGATACGCACGGCAAGACATACATCAAGTGTTCTCAAGTCATTAAAGACTCAATCCGATAAGATTACTTCAAAGGGAAAACTCAATCCATTACAAGAGAGTAGATGGGGAGAAGCAACATAAGATCCAACTATAATAGCAAAGCTCGAGATACATCAAGATCGTGCCAAATCAAGAACATGAGAGGGAGAGAGATCAAACACATAGCTATTGGTACATACCCTCAGCCCCGAGGGTGAACTACTCCCTCCTCATAATGGAGAACGCCGGGATGATGAAGATGGCCACCGGTGAGGGTTCCCCCCCTCCGGCAGGGTGCCGGAACAGGGTCCTGATTGGTTTTTGGTAGCTACAGAGGCTTGCGGCGGCGGAACTCCCGATCTATTTTGTTCCCCGATCGTTTTAGGGTATATGGGTATATATAGGAGGAAGAAGTACGTCAGGGGAACCACGAGGGGCCCATGAGGTGGAGGGCGCGCCCCCCTACCTCGTGGCTCCCTCGTTTCTTTCTTGACGTGGACTCCAAGTCTCCCGGGTTGCTTTCCTTCTAAAAATAACTTCTCCAGAAGGTTTCATTCCGTTTTGACTCCGTTTGATATTCCTTTTCTTCGAAACACTGAAACAAGGGAGAAAACAGGAACTGGCACTAGGCTCTGGGTCAATAGGTTAGTCTCAAAATGTGATGCCCCCAATTTGACCGTACACTAATCATACACACAAACGTGTACGATCAAGATCTGGGACTCATGGGAAGATATCACAACACAACTCTAAAAATAAAATAAGTCATACAAGCATCATAATACAAGCCAGGGGCCTCGAGGGCTCGAATAGAAGTGCCCGATCATAGACGAGTCAGCGGAAGCAACAATATCTGAGTACAGACATAAGTTAAACAAGATGCCATAAGATGGCTAGCACAAACTGGGATACAGATCGAAAGAGGCGCAGGCCTCCTGCCTGGGATCCTCCTAACTACTCCTGGTCGTCGTCAGCGGGCTGCACGTCGTAGTAGGCACCTCTAGTGTAGTAGGAGTCGTCGTCGACGGTGGCGTCTAGATCCTGGGCTCCAACATCTGGTTGCAACAACCAGGTAGAAGGGATAGGGGGAAAGAAGGAGAAAGCAACCGTGAGTACTCATCCAAAGTACTTGCAAGCAAGAAGCTACACTACATATGCATGGGTATCTGTGTAAAGGGGCAATATCGGTGGACTGAACTGCAGAATGCCAGAATAAGAGGGGGATAGCTAGTCCTGTCGAAGACTACGCTTCTGGCAGCCTCCATCTTGCAGCATGTAGAAGAGAGTAGATGGTAAGTTCACCAAGTAGCATCGTATAGCATAATCCTACCCGACGATCCCCTCCTTGTCGCCCTGTTAGAGAGTGATCACCAGGTTGTATCTGGCACTTGGAAGGGTGTGTTTTATTAAGTATCCGGTTCTAGTTGTCATAAGGTCAAGGTACAACTCCGGGTCGTCCTTTTACCGAGGGACACGCCTATTCGAATAGATAACCTTCCCTACAGGGGTGCACCACGTTTCCCAACACGCTCGATCCCATTTGGCCGGACACACTTTCCTGGGTCATGCCCGGCCTCGGAAGATCAACATGTCGCAGCCCCACCTAGGCACACCAGAGAGGTCAGCATGCCGGTCTAAATCCTATGTGCGCAGGGGTCTGGGCCCATTGCACAGCTGCACGTTGCAAACGCAGCCAGTAAGCAGACCTAGCAACCTCCATTACAAAGGAAGTCACGTTACGCAGTCCAACCCGGCACCGCTCAATCGCTGACGTCACGAAGGCTTCGGCTGATACCACAACGTCGAGTGCCCATAACTGTTCCCGCGTAGATGGTTAGTGCGTATAGGCCAGTGGCCAGACTCAGATCAAATACCAAGATCTCGTTAAGCGTGTTAAGTATCCGCGAAAGCCAACCAGGGCCAGGCCCACCTCTCTCCTAGGTGGTCCCAACCTGCCCTGTCGCTCCGCCACAAAGTAACAGTCGGGGGCCGTCGGGAACCCAGGCCCACCTCTACCGGGATGGAGCCACCTGCCCCTTCAGCCCCCATCTCCAAACAGTATCATAAGTAATGTAACAGTTTAAAGTATATAGCATATGCCCGAGCTCATCTCCCGAAGTGATCACGGCCCAGTAGTATAGCATGACAGACGGACAAGAGTGTAGGGCCACTGATGGAACACTAGCATCCTATTCTAAGCAGTAGGATAGCAGGTAAGGGTAACAACTGTAGCTACAATGACAGGCTATGCATCATAATAGGATTAGCCGAAAGCAGTAACATGCTACACTACTCTAATGCAAGCAGTATAGAGAAGAATAGGCGATATCTGGTGATCAAGGGGACGGCTTGCCTGGTTGCTCAGACAAGAAGGAGGGGTCGTCGGTGACGTAGTCGACCACAGGGGCATCAACATCGTCATGAGGTCTACCGAAGAGAAGAGGGGGGAGAAACAATAAATACATGGCAAGCAAGTGCATAACAGGACAACAGGCAGAGCTAGACGTGTTCTAACATGGTATGAGGTGATACCGATGAAGGGGGGAAACATGCGGGAAAATATCCTCGGTGTTTCGCGTTTTCGGAAAGATGAATCGGAGGGGAAAAGTTGCATGTTTGCTATGCCAGGGATGCGTGGCGGATGAACGGGCTGCGTATTCAAATTCGTCTCGTTGTTCTGAGCAACTTTCATGTATAGAGTATTTTCATCCGAATTACGGATTATTTACTATGATTTTTCAAAGATTTAAAAGATTTTCTGATTTTCTGGAATTTATTTAATTCGAAAATAACAGTAAATACCTTTTAAACACAGACTGAGCCAACCACAATCAATGACATGTGGGGCCAGTCAAAGTCCACTCAACAGTGCAGTCAGCATTGACTTGGTCAAAGTTGACCAGTCAACAGGGTCAATGGGGCCCCATATGTCAGTGTCACATGTGTTTTAACAAAAAGTTTAAAACAGTCTAATTAGATGTGGGGCCCTACTGTCATTGACACAGTTTTATCTAAACAGAGGTGGGGCCCAGAGGGGCGTCGACGGGCACGGTGCCGGCAGGGAGGGGGAGGCGAGGCCACGCGGGGTAAGGGCGACGGAGCCGAGCGAGGGCGGCCGCGGGCGTGTGAGCGCGCAGCGGAGGTAGGCGGTGACGCGGTGTGGGCTCAGGGACGGGGTGTGTCTGGGGCGCATGGGGCGCGGCTAGGCGTGGCGCAGGCGCGCGCGGAGGTGCGGTGCAGCGGCCGTGAGGCGCGGGCGTTGCGCGAGCAGCGCGCGGGCTCGGGGTGGAGGCCGCGGCTTCAGGGCGGCAGCAAGCGGGGCTGCGTCGTGGTCTAGGCGCAGCGGCGCACGTGCGCGCGTGTGTGCAGGGGCGGTGTGCGGTGAGGCACGGCGGGCACAGCCAGGGTGCACATGAGAGGGGGGGTTGCGTGCGTGCAGTCGCGGAGGGGAAGCAACGTGCCGAGTGGCGAAACGGCGCGGGCGCGCAGTGACCGAACAGGGCGAAGGGAGTTCGAGGAGAGGGTGAGCTCACGGGCGATGCAGGGGTTCAGGGGGGTCGGAGTGGCTCGAGGTTGGCCGGTGAGGAGGAGATGATGAGGCAAGGCGACAATGTCGAGGTGGCGACGGAGTAGGGCGACGGGGCACGGCCTCGAGGTGGTGGGGTCGACGTGGTTCCAACAAGGATGGGCACTCCGGACGACGACAGTTGGCGGAGAGGCGTCGGGATCGATCCCTGATCTAGATCGAATCGAGAGGGGGGAACGACGTGGGGAGAGGGGAAGTGGGGCGACAGGGGCTAGGGTTTCGGGGTAGTGGGGGGATATGGGCGCGGGTGGGCCGGCCTGGCGGCCCGATAGTGTGCTGGGCTGAGGTCCAACTGGGGGGGGGTGGGTTCTTTCTCCTTTTTCTTTTCTCTTTTGTATTGTTTTGTTTTCTATTTTTCTTTCAAAAACTTTTTCTCTTATACCTTTAATAGATTTTAGTTTAAATAAAATACAATAATAGTCCTAAATTAGTATCACTAAATATCCAACTGCCACAAGCAATTTAGCACATTTTAGAAAGTAGTTTGTATTTTTCTATTAATTTACGAGCATTTAATTAATAGTTCTACCACTATTTTATTTATTTTAGTGCATTTAACTACTTTATAACAGTGTGTCTTCTCAATCAATATTTATTATGAATTACTTGCTACATTTAGAACATTTTAGTTTTGGCTTTTGAAAATTTTCTAGTTTGACTTTATTTCAAATTTGAATTTGAACGAGTTTTCAATCATAGCGAGATTATCAACAGTAATCGAGGTGATGTGGCATCATTAACAGAGGTTTACTGTAGCTATATTATCCGGGCGTCACAATTCTCCTCCACTACAAGAATTCTCGTCCCGAGATTTAAGAGGTAGAGTAAGGGGGAAAGGTCTGGTTACGATATTCTAACGAGCGTTCTCGATCTTGGTTGCTCTTCTCGAAGCGGTTGATCCATTACATTGATGTCTACATTTCTCTACTTCAGGTCATCATGATGAAGTCAGCATCCTTTCTTCGGGATCTTCACCATACTTATGAAAGGATAAGAGGTGGTTATTTCGGAAGCACGGACCTCTGCAAAGTTGACTACCTGGTAGCTGACATCAGGGAAGGTGGCAGAAAGTAACTCTCGAACTGAAACTTAAGAAAATTTCGAGAGCAAAGTAAGAAGGTACCATGAGAAGTTAAGCGAGTAGGCAATCGTTCGATGCCTGAACAAAGTATGAAAAGGGGTCCAGAGTAATGAGAATAAGTATTGTGTTCGATACCAAAGTAGATTACTAGGAGGATGACCCATGAATTACATACGAAATCAAGCGCGAGCAATAACTTTGGCAACATGGGTGTATAGGTGAGTCAGGTTTCGATCCTGTGGAACTGTGGGTTATGGGCCCACCATGTGATTCAAAAGTAGGAAGGACACCGACAAATTGCACGGTCATGGTAGCAAGGCATGGCAGAGGATAGCCTGTCTGTTATGTTGGCAACAACGTTGGTACCAAGGGCGAGGGACGAAGAGAACCATTTTCGTGCTTGTTGAACAAGGCAGACCAATAGGCAAAGTTCTCGTCCATCAGGGGTTACCAGGATGTCGTCAGCAATAGTAACAGGGTCATACTAACAGAGTTGTAAACTGAGGTGTTTACCTAAGCAGGAGAATATTACTGCTTAGATCATATAGATCACAAGAAACGTTAACCCAACAAATGGAAAGAAAATATGATTATCAGATTAAACAGAACAATGGAAAGGAAAATGTGTTTAAACACATATTTCAAAGGTATATCCTTCGGAAGGACGAGCCAAGCATGATATCCATGACAGGCTATAATGTAGTAAACTCTTTAGGTAGGGGAGATAATTTTCATGACATTACCCATACAATGGTGTTTGGATAATTTGATAAAGAAAATTTAGCATTGTGCTACAGATGTTCTTATTGAAAATCGGAGTACCACATACACGCTTCGAGATAGCATTGGCATGGTCTTCAAGCAAAGATCAGACTTTGGATACAAAGGATCCATCGGAAACAACTTATAGATTAAGTCTTACAATTTCCTCATGGAAGAATGGATAACCTTGCTGAAAAGGAATCTATAACAACAGGGCCTCCGGCCAGGTGTGCTAGGCACGACATCACCTTACCGGGTCACATAAAGACCAATATTATAACTCTTGGAAATATGTACCAACCATCATACCTGACCGAGGTTCAGATCCGATTGGTGTCCGTATACCTCAAACTCAGGATGCCTGAGAAGAAAAGGTGCAACGCAATTGACGAGATGACATTATAAGATTGTCGAGCAATGAACTATGGAAGCGTGTTCTGAAACAAGAGTTCATCATTAAACCAAGGAGAGGATGAGGAGGTGGCTGGTGGACTCAACGATAATTCATTGAGGCTTCCAAAAGGATGGATTTCCACAATTGCGTGAACACAGAGATATCATTTGTCAGATCAAATGACATAATGAGGTATGCTCGAGGAAAACATACACATTTAAACATTGGTTGAAAGGTGCACCCGAAATATGGGCATAGGTAGCCTGATCAATTGTTAGAATGGTGATTCAATAACCGATAGGCTAAGAATGAACTGTCGATCATTAACTTCGAAGCAATATGGTTGCTAGAAGTGCAGAATCCAAACAACACCGTTCACTTGTTGGTATTCCAGTTAAAAACAGCAAGGGGACCAAGAAAAGAATGGTGATGGCGAGAAGCATCACTATACCAAGAATTCTCAAGAGGTGGTGAGATTCTCACAACATCCTTGACAAAAAGGCAGTAATACTACAAGGTAGATCATAATAGAGGTTGGGCAGGCGTATTGACCTGCAGAAGGAAAGTACTCTAACTTGTCCGAGAAATAGAATCAAAGGGGAACAATCATGGTCGGAACCACGGTTGGAAAGGATCAATTCACAGATACCATATGATATTTATCAAGGAAATAGTTATTGTTACAAGAAGCTTCCATGATAGGATCTACATCACGTCCATGGGCATGAACACAAAGTTCAAGGTCGACTCCCACTTCTCTAATGCATAACCTTTCATTCACTTCTCGCCTTCAACGAAGTTGTAGTGTTGAAGTTTTATCTGACATAACAACAGTAGAGTTTGACCCGTAGTGGTTTCCGGGTTCACACAGATTAGAAAAAGCATAGGTTCAACCTATCGGGGCATCTTAGAACATATACCATGAACTTTAGGATCAAATAACACATGCTCGAAACAGAGCACGTGGTTGACACAAGCATATGATATAACTTGCCAAAGGCAGAGGACACAATTTACCAAAGGCATTATGTATCAGGGGAGAAACTCTCAAGGTTATTGGATATGAAGGAAACTGTCGGATAATAACCAAGCAATTGGTCTTCCAGACCACCCAAAATCTGATGCGAGTATCGATACTCAATCAGAAGGAAAAAGAATGCAAAAGGCATCGGTTTATAGAACATCTGAATAATTCATCGTTTAAATAACAAAGGAATTATGATTTTCAATTCAAGGGATCAGGAGCAAACGCTCTGATCAAGGATGGATTAGTTGAATAGACTTAGGGGTACAATCGATGGCAATCTGATTGGCCGAGAACCAGCTCATGTTCGAAAGACATCTGAGCCGGAAAGATAATGTATAAGGATCAACTGATGATTGCGTGCATTCACACACATGTTGAATCAACAAGATCAGAATGTCAATCGCAAGGATTTTAATGGTTATTGCTAGACAAATGGAATTGTCCAGACTGCAAGCAGACAAGTATTTGCAGAGCAATAGTTGGCAGAGGATTACCGAAAGATAGGGTAGTATTCCGATGTATCTAGTGAATCCTATAAACAACTGTAATGAACGGTTCCTCGATAAGTGTGAAGAAACAAATCGTAGGGATATTTTTGCGGCAAGGAACCGCAAGGCAGTGGCACAAGGGATTCTTGGAACAACGACGAGTATTACAGGGTATCTTGTAATAACAAGACCAACTGGGGATGAATGTAAGGATGGCACGTGCAGGTAGTTATCCATAAGGGTTGACGGTGGAAGGAAATCGCAAATGCGATGTCACAAAGACTCGAGAGAACATCGTAGAGTAACTTCAAAATCTTCTAGTGCAGCATGCGATCATCTGAAGTGAGGGGCTCTCCGGGAGAAAGTACTTGCGAGAACCTAAAGTTAGTTTTGTTTTTAGCAAAATCATTTAACCCGAGTAGAAGAGAGCTCAGAGTCCCAGAGTACAGATCGAGGAGTAAAAGATCCTAATATCCCCCAATGGCGACGTGGGCCCGTAAGGCACACAGCCACGTTAGTAAAAAATTTGCAATGACTAGACTCGACTTCGACCAAGGAGTGTGGAAGGGGGATTCCTACAGGCAGTAAGCTCTGATACCAACTTGTGACGCCCCCGATTTGACCGTACACTAATCATACACGCAAACATGTACGATCAAGATCAGGGACTCACGGGAAGATATCACAACACAACTCTAAAAATAAAATAAGTCATACAAGCATCATAATATAAGCCAGGGGCCTCGAGGGATCGAATACAAGTGCTCGATCATAGACGAGTCAGCGGAAGCAACAATATTTGAGTACAGACATAAGTTAAACAAGATGCCATAAGATGGCTAGCACAAACTGGGATACAGATCGAAAGAGGCGCAGGCCTCCTGCCTGGGATCCTCCTAACTACTCCTGGTCATCGTCAGCGGGCTGCACGTAGTAGTAGGCACCTCCGGTGTAGTAGGAGTCGTCGTCGACGGTGGCGTCTAGATCCTGGGCTCCAACATCTGGTTGCAACAACCAGGTAGAAGGGATAGGGGGAAAAGAAGGAGAAAGCAACCATGAGTACTCATCCAAAGTACTCGCAAGCAAGGAGCTACACTACATATGCATGGGTATCTATGTAAAGGGGCAATATCGATGGACTGAACTGTAGAATGCCAGAATAAGAGGGGGATAGCTAGTCCTGTCGAAGACTACGCTTCTGGCAGCCTCCATCTTGCAGCATGTAGAAGAGAGTAGATGGTAAGTTCACCAAGTAGCATCGTATAGCATAATCCTACCCGGCGATCCCCTCCTCGTCGCCCTGTTAGGGAGCGATCACCGGGTTGTATCTGGCACTTGGAAGGGTGTGTTTTATTAAGTACCCGGTTCTAGTTGTCATAAGGTCAAGGTGCAACTCCGGGTCGTCCTTTTACCTAATGACACGGCTATTCGAATAGATAAACTTCCCTACAGGGGTGCACCACGTTTCCCAACACGCTCAATCCCATTTGGCCGGACACACTTTCCTGGGTCATGCCCGGCCTCGAAAGATCAGCATGTCGCAGCCCCACCTAGGCACAACAAAGAGGTCAGCACGCCGGTCTAAATCCTATGTACGCAGGGGTTTGGGCCCATCGCCCATTGCACAGCTGCACGTTGCAAACGCAGCCAGTAAGCAGACCTAGCAATCTCCATTACAAAGGAAGTCATGTTACGCGGTCCAACCCGGCGCGCGCCGCTCAATCGCTGACGTCACGAAGGCTTCGGCTGATACCACGACGTCGAGTGCCCATAACTATTCCCGCGTAGATGGTTAGTGCGTATAGGCCAGTGGCCAGACTCAGATCAAATACCAAGATCTCGTTAAGCGTGTTAACTATCCGTGTAAGCCAACCAGGGCCAGGCCCACCTCTCTCCTAGGTGGTCCCAACCTGCCCTGTCCCTCCGCCACAAAGTAACAGTCGGGGGCCGTCGGGAACCCAGGCCCACCTCTACCGGTATGGAGCCACCTGCCCCTTCAGCTCCCATCTCCGAACAGTATCATAAGTAATGTAACAGTTTAAAGTATATAGCATATGCCTGAGCTCACCTCCCGAAGTGATCACGGCCCAGTAGTATAGCATGGCAGACGGACAAGAGTGTAGGGCCACTGATGGAACACTAGCATCCTATTCTAAGAAGTAGGATAGCAGGTAAGGGTAACAACTATAGCAATAATAACAGGTTATGCATCAGAATAGGATTAACCGAAAGCAGTAACATGCTACACTACTCTAATGCAAGCAGTATATAGAAGAATAGGCGATATCTGGTGATCAAGGGGGGGGGCTTGCCTGGTTGCTCAGACAAGAAGGAGGGGTCATCGGTGACGTAGTCGACCACATGGGCATCAGCATCGTCATGAGGTCTACCGAAGAGAAGAGGGGGGAGAAACAGTAAATACATGGCAAGCAAGTGCATAACAGGACAATAGGCAGAGCTAGACGTGTTCTAACGCGGTATGAGGTGATACCGGTGAAGGGGGGAAACATCCGGGAAAATATCACCGGTGTTTCGCGTTTTCGGATAGATGAATCGGAGGGAAAAAGTTGCATGTTTGCTATGCTAGAGATGTGTGACGGACGAACGGGTTGCGTATTCGAATTTGTCTCGTTGCTCCGAGCAACTTTCATGTATAAAGTATTTTCATCCGAATTACGAATTATTTACTATGACTTTTCAAAGATTTAAAAGATTTTCTAATTTTTTGGAATTTATTTAATTCGAAAATAACAGTAAATACCTTTTAAACATAGACTGAGCCAGCCACAATCAATGACATGTGGGGCCAGTCAAAGTCCAGTCAGCAGTGCAGTCAGCATTGACTTGGTCAAAGTTGACCAGTCAATGGGGCCCCATATGTCAGTGTCACATGTGTTTTAACAAAAAGTTTAAAACAGTCTAATTAGAGGTGGGGCCCTACTGTCATTGACACGGTTTTATCTAAACAGAGCTAAATCGTTTAGTTACTTACTTACGTTAACTAACTTTAATTAGTTTAGTTAATTGGGATTAATTAAGTTAATTATATCACCAATTAATTAATTAATATATTTTTAATTTCAATTTTCTTTAAAAAACGTTTTTCGTTTACAAGGGCGGGGCCCAGTTATCATTGGCCCATAGGGCCAAACGGGTGCATGCGCCACGGCACCCAGAGGGGCGTCAACGGGCACGTCGCCAGCAGAGAGGGGGAGGCGAGGCCACGCGGGGTAGGGGCGACGGAGCCGGGCGAGGGCGGCCGCCAGCGTGTGAGCGCGCAGTGGAGGCAGGCGGTGACGCGGTGTGGGCTCAGGGACGGGGCGCGTATGGGGCGCACGGGGCGCGGCTAGGCGTGGCGCAGGCTCGCGCGGAGGTGCGGTGCAGCGGCCGTGAGGCGCGGGCGTTGCACGAGCAGCGCGCGGCCGCGGGGTGGAGGCCGCGGCTTCAGGGCAGCAGCAGGCGGGGCTGCGTCGTGGTCTAGGCGTAGCGGTGCACGCGCGCGTGTGTGTGCAGGGCGGCGTGCGATGAGGCACGGCGGGTACGGCCAGGGTGCACGCGAGAGGGGGGTTGCGTGCGTGCGGTCGCGGAGGGGAAGCAACGCGCCGAGTGGCGTAACGGCGCAGGCGCGCAGTGACCGAACAGGGCGGAGGGAGTTCGAGGAGAGGGGGAGCTCACGGGTGATTCAGGGGTTCAGGGGGGTCGGCATGGCTCGAGGTCGGCCGGCGAGGAGGAGATGAGGAGGCAAGGCGACGACGTCGAGGTGGCGACGGCGTAGGGCGATGGGGCACGGCCTCGAGGTGGTGGGGTCGACGTGGTTCCGACAAGGAGGGGCACTCCGGATGGCGACGGTTGTCGGAGAGGCGCCGGGATCGATCCCCGATCTAGATCGGATCGAGAGGGGGGGACGACATGGGGAGAGGGGAAGTGGGGCGATGTGGGCTAGGGTTTCGGGGTAGTGGGGGGATATGGGCGCGGGTGGGCCGGCCTGGCGGCCCGATAGCATGCTGGGCTGAGGTCCCGCTGGGGGGGTCTTTCTCCTTTTTCTTTTCTCTTTTGTATTGTTTTGCTTTCTATTTTTCTTTCAAAAAAAATTTCTCTTATACCTTTAATAGATTTTAGTTTAAATAAAATACAATAATAGTCCTAAATTAGTATCACTAAATATCCCACTGCCACAAGCAATTTAGCACATTTTAGAAAGTAGTTTGTATTTGTCTATTAATTTATGAGCATTTAATTAATAGTTCTACCATTATTTTATTTATTTTAGTGCATTTAACTACTTTATAACAGTGTGTCTTCTCCACCAATATTTATTATGAATTACTTGCTACATTTAGAACATTTTAGTTTTGGCTTTTGAAAACTTTTCTAGTTTGACTTTATTTTAAATTTGAATCTGAACGAGTTTTGAATCATTGCGAGATTATGAACAGTAATCGAGGTGATGTGGCATCATTAACAGAGGTTTACTGTAGCTTGATTATCTGGGCGTCACACAAAAATAATATAAAAGTGTTTAATAAAGCCCATAAACATTCAAAACAGATAATATAATAGCTTGGAACAATCAAAAATTATAGATACCTTGGAGACGTATCAGCATCCCCAAGCTTAATTCCTGCTCGTCCTCGAGTAGGTAAATGATAAAAACAGAATTTTTGATGTGGAATGCTACCTAACATATTTATCAATGATATCCTCTTTATTGTGGCAAGAATATTCAGATCCATAAGATTCAACATAAAAGTTTAATATTGACATGAAAACAATAATACTTCAAGCATACTAACAAAGCAATCATGTCTTCTCAAAATAACATGGCCAAAGAAAGTTATCCCTACAAAATCATATAGTCTGGCTATACTCTATCTTCACCACACAAAGTATTTAAATCATGCACAACCCTGATGACAAGCCAAGCAATTGTTTCATACTTTTGACATTCTCAAAACTTTTTCAATTTTCACGCAATACATGAGCATGAGCCATGGATATAGCACTATATGTGGAATGGAATGGTGGTTGTGGAGAAGACAAAAGGGAGAAGATAGTCTCACATCAACTAGTCGTATCAACGGGCTATGGAGATGCCCATCAATAGATATCAATGTGAGTGAGTAGGGATTGCCATGCAACGGATGCACTAGAGCTATAAGTATATGAAAGCTCAACAAAAGAAACTAAGTGGGTGTGCATCCAACTCGCTTGCTCACGAAGACCTAGGGCATTTGAGGAAGCCCATCATTGGAATTTACAAGCCAAGTTCTATAATGAAGAATTCCCACTAGTATATGAAAGTGACAACATAGGAGACTCTCTATCATGAAGATCATGGTGCTACTTTGAAGCACAAGTGTGGTAAAAGGATAGTAGCATTGCCCCTTCTCTCTTTTTCTCTCATTTTTTTATTTTTTTATTTGGGCCTTTTCTCTTTTTTTATGGCCTCTTTTTTTCCTTTTTTTAAGTCTGGAGTCTCATCCTGACTTGTGGGGGAATCATGGTCTCCATCATCCTTTCCTCACTGGGACAGTGCTCTAATAATGATGATCATCACACTTTTATTTACTTACAACTCAAGAATTACAACTCAATACTAGAACAAAATATGAATCTATATGAATGCCTCCGGCGGTGTACCGGGATGTGCAATGACTCATGAGTGACATGTATGAAGGAATTATGAATGGTGGCTTTGCCACAAATACGATGTCAACTACATGATCATGCAAAGCAATATGACAGTGATGAAGCATGTCATAATAAACGGAACGGTGGTAAGTTGCATGGCAATATATCTCGGAATGGCTATGGAAATGTCATGATAGGTAGGTATGGTGGCTGTTTAGAGGAAGGTATATGGTGGGTGTATGATACCGGCGAAAGGTGTGCGGTATTAGAGAGGCTATCAATGGTGGAAGGATGAGAGTGTGTATAATCCATGGACTCAACATTAGTCATAAAGAACTCACATACTTATTGCAAAAATCTATTAGTTATCAAAACAAAGTACTACGTGCATGCTCCTAGGGGGATAGATTGGTAGGAAAATACCATCGCTCGTCCCCGACCGCCACTCATAAGGAGGACAATAAATAAATAAATAAATAATGCTCCGACTTCATCACATAACGGTTCACCATACGTGCATGCTACGGGACTCACAGACTTTAACACAAGTATTTCTCAAATTCACAACTACTCAACTAGCATGACTCTAATATCACTTCATATCTCAAAACAATCATAAGGAATCAAACTTCTCATAGTATTCAATGCACTTTATATGAAAGTTTTTATTATATCCCTCTTGGATGCCCATCATATTAGGACTAAATTCATAACCAAAGCAAATTACCATGCTGTTTAGGACTCTCAAAATAATATAAGTGAAGCATGATAGTTCATCTATTTCTACAAAATAAAACCACCGCCGTGCTCTAAAAGATATAAGTGAAGCACTAGAGCAACAACAAACTACTCTGAAAGATATAAGTGAAGATCAATGAGTAGTCGAATAATTATGCAACTATGTGAAGACTCTCTAACATTTAAAAATTTCAGATCTTGATACTTTATTCAAACAGCAAGAAAAGCTAAAGAAAATAAAATTACATGACGCTCCAAGCAAAACACATATCATGTGGTGAATAAAAATATAGCTCCAAGTAAAGTTACCGATGAACGAAGACGAAAGAGGGGATGCCTTCCGGGGCATCCCCAAGCTTAGACACTTGGTTATCCTTGAATATTACCTTGTGGTGCCTTGAGAATCCCCAAGCTTAGGATCTTGCCACTCCTTATTCCATAGTCCATCGAATCTTTACCCAAAACTTGAAAACTTCACAACACAAAACTTAACAGAAAACTCGTGAGCTCCGTTAGCGAAAGAAAACAAAACACCACTTCACGGTACTGTAATGAAATCATTCTTTATTTATATTGGTGTTAAACCTACTGTATTCCAACTTATCTATGGTTTATAAACTATTTTACTAGCCATAGATTCATCAAAATAAGCAAGCAACACAATAAAAACAGAATCTGTCAAAAACAGAACAGTCTGTAGTAATCTGTAACGAACGCAAACTTCTGGAACTCCAAAAATTCTAAAATAAATTTGTGTACCTAAGGAATTTGTCTAGTAATCATATTAAAAAAGAATTAACTAAAAATCACTCTCCAGTAAAAAGTTTTAGCTAATCTCGTGAGCGCTAAAGTTTCTGTTTTTTACAGCATGATCATAAAGACTTCACCCAAGTCTTCCCCAAAGGTTCTACTTGGCACAAACACTAATTAAAACATAAAACCACATATTAACATAAGCTAGATGGGTTATTTATTACTAATCATAACCAAAAAGCAAAGAACTAAAATAAAATTGGGTTGCCTCCCAACAAGCGCTATCGTTTAATGCCCCTAGCTAGGCATGATGATTTCAATGATGCTCACATAAGAGATAAGAATTGAAACATAAAGAGAGAATCATGAAGAATATGACTAGCACATTTAGGCCTAACTCACTTCCTATGCATAGGGTTTTTGTGAGCAAACAACTTATGGGAACAATAATCAACTAGCATAGGAAGGCAAAACGAGCATAACTTCAAAACTTTAAGCACATAGAGAGGAAACTTGATATTATTGCAATTCCTACAAGCATATATTCCTCCCTCGTAATAATTTTCAGTAGCATCATGAATTAATTCAACAATATAACCATCACCCAAAGCATTCTTTTCATGATCTACAAGCATAGAAATTTTATTACTCTCCACATAAGCAAAATTCTTCTCATTCGGAATAGTGGGAGTATCATAAGAGACTTGAATACTATAAATTGTTTCCACATTAAAAGAGTAATGTTCATAAAAAGGGTAATCATAATCATGAAAAGTTTTATAAATATAATCATGACTACTTTTTATAGCATAAGTTTCATCACAATAATCATCATAAGTAGCAACTTTGTTCTCATCATAATCAATTGAAACCTCTTCCGAAATAGTGGATACATCACTAAATAAAGTCATGACCTCTCCAAATCCACTTTCATAAATATTATAAGATTCAACATCCTCCAAAATAGTGGGATCATTATTTCCTAAATTTGACACTCTTCCAAACCCACTTTCATCAATATAACCATCATAAGTAGGAGGCATGCTATCATCCTTATAAATTTGCATATCGAAACTTGAGAGGTTAAAAATATCAGGTGACTTGTGTGTAATCTCCTACTGGATTGATACCTTGGTTCTCAAAAACTGAGGGAAATACTTATGCTACTTTGCTGCATCACCCTTTCCTCTTCAAGGGAAAAACCAACGCAAGCTCAAGAGGTAGCAGATGGCAGTTCCTGAACTTGCCGACGCACGGCGTGGGCGCGAGGCACAGCATGGACATTGGCAGCGAGCGCATATGCCCATCATCAAAAGTGAGCTCCTCGAGCTGATCTAGGGCGGGGGATCGGAACCAGTCATCAAGCTTGGCTCGGTCCTTGCCGTTGGAATGGAACTTGCCCATTCTAAGGCCTCTGGTTGGGCCAAGGTGACTGCGGAGGATCTTGGAGAATGCATCCAAGCTTTTGCGATTTCCATGGTAGAGCTCGTGGGTGTCGATGAGGTCGAGAGGGGTGGAGTTCCATAGGGGGCGCGACCACAGGGAAAGGACGGTTGTCCGCGCCCCATATTTGATTGGGAGGAGGGAGATGATGACTGTCAACATATCATCAGGGAGGTTACCGATGAAGTCTAGGCCTGCTGGAGTCGCTTGCGGTTCTTGCTCGCGCCGCCTCCGCTTGTTGGCAACCCCATTCTCCACCTCCGGAGTCTCCTTGTCAGCGGCGCTTTCTGATAGAAGTGGGGGTACAGGGAATATTTAGTTAAAACAGGGCAATAGAAAAGTGTATTGGCAACTAGAAGTTCTTAGGTCAATATAGTAAGAAAATATAATAACAATTGGTTGCTTAAAAACTACACAATTCATTTGATATTGCTGGGTAAGTCAACATGCAGATACTTGAAAAGAAAACTTACTTCGAACAAAGTTTGATGGATTATATTGTTGGGGAAGTTAGCATATATCTCATGGCCATGCCCTTTTATGTGCAGTGCAATTATAGTTCCAGCTTTCAGTACATAAAACTTAGAAATTTCTTTCCAAAGGCCAGTGCCAAAATAGGAGTCACCACGTTCATCAAGTCTTATAGTAGCAACGATTGTAAATCCATGGTTTATATTCAGTATGACATCCCTACAGTCTTGATTTATGTAAAGGTAAAGATTGTGCACTACAGATTCTGTTGCATAGCAAGGGACGCGCTGCACAAAATGGTAGGATTGTTAAAGAAAATATGGTAACATGCAAATATGGGCCCAAATTGAAAGAACTGTACAACAGTTGAAATCGAAGGACAAAAATCTATAATTAAACAGATAGGGTAAACATGATGTCATGGAAATATGGGAGTAATCAGAAGAACAATACATCATTAATTTGCCTAATATAGAAAGAAGAGGGAAAATCCCCTTTGACGTATATGGTGCATGTGGCACCTTTTATCCAAATGTAGCAATATTTAGAATACGTTTAGGAAAGTAGGCCATGCCAACCGATTTAGGGTGAGATTGAACATACCTCGCGCATCCTCAAGTCATCTGGTACGGTGAGATGGAATGTCTAGCGGAGGCCGCAAAGTCCTGATGTGTCCGTGCACCGTACACTCCATGAATGGAAGAAAACCCTCAAATCAGCTCGAATAAAAATGAATTCAAGGCAATTTTGGTCGGGTGATTAAAGGAGACAGATGAACTGGGATAAGAGATGAGATAATATCTCATTAAATTAGTTACCTTGTTGTCCATGAGAAAGAACCCTCAGTACAGCAGATTCCCCAACCGAGTGGAGCTGGGTCGACCGCGAGCAGCGTTGAGAAAGTCGATGGCGATAGGCGGCGACAAGCGGAAGTGGCGAAATGCGGTGGGCTTTGCCGGCAGCCTGGCGGCAGCAGGCAGGCTTCAAGCTAAGTGGTTACAACCGCGATAGGCGGTGCCATGCATAGACGCGGAGGAGCTTGTGCAGGTGTGAATGTAGACCGGAGGGGGTGGTGGGCGGGTGAGGGTTTTTGTGATGTGAGGATGGTGAGGGTCTTCTTTGTTCTTTTTTCAATGGGACAATTCCATTTATCCCCCTAACTTGAGCCACCACCTGGCATTTGCCCCTAATTTTCAGGTATGCTCAAAAATACCCCTCTTCCGTCAAGTCACCTTACAGAAATGGCCTTCTGTGCCGTTACCGTCCGGTCAAAGGGGTTTGACCGTCTGATGAATAGTAAATGATGAACAGTAAAATCGAAAAAATAGCAAAAAAAATCAAAAAAACCCGAAATTTTGTGGGATCGAAGATACTCAAGGGAGCAAGGCGCGTGCAAATTTTGGCATAGTTTGGACATTCCAGCAGCTCGTGTCAAATGAAAAACTTAAAAATGTACGCTGTGAGCATTAAATTAAAAAAAATAGCAAGAAAATTCAAAAAAATATGAAACTTTTTGGCATCAAAGAGGCTGGGCTGCGCAAGGCGCGTGCAATATTTTTTTGCGTTTCGACACTATAGGAGCTCGTGGAGAAAAAAAACAAAATTTGGTGCAGAAAAAAACTTTGAAAAAATGCACTATTTTGTTTTTTTAGAGCACCTCGCATGCCATTTGATCACAAAAATTTGCAAGCGCCTTGCGCACCCAAGCCTCTTTGATGCCAAAAAAAATCATATTTTCTAAAATTTTCTTGCTATAGTTTTGAATTTACTGTTCACAGCGTACAGATTTAATTTTTTTTCCTTTCCCACGAGTTCCTGGAATGTCCAAACAACGTGAAAATTTGCACACACCTTGCGCCCTTAAGTATCTTTGATCCCACAAACTTTCAGATTTTTTTGATTTTTTTGCTATTTTTTTCGAATTTACTATTCCCCATGTTACTATTCACCAGACGATCAAACCCCTTTGACCGGACGGCAAGGGCATTTCTGTACGGTGACTTGACGGAAGAGGGGTATTTTTGAGCATACCTGAAAATTAGGGGCAAATGCCAGGTGGTGGCTCAAGCTAGGGGGATAAATGGAATTGTCCCTTTTTTAATTGGGTGGTGAGGGTTTTCTGCCCCACAAAGAATTTTGGAGCCAATGGTTTGCTAGAGCCAACCATGTGTGATTGACGCAACAGGCAAAATGAAAGTCATTGCACACGGTTTCAATTTTGGGAACCGTGTGTGATTGACGTACTACCTCCGTCCTGGTTTATTGGTCCCCTTTGTAATTTGTACCAAATTTTGACCAAATATTTAACTAAGAAATGTTTATGCATGTCACCAAAAATTATATCATTGAACACTATGCTCAAATACCCATCCAACGATATAATTTTTACTGACCTGCACTGACATTTTGTCAATTAAACCTTTGGTGAAAATTTAACACAAATTACAAAGGAGACCAATAAACCAGGACGGAGGTAGATTCCATCGACCGAACTGATGGCATCCATATCCCACGGTTAGACATAAGTAAACATAGATTAAACATACCCAAACATATATAATAAGTGTACACGTACACAAGTATAGTTCAACCGTCATTAAGCATACTCAAGCGTACATAGTTCGATCCCACATCTCATCTCACACACGATTCTGAAGCTTCTGTAGGTACTCGGCGTATGCGTCGTGCGCCACCCTGCGAGAATACTTCTGCTTGAAGGAGCCAACGGCCCGTTCTCTTGCATGCGCCAGAACACTTAGATACGCGTCATGAAGCTTGTGGTTGCAAAATGGGCATCGATAGCCGCCGTTCCAGGTCCTAATACGCATGTTATGCTTTCCTGCATAAAGCTCCCTCAGGATTTGCCTCTTGTACCTCCTCTGGCCATCTTCATCCTCGCTGTCCACATCGTCAGACAGCACCTATACAAATAGTAAAACAAATTTGGTATCAAATAAATGTTTACATGCCGTGAAGTAGGATTAGGAATTTATGGCTATTTATTTATACATATCTAGAGATTATGGTTCGATTTTAAAGCACATTCGTCTATGTACAGACCAATCTTCAAGACAATAATGGCACAAACATATGTAGGTTATTCAAAATCAATTGTCAATTCCTGGCTAGGAATTATTAACACGAACACTAATACTAGTCGGATTACTAGCAGAAATCATTTGCACAAATCAAACAACTAATCACTTATCACTTGTACCATTCAAACAATCAATACACTACGGATCTAATGAAACTAACTCAAATTTCATGGATTGGGAGAACATAACCATAGGATTTGCATTCCAAAAAGGGGGAGGCAGGCGTAACCAGAGAAACCCTAGGATCTATTTGACACATAAATGGGTATAGATGACTAACCAGTTGTCCGTCGTCGTCGGAGTGGTCGTCGGAGTCGTCATCGGGGTCGTCGCCCGAGTCATCACCAGAGTCGGTGTGGAACTCCGCCTCTGGCTGTGGAAGCTCGACGCCGTCGATGACGTCAGTGTGCAACAATAACTCGCCGCCGGTGACGGCAACCTCTGTCTCCATCTCCACGCCGTGCTCCGGTGCTTCAGTAGCCCCGGCTTCGCCACTCCCTCCCATGGGGTGCTTCGACGGCATCCTCATACACTGACGGCTTTGAGTACTGAGAGCGGCATCGAGGATGCGAGCGGAGAGAGAGGATTATGTGTGTGGCGAGGATGGGGAGTGCGGCTGCTCGGGCGCACCATTAATATGGAGTAGTGGGAGAGAGGCGGGCGGCGGTCAAACCACTGGCTCGCCTCTCGGTGAGCCTGCACACCGGACTGCTGGCATGCCTACCATCATTTCACATAGCTACTCGCACGCCTCCCGATGACACTGCGCAGCGAGCACGCCTCCGTCAATTCACACACCTAAATGCACGTCTCCTGGTCTGCCTACGCGACGGACTGCTCGCATGCGTCCCATCAACTCACGCCTGCTCACACGGCACACGGGTCGCGTGGCGGCACGTATATTGTTTTTCTATTTGGATGATTAATGTTGCCGCTGTATTGCTTAACCGAAGCATGGCACGTATCCATTGTTAGTCTAATGCTCACGGTTTGAATAAATAATCCGTTTGGGATATTGGTTCCTAATTATTAATAATCTCCCGTTTGTAATTAGATAAAGATTACATCAAAACTGGTCTCAAATTTGACAAAAAAGGTACAATGCCACTTTGTATTGGTGTCCATATGACAACACGATAAGTTTCATGAACTTCGAATAAGTCTTGGATGTACTAGAATTTAAAAATCAAGATTCTCAATGTTTGAAATTTCTTGCACGGGGAGTAAAACATGCACTCAGTGAGACACATGTGTTTTTGCAATCCATTTAGGTGCACTGTCACGTGTGCATGCAGCTCAAATTTGATTTTTGCACATTATACCCATAGAAAATCGACCAATTAATGTACTAAAATGACTTAATGATCTTTGTTTTTTAAAATTAAAACGTCCCTCATTTGGTAACATATGTTCACCGCGGGATAATTTAAGATGCATCGTAGTTGCGGTGGATTTGCGGTGTGTGTGTGTAGGTGTGTGCGTCTGGGGGTGGCGGGTGGCTCGCAGTACACTATGAGTTGTGAGCCACCGTGTGGGTTGGTCGTTTTGTTAGGCAGGTGCCACATCAGAGTCGTGAATTCGTTATTTAAAGCATTACACAACCCTTTCATACATACATGTTTTGGCCACATGCAGTTGATGGTTGTCCTACACGACATTCGATACTCGCGTGTGACGCTTTCTGTGGGCCCGCGAGGTCGTCGTCCATCACTTTGACGAACAGCCAGTGGTGAGGTTAATTTGACCAGCAAGGTAGAATCTTTTTTGTTTGTGTTATGGTGGTATATAGTACTCGTCGAAGAGGTGGGACGGGACTAGCATATATACTATACATACGCGTGCGTGAACAAGTACACCTCACTCAGTGTCGGGACTTTTTGGTTTCCGAGACACGTGCCACATCAAAGTTGTGAAATTGGCTATTCAAACATAACACAACACCTCTTTGGCCCACATGCATGCAGGCGGTGGTTATCCTAGCTAGGACACTCGTGTGTGACGCTTCCATCTGTGGGCCCAGGAGGCCATCGTCTATGCATGCATCACTTTGAGCTACGTCGGGAGAGGTTAATTAATTTCACCATCGAGGAGGATTATTTTTGGGTTGTATTACGGTAGGAGCATATAGTATGCATCGAAGAGGGGGAAGGGGACCATCATATGTAGTACGCTTCATGAACCTCGCTCTGTGTGGGGGGTTTACGGTTTTTGAGGCATGTGGCACATCAAAGTTGTGCATTTTGGGTATTCAACATATGTTTGGCCCACATGCAAAGCGATGGTGGTTGTCCTCTCGCACGCACTTAAGCGGTTATTTGCGATATCGATGCTTTTCATCTGTGGGCCCGCTTGGTCCATCACTACTTTTTGCCTAACAACGAGATAGATTAATTTGACTTAGGAGGGATTTTTTTGCTTGTAATACGGTATATATAAGTCATGCTCTGGGATGACATGATACAGTTTGAGCACACACACATGCATGTGTACGCATGAATCCCTCCCATCGAGTCGAAGTGGCTAGTACAACGACACGTCATGAACCGATCTCGCTCTGTGTGGGGACTGTACGGTTTTCGACACATGCGCCACAACAATGTTGTGAAATGGTATTCAAACATGCATGCACGCATCACCTCCATACATATGCATGTAGTGGTTGTCTTTGAATGGTACACTCCCGCGCGTGGTTATCGGCGACAAGCCTATATATTCGTGGGCCCGTGTGGACATCCATGATCACCTTGACCTACAACTAGATTGGTTACCATGGCGGATTCTTCCTTTGGTTCATTTTATCGTAGTATAGGTCATGGTGAGATTCAGAGCTAATTAAGTTTGAGTGCATATACTATGCACGTATGCATGCATGCATGAATCCCCGTCGTCGGCTTGAAGTGTGGTGTAACATACATATGCATCGTCAACCTAATAACCCTCACTCAGTGTGGGGATTTCTAGTTCGAAATCACGGTGCCACATCAAAGTTGTTCCATTGTGTATTTCAAAACACACCTTTCCATACATATATATGTTTGGTCCACACGCATGCAGTGGTTGTCTTTGGGGACTAGTTGCTTGCGTGATTATTGGCGAGCTAGCCTATCTCTGAGGCCGCATGGACGGCCATCACTTTGACCAACAACAAGAGAGAGGTTGTACGATCAAGGTGGATTATTCTTGGTGTATTTTACGATCCATCTTGGTGAGATGCCTCTCTGGCCCGTCGACTGGAGGTGTGTCTGTGTGGTGGGGGGCTGCTACTTCGCACTTTGCTAGGTGAACCTTGGTTGGGGGCATGCATTCATAGCTTAGGATTAGCTACTTCGCACTTTGCTAGGTGAACCTTGGTTGGGGGGGCATGCATTCATAGATTAGGATTCCCTTCGTGCCGACACGAGGGGGGTTGCTAGCTACTTTGCACTTTGCTAGGTGAACCTCGGTTGGGGGGGCATGCATTCGTAGCTTAGGATTCCCTTCGTGCCGACATGAGGGGGGCAAGCAATACCGTGCGTTTTGCGAGATAGGTGCCACATCGAAGTTTCATTTGGTATTTGAACATCAACCCACCCTTTTTATACATAAATTTGGTCCACATGCAAGCGTGTTCGTCATCTGACCCTCTCCCGCATCATTTTTTGCCAAATTTATGAACATTAGACAAGTCGGATGACGCAATAGACACGGTTCACTCAAACTAACTATGTGCCCCGCCGGTGCCCCTATCACGCACACATCTGCACAGTACATTGGGCTCCACGAGGGCACGAGGCTTCCCCTCTCAAAAATATCTACCCTCCTCCAGCTTTTTTCTGTTTGATAACACACAATTATTGTGTTTCGACCGTGTGTGATGTTTCTTGTTCCCAATCCCGCCTGCATCCCTCGAAAATATCAGCCCGCCTTGAGGGTTTTTCTGTTTCATAACACATTGTTGTTATCTATGGACCGTGTGCGATGCACCATCATCAAATTTTCAATAGCCCCGCATTTCACTCCCGCGTTTGACTCCCACGTAGTAAAATTTCCAGTGCCCGCGTCATTTCCTCAAACACCCCCGCCCCCCACCCCCCTCCACACACACACACGCACCAAAACCTCCTCGGGCACGCACACACACATGCACCCCCTCCCTCGCTTGAAACCCTAGCAAGGTCCCCGCCGCTGCCGCTGCCGTCGCAAGGCCTCCATTGTCAACATCTGTCGGTCTGCCCGTGCAGCTTACCCACCGATCTCCATACCCAGGCCGCCTTGAGTTTCTTAGATGACGCCTGCCAAACACCCCCCTTCCCACAGATCCCCATCCCCATCCCCCACTCTAGAGCATCGCAGCCTAAGCCCGGCTACGCTTCCCATGGAGCTCGAGGAGCGACTAGCCCAAAAGAGGTGTATCGTGGTCTCTTCGCCCGACGTCGCCGAGGAAGATGACGACCATTACTAGCCGCAGGCACTCAATTAGCGGGCTAGAGTATGCAGGTATGTCGCGGACGCCGGCTACGACATCGAGGTCGTTGACAGCGACGGCCTGAGGCCGGCTATGTCACAGGGTAAGTGGCCCACCCCCAACCCCTCGGGTTCAACCGCCGTCGATCTCATCCATGGCCCAGCCACTGATCTCCTCTGGCTCGTTGTCAAGAATTTTCCATCCTACATCGCCATCGAGCCCCTTTTGTCATTTCCGAAGGACACGTTCTGCGACGCAGGCTTGGGATCCACAGCTTCCACGTCAGACCTCATCAACAGCGACCGCGAGGAGGGCACCCTCTCCGGCTCTTCCAAGGGGAAAGAGCCCGTCTGTGACATCAGGGAGGGCACCCTATAGTCGTGATCTTCCAAGGGGAAGGAGCCCATCTGCGATAACATGGAGCGCATCAGGGTATGTGCTCTTCCCACGGGAACGAGCCCATCTGTGACAAGTGAGGAAATCCATGATTTGTTTTGTCATGCCTCTTCACAGGGGGAAACCCATGATTTGTTTTGTCGAGTCCCTTTTGTAGTGCAGTGAGAATATGTCCAGTTTTAATTGCTATATTTGGTTGTTTGCAGTATGCCTTGTTTATTTTAGTTGTTCACAATGTGATGCTATATATGTGCAATTATTTACTGTGCAGTACATTTCATCAATCCAGTTTTAAACATACCGATAGGAATGCATATATTTGCTTTCTGTTAAGCCTATTATAGCTAGCATATGCCTCTTTTGAAGTTTTTTGATTGTTCGGTTGTTTGTAGTTAGCATATGTCCAGTTTCAAATGCTATATTTGGTTGTTCATAGTATGCCTTGTTTATTCCAGTTATTTACAATGCCATGTTCTATATGTGCAAGTATGAACTGTGCAGTTCAATTTCATCAATACCAGTTTCAACAATACCACTATGAATGACTACATTTGGTTGCTGCATCTTGTAGTTAACACGCCTTTCCATTTTTATTTAACAATAAGCAATGTATTTAGACCGGCACAATATCAGTTTGAATGACTATGTTTTCTTGTTGTTAAATGTTAGGCCTGTTGCGGTTAACATACCTTTCCACTTGTTTTTCCTTACTAGCGTGCTTAAACCTGCACACTGAAGCTATCTTTTGGAGATTATTTTGTCTGCCATGGATAACTTTGGTTGATGTTTAGCCTGTTGTGCTTAACATGCCTCTTGATGTACCTACATAGGACAATTTTGGGAACGACAGTTGTTTTACATGAGGTTAGATTCATACCATGGCTTATATATACTCATTGTTCATGATATATCGATAGTTGGTACCATATAGGTCGGGGGCTGATAAGGGACTAATCGGTGAATCAGACTTTTAACTGAATATATCTGTAACCCATTTATTGTTAGGTTAACTAGGGCCATATGTAATATATCTGAGGCTACATAGCAACATGCATTGTACTTAATGTCTAAATATGCAATCCTAGGCAACAACAACAACAACAACAACAACAACAACAACAACAACAACAACAACAACAACAACAACAACAACAACAACAACAACAACAACAACAACAACAACACAGCCCTGTTTGGATACTCAACTTAGCTAGAGGTTAGAGTTAGTTTCTAGCTCATGACTAACCCGGAACTAACTCCATCCAAAGAGGTGTTTGGATGACAGGGTTAGATTGACAATAAATGCACTAGGAGAACTAGCTCCGATTAGCACCTCTTGGGTTGGATAGTTTTTTCGGTGGGTTAGATGCAACTAGCTCAAACTAGCCCTCATGTTTGGGTATACTTTAGGGCTATTTGAGCCCTAACTAGCTCAAACTAACTCTAACCCATGGATACAGCAGCAGTTAATCAACCAATAATTTGTAAGAATGCAATAAACTCCTTCCGGCCCATAATATATGATGTTAATTCATCTAATATGTGAGTATATTGGATGTTATAAGATATTATAAAAGATTTTTCTACTACATAATTATGCAATTGTTGTTTAGCTTCTAACATTAACTTGGTGCTTTTAGGTACATATGTCATTGGCAAAGATCCGTGCTTCGACCCTTTCTGTGTATGGGGCAATGAGATATCGATGAGCCAACATAAAGTGAGGAAGCTGATAAAGATCGTTAGTAAAATGGGTCAAAAGATGGCAATTAAACTATTTATTTACACTTTATCCAAGACAACAGTGAACTGCAGGATGGTAAGTAAGAACTCTGCAGCCATCTTTTTACTGTCCGTAATGAGTTGTGTTAGATGATAATGTCTGAATCTTTTTCCTTTGCAGTGGTTGCCAAAGCAGTTTACTCAAGATTACCTCTCAGACTACATGATTGGTGGGCATGCAAAGGTTAAAGTATTTCTACCAGAACAGGATGATTATCTAGATGTTTTCATGAAGACCGTGAAGGATGGGCGGTCGGCCATCACAAGGGGTTGGACTAGAGTCGTGGGTGCCTTCTGCATGGAGGAGGGCACAATATGGGCATTCCGCTTCACCTTGTTCAGCAACCAGAATGTATTTTGCCCCTTTCTTTACCGTCTTTAATAGTACAAGTATACAACTATGGTTCATCATTCTTTATTTGGTTCTTATGTAATTCTTGAACATATGTACCTGTGAATCGAATAATGCATTGGTTGTTTGAACCTGATGGATATGAGTAAAGCTATAGCCTACATTCAAATTCAGTACAATTTGAAATAGCAGCAATTAAACTACGGTGAAATTACGCTCTCCGGGTCGTTACGGCACACACGGTTGGTAAAACACAAACGTTTGCGATATACACCATAATCCGACACGGTTCATAGAGAGGAAATGTGTGCAAGCATGCACACAGTTGATGTTTGCAAAGCGTGTGTGATGTCAAACAATATCACAAACGGTGCGGGCAAACTAAACATTTTTGAAAGTTGCCTTATCGTACACGATTCGCAACCATGAACTTTTTCTGATGAAGTATGCATCGTAAAGATTGCACCACAGAATAGTGTGTGCGGTAGTTGTCATGTACAACGATGTTACCACGGTCCGATGTTTCGTAATCTTGTCTGACACTCGTATGACGATTAGCTAATTGATACATCTCCGTCGTATCTACTTTTCCAAACACTTTTGCCCTTGTTTTGGACTCTAACTTGCATGATTTGAATGGAACTAATCCGGACTGGCGTTGTTTTCAGCAGAATAGCCATGGTGTTATTTATGTGCAGAAACAAAAGTTCTCGGAATGACCTGAAACTTCACGGAACATCTTTTCGGAAATAATAAAAAATCCTTTCCAAATATGAAGACCAGGGGGCCCACACCCTGTCCACGAGAGTGGGGGCGTATCCCCTACCTCGTGGGCCCCCTGAGGCTCCTCCGACGCCAACTCCAACTCTATATATTTGCTTTCGGGGAGAAAAAAATCAAGGAGAAGAAATAATAGCGTTTTACGATACGGAGCCGCCGCCAAGCCCTAAAACCTCTCGGGAGGGCTGATCTGGAGTCCGTTCGGGGCTCCGAAGAGGGGGATTCGTCGTCGTCGTCATCATCAACCATCCTCCATCACCAATTTCATGATGCTCACCGCCGTGCGTGAGTAATTCCATCGTAGGCTTGCTGGACGGTGATGGGTTGGATGAGATCTATCATGTAATCGAGCTAGTTTTGTTAGGGTTTGATCCTTAGTATCCACTATGTTCTTAGATTGATGTTGCTATGACTTTGCTATGCTTAATGCTTGTCACTAGGGCCCGAGTGCCATGATTTCAGATCTGAACCTATTATGTTTTCATGAATATATATGTGTTCTTGATCCTATCTTGCAACTCTATAGTCACCTACTATGTGTTATGATCCGGCAACCCCGAAGTGGCAATAATCGGGACCACTCCCGGTGATGACCATAGTTTGAGGAGTTCATGTATTCACTATGTGCTAATGCTTTGTTCCGGTTCTCTATTAAAAGGAGGCCTTAATATCCCTTAGTTTCCATTAGGACCCCACTGCCACGGGAGGGTAGGACAAAAGATGTCATGCAAGTTCTTTTCCATAAGCACGTATGACTATATTCGGAATACATGCCTACATTACATTGATGAATTGGAGCTAGTTCTGTGTCACCCTATGTTATGCTTGTTACATGATGAAACTGTCGGGGCGGACGGGGTCCCCCCGCGAGCACCTATGGGGCCGGAGCCCCTTCCGTTGTCCGGTGAGGGGGGCGGAGGGAGCACAGAGAGCAGATCGAGGCGGGCACACGGGCGGTTTACCCAGGTTCGGGCCGCGATGGACGCGTAAAACCCTACTCCTGCTTAGTCGTATTGAACTGGGGAGCTCGGGAGCTTGGAGAGCTAGCTGCACCGAGCGTATGGCTGTCTGGATGCCGAATCTCCCAGGGCCTCCGGAACCGGAACCCGAACCCAACCCCCTCTACGTTGCACACGGGCCTCCTTTTATAGCGCAAAGGGGTCACCGACAGGTGTCAACGTAAGAGAAAGGGGTAAAAGCGTAAAAGGGGTGGTAGCTGTAATAGTGCGGGAACGGTGGCGCTACAGTGCGGCACAGTGTTATCATACCTACTTCTGACGGTAGGGGACAAGGGCATTAAATGCCCGTCACGGTCGCCCGGACAGCACCGAGGCGGACCGTTAGGTGCGCCACCGTTCGCCACGATGGCGGCTGCATGCCGCCGCATGCCCCAGGCTGCGCGGTGCCTCGCCACGTGCCCTCGGGGGAAGCCCCGGAGCGACGCGTGGGCGGGCGAGCTGGAGCGCAGTCTTGAGGTGGCAATCTTGCCGCGGCAAGTGGCTTGCCGCGGGGGTCGTCTTCCTGTGCCTGATAGCGTGCCAGCTATCAGGCCTTGCCGGGGCGCTTGGCGCGCCACGGCGGGCTTCTCTTGTGGTGCCTGGGTTCGGCCTTCCCGACAAGCTCCTCTTGTCGGGGGTTCGACCTTCTGTCTCGTAGACTTTGTTCTTGGATGGCCTTGCATGGGCCCAGTCGTCCCGGCAAGCTCCTCTTGCCGGGGTCTTGCCTTCTTGGCCCGGCAAGCTCCTCTTGCCGGGGGTCTTGTCTTCTTGGCCCGGCAAGCTCCTCTTGCCGGGGGCCTTGTTTTGAATGCTTGGTCTTCTCTTGGCGCTTCCGGGGCGGGCCTCGCCGCGGGGTGCTACGACTGCCCGTGCACAAGTCTGGGGTACTAAGGTACCCCTACTTTAGTACACCGACAGGAGCCCCCGGGCCTGGGCCACACACGGTGCCGAGCGTCGTTGGGCCAGGCCCTAACGGTGCACGGGCACGCATGGCCTTGGTCGCGCTGCTCCTTAACTTCGCATCCGCCGCGCCTTCCCCAGGCGGCGCGCGCTTACCGCGGCGTCGTGGGGGCGAGGCGTGCGGGGTGAGCATGACGTGGGTGGCGTGCGCGGGGCTGAACCGCGCAGGCGCGCGTCACGTCGCGCACGATCTCTCGATGGCGAGGATGGAGTGTCCGCCCCTTCCCCATATAAGGCAGAGGAAGCGGGAGCGGCTCCCCTCCTTCGCCCTTACTGCGTCCTCTCCCTTCTCCAGAGATCCCATCTGCGCTCCGCCTCCATTTTTCCTCCGCCGCTCGCGCGCACTTGCGGAGCTACCGGATTCTTCGTCTCCCTTCCCTCGCCGCCTCCGCCATGGCCCCGAAGACTGAGAAGGCGAGGGCGGAGAAGACCAAGAAGGAGAAATCGGAGCACGCGGCGATGCTCACCTTGCTGCGGAAGCAGAACCTCGTCTTCGCGCCGAAGCTCGGCGCGCGGGAGCTCTGGAACAAGTACTACTTGTTCTGGGCCGAGGAGACCAAGGCGCATCCCCGCACCCGAGCCTACCCGGCCGCCGCCAAGGGCAACTACCCCGGCGGGTATTATTTCTTCGCAGCCTTCTTCCACTGCGGTCTTTGCCCTCCTTTTTCTGATTTCTTCTGCGACATAATGAACACCTTCGGCCTCCACCTTCTTGACTTCACTCCCAACGCCGTCCTCACGATGGCGGTTTTCGCGCATATGTGCGAAAACTATATTGGGGTGTATCCAAACGTCGCGCTTTTTAGGCACTTCTTCATCCCTAGAGTAGAGGCCGGCGCCCCCCTCGCCGGAGGGATATCTTGGGTCTTCCGCCTGAACAAGAAGGATTCCTACTTGCCGGGGGAGCTCCGCGGCAAATGGGAGGAGTGGCGCGCCGACTGGTGCTGGGTCGTCGAGGACCAGCCGCAACCTTTCACCGCGCCGCGCACAACACCTATTATGCGCGGCAAGGATTGGAGCGAGCTGGACTCGGACGACGGCAAGCTCAACGCCGCCCTCATCAGGATTCTCCGCCTCCGGACAGCGAGGCTGTCCGTCGGAGAGGTGGGCGCAGACTTCCTCCGCCGCCGCATCGCCCCTCTTCAAGATAGGAAGAGGCCAGCCTGGGAGTATAGCAACGCGGCGGACATAATGAGGCTGCGCCCCGGGCTCAACTTCAACTTCACGTTGGTGGAGCTGAAGGGGATGGTCCGGGAGCTATTCAAGCATGACCCGGCCCACCCAGAGTGGTTCAGGGAGCCCCAGGGAGTTGTGCCTCTTTGCAACAGCTCGGCCCGGGATTCCCTTCGCGCCATGATGCCCGCGTGCGACTCGCACGGCGTCGACCGCACGTGGATTCCGCCCAGGCCGGACGTCATCTTGAACTTCTTCGACAACCTGGCGGAGGTGGCGAAGAAGAAGGACGAGGCCCAGGGGCTGACGCGGGGCACCACCGCGCGAGAGGCAGCATGCATAGCTTCTTGGGCTGAAGAGGCCACCGCAGCCGCAGCGGCCGGGGAGTTCGGCTTCTCGCCCGAAGAGGCGGAGGCCGCGGAGGCATCCCGCCAAGCGGAGGTGGCGGAGATCTGCGAACTGCTGAAGCTGCCCCCCGACGAGCTCGCCGGGGTTCCCTCTCTGAGGCACTCCGGGATCCAGGGGATCTTGATTGAGGCCGCGGCGAGGGCCACCACCGCCGGAGGACAAGGAGCCACAGCGCAGGACGCTGGGTCCAGCGGGCTCGCCGGGGCGGAGGAGGAGGACGGTGGTGACGACGACTCCGACGGATCCTTGGAGCTCTACGCCGACGACCTTCCCTCAGCGTCGGAGACCTCCTCGTCCCGTGTAAGCCCCCGGCGCTCTCCAGCGAAGCGTCCCCGCAGGACGGCGATGGGGGCAAGGGCGCCGGCCTCCCGGCAACAACCACCCCGCCAAGCGGCACGAGCCTCCCGGGGGAGCCAGGTTGCGACGAGGGCGCCCGGCGCGTCAGCTACGTCAGGGGCGCCCCGTGAGGCAGCGCCGCACGGAAAGGAGCCCTTGGAGGGTGGAGCGGCGGCTCCGCCCGCTCCCCGGGCCCTGGCAACCGTCGGGACCGCCAAGCGCTCGAGGGAGACCCAGCCGCCCGCTCCCCGCGTGGCCGCGCGTCAGGTGGAGTTTGATTTCTCCGCCCTGAGCGACGACGACGACGAGGATGAACGGGAGTAAGAGCTTTTGAGGTTTCGCATCTTCATGGACTTGGCCTTGACTGTCGCAGGCTCTGATCTTGTTTCTTGTCTTAACTTCAGGACCTTGGCGGAGCGAGCGGCGAAGAAAACCAAGGCGCCCACGGTCGAGGTTGTGGGCGACTCACCCACCGCGGCAACTGGGGGCGTGCCGGAGCCCAGCCCGCCGGATCCGAGTGCTGCTCCGAGGGGCGGCCCTCAGCGTAGCCCCCAGCGCGGCCCCCAGCGTAAGTCTGGGTTCCGTACTTTCGCTCGTCGGGCGCGTTTGAGGGATCGTCCCTGCGCTGGTATCTTGATAATACTGTCTCGTGCAGAGGTGGAGCTGCAGCCGCAGGAGCGGCCAGAAACCGCCCCCGAGGAGCCGCGGGCCCCGCCGTCCCCGCCAAGGCCGAGTTCTCCGGTAAAGGGGAGCACCCCGCCAAGGGCGAGTACCCCGCCAGGGGGGGTAGCCCGGCGAGGGTGGTGACCCCGCCAAGGCAGAGCTCCCCGGCGAGGGAACCCGCCGCTGATGACGTCTGCCAAGGTAAGTTCTGTGACTTAGTCATCTTGGGTTCGTCTTTTCTCTTTGGATGTTTGCTTGAATTTCTTTGGCTCTCTGTTCTCCTTCTTCTAGATTCCCCTCCCCCCGAGCAGATGGAGACGGAGGTCATCATCATCGAGGAGGAGGAGGGCGCGCGCGGCGGCAGCGGCGACGCCCCTGTCGCCGAGGACGCGGTGGAAGCTGCCGAGTCATCCGCGCAGGAGACCGCCCCAGCGTCGGCCGCAATGGCCGGGGAGGGGGACGGCGGTCGCACTGCCGACCCGGAGGCAGCAGGAGCATCGGGTGCTGCGCCGGCCGCCGACCCCTCCGCCGAGAAGGAGCGGGCGGGCCATTACCTTGAAGCCCCCTACGGCATCTTCATCCAGGTGCCATGGGGCTCTCCTGCGCGGGCCCCCGCGGAGGGCGAGGCCCTTGATGGGGAGGTCCTTGCCTCCGCGGGCCTGAAGATTGTCGAGGGGCCCAGCGGGGCCGAAGAGCCCTAGGAGGAGAAGCTGCTTCGCTGGCTCCTGGCCCTTTACCGGGCTCGGCAGGCGAAGCTTGCTTCGCGGGAGGCCCTCGCTGCGGAGGCCACCGTCGAGATGGAGAAGCGTGCGGCGGAGCTCCGTGCCGCCAACCAAGCTGCCCTCCGCGGCGTGGCGGAGGAGCGCGAGAGGCTCGCCGGGGAGTACCAGGAGTGGGTGCTGCAGAAGGCCGACGCCGAAGAGCAGCAGCGGCTCGCCGGGGAGGAGCTGTCCCGGCGAGAGGGAGCGCTCGCCCAGCTGCAGGCCAATCTCAACTCCCACGAGGAGGAACTTGCCGCTCGGGAGCGGGCCCTTGGCGAGGAGTTGAAAGAGGCGAAAACCGCCGCGGCTGCCGCGGAGGCCGCCAGGGAGGAGCTTGCCGCCAAGGTCGCGCAGCTAGAGGAGTCGTTGAAGGCGAGCGCGGAGAGGGTCGGCGCGCTCAATGCGGAGCGGGAGAAGGACGCCCACGCCAACTCCGAACTCCAGGCGCGTCTCTCCAAGCAGGGCGACGAGCTGAAGGCCGCCAAGGACTCCATCGAGGCCCTGGAGCTGAAAGTCTCCGCGCTGGAGGAGGGGCTCCGCAAGGAGCGAAGCTTGGCGGAGAGCGCCAACACTGCGGCCGAAGACTTCCGTCGGACCGTCGCGGTGTGGACCGAGGACCTGGTGTCTTCTGCATCCAACATCGACCAGGAGTTGCTGGCGTTGAAGTTGGAACACCTCATCTACTCTCCGGACCCGGACCTCCCTCACAGCGCCAAGCTCAGCCTCTTCTTCAGAGGGGTCGCGCCGGCTCTTGCGGATCTTCGGAAGAAGATCCCCGCGCAACTGGCCGAGGAAACGCGCCGGGCCTGCGCGGGAACCTTGGAGCGAGTGCTGACGAAGATTGTATACCGCAACCCCGGTATAAATCTCATCAACGTTCTTCGCAGCCTGCCGGCCGACGCTGACATGGAGGCGCTGAAGGAGCAGGTCGCCGACATCATCGCCAGAGTGGGCAAGATTTCCAGGATCGAGGGCGACCGCGTAGATTAGGCCCCCTTTATCTTATCTCTTTTTGTAGCTGCACACGGCGTTATGAGCTCGTTAGTCACTGTGACAAGTTACGTAAGGTTTCTACCTTAGCTGAACCAATCAGTGCATCGTTATCTCCCTTGTCCTGGCCCTTTACTTTGTACGCTTTTCGCCCTACGCTCCCGGGGAGCTTCCCGGCAAGGAGCCCTTGGGCTTATAGCAGCCTGCTGGCCAAGGCCTCACCGGGAAGCAACCTCGCCGCAGCCAGCCGCAATCGCGCTCCGCTTGTTGAGTGGGCTCGGAAACGAAACAAGGGCGCGACGCTCATCGCAGCTCGCTTGAATCGTTGAGCGTGCTCGAAACAAGGTGAGGGTGCGGCCAGCCGCGGGTAGGTCCCTCCGCGCACAGGTTTTCCATACAAAGTGTGACCGTTCAAGAAAGACAACCGAAAATTAAGAATCTGAACTGCTCAAATTCTAATTACTTAGCTTATGCATAACGCTCGTCCCTCGACGAGGCTTCTTTTTCTCGGGCAGCACTTGGTTCCAGCACTTGGTTCCTCGCCCATCTCCTTCCCCCGGCAAACTTTGTGCGCGAGGAAAATAAAGAGGGAAGCAAGCACATGGCCTTTCGGCGTGCTGATGTTCACTGGACATGCATGTTACGCAGGATGCCAAATAATACACGCAAATAACGAAGAGGAGCATGTAGAAGGCAAAAAGCGCAAAGCATAGGAGCTTTCGCTGATGTGCGGGGTCTGCGCCCGCCCCTTGCGCCAAGGATCACATGCAACTGCGGCAAGACTTGGGCAGGGAGGTTGGTTGACGGAACGGGTTCCGGCAACCGCGCTGGCGAAACTCCTCCCACGGTCGGCGTCGACTCGTTTGGATCTTGGCGGACGAAGCGCGCCGAAGAACGAGGTCGCCTTTTTCGCGGCCTCCGGCGCTAACCGCTGCGGCTACAGGAGCGGCGCAGGGTTCGCTGGAAGCGATCGGTTCGCCCAGCGGCCGGAAGGCGGTCCTCCTCAAGGAGCAGCTGCTTCTTGCCCGAACTCTGCGTGAGTGGGTACTCGAGGAGGGCCGTGCACGATTCCGTAGGGAGGAATGCCTCCGCCCCGCAGAGCGGGGCGGAAAGGTACCTGTTCATACCTGAGCTTACCAGTGTTCGCCTGAATCAGATCCGTGCAACCTCGACGCGACCCCCTACCTGGCGCGCCAAAGATGTCGGGGCGGACGGGGTCCCCCCGCGAGCACCTATGGGGCCGGAGCCCCTTCCGTTGTCCGGTGAGGGGGGCGGAGGGAGCACAGAGAGCAGATCGAGGCGGGCACACGGGCGGTTTACCCAGGTTCGGGCCGCGATGGACGCGTAAAACCCTACTCCTGCTTAGTCGTATTGAACTGGGGAGCTCGGGAGCTTGGAGAGCTAGCTGCACCGAGCGTATGGCTGTCTGGATGCCGAATCTCCCAGGGCCTCCGGAACCGGAACCCGAACCGAACCCCCTCTACGTTGCACACGGGCCTCCTTTTATAGCGCAAAGGGGTCACCGACAGGTGTCAACGTAAGAGAAAGGGGTAAAAGCGTAAAAGGGGTGGTAGCTGTAATAGTGCGGGAACGGTGGCGCTACAGTGCGGCACAGTGTTATCATACCTACTTCTGACGGTAGGGGACAAGGGCATTAAATGCCCGTCACGGTCGCCCGGACAGCACCGAGGCGGACCGTTAGGTGCGCCACCGTTCGCCACGATGGCGGCTGCATGCCGCCGCATGCCCCAGGCTGCGCGGTGCCTCGCCACGTGCCCTCGGGGGAAGCCCCGGAGCGACGCGTGGGCGGGCGAGCTGGAGCGCAGTCTTGAGGTGGCAATCTTGCCGCGGCAAGTGGCTTGCCGCGGGGGTCGTCTTCCTGTGCCTGATAGCGTGCCAGCTATCAGGCCTTGCCGGGGCGCTTGGCGCGCCACGGCGGGCTTCTCTTGTGGTGCCTGGGTTCGGCCTTCCCGACAAGCTCCTCTTGTCGGGGGTTCGACCTTCTGTCTCGTAGACTTTGTTCTTGGATGGCCTTGCATGGGCCCAGTCGTCCCGGCAAGCTCCTCTTGCCGGGGTCTTGCCTTCTTGGCCCGGCAAGCTCCTCTTGCCGGGGGTCTTGTCTTCTTGGCCCGGCAAGCTCCTCTTGCCGGGGGCCTTGTTTTGAATGCTTGGTCTTCTCTTGGCGCTTCCGGGGCGGGCCTCGCCGCGGGGTGCTACGACTGCCCGTGCACAAGTCTGGGGTACTAAGGTACCCCTACTTTAGTACACCGACAGAAACGCATCCGGCATAATTCTCCATCACCGATCCAATGCCTACGAGCTTTTCCTATATTGGTTCTCGCTTATTTACTTTTCCGTTGCTACTGTTACAATCACTACAAAACCCCAAAATATTACTTTTTCTTTCTTTACTTTTGTTACCGTTACCACTACTATCATACTACTTTGCTACTAAATACTTTGCTGCAGATATTGAGTTATCCAGGTGTGGCTGAATTGACAACTCAGTTGCTAATACTTGAGAATATTCTTTGGCTCCCCTTGTGTCGAATCAACAAATTTGGGTTGAATACTCTACCCTCGAAAACTGTTGCGATCCCCTATACTTGTGGGTTATCAAGACTATTTTCTGGCGCCGTTGCTGGGGAGCATAGCTCTATTCTTTGAGTCACTTGGGATTTATATCTGCTGGTCACTATGAAGAACTTGAAAGACGCTAAGACAACAATTTATCCCTCAACAACGAGGGGAGGTAAGGAACTGCCATCTAGCTCTGCACTTGATTCACCTTCTGTTTTGAGTAAGCTTGCGACACCTAAACCTGCTTCTGCTATTCGTTCTGATATGTCGCATGTTATTGATGATGCCACTTCTGCTATGCATGATACTTATGATGAAACTACTTCTATGCTTGATACTACTGTGACACTTGGTGAATTTCTTGATGAACAAATTTCTAGGGCTAGAGAGAAAGAAATTATTGAAACTGATTATATTGATGAAAGTGATGATCAAGATATGCCTATTATTCCTAAGGGTTATGTTTTTGATATGGAAGCTTCTGCAACTATTTTAGCTTGCAAAGATAGATATGAACTGAAAAGGTTATTAGTTGAATGGAATAAGCAATCTCTTAAATATAGAATGAAACATGACCCTGCTTTTGCTACTTCACCTATCTGTGTTGCCGATAAGGATTATGAATTCTCTGTTAATCCTGATGTAATTACTCTGGTTGAATCTGATCCTTTTCATGGCTATGAATCTGAAATTGTTGTGGCACATCTTACTAAATTAAATGATATAGCCACCCTTTTTACTAATGATGAGAGATCTCGCTACTTTTATATCCTTAAAATATTTCCGTTCTCATTAAAGGGTGATGCTAAGATATGGTTTAATTCTCTTGATCCTGGTTGTGTGCGTAGTCCCCAGGATATGATTTATTACTTCTGTGCTAAATATTTCCCTGCTCATAAGAAACAAGCTGCTTTAAGGGAAATATACAACTTTGTGCAAATTGAAGAAGAGAGTCTCCCACAAGCTTGGGGGAGGCTTCTCAAGTTACTTAATGCTTTGCATGATCATCCTCTTAAGAAAAATGAAATACTTGATATCTTTTATAATGGACTAACCGATGCTTCTAGAGATTACCTGGATAGTTGTGCTGGTTTTATTTTCAGGGAAAGAACACCAGATGAAGCTGAAATTCTATTGAATAATATGTTGACAAATGAAAATAATTGGACACTTTCTAAGCCAGCTCCTGCTCCAATTACTGAGCCTATTCCTAAACCAACTCCGAAGAAGAGAGGTGTTCTATTACTCAGTCCTGAAGATATGCAAGAGGCAAAGAAATCTATGAAAGAAAAAGGTGTTAAAGCTGAAGATGTTAAGAATTTACCTCCTATTGAAGAAATACATGATCTTAATTTACCGCCTGTTGAAGAGACATATGATCTTAATCCACTACCTATTGAAGAACCTCCTGGTCTTGATAACCCGACACAGGTAGTAAAGGTAAATTCTCTCTATAGATATGATAGAGCTGAAATCCCTCCCACTAAAATTGCTAGCCAATGCTTTGATGAGTTTGATAACTTTATGGTTAAGCAAGAAGATTTCAATGCTTATTTTGGTAGACAATTAAAACAAAATGCTTATATGATTAAACACTTGGGTGATTATATGGCTAATATTAGAGGTGAACTTAAACTCGTTAGCAAACATGCTTCCATGGTCACCACTCAAGTAGAACAAGTACTTAAAGCTCAAAATGATTTGCTCAATGAAATGAATAGTAAGAATGATTATGTTGTTAGAGTGGCTACTAGAACTGGTAGAATGACTTAGGAACCTTTGTATCTTGAAGGCCGCCCTAAGAGAATTGAGCAAGATTCTCATAGAAATAATATTGATGTACCTAGTTCTTCTAAAAAGAAGAAAAAGTAAAATGATAGGACTTTGCAAACTTCTAGTGAACCTATTGCGATGCTGAAACACAATCTAGTAATGAACATGAACCTAATGAAAATGCTAATGATGATGTTCATGATGATGCTCAACCTAGTAATGATAATGATGTAGAAATTGAACCTGTTGTTGATCTTGATAACCCACAATCAAAGAATCAACATTATAATAAGAGAGACTTTGTTGCTAGGAAACATGGTAAAGAAAGGGGACCATGGGTTCAGAAACCCATGCCTTTTCCTCCCAAAACATCCAAGAAAAAGGATGATGAGGATTTTGAGCGCTTTGCTGAAATGATTAGACCTATCTTTTTGCGTATGCGATTGACTGATATGCTCAAAATGAATCCTTATGCTAAGTATATGAAAGATATTGTTACAAATAAAAGAAAGATACCGTAAGCTGAAATTTCCACCATGCTTGCTAATTATACTTTCAAAGGTGGAATACCAAAGAAACTTGGAGATCCAGGAGTACCTACTATACCATGCTCCATTAAAAGGAACTATGTTAAAACTGCTTTATGTGATCCTGGAGCCGGTGTTAGTGTTATGCCTCTCACTTTATATCGTAGACTTGATTTGAATAAGTTGACACCTACTGAAATATCTTTGCAAATGGCTGATAAATCAACTGCTATACCTGTCGGTATTTGTGAGGATGTGCCTGTTGTGGTTGCAAACGTTACTATTTTAACGGACTTTGTTATTCTTGATATTCCCAAGGACGATAGTATGTCTATTATTCTTGGAAGACCCTTTTTGAATATTGCAGGGGCTGTTATTGATTGCAACAAAGGCAATGTCACTTTTCATATTAATGGTAATGAGCATACGGTACAATTTCCGAGGAAAAACAACCTCAAGTTCATAGTATCAACTCTATTGGAGAAATTCCATCGATTATTATTGGAGGTTTTGAATTTCCTCTTCCTACTGTCAAAAAGAAATGTGATATTCTTATTATAGGGGATGTGCATATCCTCGTTGAGGTAACATAGTGTTATTCGAAATTTCTCCCGTTTCATGTTATTCGGAATGAGTTCGTTAACAAGACTTGATCAACCTTGTTAGTGGATTCCTTTTGATGAGCATGAGATGGATGAAACTAGAAGGCACAACCTTCTGTACCCTCTTTCTATTTTCTGTTATTTAGTTGAAATAAAGTAAAATAGTATTTTTCTGTCTGTTTTCTGATTTATCCATGCAATATAAAAATACCCCGAAAATAAAAGTTCTCCAAATGCCCTGAAAATGAAATATGATTTTTTCTACAATATTTGAGGATTTATGGAACTAAGAACACAGCAGGGGGGTCAACCACCTGGGCACGAGGGTGGAGGGCGCGTCCTACCCCCTAGGGCGCACCCCCCTGTCTTGTGGGCCCACGGTGGCCCTCCTCCACTTATTCCTGCAACCACACACTTCTTCTTCCTCCCACAAACATGAATATCTAGCTCAAGCATGAGTTCTAGCTCACTTTGTTGTGATTTTCGATCTCCCTGCTCAAAGCACCTCTCACAAAACTGCTTGGGGAGATTGTTCCTTGGTATGTGACTCCTCCATTGGTCCAATTAGTTTTTACTCTAGTGCTTTATTCTTTGCAAATTTGCGCTTCCTAGGTGACCATGTTCTTGAGCTTGTATGTCAAATTTATATGGTTCCAAGTAGTTCTAATGCATGATATATCCTCTATGCACTTATAGGAGTAGTTGCTATCAATTTTGTTGAGCTTGGTTCACTTTTGTTTGAAGTTACTAAAAATTTCAGAATTTTTCAGAAAATAATGAAGAGACTTTTGAGGGGCTCATCGAGCCGAAGCTCGAAGGAAAAGCAAAATGAAGAAGCACAGAGTCCCAAATATAATTTGCCTCGTACCATGGACGTCCGGTCGTGTGAATGGCCTTCCGATGATTTCTTGAGAGCAGCCGGGATTTATGAGGATTTCTATTCATTGGCTGAGAATGTTGTCCTCACCGACTTCCTCCGCGACGAACATCATCAGTATCTCTTACTCACTAATACTTTTGTGCAAAACTTCTACTATTTTCCTAAGGAATCACCTCCTTTAGTAGAGTTTCATTTATATGATGTTGTTAAGAAGATGCCATTAGCTGAATTTTGCAAGGTTTGCAAAATACCCTTTGAGGGTACCTTAGATGAACCACACCGTAAAGATGTGGAAGAATTTATTGACACCATTACTGTGGGAGAAACCAGGAAGGTTTCTGACACAAGAATCACTAGCATACATTTTCCTGTTTTACACTACTTTGCCATATTTGCTAGTCGTTGCTTGATTGGTCGCGGCTTAGTGTTCCTGATATTATCATTTTGTTCCATGGTTTATTCCGTGATAACACTGTTAGCATGGGCGGAATTATTGCTAAACGGTTAAGTTTGAACCGTACAAAGGGTCCCATCTTTGGAGGTATTTATGCTTCACGCCTTGCTGCACATTTTAGCATACCTATTAGACTTTATGAGAAAGAAGAAAAAATGTTGCCTAGTGCTTATTTAGATTATAAGAGTATGCTAGCACATGACTTTATCGTTAAAGGCAGGGAAGGAGAGCTTAAATACAAATTATTCTTTCATAAACATCACCCTGAGACTATTACCTTGCCTGCTCCTTCCTTGTTTGATTTATCATAGAGTCCATATCTCGTTCTGTGGGCTGTCGTTCAAGCCTACCAGAACCCTACACCAGCCCCGGAGCCGGAACCATGATACGTCCATTTTGCATCATGCTTTTATATCGATATTTATTGCATTATGGGCTATTATTTCACAATATGTCACAATACTTATGGCTATTCTCTCTTATTTTACAAGGTTTACATAAGGAGGGAGAATGCCGACAGCTGGAATTCTGGGCTGGAAAAGGAGCAAATATTAGAGACCTATTTTGCGCAACTCCAAAAGTCCTGAAACTCCACGAAATATCTTAAAATAAATAAAGAAAAATCCTCGCCAAAGATGAAGTCTAGGGGGCCCACACCCTGCTCACGAGGGTGGGGGGCGCGCCCCCCTACCTCGTGGGCCCCCTGGTGGGTCTCCGGCGTCCATCTTCTGCTATATGAAGTCTTTCGACGAGAAAAATATTAGAAGCAACCTTTCGGGATGAGACTCCGCGGCCACGAGGCGGAACCAAGGCGGAACCAATCTAGAGCTCCGGCAGAGCTGTTCTGCCGGGGAAACTTCCCTCCGGGAGGGGGAAATCATCACCATCGTCATCACCAATGCTCCTCTCATCGGGAGAGGGCAATCTCCATCAACATCTTCACCAGCACCATCTCATCTCCAAACCCTAGCTCATGTCTTGTATCCAATTCTTGTCTCAAAGTCCGGGATTGGTGCTAGTAGGTTGCTAGTAGTGTTGATTACTCCTTGTAGTTGATGCTAGTTGGTTTATTTGGTGGAAGATCATATGTTCAGATCCTATATGCATATTATTACCCCTCTAATTATGAACATGAATATGCTTTGTGAGTAATTACGTTTGTTCCTGAGGACAAGGGAGAAGTCTTGCTATTAGTAGTCATGTTAATTTGGTATTCGTTTGATATTTTGATAAGATGTATGTTGTCTAGCCTCTAGTGGTGTTATGTGAACATCGACTACATAACACTTCACCATTATTTGGGCCTAGAGGAAGGCATTGGGAAGTAATAAGTAGATGATGGGTTGCTAGAGTGACAGAAGCTTAAACCCTGGTTTATGCGTTGCTTCGTAAGGGGCTGATTTGGATCCATATGTTTCATGCTATGGTTAGGTTTACCTTAATACTTTTGTTGTAGTTGCGGATGCTTGCACTAGAGGTTAATCATAAGTGGGATTCTTGTTCAAGTAAGAACAGCACCCAAGCACCGGTCCACCCACATATTAAATTATCAAAGTACCGAACGCGAATCATATGAACGTGATGAAAATTAGCTTGACGATATTCCCATGTGTCCTTGGGAGCGCTTTTCCTATTATAAGAGTTTGTTCCGGCTTGTCCTTTGCTACAAAAAGTATTGGGCCACCTTGCTGCACTTTATTTACTTTTGTTACTTGTTGCTCGTTACAATTTATCTTGTCACAAAACTATCTGTTATCATTTATTTCAGTACTTGCAGAGAATACCTTGCTGAAAACCGCTTATCATTTCCTTCTGCTCCTCGTTGGGTTCGACACTCTTACTTATCGAAAGGACTACGATAGATCCCCTATACTTGTGGGTCATCAAACCACGATATGAGCCTCCACGACAGTCTGATTACTTTTGGGATCCGGAGATGGCTGCCAGCCAGTGGCAGCCAGAGTCTTCCTCATCACAGTACGACCCCAGCTACACCTACGGATATCCGCCAGGCTATCCCTGGCAATGATCCAACTTAGGCCAAAATCCTAAGCTTGGGGAAGTACGTATTTCCCACCGACATTACATTTATGTTCACACACACTCATTGCTAGATGTCGGTGCTCATACTTTTTCATTGTAATATCCATGCTAGTTTATTTTGTTTTTCTTGCTTTCTTCTTGTGTGTTTATTAAACCTTAAGAAAAACAAAAAAAATAGTAATAGCTTTTAGCTAGTTTACTTTTCTTGCTGTAGTTGTAATAATTAAAAATAAAACCCAAAAATATTTCATGTTCTTCTTTTGCTTGTTGGGAGCTTTCCCGTGTAAATAGTTTCTTTTATTTTCTTTTATTTGGGGGTCGATAGGAGAAGACCATAATTAAATTTTTGAAGTGGCTCTTATATGCATTATTGTTGATTTAACCAAGAGCCCATATTGCCTTGTCTTCTCTTGTTTATTGAATGCTCGCATATTCCAGCTTAGTCCAATGCACATGCACTCTCATTATTATTCACTTCGTTTGGTCGTGCAAGTGAAAGGCAATTATGATGATATATGATGGACTGACTGAGCTGAGAAAAGCTGGTATGAACTCGACCTCTCTTGTTTTTGTAAATATGATGAGTTCATCGTTCCTGATTCAGCCTATTATGAATAAACATGTTTGCAATGACAATTAGAGATCATAGTTGCTCGTGCCATGCTTGATTAGCTATGAGTTATAATGGTTTACCTTGCGTGCCAACATGCTATTAAAATGGTTATGATGTGGTATAGTGGGGTGGTATCCTCCTTTGAATGATTTAAGTGACTTGACTTGGCACATGTTCACACATGTAGTTGAAACTGTTGGAAATATGCCCTAGAGGCAATGATAAAAGCATTATTATTATATTTCCTTGTTCATGATAATTGTCTTTATTCGTGCTATAATTGTGTTATCCGGAAATCGTAATACATGTGTGAATAACAGACAACAATATGTCCCTAGTGAGCCTCTAGTTGACTAGCTCGTTGATCAACAGATAGTCATGGTTTCCTGACTATGGACATTGGATGTCATTGATAACGAGATCACATCATTAGGAGAATGATGTGATGGACAAGACCCAATCCTAAACATAGCATAAGATCGCATAGTTCGTTTGCTAGAGTTTTCCAATGTCAAGTATCCTTTCCTTAGACCATGAGATCGTGTAACTCCCGGATACCGTAGGAGTGCTTTGGGTGTGCCAAACGTCACAACGTAACTGGGTGACTATAAAGGTATACTACGGGTATCTCTAAAAGTGTCTGTTGGGTTGACATGGATCGAGACTGGGATTTGTCACTCCGCTTGACGGAGAGGTATCACCGGGCCCTCTCGGTAATGCATCATCATAATGAGCTCAATGTGATCAAAGTGTTTGATCACGGGATCATGCATTACGGTACGAGAAAAGTGACTTGTCGGTAACGAGATTGAACGAGGTATTGGGATACCGACGATCGAATCTCGGGCAAGTAAAATACCGATTGACAAAGGGAATCGTATACGGGATTAATTGAATCCTCGACATCGTGGTTCATCCGATGAGATCATCGTGGAGCATGTGGGAGCCAACATGGGTATCCAGATCCCGCTGTTGGTTATTGCCCGAGAGCCGTCTCGGTCATGTCTGCATGTCTCCCGAACCCGTAGGGTCTACACACTTAAGGTTCGGTGACGCTAGGGTTGTGAAGATATGTATATGCAGTAACCCGAATGTTGTTCGGAGTCCCGGATGAGATCCCGGACATCACGAGGAGTTTCGGAATGGTCCGGAGGTAAAGATTTATATATGGAAAGTCGTCATACGGACATCGGGACAAGTTTCGGGGTTATCGGTATTGTACCGGGACCACCGGAGGGTCCCGGGGGGTCCATCGGGTGGGGCCACCTATCCCGGAGGGCCCCATGGGCTGTATGAGGGAGGGAACCAGCCCAAAGTGGGCTGGTGCGCCTCCCCCCCAAGGGCCCATGCACCTAGGGTTGGGGGGGAACCCTAAAGGGGGCGCCCCCCTTGCTTGGGGGGCAAGTCCCCTCCTTGGCCGCCGCCCCCCCCCCCCTAGGAGATTCCATCTCCTAGGGCCGGCGCCCCCCCCCCCCAAGGGGCTATATAAAGGGGGGAGGGGAGGGGGGCTGCGCACCCTTTGCCCTGGCGCCTCCCTCTCCCTCTCCAACACATCCTCCTCCTCCGTAGAGCTCGGCGAAGCCCTGTCGGAGTACTGCGGATCCACCATCACCACGCCGTCGCGCTGCTGCTGGAGTCTTCTTCCCCAACCTCTCCTTTGCCTTGCTGGATCAAGAAGAAGGAGACGTTACGCTGACCGTACGTGTGTTGAACGCGGAGGTGCCGTGCTTTTGGTGCTAGGATCTCCGGTGATTTGGATCACGGTGTGTACGACTACTTCATCCCCGTTCGTTGAACGCTTCCGCTCGCGATCTACAAAGTGGTATGTAGATGCAATCTCTCTCTCCCATGACTCATTGCTAGATGAACTCATAGATAGATCTTGGTGAAACCGTAGGAAAAATTTTAATTTTCTGCAACGTTCCCCAACAGTGGCATCATGAGCTAGGTCTATGCGTAGTTCTCTATTGCACGAGTAGAACACAATTTGTTGTGGGCGTAGATGTTGTCAACTTTCTTGCCACTACTAGTCTTATCTTGCTTCAGCGGTATTGTGGGATGAAGCGGCCCGGACCAACCTTACACGTACGCTTACGTGAGACCGGTTCCACCGACTAACATGCACTAGTTGCATAAGGTGGCTGGCGGGTGTCTGTCTCTCCCACTTTAGTTGGAGCGGATTCGATGAAAAGGGTCCTTATGAAGGGTAAATAGAAGTTGACAAATCACGTTGTGGTGTTTTCACGTAGGTAAGAAAACGTTCTTGCTAGAACCCTAATTCAGCCACGTAAAAACTTGCAACAACAATTAGAGGACGTCTAACTTGTTTTTGCAGCAAGTGCTTTGTGATATGATATGGCCAAAGTTGTGATGAATGATGAATGATCTATATGTGATGTATGAGATGTTCATGCTATTGTAATAGGAATCACGACTTGCATGTCGATGAGTATGACAACCGGCAGGAGCCATAGGAGTTGTCTTTATTTTTTGTATGACCTGCATGTCATTGAGAATCGCCATGTAAATTACTTTACTTTATTGCTAAACGCGTTAGCCATAGTAGTAGAAGTAATAGTTGGCGAGCAACTTCATGGAGACACGATGATGGAGATCATGATGATGGAGATCATGGTGTCAAGCCGGTGACAAGATGATCATGGAGCCCCAAGATGGAGATCAAAGGAGCTATGTGATATTGGCCATATCATGTCACGTTTATTATTTGATTGCATGTGATGTTTATCATGTTTTGCATCTTGTTTACTTAGAACGACGGTAGTAAATAAGATGATCCCTCATAATAATTTCAAGAAAGTGTTCCCCCTAACTGTGCACCGTTGCGACAGTTCGTTGTTTCGAAGCACCACGTGATGATCGGGTGTGATAGATTCTAACGTTCACATACAACGGGTGTAAGACAGATTTACACACGCAAAACACTTAGGTTGACTTGACGAGCCTAGCATGTACAGACATGGCCTCGGAACACAGAAGACCGAAAGGTCGAGCATGAGTCGTATAAAAGATACGATCAACATGAAGATGTTCACCGATGTTGACTAGTCCGTCTCACGTGATGATCGGACACGGCCTAGTTGACTCGGATCATGTAATACTTAGATGACTAGAAGAGGGATGTCTATCTAAGTGGGAGTTCATTAAATAATTTGATTAAATGAACTTTATTATCATGAACTTAGTCTAAAATATTTACAATATGTCTTGTAGATCAAATGGCCAACGTAGTCCTCAACTTCAATGCGTTCCTAGAGAAAACCAAGCTGAAAGACGATGGTAGCAACTATACGGACTGGGTCCGGAACCTGAGGATCATCCTCATAGCTGCCAAGAAAGATTATGTCCTACGAGCACCGCTGGGTGACGCACCTATTCTCCCTGCAGAACAAGACATTATGAACGCTTGGCAGTCACGCTGCGATGATTACTCCCTCGTTCAGTGCGGCATGCTTTACAGCTTAGAGCCGGGGCTCCAAAAGCGTTTTGAGAGACATGGAGCATATGAGATGTTCGAAGAGCTGAAAATGGTTTTCCAAGCTCATGCCCGGGTCGAGAGATATGAAGTCTCCGATAAATTCTTTAGTTGTAAGATGGAGGAAAATGGCTCTGTCAGTGAACACATACTCAAGATGTCTGGGTTGCACAACCGCTTGACTCAACTGGAAGTTAATCTCCCGGATGAAGCGGTCATTGACAGAATCCTCCAGTCGCTTCCACCTAGCTACAAGAGCTTTGTGATGAACTACAATATGCAGGGGATGGTAAAGACCATTCCTGAGGTATATGCTATGCTGAAATCAGCAGAGGTAGAAATCAAGAAGGAGCATCAAGTGTTGATGGTGAATAAAACCACTAAGTTCAAGAAGGGCAAGGGTAAAAAGAACTTCAAGAAGGACGGCAAGGAAGTTGCCGCGCCCGGTAAGCAAGTTGCTGGGAAGAAGCCAAAGAATGGACCCAAGCCCGAGACTGAGTGTTTTTATTGCAAGGGAAGTGGTCACTGGAAGCGGAACTGCCCCGAATACTTAGCGGACAAGAAGGCCGGCAAAACCAAAGGTATATGTGATATACATGTAATTGATGTGTACCTTACCAGTACTCGTAGTAGCTCTTGGGTATTTGATACCGGTGCAGTTGCTCACATTTGTAACTCAAAGCAGGAGCTGCTGAATAAACGGAGACTGGCGAAGGACGAGGTGACGATGCGCGTCGGGAATGGTTCCAAGGTCGATGTGATCGCCGTCGGCACGCTACCTCTACATTTACCTACGGGATTAGTTTTAAACCTCAATAATTGTTATTTAGTGCCAAGTTTGAGCATGAACATTGTATCTGGATCTCGTTTAATTCGAGATGGCTACTCATTTAAATCCGAGAATAATGGTTGTTCTATTTATATGAGAGATATGTTTTATGGTCATGCTCCGATGGTTAATGGTTTATTCTTAATGAATCTCGTACGTGATGATACACATATTCATAGTGTGAATACCAAAAGAGTTAAAGTTGATAACAATAGTCCCACATATTTGTGGCACTGCCGCCTTGGTCACATAGGTGTCAAACGCATGAAGAAGCTCCATGCAGATGGACTTTTAGAGTCTCTTTATTATGAATCATTTGACACGTGAGAACCATGCCTCATGGGTAAAATGACCAAGACTCCGTTCTCGGGAACAATGGAGCGAGCAACCAACTTATTGGAAATCATACATACCGATGTGTGCGGTCCAATGAGTGTTGAGGCTCGCGGTGGCTATCGTTATGTTCTCACCCTCACTGATGACTTGAGTAGATATGGGTATGTCTACTTAATGAAACACAAGTCTGAGACCTTTGAAAAGTTCAAGGAATTTTAGAGTGAGGTTGAAAATCAACGTGATAGAAAGATCAAGTTTCTACGATCAGATCGTGGGGGAGAATACTTGAGTCATGAATTTGGCACACACTTAAGAAAATGTGGAATAGTTTCACAACTCACGCTGCCTGGAACACCTCAGCGTAATGGTGTGTCCGAACGTCGTAATCGCACTCTGTTAGATATGGTGCGATCTATGATGTCTCTTACCAACTTACCGCTATCTTTTTGGGGCTATGCTTTAGAGACTGCCGCATTCACTTTAAATAGGGCTCCGTCGAAATCCGTTGAGACGACACCGTATGAATTATGGTTTGGGAAGAAACCTAAGCTGTCGTTTCTAAAAGTTTGGGGATGCGATGCTTATGTCAAGAAACTTCAACCTGAGAAGCTCGAACCCAAGTCGGAAAAATGCGTCTTCATAGGATACCCGAAAGAAACTGTTGGGTATACCTTCTACCTCAGATCCGAAGGCAAGATCTTTGTTGCCAAGAATGGATCCTTTCTAGAGAAAGAGTTTCTCTCAAAAGAAGTAAGTGGGAGGAAAGTAGAACTTGATGAAGTGTTACCTCTTGAACCGGAAAATGGCGAAACTCAAGAAAACGTTCCTGAGATGCCTACACCGACTAGAGAGGAAATTAATGATGATGATCAAGATACTTCTAATCAAGCTCCTACTGAAATTCGAAGGTCCACAAGGACACGTTCCGCACCAGAGTGGTACGGGAACCCTGTCTTGGAAATCATGTTGTTAGACAACGGTGAACCTTCGAACTATGAGGAAGCAATGGCGGGCCCGGATTCCGACAAATGGCTGGAAGCGATGAAATCCGAGATAGGATCCATGTATGAAAACGAAGTATGGACTTTGACTGACTTGCCCGTTGAATGGCGAGCCATAGAAAATAAATGGATCTTTAAGAAGAAGACAGACGCGGATGGTAATGTGACCATCTATAAAGCTCGGCTTGTCGCTAAGGGTTATCGACAAGTTCAAGGGGTTGACTACGATGAGACTTTCTCACCGGTAGCGAAGCTGAAGTCCGTCCGAATCATGTTAGCAATTGCCGCTTTCTACGATTATGAAATATGGCAAATGGACGTCAAAACGGCATTCCTTAATGGTTTCCTTAAGGAAGAATTGTATATGATGCAGCCGGAAGGTTTTGTCGATCCTAAGAATGCTGACAAGGTGTGCAAGCTCCAACGCTCGATTTATGGGCTGGTGCAAGCATCTCGGAGTTGGAACATTCGCTTTGATGAGATGATCAAAGCGTTTGGGTTTACACAGACTTATGGAGAAGCCTGTGTTTACAAGAAAGTGAGTGGGAGCTCTATAGCATTTCTCATATTATATGTAGACGACATACTTTTGATGGGAAATGATATAGAACTTTTGGACAGCATTAAGGCCTACTTGAATAAAAGTTTTTCAATGAAGGACCTTGGAGAAGCTGCTTATATATTAGGCATCAAGATCTATAGAGATAGATCAAGACGCCTCATAGGTCTTTCACAAAGCACATACCTTGATAAGATATTGAAAAAGTTCAATATGGATCAATCTAAGAAGGGGTTCTTACCTGTGTTACAAGGTGTGAAATTGAGCTCAGCTCAATGTCCGACCACGGCAGAAGATATAGAAGAGATGAGTGTCATCCCCTATGCCTCAGCCATAGGTTCTATTATGTATGCCATGCTGTGTACCAGACCTGATGTAAACCTTGCCGTAAGTTTGGTAGGAAGGTACCAAAGCAATCCCGGCAAGGAACACTGGACAGCGGTCAAGAATATCCTGAAGTACCTGAAAAGGACCAAGGAAATGTTTCTCGTTTATGGAGGTGACGAAGAGCTCGTCGTAAAAGGTTACGTCGACGCTAGCTTTGACACAGATCTGGATGACTCTAAGTCACAAACCGGATACGTGTATATTTTGAATGGTGGGGCAGTAAGCTGGTGCAGTTGCAAGCAAAGCGTCGTGGCGGGATCTACATGTGAAGCGGAGTACATGGCAGCCTCGGAGGCGGCACATGAAGCAATTTGGGTGAAGGAGTTCATCACTGACCTCGGAGTCATACCCAATGCGTCGGGGCCAATCAAACTCTTCTGTGACAACACTGGAGCTATTGCACTTGCCAAGGAGCCCAGGTTTCACAAGAAGACCAGGCACATCAAGCGTCGCTTCAACTACATTCGGGAAAATGTTCAAGATGGAGACATAGAAATTTGTAAAGTGCACACGGATCTGAATGTCGCAGATCCGTTGACTAAACCTCTCCCTAAGGCAAAACATGATCAGCACCAGAACTCTATGGGTGTTCGATTCATCACAATGTAACTAGATTATTGACTCTAGTGCAAGTGGGAGACTATTGGAAATATGCCCTAGAGGCAATAATAAAAGCATTTATTATATTTCCTTGTTCATGATAATTGTCTTTATTCGTGCTATAATTGTGTTATCCGGAAATCGTAATACATGTGTGAATAACAGACAACAATATGTCCCTAGTGAGCCTCTAGTTGACTAGCTCGTTGATCAACAGATAGTCATGGTTTCCTGACTATGGACATTGGATGTCATTGATAACGAGATCACATCATTAGGAGAATGATGTGATGGACAAGACCCAATCCTAAACATAGCATAAGATCGCATAGTTCGTTTGCTAGAGTTTTCCAATGTCAAGTATCCTTTCCTTAGACCATGAGATCGTGTAACTCCCGGATACCGTAGGAGTGCTTTGGGTGTGCCAAACGTCACAACGTAACTGGGTGACTATAAAGGTATACTACGGGTATCTCTGAAAGTGTCTGTTGGGTTGACATGGATCGAGACTGGGATTTGTCACTCCGCTTGACGGAGAGGTATCACCGGGCCCTCTCGGTAATGCATCATCATAATGAGCTCAATGTGATCAAATTGTTTGATCACGGGATCATGCATTACGGTACGAGAAAAGTGACTTGCCGATAACGAGATTGAACGAGGTATTGGGATACCGACGATCGAATCTCGGGCAAGTAAAATACCGATTGACAAAGGGAATTGTATACGGGATTAATTGAATCCTCGACATCGTGGTTCATCCGATGAGATCATCGTGGAGCATGTGGGAGCCAACATGGGTATCCAGATCCCGCTGTTGGTTATTGCCCGAGAGCCGTCTCGGTCATGTCTGCATGTCTCCCGAACCCGTAGGGTCTACACACTTAAGGTTCGGTGACGCTAGGGTTGTGAGGATATGTATATGCAGTAGCCCGAATGTTGTTCGGAGTCCCGGATGAGATCCCGGACGTCACGAGGAGTTTCCGAATGGTCCGGAGGTAAAGATTTATATATGGAAAGTTGTCATACGGACATCGGGACAAGTTTCGGGGTTATCGGTATTGTACCGGGACCACCGGAGGGTCCCGGGGGGTCCACCGGGTGGGGCCACCTATCCCGGAGGGCCCCATGGGCTGTATGAGGGAGGGAACTAGCCCAAAGTGGGCTGGTGCGCCTCCCCCCAAGGGCCCATGCGCCTAGGGTTGGGGGGGAACCCTAAAGGGGGCGCCCCCCTTGCTTGGGGGGCAAGTCCCCTCCCTGGCCGCTGCCGCCCCTAGGAGATTCCATCTCCTAGGGCCGGCGCCCCCCCCCAAGGGGCTATATAAAGGGGGGAGGGGAGGGGGGGCTGTGCACCCTTTGCCCTGGCGCCTCCCTCTCCCTCTCCAACACCTCCTCCTCCTCCGTAGAGCTCGGCGAAGCCCTATCGGAGTACTGCGTCTCCACCATCACCATGTTGTCGCGCTGCTGCTGGAGTCTTCTTCCCCAACCTCTCCTTTGCCTTGCTGGATCAAGAAGAAGGAGACGTTACGCTGACCGTACGTGTGTTGAACGCGGAGGTGCCGTGCTTTCGGTGCTAGGATCTCCTGTGATTTGGATCATGGTGTGTACGACTACTTCATCCCCATTCGTTGAACGCTTCCGCTCGCGATCTACAAAGTGGTATGTAGATGCAATCTCTCTCTCCCATGACTCGTTGCTAGATGAACTCATAGATAGATCTTGGTGAAACCGTAGGAAAAATTTTAATTTTCTGCAACGTTCCCCAACAGAAACAAAATCAACATAGCCTTCACGATATTTATGTTCATGGTGGATTATATCCTACTCATGCTTGCATCCAATGTTTATTAATTTTAATGCATGTTCATGACAGTTGTCGCTCTCTAGTTGGTCGCTTCCTAGTCTTTTGCTAGGCTTCACTTGTACTAACCGGGAATACTGCTTGTGCATCCAATCTCTTAAACCCCAAAGTTATTCCATATGAGTCCACCATACCTTCCTATATGCGGTATCTACCTGCCGTTCCAAGTAAATTTGTATGTGCCAAACTCTAAACCTTCAAATAAACATTATGTTTTGTATGCTCGAATAGCTCATGTATCAACTAGGTCTGCCCTTATCTTCCATGTTAGGCAGGTTATTCTCAAGAGGAGTGAACTCCGCTCCTCACTCACGAGAAAATGGCTAGTCACCAGGATGCCCAGCCCATGCTTTATGCAAACTAAATCAAATTAATTGCAAACAAAACTCCCCCTGGGACTCTTGTTAGTTGGAGGCACTCGTTGTTTCGAGCAAGCCATGAATTGATGCTTGTTGGTGGAGGGGGAGTATAAACTTTACCATTCTGTTTGGGAACCGCCTATAATGTGTGTAGCATGGAAGATATCGCCATCTCTTAGTTGTTATGTTGACAATGAAAGTATGCCGCTCAAAATATTATTTATCTCTATTTCAAAATCGAGCTCTGGCACCTCTACAAATGCCTGCTTCCCTCTGCGAAGGGCCTATCTATTTACTGTTATGTTGAGTCATCACCCTCTTATTAAAAAGCACCAGCTGGAGAGCACCGCTGTCATTTGCATCCATTACTATTAATTTATATTGGGTATGACTATGATTGGATCTCTTTTACCATGAATTACAATGTCTAGTCAGTCCTTGATCTTTAAAGGTGCTCTGCATTTATGTTTTGCGGTCTCAGAAAGGGCTAGCGAGATAACATCTTGTTATATCATATTATGATTGTTTTGAGAAAGTGTTGTCATCCGAGATTTATTATTATGGCTCGCTAGTTGATTATGCTATTGATATGATTAAATATGAGACCTGAGAATTATTGCAAATGTGTTATTCATAATCTTTGCTGAAAACTTGAATGCTAGCTTTACATATTTACAACAACAAGTGCAAACAGAGTTTGTAAAAGTTTTTCTTTATCACTTCCAGTTTATCAACTGAATTGCTTGAGGACAAGCAAAGGTTTAAGCTTGGGGGAGTTGATACGTCTCCATCGTATCTACTTTTCCAAACACTTTTGCCCTTGTTTTGGACTCTAACTTGCATGATTTGAATGGAACTAACCCGGACTGACGTTGTTTTCAGCAGAATTGCCATGGTGTTATTTATGTGCAGAAACAAAATTTCTCGGAATGACCTGAAACTTCACGGAACATCTTTTCGGAAATAATAAAAAATCCTTGCCAAATATGAAGACCAAGGGGCCCACACCCTGTCCACGAGGGTGGGGGCGCGCCCTCCCCCCTAGGGCGCGCCCCCTACCTCATGGGCCCCCTGAGGCTCCTCCGATGCCAACTCCAACTCTATATATTTGCTTTCGAGGAGAAAAAAAGCAAGGAGAAGAAATAATCACGTTTTACGATACGGAGCCGCCGCCAAGCCCTAAAACCTCTCGGGAGGGCTGATATGGAGTCCGTTTGGGGCTCCGGAGAGGGGGATTCGTCACCGTCATCATCATCAACCATCCTCCATCACCAATTTCATGATGCTCACTGTCGTGCGTGAGTAATTCCATCGTAGGCTTGCTGGACGGTGATGGGTTGGATGAGATCTATCATGTAATCGAGTTAGTTTTGTTAGGGTTTGATCCCTAGTATCCACTATGTTTTGAGATTGATGTTGCTATGACTTTGCTATGCTTAATGCTTGTCACTAGGACCTGAGTGCCATGATTTCAGATCTGAACCTATTATGTTTTCATGAATATACGTGTGTTCTTGATACTATCTTGCAAGTCTATAGTCACCTACTATGTGTTATGATCCGGCAACCCCGAAGTGACAATAATCGGGACCACTCCCGGTGATGACCATAGTTTGAGGAGTTCATGTATTCACTATGTGCTAATGCTTTGTTCCGGTTCTCTATTAAAAGGAGGCCTTAATATCCCTTAGTTTCCATTAGGACCCCGCTGCCACGGGAGGGTAGGACAAAAGATGTCATGCAAGTTCTTTTCCATAAGCACGTATGACTATATTCGGAATACATGCCTACATTACATTGATGAATTGGAGCTAGTTCTGTGTCACCCTATGTTATGCTTGTTACGTGATGAACCGCATCCGGCATAATTCTCCATCACCGATCCAATGCCTACGAGCTTTTCTTATATTGGTTCTCGCTTATTTACTTTTCCGTTGCTACTGTTACAATCAATACAAAACCCCAAAAGTATTACTTTTGCTTTCGTTACTTTTGTTACCGTTACCACTACTATCATATTACTTTGCTACTTAATACTTTGCTGCAGATATTGAGTTATCCAGGTGTGGCTGAATTGACAACTCAGTTGCTAATACTTGAGAATATTCTTTGGCTCCCCTTGTGTCGAATCAACAAATCCGGGTTGAATACTCTACCCTCGAAAACTGTTGCGATCCCCTATACTTGTGGGTTATCACTAATCTTCTTAATTAGTTATTGCATATGGTTTGGGAAAAGCGAATGTGTGTGATTGTATGCTTATCATACATGTTCTATAATAGTGAACCGTTTGTGATGGGCCGCGCATCATAAACGTAGCACCACATAATACCGACTGCGATGGCAATGCGAGCACAAACGAGTAGGAGTACTGTATATCCATCTTGGCTCCTTATCCTCGACGGTTTCTGGGTCGTGTGGGAAGGGCCCCCTATATCCCACACTCACTTGGCGACGATTCCAAATGCCATCGCGGAAAGGGGTTAAAACCGTTTGTATAGCATCGACGCGCACCAGTGGGGGTTGTGCATGATGAAATACTTTGTGTGATGAAGATGGATGATACGTCCATTTGCATCATGCTTTTATGTTGATATTTATTGCATTATGGGCTGTTATTACACATTATGGTACAATACTTGTGCCATTTCTCTCTTATCTTACAAGGTTTACGTGAAGAGGTAGAATGCCAGTAGCTGGAATTCTGGACCAAAAAGGAGCAAATCCTAGAGAGCTATTCTGCACAACTCCAAAAGTCCTGAAAATTTACGAAGAATTATTTTGGAACATATAAAAAATATTGGGCGAAGAAAATACCAGAGGGGACCCACTAGGTGGCCACAAGCCTGGGGAGCACGCCCTACCCTCTGGGCGCGCCCCTAGGGCTCGTGGGCCCCCTGGCAGGTCCCCGGTGTCCATCTTCTGCTATATGAAGGGTTTTTACCTGGAAAAATCATAAGGAAGCTTTCGGGACGAAGCGCCACCGTCTCGAGGCGGAACCGGGGCAAAAGCAATCTAGGGCTCCGGCGGAGCTGTTCTACCGGGGGAACTTCCCTCCAGGAGGGGGAAATCGAAGCCATCGTCATCACCAACAATCCTCTCATCGAAAGGGAGTTAATATCCATCAACATCTTCACCAGCACCATCTCCTCTCAAACCCTAATTCATCTCTTGTACTCGATCTTTGTATCAAAACCTCAGATTGGTACCTCTGGGTTGCTAGTAGTGTTGATTACTCCTTGTAGTTGATGCTAGTTGGTTTATTCGGTGGACATGAATATGCTTAATGATATTCAATACCCCTCTGATTATGAACATGAATATGCTTTGTGAGTAGTTACTTTTGTTCCTGAGGACATGGGAGAAGTCCTGTTATAAGTAATCATGTGAATTTGGTATTCGTTCGATATTTTGATGAGATGTATGTTGTCTTTCCTCTAGTGGTGTTATGTGAACGTCGACTACATGACACTTCACCATTATTTGGGCCTAGGGGAAGTCATTGTGAAGTAATAATTAGATGATGGGTTGCTAGACTGACAGAAGCTTAAACCCTAGTATATGCGTTTCTTCGTAAGGGGCTGATTTGGATCCACATGTTTCATGCTATGGTTAAATTTATCTTAATTCGTATTTCATAGTTGCGGATGCTTGCAAGCGGGATTAATCATAATTGGGAGGCTTGTCCAAGTAAGTACAGCACCCAAGCATCGGTCCATCCACGTATCAAATTATCAAAGTAACGAGCACGAATCATATGAGAGCATGATGAAAACTAACTTGACAGTAATTCCCATGTGTCCTTGGGAGCGCTTTGATTTATATAAGAGTTTGTCCAGGCTTATCCTTTGCTACAAAAAGGATTGGGCCACCTTTTTGCACTTTTGTTACACTTGTTACTTGTTACTTGTTACCCGTTACGAATTATCTTATCACAAAACTATCTGTTGCCGATAATTTCAGTGCTTGCAGAAAATACCTTGCTGAAAACCGCTTGTCATTTCATTCTGCTCCTCATTGGGTTCGACACTCTTACTTACTGAAAGGACTACGATAGATCCCGTATACTTGTGGGTCATCAAGACTCTTTTCTGGCGTTGTTGCCGGGGAGTGAAGCGCCTTTGGTGAGTGGAATTTGGTAAGGAAAAATTTATATTACATGCTGAAATTTACTGTCACTTGTCACTATGGAAAATCATCCTTTGAGGGGCTTGTTCGGGGTATCTTCACCTCGATCGGAAGAGCAAAGAGTTTCTCCTCAACCTACTGCACCTACTGAAAATATTTATTATGTAATTCCTTTGGGTATGATAGAGAAACTGCTAGCTAATCCTTATGCAGGAGACGGAACACTACATCCTGATATGCATCTAATCTATGTGGATGAAATTTGTGGATTATTTAAGCTTGCAGGTTTGTCCGAGGATGAGGTCCAGAAGAAGGTCTTCCCTTTATCTTTGAAGGGAAAGGCATTGGCATGGTATAGGTTATGTGATGATATTGGATCTTGGAACTACAACCGATTGAAATTGGAATTTCATCAGAAGTTTTATCATATGCATCTGGTTCATCGTGATCGGAATTTTATATATATATATATATATATATATATATATATATATATATATATATATATATATTTGGCCTCGTGAAGGAGAAAGTATCACTCAATCTTGGGGGAGTCTTAAGTCAATGTTATATTCATGCCCCAATCATGAGCTCTCAAGAGAAATTATTATTCAGAATTTTTATGCTCAACTTTATCATAATGATCAATCCATGCTCGATACTTCTTGTATTGGTTCTATTATAAAGAAGACTATTGAATTCAAATGGGGTTTATTGGAAAGAATTAAACGCAACTCTGAAGATTGGGAGCTTGACGAAGGTAAGGAGTCAGGTATAAACCTTATGTTTTGATTGTGTTAAAACTTTTATGGATACCGATGCTTTTCATGAATTTAGCACTAAATATGGACTTGACTCTGAGATAGTAGCTTCTTTCTGTGAATCATTTGCTACTCATGTTGATCTCCCTAAGAAGAAGTGGTTTAAATATCGTCCTCCCATTGAAGTAAAAGTAGAACCTATTAAAGTTGAAGAAGAAACTATTACTTATAATGTTGATCCAGTTGCTCCTACTGCTTATATTGAGAAATTACCTTTCCCTGTTAGAGTAACGGAACATGCTAAAGCTTCAGCTATGGTTTGTAAGAGTTATACTAGAACAGCTACACCCCCTCGAAAAATTAAAGTTGAACTTAGTATTGCTCGTGCCTTATGTGATTTGGGTGCTAGTGTGAGTGCAATTCCCTTTACCTTATACCAAGAAATTATGAATGATATTGCACTTGCTGAGATAGAAGATATATATATGTTACTATTAAGCTTGCCAATAGAGATACTATATCACCAATTGGGATTGTTAGATATGTTGAAGTCTTGTGTGGAAAAATAAAATACCCTACCTATTTTCTTGCTCTTGGTTCCCCACAAGATGATTTTGTCCCATTATATTTGATAGACCTTTCTTGAACACCATTAATGCTAAGATAGATTGCGAGAAAGAAACTGTTAGTGTAGGTTTCGGGGATGTCTCTCATGAGTTTAATTCTCTAAATTTCGTAGACAACCTCGTGATAAAGAATTGCCTAGTAAATATGAAATTATTGGTCATGCTTCTATTGCTATGCCTCCTACCGATCCTTTAAAACAATATTTGCTAGACCATGAAAATGATATGTTCATGGATGAAAGAAATGAAATAGAAGAAATGTTCTTTAAACAAATGCCTGTGTTGAAACACAATTTGCCTGTTGAGACTCTTGGAGATCCTCTACCACCCAAGAGTGATCTTGTGTTTGATCTTAAAAAATTGTCTTATACTTTGAAATATGCTTATCTTGATGAAAAGAAGATATATCCTGTTATTATTACTGCTAACCTTTCAGAGCATGAAGAAACGAAATTATTGAAAACTCTGAAGAAGCACCATGTCGCTATTGAATATACTCTTGATGATCTTAAGGGCATTAGTCCCACTCTATGTCAGCACAAAATTAATATGGAGCCTGATGCTAAACCAGTTGTTGATCATCAACGACGGTTAAATCCTAAGATGAAAGAAGTGGTAAGAAATGAAATATTAAAGCTTCTGGAAGCATATATAATTTATCCTATTGCTGAGAGTAGATGGGTAAGTCATGTTCACCGTGTCCCTAAGAAGGAAGGTATTACTGTTGTTCCTAATGATAAAAATGAATTGATCCCACAAAGAATTGTTACAGGTTATAGAATGGTAATTGATTTTAAAAAATTAAATAAAGCTACTAGGAAAGATCATTATCCTCTACCTTCTATTGATCAAATGCTAGAAAGACTATCCAAACATACACACTATTGCTTTCTAGATGGTTATTCTGGTTTTCTCAAATACCTGTATCACAAGAGGATCAAGAAAAAACTACTTTTACTTGCCCTTTTGGTACTTTTGCTTACAGACGTATGCCTTTTGGTTTATGCAATGCTCCTGCTTCCTTACAAAGATGTATGACTGCTATATTCTCTAATTTTTGTGAAAAGATTGTTGAGGTTTTAATGGATGATTTCTTCATTTACGGAACTTCTTTTGATGATTGCTTAAGCAACCTTGATCGAGTTTTGCAGAGATGTGAAGAAAATAATATTGTCTTGAATTGGGATAAGTGCCACTTTATGGTTAATGAAGGTATTGTCTTGGGGCATAAAATCTCCAAAAGAGGTATTGAAGTTGATAAAGCAAAAGTTGATGCTATTAAAAAAATGTCGTGTCCTAAAGATATCAAAGGTATAAGAAGTTTCCTTGGTCATGCTAGTTTCTATAGGAGATTTATTAAAGACTTCTCTAAAATTTCTAGGCCTCTTACTAATCTCTTGCAAAAAGATGTCCCATTCATTTTTTATGATGATTGTGTAGAAGCATTTGAAATACTTGAGAAAGCCTTAATTTCTGCACCTATTGTTCAACCACCTGATTGGAACCTACCCTTTGAAATTATGTGTGATGCTAGTGATTATGTTGTTGGTGCCGTTCTAAGACAAAGAGTTGATAAGGAATTGAATGTTATTTATTATGCTAGTAAAACTCTAGACAATGCTCAAAGAAATTATACTACTACTAAAAAAGAATTTTTAGCGGTTATGTTTGCTTGTGATAAGTTCAGATCTTATATTGTTGGTTCCAAATAACTGTTCACACGGATCATGCTACCATTAAATATCTTATGGAAAAGAAAGATGCTAAACCTAGACTCATTAGATGGGTTATCTTACTACAAGAATTTAATTTGCATATTATTGATAAAAAGGGAGCTGAGAACCTCGTAGCAGACAACTTGTCTAGGTTCGAGAATGTTCTTAATGACCCACTATCTATTAATGATAGATTTCCTGATGAACAATTAGTTGTCATAAATGCTTCTCGTAATAGTCCATGGTATGGTGTATGCTAATTATATTGTTGCTAAATTTATACCACCTAGTTTCACATACCAACAAAAAAATCTATGATTTAAGACATTACTTCTGATGACGCATATCTTTATAAAGGAGTAGATGGTGTTATTAGACGTTGTGTACCTGAGTAAGAATAGGAACAAATCCTACGCAAGTGTCACTCCGAAGCTTATGGAGGGCACCATGCTGGAGATAGAACTGCACACAAGGTATTACAATCTGGTTTTTATTGGCCTACTCTCTTCAAGGATGTTCGTAAGTTTGTCTTGTCTTATGATGAATGTCAAAGAATTGTAATATTAGTAGACATCAGGAAATGCCTATGAATTATTCACTTATTATTGAACCATTTGATGTTTGAGGTTTTGATTATATGGGACCTTTTCCATCTGAAGCGACGAATTTTACCACAGCCAAAGCTGCAACCTGAGCTTGGTGGGTTGTTCCTACCTCCGCCAACACAGCCGCCTGCGCCGCACAGCCCTGGGGCTTGAGAAAGGAGGGTGGTGTGATTTTAGACTGGAGAAATGTTCTCCAACAACCATAGCCCGACCACTTCTAACATCCGAACTGTCTAATGCCACCAGCACCTCCCGAACCGCACAATGGTTAGGGACGAAAAAGGAGACGAAACTATTGCATAATGTTTGAGTTGGAAGAGAGAAACAAATTGGTCTTGCTTAGTGAAGAGACTATCTCTTTATATGAAAAATGGCATTTTTAACCATTGTGCGAGATTTCTTTTCCATTTTTTGCGAAAAGAGATTTATTTTCCTTAGTCACATGTTTCTTAATTTGATTTTAATCATTCGCAATAAAAGTTCAATTTTAATCATTGAATGATTGTCGGGGTGATGCAGATAATGCAAGAGATAATATATGGTATAACATGTTTTTTTTAATCTTCTCTGCATGATATGAAAATAGAGTGAAGTCTTATTTAAACCCTATGAATAAGAAAACATTTCGTATCAAACACTGTACATAGCCTAAGTGAGTGGATAAGACTAATTCAAACGAACTCTTTTTTCACATGAACATGTTTCTCTTTCTACACATCAATTAGTTTTCTGCACAAAATTAACCAACTCTAAGAAACTAAAACTGTCCGTCCATCCATGTGACCGAACGTGCTTCGAATTCTCTGCCGATGAAGAGAGAAACCATGCCGTTCGCAGAGTCCTACGCGCACAGGTTCGCTTCCAGATTCCTTAGCACCGCCAAGATCTGCTCAAATTAGGCACGAGAAAGAATAAGTTAGATGAGATGGGACACATTGGGCCAGCGAGGTGATGATAGAATGTGGCAATGTGCATGTGAAGTGCTCACCGTGTCCACCACGACGGGGTCGACGCCCTGCAGCTGAAGCCTCTGGAGTTGCGCATCGACCGGGACAGCCGCGTCGGAGGCGAAGACGTCGCCGACGAACCGGTAGACCAGAGCGAAGCGCAGGTCGTGGGGAGACAGCGGGAGCGCAACGGTTTCGTCCTGCAGGTGCAGGGCACCGGCGGACGGCCACTCTCGTGCGCCCGGCGCGTCGAGGTCCGGCCAGCGGGATTCAGGCGCGGCGCATGCCCAGTCCATGCTCGGCACCAGCATGTCGGCGTCAGGGTGGCTGTGGGCCGGCGGCTGCTGGCGGAGAGCCGCGGCGCGGCGAGGGTGAAGCGGCGGCGGCAGGCACGCCCCGAGGCCGAGCTTCTGGGCCTTGAGGAAGTGCTTCTGCGCGTGGCTGCGGATCTGCACGCTCGTCTTGGTCGCCACCAAGGCCTCGATGCTCTTCCAGTCACGGCCGAATCTGCAGTCCCGCCAGAAGGAAAACAAAATGGAAAGCTTCTCATCAGTTCAGAGCTCCAAGTTCAAGCAGAGGAAAGAGCAGGTGATCGAGGGAGAGGCGGAGAGCCGGAGACTCACATGTGCAGCGCGTGGAGGAACCGTTCGTGCTCATCGTCGGTCCACCTCTCCCGCGGCCTCGTGATCGTGTACGGCTTCCGGAGCTTATTCTTCTTCCCCGCCGCCGACGACCGTGCAGCAGCAGGCATCCTGGCGCCCCTGACCATTGTTGCCATCGTCCTCTTCTTCTCTCTCTTTCAGGAAGAGCGCTGAGAATCTCTCTTTTCACTAGCAGAAGCAGCAGTGAGGAGTCTGTCCAGAGCCGAGGCCTTGCACTGCAGTGAAGTGTGATGAACCGAGGTGGCCAGGAGCGCTCGCGTATATGTACTGGTCCGTCGAGCACCGGACAGGCGAGAACCCAAGCCGTGTGAGGCGTGGAGCACGTGCATGCGCCGTGTCTTTCGACCGGGCGACAGCAAGAACACACGTGCCCAATGTGGCACGTCGGGGAATAGCCGCACGTGTCCGAAAGAAGGACACGGCCTAGATGGTTCCAGCTCGCCTTCCCTTCCGGTATGCCTGTCTCGCAGCTCGGCAGCCGTGGTTACGCCGGCCGAGGGCGCCTAACTAGGCCGAACTTGAGCACGCAGCAGCTCGTTGCCTCGAAACAACCCGGCAAGCGGAACCCAACACAACAGATGCATCACAAAAATAGCCGCACGACCGCGGGTACCACAACACGTCAACACGACAAGACTGCTGCTTCGTTGTTCGGAAAAAAAGGACCGCTGCTTCGCTAACCAGCATCGACAAAGGAGCTGACCCACATTTGCAATTGCAACATGGGGGTTGCAACATCCATGTTCAGCTCGCGTTGCAAACACCTCGCGGCCGTCCCAGCGTTTTCTGACTGTTGCATAATGTGCTGTTAGCCGTGTGCTCGGCTGTCTTGCATTGCTTGCCAATGTTGCGGTCAACCGCTGACTCATGTGACGCTCAAGGTCTACACAGCCTGCGTTGCGCTATGTTGTGTGTGCAAAACAGAACACCGGGGACAAGAGACGCGCCCTTTTCGGTTCGCTGTTGGGGCGTTAACACGCTCGAGGTCTACTCTATGACATGATGATTTTACCAAGTTCGGGTCACTCGGGTAAAACCCTATGTCCTGCTATACGCAGGCGTGAATTCTCTATGAATCGAACCCCTTACTACGTAGCCCGGGCATCTTTTTATAGTCACACAAGAGGTAACCACAAGGGAAATACCCAATGGTTCCTGAGGACATCTGTCCCTGGAATTTCACCGGTCATCTGCAGCTGCCTATTAGTATAGTTCTGTTCTTTCATTTTGTATTACAACGTTCTCTGCAGCGGCAGTTCTTGTATTTGATTCCTTCAATCATGTTCGACGTGCGGCCCCACACTCATTTACCCAGCTACTTCCTCACAGTGCAAAGCGCGTTTGTCCACTGAAGAGCCTACATCTTTGTGTTGGTGCTTTTTGATCAAGGTTTGTCTGGACTGCTAATTACGGCGATGGCCAGCATCCTGATTATGTTTTTATTTGTCTCTACGGAAAAGAAAAGTGAGCATCTTTGCGACTTGGGGGGTTAGATTATGCACCGATGGTCACTGTTTAGAATATGGGATGGACTCAATCCGTGATGTAGCTAACCCCACAATGCCACCGACGATTTAATTAAAAGACAACCAACCAACTATCAGAATTTAGGGCTAGTTCTTTTGGCAGCTTAAAAAATAAGCCGTCTCATTTCCAGCTTATTCCATAAGCCGTCTCTATTATTCATTGGAGTTTTTAAACTAGTTATGGGATAACTAATTCAGAAGTCTTAACAAATTTTATGAGCGGCTTATATTTTAAGCTGGGGAGAGTCAGCTTATTTTTTTTAGAAAAGGAGGATGACCCCCGGCTTCTGCATCTGGGCGATGCATACGGCCACTTTATTAATTATTCTCACAAGACCTTACAAAGCATACAACAGTAAGACTAAAGCCGTCGTCTAAGCAACAAACTGTCGCTACACCTATCCAGTTGATGAAGGGGCGCAGATAGCCTGGGCCTAATACCAAACAGACATCGCAGCCAAGCCTAACATCTAAGACCTGAGACCCTAACCTAGCCACTTGCCGGGTCTGGGGCACACACTGGTTCGGCGTGCTCTCATAGGCGGCCGCCGCCAACTGCCACCGCTCCATCTTCAGAACTGTACTGATGCATCAACCTTGCTCGGTCTAGCTATCGTCGACGCCACCACGGCGCCCAACGGCACCTCCTCCCTGCGCGCAAACAGCTGAGCACGTCGCGGTCGCCACTGATACACCTCAGCGTCATGCTGCCAAGTACCACCAGCCGACACAGTTTGAAGTCCTTGGAAGATCTGTCGTGCGTAGCACCTGCCGACCAGGCATGACAAAGCGTAGCACCTGTCGGTCAGGCATGACTTGACATCTCCACCGAAGCTCCGTGCAAGACGAAGCTGCTCCACCTCCTGCCTCTGACTTCCAGCACTGCTCCATAAACGATGCTCCCAAGAAAGAAACGACACCGCAGTGCCGCCATCGTCCGATCTGGAACACCAGATCCTAGAGTTTTCTCCGGAGCAGCACGAGTGGGTCGACAGTAGTTACACGACGATGCCTTCATCAAGGTACCGGCAACCATGTCTCCCCAACTCGCAGCTGGGACTAGATGATGGATCTCGAGATCCGATCACCAAGCTTCTGGCCGGCCACAGCCGACGAAGAAGATGACCACCACCACTAGCTACACCGGCTAGAACAGATCTGCCATGGGTGCCGCCAAGCAGTCCACCAGGCCCTCGCCGTGGCCGCCGATGTAAAGCTAGATGACATGCCGCCGAAGACCGCATCGCGCCGCCGCCTGATCCAGGCCAACCGCCGCAGCCGCCGCCCATGGCCCGAGGCAGAGCCAACCGCCGCCGCCGTCGAAGACAATGCCATCGCTTCTAGATCGGCCACACCTCCACGCATGTTGGGGCCCCGCCACCCCTAAGACGCGGGAGGGAGGAAGAGCCCCCGCCACCGCCGTCGGCCTCCGGGCGTAAGCCGGCGGCGTCCTCCGGCGGCGGCGGGAGGAGGGAAGGAGGATGCTGGAGGCAGGTTATTTTTTAAGCCGCCTAAAAGAACTGGCCCTTACTGTCCTCCCTTTTTTTACTGCTAACGGACTAACCACTAGCTGATCATCTTTAACTAATGTCTGTGTTATTACGTTACATGCAAACACGACTTGTACAAAAAGGTTCTATTTTAACTAGTATGAATGCCCGAGAAATTTTACTGTTATTAATGTATAATTTTTAGCATTTTTTCCGTTCATGTCGGAAACTTTTGCAACTAAACAGTTTTGTTTCCTTCTGTACTTACATGTTTTCCATGTTAAACACCACTTAATCATATCTCAATACCATGAGACCGTACAGCTTGCTTTATTACTTGCTTCCTAATCTAATTACGTTCTTTCTAAGCTTTGTATCCCGCCTATTATAAGTATACGTGATCAAGGATCAACGTAATAATGAACGCAGGATGAAGTCAAGCTTCTGTTTATCAAAGTTATGATGTCTATCTCCTCTGACAAGCGCATTGGGCGTGCAAAAAGTTTTGCGTGTGCAACCAGCACAGCATTTATAGATCAAGCACGGCAAAACACGTCTGGCCAATGCAGTAGATCCTGTACTTCATGTTCTTAGGCTCGTACAGCACTGTTCTTTACATGTATATGCCGCTTTCCACATCTAAATGCACAACGTATAGCCAGACATGTTACTTTAGCTACACATCACGATGCACTTCCTGACGAAGAGGATTCCAGGAACACATGTCCCCATACACCAAAATTTCGCCTCCATAACCACAATGGCTATACAATAATGGGTACAGTGGAATATATGTATCGCATTAAATGCAGGGGTATGTGGCGTTACATCCCCTTGCCGAGGCATAGACGTCTATCTTGTCGTTGTAGCTTTACTGACGCACTCCTTTTACCATGATGTTGGAGAAAGGTGTCACTCCTGGTAAAAGAGGGGCAACGACTGGCGAGTCATCTGGATCTTCACTTTTTACTCCCTCCATTCCACAATATAGTGCGTATGCATTTTTGAGATTTAGGTTTGACCATAAATTTAACCAATGAAACACGGGTTATGTGTCATAAAAATGATACCATTAAATTCGTATTCTTTTTTCTTTTTCCTTTTTTTTAATCCACGAAGTAAGTTACTCCCGGGTTTGATTACAGTCATACTGCATCAGGCGGATAAGGTTGTCCGGAACTCTAGCTATTCAAACTTGACTCCCAGAAGTTCTAGACAATGTTGCTAACTTGTGCGCAAGACAGTTGCTCTTCCGGTTGATAACTCTGATCTTATGGTCCTGGAAGAGTCACAGGGTGTGACTGATATCTGCCATCAATGGATAACAAACTGAATGGTTCATCCTGGTGTTTTTCAAAAACTGTCCCACACACGAGCTGCCAGTTTCTATAATCACTTTCCCCTTGAAAATCTTGGCCAATTCCAATAGGCCACCCAGCACGGCAGCTGCTTCCGACTCATTAGGGGAGTTGCACTTGCCAGTGCACAAGCATGCAGACAAGAGCACCCGGCCATAGGAGTCCCTAGCCACTGCGCCTCCCCAACTGTCGCCTGAGAAATCCAAGTAGGATGCATCAGTATTCAGGGGGCAGCCAATTGCTCTCCTGTGGTACAAATGCCGCACCAGTTATTGGGTGGCTAACTTGACAGACATTTTTCTCGTTGTTTATTCCTGCCGTAAGCTCACTAGTACGCGTCGGTGCTATACAAACGGTTTTAAACCCCTTTCCGCGACGGCATTTGGAACCATCGCCTAGTGAGTGACGGCGATAGGGGGTCCTTCCCACACGACCTAGAAACCGTCGGGGGTATGCCCTCCTAGCACACACGCTCGGCAAAATGAGGTCGTGTGCGACCGACGAGCGCTCAAATACGGAAATACATACAGTAGAGCTAAAAAGTACGATTATACAGGCTAAATTGTTTCCGGTCGCAAGTACATCACACACAGTCAGTCCCTGCTAAATGTTTCCGTTCGTATGTACATCCCACACAGTCGCTCCAAGGAAAACGTTTTCGTTCACAGGTACATCACACACAATTTTTCCCGTTAAATCGTTTGTGATAGCGTTGCCATTGCATACGATATTAACAATTTTATCGTTTGCGTTATTGAATGCATCACACATGGTGCATAGAAGAAACTGTGTGGCAAAGGCTGCCCATCACACACAGTTTTATGTGGTAAACATTTGCGCAAGGTGGCCTAATGCAAACAGTTTTCAAGAAGATGTCGTGTGAGCAGTGGAGATTGATCCCACACGTAGTGGATCCTAGAAACGTTTCTGATCTCCACGTCTATCGTAGACGTTTCGCTTCAGCAAACCGTGTGTAGTGTAATCCCTAATTTAAAAATCACATGTTTTGAATTTGAAAGTAGGCAGTCACTTATTTCATATCCAACCATGTTTATTACAAATATAGATTCAACCACGAATGCATAATTCGATGCACAGGTACATATACTGAAGAACTACAGAAGCAACAAGTAAAGAATGATGAACCACAGTTGTACTAAAGACTGAAAAGAGAGAGGCGAAAGACATTCTGGTTGCAGGAGAAGGTGAAGCAGAACGCCCATATTGTGCCCTCCTCCATGTGTAATGCATGCACGACTCTAGGCCAACCCCTTGTGATGGCTGCCCGTCCATCCTTCACTGTCTTCATTACGACTTTTCGATGCTCATTGTAGTCTGGATGAAATACTTTAAACTTCATTGCGTGTCTATCAATCATGTACTTTGCGAGGTAATCTTGAGTGAACTGCTTCGGGAACCACTAGGAACGAAAAAGATTCAGACATTGTTGTCTAACAACTCATTATGGGCGGTAAAAAGAGAATGTTGTAGAGTTTGTAGTTACCATCCTATAGCTCATTGTTGTGTTGGATAGAGCATAAACAAATAATTTGCTTGCCACCATTCATATCTTTTTGCTAATAAGCCTTATCAGTTTCCTCATTTGATGCTTGTTCATGAATATCTCATTGCCACATACGCAAAAAGGGTCGATGCGTGGATCCTTTCCAAGGGCATATGTACCTACAAGCAACAAGTCAATATTAGAAGCTAACAAGTGTCCAGGCCTGGATCTATATGCACTACATTATGAAACAACAGGGGGAGTACAAGCCGAGGGATGAAGCTAACCTCGGCAAAAAAATGGTGGCCACTCCCGTTGTTGTCCTGCATAAGTAGTGGAAAGGCATGATAAGTACAGCAACCTTAATATCAAACAAATATAGAAAAGGTAAACAACATCATCTCCAAATAATAGCTTGAATGTGTTGGTTTCAGCATGCTGTTAAAGCAGATATAAAATGGAAGGCAATGTTACCAACAGCAGGCTTAACAGCCATCAAATATTGTAATTCAAACTGGTATTGTTGAAAACGAATAGAACGCGTAGGTCATGCTTAAACATCACACTGGATAAATGTGTAAAACTGAAATAAAGGGCATGTGTTAACTACACCAGAAATAACTGGAACCAAATATAGCCGTTCAAACTGGTATTGTTGTAGTCGAGCAGCACAGTTCCGACTTGCACATAATGAACAACACATTGTGAATGACTGAAATAAACAAGGCATAAATGACCAGTATAACAACCAAATATAGCCATTGAAAACTGGACATAGTTTCACTACAACCAACCTAACAAGCAAATACAGATAAACAGGGCATATGCTTGAAAACTGGACAAATGCTCATTGCAACCAACCTAACAAGAAGATAAAGATAAACAAGGCATCTTCTTGATAACTGGACAAATGCTAAAAAAGTAACCTAACAACCAAATACAGATAAATAAGCCATCTGCTTGATAACTGGACAAATGCTAAAAAAAAGCAGCCTAACAACCAAATACAGATAAACAAGGCATCTACTTGATAACTGGACAAATGTTCACTGCAACCGAACTAAGAACCAAATACATATAAACAAGGCATCTGCTCGATAACTGGAAAAATGCTCACTCCAACCAACCTAACAACCAAATACAGATAAACAAGGCATCTACTCACTATAAACAACCAAATATAGCCATTCGTGAAACTGAAGTGGACAATTCATACTTAAACATCACATAGCCCTATTGAACAATACATTTTTGCATAACTGAAATAATTAAACACGGCACAGTTAAAGCACTGCACGGCAAATGCTACTACAACAAAGGGTATGGGTTGGCAAGCTAGAAAAGGTAAGATTTGCTGATAGAATGTTGCCTCACATTTCATGGACGGGATCCTTCTAGTTGGAAGAGCACAGACCCATGGTGCGCTCTCTGATGTCACAGATGGGTTGTTTTTGACCTTGGAAGAACCTTCGTGGGTGCCCTCCTCGTGGTCGTGGTCGTGGTCGTCGTCGATGAGATTTGACTTGGCAATTGAGGATCCCAAGCCACCGCCGTAGAATGTGTCCTTCAGAAATGACAAAATGGGCTCGATGGCGTATAAGCTCGCAAATCATTGACCGCTTGGCGGAGGAGATCAGCGGCAAGGCCGTCGAAGAGATCGGCGGCGGTTGAACTAGAGGGGTTGGGGATGGACCACTTAACCTGTGACATGGCTCGCGTGAAGCCGTTGCTATGGACGAGCTTGATGCCGTAGCCAACTTTCCTGAGATACAGTAATACGCTAGCCCGCTGGCATGAAGCCTTCGGCATGGCAACGTAGTCAACGTCTTCGCCGGCTTCCGCGGTGATGTGTTGCTCCGGGATTGACAGGTCGGGGCGAACGGCGGCCACCTTGCGAACGTCCGCCGGAGAGGCCATGATAAACCTCTTCTTGGCCGAACGCTCGCCGGGATCCCCGGGATACGTGGTTGAGCTTAGGCTGCAACATTCTGGAGCAGGGGATGTGGATCTGGCGGGAAGGGACACCGCAGGCCTCGTCTAAAAACTCAGGGGAGTGGGGTAACGGTATGGGAATCGCTGGGTAACCTGAACTTTATTGTCTAAGCTAGGAGGAACGGACAGACCGGCAGTTGTTGGCGGCGGCGGCCGCGAGCTAGGGTTCGAGGGGGGGGAGGGGCAAGTGGGGGACCATGGAGGGGGGTTGGTGTTTGAGGATACGCCGCGGCTACTGAAAATTTTAGTAATGATGGGTGGAGATGGTGGTGGACGAGGGAGGGTGGCGGTTCAAATGCCTCGGCTACTAAAATTTTATAATAAGGTCGGTGCTGGAGGAGTGTGGGCGACGGTTGAAGTACGGCGGCTACTAAAATTTGGGTAAAGGAATTGATGCGGGGCGGGAGTGCCCAAGATCGCGCATGGTCCAATAACAATATGCGTGTATGATAATAAGGAAAAGTGGCGCGGAACCACCGATTTTTGCAATGCTCAAGGCGGGTAGTTTGTTTTTTCATTTCTAGCTAGCTGGTCTATCGCACACGGTTTGTCCTAATTTCCAAATAAATGTACCCGCCTTTAGCTTGCACAGGTGGTGGTTTTATAGTGCACTTGCATCACACATGCTTAAGCCATTACCTCCACCCTTTGTTCGCGCTTGCGCGGTCGTGATGATTTTACAGCGCACTTGCATCGCACAAGGTTGAGCCAGTACATCCACCTTTGCTCGCGTTTGCGCAAGCGTGGTGATTCACAGCGCATTTGTATCGCACACGGTTAAGATATTATACCCGTGTCCGTTGAGCGTCATCAGAGTCTTTAATTTGCAGCAAAAAATAACGTTAGAGAGGGTTAGAAGACAGCCACACCAGGATGTGGCCCAAATATATATGAGTGAGAAGGGTGGTCTGTGATGTTCAAAATTCCAATGCACAACTTTGACCGTGCGGGCCCACGGTTGGGCGCGTCGTCGAAGATCGATGAGAGGGGCCAGAAGTCAAGAACCACCTGGAAGTGGCCAAATATATGTAGGAATATTGGGGATGTTTAAAACTTTAAATACACAATGCATAATTTTGATGGCACCTGCCTCGCAAACCCGAATGCTTGGCCCACCACCTCTCACTTCGTGTCAGCGGGGCGGATGCACGTAATGATCGATACTTTGGTCATACATGCATGTCGCCATGAACTACTATAAGACGGACCAATGAATCTATTGTTTGGTCAAACGACAGTTGTTGTTGTCGATAAACCGCTTGGTCCAATAGATTGAACCATCATAAAAAACTCACGAGAGGGACCACAAAACCAGCACCTCTTGCATGCGGCCTAAAATGTACGTTGGGAAGGGGTGATGTGTGTTTTCAATATACAATAATGTACAATTTAGATGTGGTGCCTACCTCTCGATACAGGCAACAACCATGAAGGCAAGGTAGTTAAGGATGAGATACACAGGGTTTGATGTAGGTCAAACCCAGCAATCCGAGCATGTGGGAGGGAATCCTGACAACGCATGAGCTCGAGCTTTGGTTGAGCGACATGTGACGGTGACCGGACCTAACACAAACTAGGAGGAATCCATTCATGGCCAACACATACTCCTCATTATCGGTCAAAGGGATGATATATATACACTCAGGGAGCCCACAGATATGCGTGTCGTCACAAAAAACCGCACAAGGGAGACGTGGTCGATCAAAAGACCCCGTATACACTGCATGCGGCCTGAAAATATGTACAGGTACGGTGGTGTGTGACGTGTTTAAATCCCAAATGCACAACTTCGATGGGCCACCAACTACATTACAAACCGAACACCGTACTCGACTCCAAGCCTGGTTCAATATGTACGATGTCAGTTTCCCAACTTCGAGGCGGTGGCCGCCACGGGGGGGGGGGGGGGGTCGTCCCACGCATGCGCTCAAACTTTATTTGGTCTAGCATGGGACACATCTATATGTATCTATACATCTATACACCTATATAGTGTGTGAATAACTTTTAAAGTTGGTCGTTGGATGAAGCCAATCCGATGGTACAGAGATGGCAAATCCGAGCACTACTGGCTGTTGGATATCATCTACATTCCACCAGTTTTTGCCACATGTTCAATCTAGAAGACTCCATGGTTTAACTTAAGCATAATGCACAAACCTCAAAACACAAACACTTCTCATTTGTTCTCTAGAATCTTCCATAACTTAATTGCCCAAACTTTTTTTCTAAATGAATTGTCACTTTTTGTTTTTACCTTTACAATGCACAATTCCATGAATCTTAAAATATTTTTTTATATAAAACTAATTGATTTTAGATGAGATGAACTATAAGAATTAAACGAACATCTACATCATGCATATATGACTCACAGTTTACATGCTATAGTGTGGTATTTATTCATAATTTGATTACCATCTCATGCGTGCAATGCACGTGTACCTTACTAGTATCAATAGGAAACCATCATGGTCAAACCCTTCTCGTTGTTGGGTCAAAGGGATAGATTGTGTGGGGCTTCCTAATTGTCGGTAAAGGATAGTATATATACCTCGAGGAGCGCACAGATATGTGCCGCGTTTATAAGCCGCACAAGGGAGACATGCTCGAGAAGAACACCCTGCCCCCTATACCCTGCATGCAACCTGAAAAAGGTTTATATAATCGCCATGACAGGTCAAGTAAATCATTTTTTAATTTTTTAGAGGAAAAAATAACCCATAAAAACATAGTAGGTTTATATAATCGCCATGACAGGTCCAGTCAATCATTCTTTAATTTTTTAGAGCAAAAAATAACCCATAAAAACATAGTCTACAAATTAGCAAAATAAGGATCCCAAGGTTTATATAATTGTCATGATAGGTCACTATAGAGGTATAATATATCTCTATAATGACCGTGTCATGGCATTTAAATGAGGGACAATTGCATTTTTACCCCTAGTTGGTTCCTACCTACGGGTTTTGCCCTTACTTTTTCCATCGTGGTCCCTTGAATGCCCTTTGACCGTTTGACCAAAACTTTGAAAATTCATTACTAATTCATATGAACTCAAAAAAATGCAAATGAGATGTCAAAATGTTCAGATAAACATTACCTTTATGTGCATATCATTTGCATTCAGGACAAAAGCACCCTTTAAACTACCTGAGGTAATTAATGTTATTAACATTATTAAAAATAAAAAGGTATAAACAATATTTTTTTTCATGAATAAAAATTACATGCAAATGTAGGTGATGTTTTCTGAACATCCAGATATCTTATTTGCATTTTTCCGAGTTCGTATCATCTTGTTATGAATGTTCTAGCGACTCTGACCATTATTTTGAAACTTCATAACAAATTGATACGAACTTAGAAAAATGCAAATAAGATATCAGGATGTTTAGGAAACATCACCTACATTTGCATGTAATTTTTATTCATGAAAAAAATATTGTTTATACCTTTTTATTTTTAATAATGTTAATAACATTAATTACCTCAGGTAGTTTAAAGGGTGCTTTTGTCCTGAATGCAAATGATATGTACATAAAGGTAATGTTTATCTGAACATATTGATATCTTATTTGCATTTTTCTAAGTTCAGATGAATTAGTTATGAATTTTCAAAGTTTTGGTCAAACGGTCAAAGGGCATTCGAGGGACCACGACGGAAAAAGTAAGGCAAAACAGAGCAAGCTCGAAAAGTAAGGGCAAAACCCATGGGTAGGAACCAACTAGGGGCAAAAATGCAATTGTCCCTTTAAATGAAGCTTGAGATATGCAACTTCCCACCGGTCACCCATCCTTGGACTACTCCAGCCCGAGCACGCTTAACTTCTGTGTTCTATTCGACTAGGCTAGCGGATGGGAAGCCGACCCTTGCTCATAAGAATTGCCTCCTTGCCATTAAGGCGTTTCACGCTGGTCTTCCTATGGGACCTACTCCCTCCTATCTCAACTTGACTCCTATCACACACATTTGTGCTTTTAGAAACTGTGTGGGGTATTTTACATGGCCGGTGTGTCGCCGCTAGCCTTCAATGAGCACTGACACTAGCAGCGGGAAAACAATGGGAGAAGAGGCGGCAAGACGATGAGAGGAGTGGCGGGAAACGGTAGAGTGTTTGGATATATAACAACATTAATATAGAAAACTTAGTAGAGAAGGAAGTGTGAGCTAGCACGACGCATGCGCACAGTGCTTACCTATGTACTGCATGTGCTGTCAAAAGGGCTTAGGGTTGTCGTTCGATCTGGGAGCGTCCAACGGTGCACACGTATGATCCATGGGGTTTGGGTTCTGGCCAATCAGAACGTACGACTCAGATCGCATGCGGAACAGGGGGAAGAATATCATACGAAAACCAACATTCGGTGGAAACCGGTGAAAACCACAAGAAAAAGATGTTTTGAAGTTTCAAAAAAATTGAAAAAAATGCGGGATGTTAAGAGGATGATGTTTTATTGCCACACAAAATTTCAAGTTGAAACACATTACGAGATGTGAGCTATGAAAAAGACAACATCAGTGTTGAATAGTGTCGAATTGTAATGTCACTATTCAGGGCTGAATTTGTCTTTTTCATATCTCACATCTTGTAATGTTTTTTAACTTGAAATTTTGTGTTGCAATAAAACATCACCTCCTTAACATCCCATATTTTTTTCAGTTTTTTATGAAACTTTAAAATATGGTTTCCACGAAGTTTTCATTGTATATCGGTTTTCGTGAGTGAACCGTGTGCTATTTGAAAACATTTCGTGAGAAGAATCTCGGTTTTTAAATCCCCGTAAATCCAAAACTAAGCCAAAAATCGTGAAACCTGGCATGGTGTCACGGCATGGCACTTACATGTCGAGGAATTTTTTCGTCCATTGTGGCGCAAGTTTTATTACAAGCCTCTTACAAACCGGAGCTTCTCTCAAAGAAGCCTCGTGGTTCCGATAGGGAAACGTGTCCCCCTTGTGCGTGAAACGTAACCACTGCCTCTTTTCGCCTTGTATTTTCTTCTACGGGCAACATGGAATGACAGGATATCCGTGCTGAAATTTAAACTTATTCAGGGTTCGTTTGGCCTTTTTATACACTAATTGAGTTTCCTAGGCATTTAATGTCCATAATTCAAATCTGAACTTCAAATACATGCTCCAGTTCACCAAAATGGCTAGAAAATTTATACATGTGTCCTTGGGTGCATGTTTAGGTCCCATGCCAGGAATGGGAATGAATTACAACCGTACCCACGTCCTCGCTCGTCCTCAAACATTTGGAATCTCGGTTTTTAAGTCCCCATAAATCCAAAACTCACCAGAAAGTCATCAAAGGTGGCATGGTGTCACGTCATGGCACATATATGTCGTGGTAAAAACATTGCCAATTTGGGCCAAGCTTTATTACAAACCTCTTACAAACCGGAGCCTGTCGCAAGAACCCTCGTGGTTTCGATAGGGAAACGTGTCCCCTTGTGGGCCAAACGATAATCACTCCCTCTTCTAGCCTCGTATTTTCTTTTACACGTGACACGGAACAACGGGGGATTCGCGTTGAACTTTGAAATTATTCAGGGTTCGTTTGACCTTTTTTATTCATTAATTGAGTTTTCTAGGCATTTAATGTCCATAATTCAAATCCGAACTACAAATATATGCTCCAGTGCACCAAAATGGCTAGAAAAACGTACATGTTTCCTTGGGGTGCATGTTTAGGTCCCATGAAACGAATGGGAACAAATTCAACCGTCTCGCCGTCCTGGCTTGGCCACAAACATTGCGGATCACGGTTTTTAAATCTCCGTAAATCCAAAACTCACCAGGAAATCATGAAACTTGGCATTGTGTCACTACATGGTACATATAATTGTCCAATTTGAACGAAGCTATATTACAAGCCCCTTACAAACCGGAGCCTGTCGCAACCCACGTGGTTCCGGTAGGGAAACATGCCCCTCTTGTGGGCGAAACGATAATCGTTGTCTCTTCTCGCTTTGAACTTTGTTTTCTACAGGCAACATAGAATAACAGGAGTGTCGGGCAACATTAAAACTGTTCAGGATTCGTTTGGCCATTGTATATATATATATATATATATATATATATATATATATATATATATATATATATATATATATATATATATATATATATATATATATTATTACTAATTACTAAGTTTTCTACGCATTTAATGTAATCCATAATTCAAATTTGAACTACAAGCACATGCTTCAGTGAAGCAAAATGGATGGAAAATCGTACATGTGTCATTGGGTGCATGATTAGGTCTCATTTAAGGAATGAGAATGAATTACAAACTTGTCGTCGTCCTAAAACATTGAGAATCTCGGTTTTTAAATCCCAGTAAATCAAAAAACTCACCCAAAAAAACCTGAAACTTGGCATGGTTTCATGACATGGCACATATATGTCGTGGTAAAAAAAATCGTCCAGTTTGAGAAGAGGCGCACACATTAGTAGCCAACGAAGTCCTTTTTGAAACAAAAAGCTGACATGTTAATATCGCAAACAGTTGTATTATATTAACCGTGTCGAAATTTAACCATACTCGATGGTGTGCGTGCAGTTGTTTGATTAGACGAAACGAGCGTGAGAAGTCCGCCGTGCAGGCTCAACGGGACGTGCGAGCAGTCCGCCGCGCAGGCTCGACGAGACGCGTGCATCCTGTCCACCTCGCAGTCGCCGGCTCGACGGGACACGTGCGAGCAGCAAGGCCGCCCATGCTCACTGGGAAGCGAGCTCTTTGACCACGATGCACCAGCCGCCGCCCTCCTCGCTCACAACTTATCCATTAATGGGTTGATTAAAGCACCTGGATGGAGGGTGTTTGCTTGTGATCCCATGGCAGCATTTGCTTTGTTCATGTTTTCAACTCGTATTCTGCCCTAATTTAAATTGCCACATAGGGCAACGGATAATACAACCACAAATAAAATGGCAACGGATAATACGACGACAAATATACAATGGCACAGATAATAATTGTCTTACATATTCCGGATAATTTAAAATGCCACATGTGGCAAAGCCCGGGGGACACGGGGGCAAGAGAAGAAGGAAATTCAGACAACGGTCTGGGTCGCTACTGTCTCTACTCGTCGATGGATCGCCGGGCGACGAAATCCTCTAGCTCCTTCTTCAATTCCTCACGACTTTGCTTGAAAACGGCCACGGATTCCTCCACCTCCTGCTCGCGCTTGATCCGGAGCTTCCTCAAGCCACCCATCAGTTCCTCGACGACCGCTTTCAGCGTCATCTCCGAGGCACTGCTCTGCTCATGCAGCATCTTTCAGCCGGCGGCCTCCTCCTCCTTCTCGGCGACCAACTTGAGGAGCTTCACATTGTCACCCATGAGTTGCTCGACGAGGCCGGCTGCCTTGTCAACCGAGGCATCACTGATCTTGAGCAGCTTCATCAAGCCGTCGACCAGCTCCTGCTGCATAGTGACGCCAACGAGAATGTCGTCGTCGCCGGCGAAGGACTTCAGGAGGCTCGTTGCAATGGCCGACGCCGTGAATGCGCTTGTGAGAGCCCTCGCGTGCCCGTGAGAGCTCTTTCGAGGGCTCCGCGGCGCGCTGGGACATCTCTGTTGCGGCTGCGGCTGCGGCTTCGCGGCAGGACCTCTCTAGTGCTTCCGCGGCCTTGGTCTTTGTTGTCTGGTTATATGTCCACCCTAAACTCCTCCTACCGGTCATGGCGGAACGACTTGACAGGAAAGACCAGTTTTGTGGGTGATGAGGAGAGGAACTGTGAAGTAATTTTCGAGTGGGTAGTTTCTATAGCCCGGTGCTAAGTGTGAACACATATTAGTTTGATAGGTGTGAACAAATTTGTAATTACTTATTGCATTGTAATCTGCAATATGACGAGAAATAAGGTCAAAATTTATTGATGGCAGAAGGTTGACCACGTGGTTGCTCGCCGTTGAGTCGGTTGTTTGCCACGTATCACACACATCTTGTTAAGTTGAACCGTTTCTGTTGTGTTCGCTAATCGAAAACAGTTCGTCCGAGTGAACCGTATGCCCTATATCACATACACCTTGATTTGGCTAACCGTTTCTGTTGCACTCCCTAATAGCAAACGGTTCATCGGAGCGAACTGTATGACGTATATCGCACACACATTGATCCGGCTGCCGTTTCTGTTGTTCTGCCTCATCGCAAACAGTTCGAACGGGTCAACCGTGTGCCTTGGATCGCACACACAACTAAAATCTGAACATGTTTGATGTATCATTCATCGCAGACGTTTTTCACCTTTTTTGATGGTTTTTTACATCCCTATTTGTGACTAATGCATCGCACACAGTTTCGTCAAAGGGTCTCTGATCATAGTGTCGCATTAGCAGCATCCTGCAGTAGTGGTTGTGCAATGGTGACATCCTCATCATATTTGGTCAGAAACATTGCAGATCCTTGAATCGTACCTTTTCCATCTCCATGAATGGCATTATTTCTCAGGTTTCAACACCGCCAAAACAGGAGTAGAATTCTTCTCCTTGTGGTCTCATTTTGCGGGCTCAACAAGATTTGCAGCCAATCCTCTTTAGAGAATCTGAATTCTACTTCTTTTGGGAGATCCCAAACTGCCCTCATAGCAAATCTTAAGAGCTTTGCTTCTAGTGCATGTGTTTACTGCATGGAATTCATCATCTTCTTCACATCCACACAGGTCACATACACCATCAGTGGTGATAGTCCTCTTACAAGCATTATGCTTTGTGGCTAGTGACTGGGTCGCAACATGCCAGCCAAAGATCATTTTCTCTGGTATCTTTGTTTTCCAAATGATATCCCATATGCTTTTGTCCCCAGCCTCGGCTCCGAAGGATGAAGCAGCCGCAATGGTCTTTCTCTTTATCATGTCCGCAAGCTTGTAAGCACTCTTCACAGTAAATCTGCTAGTTTTGTCATAATGCCAAGCAATAGTATCCTCCACATTTATTGGTATTCTCAGTTTACAAATTTCCTCTGCATCAAACCGGTGAAAATTTTGATTAATTAGCGCCACATCCCGCTGCTTTCCATCTGGGAGCCTGAGAGGGTGCTTAGATACGTTTTAGTCCCATGACTAAAAGTAGTGGGACTAAAACTTGCTAGCCTCACCCATGCTTGGATCCAAATACTAAAGAGACTAAAATCAAGTTATTGAGCATTTATTATCCTTCAAACCATCCAATCCAGAACTCGCATGTATTAAAAGTAGAGGAATTAAATGAGGAGAGAGGGGGCTAATACACATTTTAGTAGGTTTCTCATGACTAAAAGTTTTTAGCCTCAAGATTAGTCCTAGTCTCTCTTTAGTCAGGGGTGCTTGGAACTTTAGTCTCTAAAAGAGACTATTTTTAGTCAGACTAAAAATAGTCCCTTGGATCCAAGCACCCTCTGAGTTGGTTAGCCCACCTAATCATTTAATTCGTCGTATTGCAAAGAAGTTTTCAATGGTATAACTTTTCCGGTAACTTGATTTATATATTAAATTGGTCTAACTTATGATCAAACTTGAATCTTGAAAAATGTGTGTGCACTACATTATGAAATAAAGGGCCCACACGACAGCTAACCGACTGCCCACGTAGGGCGTGCCAGGGGTAGTAGGTGTGCCGTGCCACTGTAGCCAGCTGTCAGGCGTCTCTGCAGGAAGGCCCGGCAAGTCTTGTCGACACGATGACATGGAGGGGGGCTTAGCACCCACAGAAAAAGCTATTGCAGCTCAGGGGGGTGCGAGCCTTACATATTTGTGCACAGAGATGCCTCGGTAATCTTGACCTTGACGTTGTCAATGGTGTCACAAGACTCTTCTCCTAGGGTGATGGTTTTGCACAGTGAGCGTCAAGCAACGCAGTTGTGGCCCGTGCTTGTGAAACCCTGGTTCTCACTGCATCGACACACTACTGGCCCCGTCCGAGCTAGTGGGGGGCTGCAACACACAGCCCGTGTTGCGCTCAACTCAATCAATGCCTTGTTGGGAGCAGTTGAGGGCAAGGCACGATAGTAGATGACACAAAAAGGACAGGGCAAAAAACAAACATGTTTCCACTATCCTTTGCTACATAGTAGTTTCAACCAGAATACCAGATGCTTCAATTCTCAAATGGGGCAATCTGACTCACAGTATGTTAGTGGTGCCAACTACTCCCTCCGTACCTAAATATATGTCGTTGGGGGAGTATAAACTGAACTCCCCCAGCGACTTATATTTCAGAACAGAGGTAATAGGTTACAAGGACGAAAACTGTAACCATGGAGAAGGGCTTGTGTGGAAACAAATGTATGATGTAAAAGATCAGACACTGGCCAATCACAGCTTGTAAACCGGTGTGATCCCAAGCAGCTGGAAGCATTGTCGCATGACAACCGCCGTTGCTTCGCAAAGCAGCAGCCGACTTGGCTCCTCCGGTGACCCAACAACCTGTGAGTTGACAAAGCTAACGGTTACATCTCATGTGCTAAAAAAATGGAAGGCTGGCGCTTTTAGCACCTAGTAGGTGGAAGCTGCTGCCATTTTTTCACCTGGAATAAATTAAACCATGGAAATAGATAGAAGTATACCTGGCAGTTTGTGTAGAACCTTGTGAACATTTCGGATAAGTTGTATAAGTATTCACACAGAACACTGGGAAGGAGATTGGTGCATGCCTCTTCAACAATCTGACAGATAGAAGCACGTAACAAATCAATACAAAAGGAGGACAAGATCACACTTAATTAAGCCATACTCCTCATTAATGGTATTAGTTGTTGATGCACTAACATACAGGAATAACTTGAAAATAGAAGTGCCAGAATGCTTTACTGCGGGACAAGCCGCACACCAGCAAGCAACATACTTGGTGCGGCACTCTACGCACTTGATGTGGAGGTGCATCGTGCAGACAGTACCATCCTTATCATAGATGCCTTCACCAGCGCACGTGGCTCAGTCGCCACTTAACCAACAATCTACTCCCTCCGTTTCTAAATACAAGTCCTTTTAGAGATTTCAACACAGACTACATATGGATGTATATAGACATATTTTAGAGTGTAGATTTACTCATTTTGCTCCATATGTAGTCTGTATTGAAATCTTTAAAAGGACTTATATTTAGGAACGGAGGGAGTATTTTTTTAGCACGGACAGGAATGGGGAGGTAGGCAAACATGGAGCTCAAGGGGATTTACAGCTTTACATGGCAGACACCATGCCAGTGTGAGGAGCCTGGTATTTCTCCTTGATTCTAACTCATGACCTCCTACTAAAACCACCCCACAAGAGCACAATGGCCCATAAACCGGGTTGTTCTGATTTCATGTCGAAGTTGGCAAGTACTCCCTCTGTCCCATAATACAAGAGTTTTTGACACTACACTAGTGTCAAAAACGCTCTTATATTATGGGGTGGAGGGAGTATTATCTATAAAACTAGTTTCCTAACGCATATCAAGTCAGATTTCCTTCAAACATGCTCCCTCTGTATCAAAATATAAGACGTTTTTTGACATTGTTTGATACGGAGGGAGTACTTAAGAATCTACAGAATATAACCACATCAAACTGGTTAAGCCAGCGGTTAGACGGGCAAACCAGCTTTGACCAGTTCACTACCCAGTCCCATTTTTAAAACTATGGCAGAGACCTAGCCTAGGAGGGGTCCATGAGGAACGGGAGAAAGGACAAAAAATTAGGGGAGAAAAGAAGATGTACAACTTTTTGTTGACTCACAGCCAAGTCATCCAAACAGCTGCGGAGCTGCCCATGCATCTACACATAATTGGCACTTCAGTCATATGATACAGCAAACTACCTTCTCATAGCCTAGGGCAAAAGGGGTTGAAGTAAAACGTATTGATCACATTGTGTATAACACGCTTTATTTGCACCCAAAACAACTAGCACAAAATTCCTCAAAAATAAAACTAGCACAATCAAATGTTTACTAATCACTGTGCCTGCTCACAGTTCAACAATATTACCAGACTACAGTTGTGGCGCTGGATCAAATGAATAGATTTAGTTGCAGCGACAATCATACCTCTGCATAACGGATAAGATACAGTCCCAAGACACGCTCATCTGGATGAGCAAGAGAAATGTTCCCACTCTGAGAACAAAAGGTTAACAATTTAATCCATTTCCAATGGCCGAAAGAATTTCATGGTGATTTTATATAATTGACAGCATAAACACGAAAAGCTAACAAGTGTTTACCACTTTTAGCTCTTCTACATCCATGTTGGATTTTCGAATAATGGAGCAGATACGAGCATGAGCATACTGAAGATAGACAGCGGTATTTCCCTGTTCATAAAGGGAATAAGGATGTAAATAAAAATTAGGGAGAGTGAACAAAAAGATGATGAGGTCAGAATAAAAGTTCCGTTCATGCAAAAGAAAGACGATACAGTAATGCCAGCAACAGAAACACACAAAATAAATACAGTACAAGACTTGGTGCAGAGCATAGAGCCATAGAGTAAAGACGCTGATCCGTCCACAAAACGGTGGAGTTTGAAAATACCTTGTCACTCAGCATCTGATCAAAGCTGAACGTGTAATTAGTCAGTCGGTTGTTCTTCAGATCCGCGTACCTGCATTGAAGATAGAAAACATGAGTATACAAATCGATCTAGGATTTAAAACGTTTAACTATTCAACTTCAGTCCAACAAGTTTGTCCTGATAAGAGAAGAAAAACTGGTACATACTTCACAGCGCCATATCCTACTGCCTTTGAAGTTTGCTCTAGTTCCTCATCAGTCCAGTCAACAATTTTACCTGAACAAAACCATGATCATATAAGACTATTAAGAAAACAAAATGAGGTTGTATAAGCATACCGCTTACCATTTTCAGTGAGACGCTGGAGAAGTTCTGATTTACTTCGAGATTTAGCCTCATCAAGTAGGTCTCCCAACCGCACAACCTCAGTACTACGAGTTCGGAAGCGCTTGCCATCTGCTCCAAGAACAAGGCCAAACCCAACATGACTCGTTTTTGGGAACTTCTTTTCCTTTGGATCAGGAAGCCAACCAGCCATCCTGGCAGCCTGAGACAAAAACAATATGTAAAATGAAATACCATGCAAAATATGAAATGAAGATAAAAACACTTCTCCTGATCTGAAGAATTACTAGCATCAATATTGCAATAACATGTTTCTGGTAAAGATAAATGGCACTTTGTACATGCCTTGAAAAACATATCAAAGTGCTGCTGCTGACCAACATCTGTTACATATATTATCCATTCCGCCTTCTCAACATTAAGCCGGTACCTTCATAAAAGCAAGGACCAAGAAAAGGTGTAAGTTCATAAAATCCATCACTGCACAAACTAGACTGCATCAACTATGAAAATATATCCACTCTGCTTCTACGGAAAACAGCTAAATAGGAACTCAGAAAGATATGAAGGAAAAAACATGTATTATTTAGCTACTAACCAAAGAGCAGCCAAGTCTGTCGAGGCATAGTTGAAGCCACCGTCTCTTTTAACCACTATCAAAGGAATTTGATGACCTTGAATGAATATTACACGAGCACCCTCACTTTCCTCGATCAAACCTTGGCTACTCAATTTCTCCAAGACTTGCGGAATATAGGGATTATAAAAGCTCTCCCCCTGAAAAGTGAGTAGATTAGCTTCGTTTCTCACCGATTAACATAAATCAATAATCTTTTGGTTGCTTCCAGGGAAGAGACAGACGGCATGTATATAAACATTCAAGCGAATGAACACAAAGAGACACAGATGCTTTGATCAGAGTGATTTTGGATGATAAAGTAAATTATAAAGTGTTGAAAAAAATGGCATCAACAAATACACAACAAAAAGGGATTTCTTAAGTCTTGAAAATATCTCAAGAAATATTGGCTGGTAATATGATAAGCGGAAGAAATTGGCAAAAAAAGACAGGGGTTTATTAAATTTCTAAAGCATAAGGATCCATAACAACCAATAAGTGAAGCCAGATTGTAATACTTGGCAGCAATTGTTAATTTTGGATCTGCGAGGATTCTATGACAATGAGAAAATATGCCAGGGTGAGTAAACTAAGATTTAATATTTGACTACCGGCATGTTCTTCATTACGATTCAAGTGGGAGAAAGAAAATAGACACCTTTGAGCAAAACTGCTAATCAACAAACATTGCACAAGTTTCAGTTCAAGAAAGTACAATAGTTCATGTTGCAATTTGCATACAACAAGGATATTATGAGGGCAAAGTCCAAACATTCAAGAAACAGATGTGTTGGTTTCAACATTAAAAAGATCAGGCTGCAGCTACATTTCGTCGATACTTTATTGAGCAAACTTTACATATCAGTAAAAAAAGCAACATTACCTTTTCTTCAAGTTGTACATCTAAGAGCTTGTAAACCTGGTCAAATTCGTTCCTGCTGATTTCACATATCTTTTTCCAAGCAGCACGATACTTCTCCTCCCCTCCCTACAGTGTGTTATTGCTGAGGTTAGAAGAAAAAACCACAATCTTCCCAGACTCCACATGCAAGGTGAACTTACCTGTAACCGAACAACAGCTTGTTGAGCCCTATCTTTAAACTCTGCATCCTCATCAAATCTTTGTTTGGATGCTTTATAGAAAACCTGCAGTGCAAATAACCAAATTAATATATGACTATTTGTTTAATGAATCAGAAATTCTAACACAATGTAAAATAAGCACTTCTTTTGACTTTGGCAATATAAGCACAATGCATGGAACAACACCTTACCTGGAGGTCACCAATAGCCTGGCTACCAAGTTCCTCCCAATTCGGAAACTTTTCAAATAGAAATTCTATGAGCATTCCAAACTGCATGAACAAAGACCAACATAGTTTAGTACACGAAGCAGAAATTCGTTCAACTTAGAAGGCCTCCATATAAGCAAGCAAATTTTACAGTTACTAGTGCCTACAGAACAAGCAGAAGTAGATATCTCGGCCAATGCAATAATACCAAGACTCCAATTTCTCCAGCACGGCACACAATAGTTCGATCAAGTATAATTTCAACTGTTAGTATATTACAAAATACTCCCTCCGTCCGGAATTAGTTGACGCTCAAACGGATGTATCTAGACGTATTTCAGTGCTAGATACATCCGCTTGAGCATCAACTAATTCTGGACAGAGGTAGTAGATAAGAAAGCTTAGATATTAATAGTGCATCTAATAATTACAAGGTTATAAAATGGCATCAAAGAGCAATCGAAGAGCTAAAGGAAAACATGGCAGCATTAGGATAAACAAATTAAATCAAATTAGATTGTGAAGTGGAAACAAGCTCTAGTTTATCAAACTACCAAAGTACAGAAAGTAGTGCTCATTGCAGCAATGAATAGAGTTATAGAGCACATCATAGTGTAATAAGTAGTAAGTAGATCTCATGGAAAATACCACCAACAGAACCTGTCAAATATTTGGTGGCACAGAAGAACCGCACCAAATGAACATTTTAATGCATCAATGTGTCAAAGGTACATGAAACTGGAAATGGATGCAGGCCCAAAAATCATAACCACACCCAGGAAAAAATAAGGATGAATTTATGTGCATAACAACATTCTCTATGAACCAAAAGGGTTCAAAAGATTAAGGGGTCATAAGTTTGTACCCGTATTTTTCACCAGAAAAAAAGCAAGTATTAAAGTACCTAAAGGTCATAGAACCAAATCTATTACCTGTGTACCCCAGTCTCCCACATGATTGCGTCGGAGAACTTCAACATTTGAGAATTCAAACATGCGTGCTAAGGTGTCTCCGATGATTGTTGACCTTAGATGCCCAACATGCATTTCCTTTGCAATATTAGGAGATGAGAAATCAAGCACTACCCTCTTAACTGGCAGAATTGGTGCCCAAGTTTTGATACCATTCACAAGCATATCTTGTATTCTCTGCAACAATGTAGTTCATTGGTGCTTAGCAGAAAGGAATTGTAGTATCAATGAATGCATGCAAAGCTTGCAGGTAAAACAATCTCAGACAGACCTTAGCAACCCAGTTCTTGGATAAGACAATATTCACAAAACCAGGACCAGCAACAGAGGCTGATTCAATAACGTCACAGGCAGGCAGGTTCTTAGCAATCGACTGTGAAAAAATCAGCACGTATGAAAAGGTTGAAATGAATGAACAAGGAAATAATGGTAGTGGCACCTATGAAAGAACCCTCCTACTCCATGAGATCTTCTTGAAGTAAACCACCAACATCCAGAGAGTTAGGATAGTTCTAACCTGTCCGATTGCATTGGGGTTTTTGAAGCTTGTCCCGGATCCCTTTACTTTTGACCACAATCCCATTGCATTGTTGCTGCATATGGTTTAGATAAAGTTTCTTGATGAGCACATTGAAGGGATTCTAACATGAACAGGAGTCGCACATGTCCAGATCATCAAATAAAATAGACACATAGGGGACGTACCACTGGTAGTCACCAAACTTTCCCGTGCAAACTTCAACTATCGGTTCTACATCCACTTCAGGCACTGTCGCACGGAGTGACAGGGCGACCAAATTGGAGATCTGCTGCTTGACACTCCCAGCTCCCTGCACGGCCTAGCAGTTTCAGACGTCACCATCACAATCAAGTAGATAGGGGCAAACAACACAATCATCTCCAGTATCAGCAACCCAATACTCACCGGCGCCACAGGTTCCTGGGCCGAGCCTGAGGCAGAAGTGGAGGTCTCGTCTCCCATGGTGGTGGATGCGTAGCAGGCACTCCTCGGTGACCTTGCGAAGGGAGATGCTCTACAATGACCTAGCTAGATAGGCAGCACAAAGATAAGCAACAAGGCCGAAATTAGGCCCCAAAAAGAAGGAACTATGAAGTGAAACTTGTTATATCGTCAGCCACGAATCCCCAAGCTACAATTTAAACCTAGCATGTCATAGGTTAACTTGAGCAAAGTGCAGAACGAACCACAGCCTTTTTCATCCCAATTCCAAAAGCTGTGGGTAAATTCGCATGACCCCCATACATGGACTAGCAGATTCGTGCACAACAAATTTACTTTAGAGTGTTATAAACCGGAACCATGGGAAACTAAATTCAAATCAAACATCTGAAGCACCGTACACTCTAAACCCCGCAAAAGGTCCACTAGACAATCCGCCATTCCCTGTAAATCTTCGGAGCTCGCAGGCGCGGGCCATAAACCAAAAACCGCACCAAACTCAAACCCATGACCCCTCGGGTTTCTGCTGCCAAATCGACCTCGCAACTCCGGGCGACGCGGGGACCGCGCGGCGCTATGAACGGCCGGAGCGGGGTGGAACCGGATGGGGTTGGGGGAGGAGGAGAAGTCGCGGGAGAAGCGAGGACTCACCGAATCGCGGAGCAGCGCGGCGGGCGGAGACGAGGAAGAGTCGCGCGGGGGTAGGCGCCGCCACTACTGCAGTTGCTGCTGCGGCCGCGAGTGCCCGCATCTCGACCTCGTTCGCGAATAAATACGCTCCCACGCCGCGTGCAGGGAAAGGCTAGGCGAGGGTTTTCGCTGCGCCTTATCGGGCCCGTCAAGTCTCGACCTCTTTGGGCGTGGATATGGAGCCAAACACAGTTTCCGCTCGAAATTTGCTTAGTTTTGACTTCTATAAATTTCATTCAAGTCTTTGAGGCTTATTATGTGTGGATATGCCAAACAGGTTAAGATTTTTTAACATATTTCTAAAAATCTGACGTCATATTTTTTTAAAAAAAAGTTAAACCCACGGCCTCTGCATTAATTGATGCATGCAGGCATCTTTATTTACTATTCCACAAAGTTTCGACAAAAACATATATCAATTCACCCGAAGCCATCAATCACACCTACAAACTCGATAATATGAAATGCTCTCACTTCCCATATCTAAAGCCGGTATCGTCACCGACCCATCCACATAATGTATTGGGACCAACAGCCGGTGCAGCCTACCTAAAGCGCACACCACATGCACACGTTTTTAGGAGCCGTCGTCATCATCGGACCATTGACCCATATTCAGGAGAGAGATCCACATCATTCTTGCCAGTCCGAACATCCGTCGACGCCACCACGGCGCCCATCGGCGCCACCGCCCTGCGCTCGCCCGTCCAGACGCGAAGACTCTGAAAAATCTGTCGTGCGTAGCACCTGCCAACTAGGCATGATTCAGCGTAGCACCTGTCGCCCAGGCATGACTTGACAGCTCCACCGAAGCTCCGTGCAAGACGAAGCCGCTCCACCTTCTGCCTCTGTCTTCCAGCGCTGCTCCACAAACGATACTCCCAAGAGAAAAACGGCATCGTAGTACTGCCATCGTCCGATATGAAAGGCCAGATCCTAGGATTCCCCCGAAGCAGCACGAGTGGGTTGACAACATTTACACAACGATGCCTTCATCAAGGTAACGGCGCAAAACGCCCCCGTCGCCCGCCAACGACTCGGTTTTCATTGGCAACCATGTCTCCCCGACTCATAGCCGGAACTAGATGACGAATCTCAAGATCCGACCACCCAGCTGTAGGCCGACCACCTCTGGCAAAAGAGATGACTGGAGGTGCCGCCGACGCGACCACCAGGCCCTCCATGCCGCCACTTCCAATCCAAAGGCAGATGGTGCGGCGCCTCTGCCGCCCGAACATGGCTGGCCGCCACACCCGCAGCCCGCGCCGCCTCCGACGCCGTCGCGCTGCAGCCTTCACCGTCGTGTCGATCGGATAGGGCGCGCCTCCATACGATTCGAGGGCCCGCACAACCCCAGAGACGCGGGGGAGAGGCGATGTCCTCCGCCACCGTCGGCGGCCCACGAAGGGTAACGGTTGCGTGAGTCCACGGAGGGCTCCACCCATGAAGGATCCACGAAGAAGCGACCTTGTCTATCCCATCATGGCCATCGCCCACGAAGGACTTGCCTCACTTGGGTAGATCTTCGTGAAGTAGGCGATCTCTTTGCCCTTACAAACTTCTTGGTTTAACTCCACAACTTGTCAAAGGCTCTCAAGCGACACCTAACCAATCTAGGAAACAACACTCTTCAAAAGGTAATAGATGGTGTGTTGATGATGAACTCCTTGCTCTTGTGCTTCAAATGATAGTCTCCCCAACACTCAACTCTCTCTCTCTCTCTCACGCAGATTTGGATATGGTGACAAAATGATTTTGATTGGAAAACAACTTGGGGAAGGCTAGAAATCAAGAATCTTGTGGTAGGATTGGAATATCTTAATCTCAACACATGAGTAGATGGTTCTCTCTCAGAAAACGTATGCTGGAAGTGTAGGCACGTTCTGATGGCTCTCTCACAAATGGAGAGGGGGGTGGAGGGGTATATATATCATCCACACTAAATCCAACCATTACACACATTCACCCAACTCGGTCCGACAGAATAGATGAACTCGGTGAGACCGATTTAGTTCAAAATGTGAACGTTAGGAATCTCAGTGGGACCGACTGAAACAACACGGTGGGACCAATGTGCGAGGGCTTAGTGCAAACCTTATCTCGGTGGCGCCGATTGCATCAACTCGGTGTGACCGAAGTGAAGCAATAGGGCAACAGAGAATTGGTTAAGCCATCTCGGTGAGACCGATCTCTATTTTGGTGAGACCGAAATAATTGCAACAACAACAGAGAGTTGGCAAGGCCATCTCGGTGAGACCGAGATCCATATCGGTGTGACCGAATTGTTAGGGTTTCTGGTTGTGACTATGTCATATGAACTCGGTGGCTCCAGATAGGATGAATCGGTGGGGCCGAGTTGGAGTCTAGGGTTTTGACATATTTGGATGGAAAAAGTGGTTGAGGGTATTTGGAGCAATATCACTAAGCATTTGAGCAAGCAAGCCATTAAGCAACACCTCATCCCCTTTTAATAGTATTGGCTTTCCTATAGACTCAATGTGATCTTGGATCACTTGAAATAAAATGAAGAGTCTTGAGCTTTAGCCAATATGTGTCCTTAGCATTTTGAGGGGTCCGCATCCCTAGTCTATGCCATGCCATTCATTGAACTTTCTCAAATATTAATCTTGAATGAATATTAGTTCAATGAGCTATATGTTGTTATAAATTACCAAAACCACCCGGGGATTAGTTGCACTTTCAATCTCCCCCTTTTTGGTAATTGATGACAACATATAGATCAAAGCTTCTACAAATGATAATATGAATGAAATACATCGTCGCTTTGAGAAGTATGTGATAAGCAAGAGCTCCCCCTAAATTTGTGCATTATTTAAAAATTTGCGTTTGAATGCAAATGCACGATCAATTAGGATCATGGGTCACTCTTCCATGTCACATACATCTTGGTGGAGCGCACAAAATGATAAGAGTTAAATAACATGCACTCATCACCAAAGATACAAGTGATTGATCATACACAAACATTCATAGAGATAGTCATGCAAGCACACGTTAAGCGTAGTATGATCAAACACATGATCACACAAGGTATCTCACGAGCATAACACAAATGTAGCATCAAGTAGCTACAACCAACCAAAGTAGCAAGTAGCAAGGCAAACGAACAACCAACAAAAGCAAGAAACTCTCTCTCTCTCTCTCTCTCTCTCTCAGCCTATGATCTATACACTTTCTCCCCCTTTGGCAACAAGTTACCAAAAAGTTTGAAAACATATAGTGCTATATGGCGCTCTAGGCACGATCTTCGGGAGCTCCTGAAGGGGTCTTCTGGCTTGTAGCTCCGGTGTGCGTAGACGGCATTGAGAGGAGTCCATTTGGAAATGCTTCAGCTGATGTCTGTGGTGCTGGTGGAGTAGATACTAGAGGAGTAACTATGGTTGTGGTGGCAGGAGCAGAATGAGCAGGCCTCAAGTCTGCAACTGGCTCAGTAGCACACCTCTGTGCCCTTGGCACTGTCTGGAATCTATCTATAGTAGTCCTGGCATCTTTGTCCTCGGCATCATCTCTCAGCTTCTCAACAAATAGTATGAATCTCAGTGACCTTCACGTCAAGGTTGTACATCTTATCCTCAACAATCCTCTCTAAGCTCTCCTGATTCTTAGTCAAGTTGGCCAAAATCTTCTTGATCCTCATGGTAGCTTCTAGCAGATATGTCATCTGATCTTGTTTAGTCTTGAGATTCACAATAGATGCATCTGGAGCACTTGATACCTTTCCTGCTTTAGTAGCCTATGCCTTCTTAATCTTCTCCTGGGCCTCAACAGATGTAGGATGTGTAGCATCCATGACAACTTCGTTATCCTCAAACTCTGGCCTAAGAGGTAGATGCTCCTTATCAAGTAGACATGTCTCAGTTCCAACCTTGGAATTGATCAACATCTGAATATGTGGAGCATATCCACATGGACTCTTTTGGTCAGCGATTGTCCTCTTGATAGTCTCTACTAATTTCTAGGTAGTATGTACGTGTAGTATGTAGTATATATCAATGATTAGGTAGTATATATATATATATATATATATATATATATATATATATATATATATATATATATATATATATATACTAATTTTAGGTAGTATGTACGTCTAGTATGTAGTATATATCAATGATTAGGTAGTATATATATACTAATTTTTAGGTAGTATGTACGTGTAGTATATAGTATATATCAATGATTAGGTAGTATATATATACTAATTTTTAGGTAGTATGTACGTGTAGTATATAGTATATATCAATGATTAGGTAGTATATATATACTAATTTTTAGGTAATACGTGGTCACTCCATCAACCTGCTGTACCTGTTTGATGTTCCCCAAATATATAGTGTCATGGTCCTTCCTGGGTTTGCCATATACATCAACATCATCTCCTTCTTCTTATGGGGCATTGATAAGAGCAGCCCATTCAGAGATTGATGACTAGTATCTAGTGCCCTCAGTCATCCAGACAATCTTCCCATTAGGGTAAAAGTGTGTAGTGGAGTAAAATTGCATTATCATCTCATCATTCCACTTGGTTAGCTTCTGTCGAACAAAATCATCAACTCCATTCAGCCTGAAGCACTCAACAACATGGGGAAAGTAATCTTCATTGTCATCAATGTACTTCCAGTCAACCCACCTCATGTCACACACGATGGGCTTCTTGTCAAGCAATATTGTCTCATAGAAGTCTTGTTGTTCTCTAGTGTGGAAACGGTAATCAACAACAGTCCTCCTCCTTGTGGCATATGCATCAATTTTCCTCCGCTATCTCAGACCTGCATCCTTTCTTAGTTTCATGTTCTCATCCACTAGATGATCATCATTGTGGTATGGAATCTTTAGCTTTAATTTTCTGAGCACTTGGGGCTCATCATCCTCTTGAACCTCTGGCAATGGGCCTTGTTTTTCTCAACAACTGATATATTTCTGGTGGATCTCTTTGCAGCAGTGGACTTGGGTGCTTGAGCTGGAGCTTTGGGCTTGGGCTTCGAGGGAGCAGCACCAGTCCTAATGGCATTTGCCATTAGCTTATGAGACTTGGCGGGTGATGACCCACAAGTATAGGGGATCTACTGTAGGATCGGAAGTATGTCTAGAGGGGGGGTGATTAGACTACTTGACCAAATAAAATCTTAACCTTTTCCCAATTTTAGTTCTTGGCAGATTTTAGCAACTTTTAGGACAAGTCAAGCAATCATCACACAATTCAAGCAAGCATGCAAAGAGTATATGAGCAGCGGAATGTAAAGCATGCAACTTGCAAGAATGTAAAGGGAAGGGTTTGGAGAATTCAAACACTACTGGAGACATGGATGTCCTTTCCCGTGGTTCGCATAGGTGGTGCTATCCTACATCCACGTTGATGGAGACTTCAACCCACGAAGGGTAACGATTGCGCGAGTCCACGGAGGGCTCCACCCACGAAGGGTCCACGAAGAAGCAACCTTGTCTATCCCACCATGGCCATCGCCCACGAAGGACTTGCTTCACTAGCGGTAGATCTTCACGAAGTAGGCGATCTACTTGCCCTTACAAACTCCTTGGTTCAACTCCACAATCTTGTCGGAGGCTCCCAAGTGACACCTAGCCAATCTAGGAGACACCACTCTCCAAGAAGTAACAAATGGTGTGTTGATGATGAACTCCTTGCTCTTGTGCTTCAAATGATAGTCTCCCCAATCAACTCTCTCTCATAGGATTTGGATTTGGTAGAAAGAAGATTTGAGTGGAAAGCAACTTGGGAAGGCTAGAGATCAAGATTCATATGGTAGGAATGGAATATCTTGGCCTCAACACAAGGGTAGGTGGTTCTCTCTCAGAACATATGAGTTGGAAGTGTAGATGTGTTCTGATGGCTCTCTCCACGAATGCAGAGGAGGTGGATGGGTATATATAGCCTCCACACAAAATCCAACCGTTACACACAATTTACCAATCTCGGTGGGACCGAATCAACAAACTCGGTCGGACCGAAATAGTAAACCTAGTGACCGTTAGAGATATTCGGTGGGACTGACATGCAACTCGGTAGGACCGATATGGTTAGGGTTAGGGCATGACATAATCTCGGTGAGACCGATTACACAAACTCGGTGAGACCGATTTGGTAATAGGTTAACCAGAGAGTTGGTCAGGTAAACTCGGTGGGACCGATTTGCTCTTTCGGTGAGACCGAAAAGTTACAAAAGGGAAACAGAGAGTTTACATTGCAATCTCGGTGGGACCGATCCGCTCTTTCAGTGAGACCGAAACGTTACGAAAAGGAAACAGAGAAATTGCAATCCCATCTTGGTAAGACCGGGATCCCTATCGGTAGAACCGATTTGCTAGGGTTTGGTAGTGGCTTATGACATGTGAAACTCGGTGGCGCCGGATAGAAAGAATCGGTAGGACCGAGTTTGGCTTTGGGTTTAGGTCATTTGTGGATATGGGAAAGTAGCTGAGGATTTTGGAGCATATCATTAAGCACATGAAGCAAAAGGCTCATTAAGCAACACCTCATCCCTCCTTGATAGTATTGGCTTTTTCTATGGACTCAATGTGATCTTGGATCACTAAAATGTAAAATGAAGAGTCTTGAGCTTTTGAGCTTGAGCCAATCCTTTGTCCTTAGCATTTTGAGGGTTCCACTTTCACCATCCATGCCATGCCAATCATTGAGCTTTCCTGAAATAATTGTCTTGAAATAGCATTAGCCCAATGAGCTATATGTTGTTATGAATTACCAAAACCACCTAGGGATAGTTGCACTTTCAATCTCACCCTTTTTGGTAATTGATGACAACATATAGATCAAAGCTTCGACAAATGATAATAAGAATGAATTATATCGTCGCTTTGAGAAGTATGTGATAAGTAAGAGCTCCCCCTAAATTTGTGCATATTTAAAATTTGCTTTGGACTGCAAATGCACAAGGAGTTAGAATTATGGGTTACTCTTCCATGTCACATACATCTTGGTGGAGCGCTCAAAATGATAATAATGAAATAGATGCACTCATCACCAAGGAAAAGTGAATGATCACATAAGATAGATAAGATATATCAAGCATGCATAAGTGTAGCTTATGATCAAACACATGATCATCAATGTCTCACAAGCATATCAAAGTGTCTCGACCAAAAGCAAACAATGTTTGAAAAACCACCAAATAAAGCAAGAGAGAGAGAAAAACAACACACTCTCTCTCTCTCGAAGCCTATGATCTATACATTTTTCTCCCCCTTTGGCAACAAGTTACCAAAAAGTTCCTAGAAAATGCATAGTGCTAAATCGACACTCAGGCTTGATCTTCTGGTGGTGGTGGAGTCTGGATCACTCCAAGGACGAAGGCTTCTGTAGACGTGGTTGGAGTTGGAGCTGAAGTGGATGCTGGAGCTGGTTGGGCTGGTGCTGTGGCTGGAGCTGAGGCGGTGGCTCTTGTGTCAGGAACTAGCACTGCAGACGACCTCGGACCTCGTGGCACTCTGGCAAATGCATCAGTGGTAGTTTTCCCTTTCCTCTCCTGCATATCATCTTGAAGTTGCTCCACTGCAGATTGAATCTCTGTCACTTTTACATCCAAGTCATAGAACTTTTGTTCTACGATCCTCTCTAAGCTCTCCTGATTCTGATTAAGGGTGGCCAGTCCTTTCTCTATCCTCAGGGTGGATGCAATCAAGTAACTAAGCTGCTCTTGCTTGGTTTTCAAGAAATATTCAGATGCCTCCTCTTGAGTTGGCATCCTTGCAGCTTTCTCCTTCCTTGCCTTCTCCTTCTGTGCTTGTGCATGGGCTGAAGATGGTTCATCCTTGTTCATCACAACTTCATTATCTTCAAAATCTGGATGAATAGGCAAATGTTCCTTGTCCAAGAGGTATATGCCTGTGCCCATCTTGGAGTTAATCAGCTCCTGGATCTGGGGGGCATATCCACAGCTCCTCTTCTGGTCTGCTGCAGTCCTCTTGATTGTTTCTACCATGAGGCTCATGACTTTGAATTTTTGCGGCACATCAAATATATGAAGCAGGTTGATTGCATGGCCTCTGATCATCTTGTGATCACCTGACTTGGGCAACAAGGTGTGCCTCAGTATCCAATTGATGGTTGGCAATCCTGACAGAAGATAATGTACTGATCCAAACTTAAAAGTGTCAAGTGCCTTGTTTGGGATCTCTTTGTACATATTTGACATAGAGTTGTGGTCCATCTTCTTCTTGGCATAAATGTCCAGGTCATCCTCATGCTCCTCTGGGGCATTGATAAGCTGTGCCCACTCAGCAATTGTTGATTGGTACCTCGTACCTTCAGACATCCATACAATTCTGCCATCTGGATAAAAATGTGTTGTGGAGTAGAACTGCATGATCAGTTCTTCATTCCACTTTGTGAGCTTCTGCCCAACAAAGTCAGCTACTCCACAAGCCTTGAAGCTGTCTTGCACTCCAGGGTAGTGCTCTTCATTGTCCTTAATGTACTCCCAGTCGACCCATCTCATATCACACACAATGGGCTTCTTATCAAGCAACACTGTCTCATAGAAGTCCTGCTGTTCCTCAGTGTGGAACCTGTAGTCAACAACAGTCCTCCTCCTGGTAGCATATGGATCCTCTGCTCTCCACTTTCTCAGTCCTGAGTCTCTTCTGATCTTCATATCCTCAGCCACAGGATGAGCATCATTGTGGTCTGGGATCTTGGGCTTCAATTTTCTGAGAACTTGGCCTTCCTCTTCTTCTACAATGTTAGGCACTAGGGCCTTGTTCTTCTCAGCTGCTGGGATGCTCCTTGTATTTATCTTTGGAGCTGTCTTGGCCTTTGATGCTGCCTTGGGCTTAGATGCAGTAGCCCCTGATTTGATAGCATCACCCATTAGCTTGGGTGCCTTAGGTGCTGGTGCAGCAACCTCTTCTTCTTCCTCCTCATCAGAAGAATGCTGTTCAAATTCAGCCATGGGATCAACTTTCTTGCACCATCTTCCTCTTTTCCTTTCCTTCTTTCCTTCAGCAGCAACTGTCTCTTTGGGTGCAACCTTCTCAGGAATCTTTGTTGAGGCTCTGGCCTTTGGCATGGGCTGCCTGCCTGCTGGCCTTTTGACCTTTAAGCCTGGCTTGGTGCTTTGTCTTGAGCCATGCTCTTTCTTGTGCTCAACTTTCTTGGAAGTGGCTTCCTCTTCTGCCACATAGTCCCCATCCTCTGATTCTGAGGTTCTCTTCTTCCTATGTCTGGTGTCAGCTTTTGGCAGATTGCTGGGAGTGCTCCTGCTGCCTTCATCTGAAGAACTGGAGGGACTAGTGCCCTCACTCATCTGCACTGGCTGTTCTGACAGGTTCTGGCTATCACTCTGGTCTGACATGATGAACAAGCTGACTGCTGACCCTGTGAATAGTTTATAGATGAGGTAGAGTGGATGAGCATCACAAAATGCAGAGGTTTTCGCAAAAGAATGATTCAAAAACTTAGTTTTAGTTTCCCACAGAAATCATTTCGGATCTACCGATTTTTAAACTTGGTGATACCGAAGCAGTTTTTGGAACCAAAACTGGTGAACTCGGTCAGACTGAGTCACAGTTCGGTGGCACCGAGACTGCTAGGGTTTCACAAAGTTCCAAAATCGGTCACACCGATTAGCAATACTCGGTCAGACCGAGTCTCACTTGTGCAATGGCATAAGCCAAATCGGTGGGACCGAGTTTTTCAACTCGGTGGGTCCGAGATGGTTTCGGCGGAAACCTAACCCTAAAATTTAAGAATCAAACCTATTCTACAGATTCATTTACTGGATAGGAGTTTATCAAACGTGGCTAGAATCAATATGATCACAATGTGCTAGGAATCGGATTGGGGAATAGCACAAAGATCGAGTCCATACCCTAGTTCAGCGGAGACTCGCTACGACGGCAACGGCGGGGTTGATTCCCGTTGACGGCGACGGAGACCAGCGACTGGAGGCGGCTGGCGGCAAGGAGACGATCCGGAGATCACGTAGGCAGAGCGAGCTATCACGCGGGCGAAAGGGTTCGGAGAAATTTCCAAATTTTTGCCCGTGTCTATATATAGCCCGACCCTGTCGGTGTGACCGAGTGGAACAACTCGGTGGCACCGAGATGCAAAACTGTATACAGTTACTGTAACTCGGTGTGACTGAATGGTTCAAATCGGTTGCACCGAGATCGAAAACATAGATCAACTTAATGATCTCGGTAAGACCGAAAGTGGGGTATCGGTCAGACCGAGAATCACAAAGAGGTTTTGGAAGTTTAAGTCTATGACGAATCGGGGACTCCGAGTGCTCCTCACACAGAGTGGTTTGAATCTGACTTGATCAATTTTGTGATGTAGCATGAATAGAGTTTGAGACGAGAAAAGCATAGATAGCTAGAGAAGGTTCTTAGGCATTCTTGTCCATCCACTTGGCAAAAGAAAAATAAAACCAATCAATCAAAGCAACAAGTGGATGTCCTCGAATGAATAAAATATGCAACCAACATGCTCACACAATAAAATGGCAATTGAAATATGTGACAAAGCATGCACAACCAATTCTAGCATCTATCAAGCAATTGGCGATGACTAGGTCATCTATATATGAGTATATTGACTTAGGAGTCAAATGAAAACACTTGATCATAGGTCATACTCATCGTTTAAGCTCGAGTGGGGTTACCACTTTTACATAAAGCATTGTTGTGTTCACATCATTAGAGTTGCCTTAACTCAAGTCTTAGAGTAAAGCTCCCCCTAGATGTGATATCCCCCCTAAGAGGGATGAACTAACCTTGCGTTTTGTCGATGATGACTTCATGTAGATGTTGAAGATGTGGATGCTCAATGTTGATGTAGATCACTTGGAGCTATCCTTTTGAGTGAATTGCACTTTCAATACCTACATGGGTTAGTCCCACAAGGAACAAGCAAGAATATCCATAGACATAGAGTGATGCACACACAAGATGATGTCTATGAAAGCTTTTAGGTTACCTTGTCCCTTGACTTACCAACAAGAGGGTTTGTGACTCCTTGAACTAGTTCAAGATGTGGAAGTTGACTGCACTTGTTCTTGCCAAAGTGATAAGAGTGAAGTATGTTGGCGGAGTCACCCTCAAGAACTCTCTAGTTCTTCTTCTTTTGGATCCACACCATCTTGATGGGAATCCCTGGAGTTGTAGTCGTACTTGATGAAGTGGAACTTGAAGTAGTCTTGGGAATCCACTTGACTAAGGTCTTAGGAGCTTCTTCAAATGCATCAATTTCCTCTTGAAGCTTGTCCTTGCCTTTTTGCTTGTAGTCTTGTGGTGGAAGATCATCTTGAGTTTGTGTCCCCTTGAAAGAAGTAGGATCATACTTCTCTTGTTGTGGAACAAACTTTGTCTTGGGGTATTGATCTTCTTCCCATTCAACTCCATTGGCATTGAACTTTCGTTCAAAGCCAACACCTTGATTCTTCCGGTGCCTTCCTTGCTTGGGTACAATTTCCTCGAATTGCTTACTACCGGCAAGGCTTTTGTACACACCTTTCTCTATGATTCCCTTCAATAAGCTATTTTCTTGCTCAAGTGTAAATTGGCTAAGAGAATCATTAGTGGAATCAAGAGAACTACTAGAAGCAACAATATTGGATTTAACATGGTTAATGTTACTACTAGAGGAAGAATCTTTCTTGTTCTTGTTACTAGACTTGACTTGAGGCATGTAAGTGGATAAGAGTAAACGCTTGGCAATGTAAGAAGAACTTTTCTTGCGGATATCATCATTGATTGCCTTTAAAAACTCATGCTCTTGCTCAAGATTGAGCTTTTCAAAGCGTAACTTCTCATGAGCTCTTAAAAGTTCTCGATGATCTTCGAAGATAGTTTCATGAGCTAACTTAAGAGTGTTTAGTTCTTTAGTTAGGGCCTCAATTTTCTCCTTATCATTGTCATTCGTTTTATCTTGATTAGCATGATTAATTGACGTTTCATCATAGTATTCATCACTAGAGTTGTCAACAAGTAAATCATCATCACCTAACAAGTCATCTTCATCACTATTAAAATCAACATACTCAGGGTGAGTTACCTTAGGACCTTTGGCCATGAAGCATCTTCCAATTCCTTCATTTGGTGAGTCAAATATGTCGTAGGAGTTGGTTGACACAAGTGCTAGACCGGCAACACCTTCATCTTGAGTATATTTAGAATCGGAGTGATAACTTCTCTCGGAGTGGTTGTCGGAGTCAGAGCCGGATACCCATTCACCAACATGAGCTTGATGTCTTCGTTTTGTGTAGCTCCTTGATGATTTTTCCTTTCTTTCCGAATCCTTGCTTCTCCGTGAGTATCTTCGTTCATAACGATCATCTCTACTCCTTCTCTCTCGTGATGGTGATTCTTCTCTTTTGCTTCTTCTTTTTGGATAATCCTCTCTTCTTTTGTAGGGAGCCGTACACTCATTGGAATAGTGTCTGGGTCTTCCACAATTGTAGCAGTTTCGCTCTCGAATAGAAGATCTTTTGTCATTGTAGGACCTTCACTTGGAGCTTTTATCTTTGCTTCTACTCTTGTAGAACTTGTTGAAGTTCTTCACCATTAAGCTCAATTCTTCATTGAAGTTTTGTTTCTCACTTGATGATGTGGGGACTTCACATGAGGCTTTGTAGGCACCACTTGATTTGTTGTGAAGTTCCTCTTTATCCTTGAGCGACATCTCATGAGCAACAATTCTTCCAATGACTTCCGTTGGCTTGAGATCTTTGTAATTGGGCATCATTTGGATCAATGTGCACACGGTATCATATTTTCCATCCAAGGCTCTTAGGATCTTCTTGATGATGAATCTATCGGTCATCTCTTCACTCCCTAAGCCGGCAATCTCGTTTGTGATGAGAGCAAGCCTAGAGTACATTTCAGCGACACCTTCACCATCCTTCATTTTGAACTTGTCAAGTTGACTTTGAAGCACATCCAATTTGGATTCCTTGACGGAGTCGGTACCTTCGTGCATATCAATCAAAGTATCCCAAATTTCCTTTGCATTCTCAAGACGGCTGATTTTGTTGAATTCTTCGGGGCACAATCCGTTGAAGAGAATATCACAAGCTTGAGCGTTGTATTGTAACATCTTCAACTCATCCGTGATAGCTTCACGGTTTGGTTCTTTCCCATCAAAGAAGTCACCTTGCAAACCAACACACTCAATAGCCCAAACGGCGGGGTTATGTCCAAGAATATGCATTTTCATTTTATGCTTCCAACTAGCAAAATTAGTACCATCAAAGTAAGGACCTCTACGATGATAATTTCCCTCGCTAGACGCCATACTCTCCTAGGTTGTGAAACCAAGGCTATGACCACCAAAAGCTATGGAAATCAAAGCAAATGGAGACCAAAGCTCTGATACCACTTGTAGGATCGGAAGTATGTCTAGAGGGGGGTGATTAGACTACTTGACCAAATAAAATCTTAACCTTTTCCCAATTTTAGTTCTTGGCAGATTTTAGCAACTTTTAGGACAAGTCAAGCAATCATCACACAATTCAAGCAAGCATGCAAAGAGTATATGAGCAGCGGAATGTAAAGCATGCAACTTGCAAGAATGTAAAGGGAAGGGTTTGGAGAATTCAAACGCTATTGGAGACACGGATGTCCTTTCCCGTGGTTCGGATAGGTGGTGCTATCCTACATCCACGTTGATGGAGACTTCAACCCACGAAGGGTAACGGTTGCGCGAGTCCACGGAGGGCTCCACCCACGAAGAAGCAACCTTGTCTATCCCACCATGGCCATCGCCCACGAAGGAATTGCCTCACTAGCGGTAGATCTTCACGAAGTAGGCGATCTCCTTGCCCTTACAAACTCCTTGGTTCAACTCCAGAATCTTGTCGGAGGCTCCCAAGTGACACCTAGCCAATCTAGGAGACACCACTCTCCAAGAAGTAACAAATGGTGTGTTGATGATGAACTCCTTGCTCTTGTGCTTCAAATGATAGTCTCCCCAACACTCAACTCTCTCTCATAGGATTTGGATTTGGTAGAAAGAAGATTTGAGTGGAAAGCAACTTGGGAAGGCTAGAGATCAAGATTCATATGGTAGGAATGGAATATCTTGGCCTCAACACAAGGGTAGGTGGTTCTCTCTCAGAACATATGAGTTGGAAGTGTAGATGTGTTCTGATGGCTCTCTCCACGAATGCATAGGAGGTGGAGGGGTATATATAGCCTCCACACAAAATCCAACCGTTACACAAAATTTACCAATCTCGGTGGGACCGAATCAACAAACTCGGTCGGACCGAAATAGTAAACCTAGTGACCGTTAGAGATTTTTAGTGGGACTGACATGCAACTCGGTAGGACCGATATGGTTAGGGTTAGGGCATAACTTAATCTCGATGAGACCGATTACACAAACTCGGTGAGACCGATTTGGTAATAGGTTAACCAGAGAGTTGGTCAGGTAAACTCGGTGGGACCGATTTGCTCTTTCGGTGAGACCGAAAAGTTACAAAAGGGAAACAAAGAGTTTACATTGCAATCTCGGTGGGACCGATCCGCTCTTTCGGTGAGACCGAAACGTTACGAAAAGGAAACAGAGAAATTGCAATCCCATCTCGGTAAGACCAGGAACCCTATCGGTAGAACCGATTTGCTAGGGTTTGGTAGTGGCTTATGACATGTGAAACTCGGTGGCGCCGGATAGAAAGAATCGGTAGGACCGAGTTTGGCTTTGGGTTTAGGTCATTTGTGGATATGGGAAAGTAGCTGAGGATTTTGGAGCATATCATTAAGCACATGAAGCAAAAGGCTCATTAAGCAACACCTCATCCCTCCTTGATAGTATTGGCTTTTCCTATGGACTCAATGTGATCTTGGATCACTAAAATGTAAAATGAAGAGTCTTGAGCTTTTGAGCTTGAGCCAATCCTTTGTCCTTAGCATTTTGAGGGTTCCACTTTCACCATCCATGCCATGCCAATCATTGAGCTTTCCTGAAATAATTGTCTTGAAATAGCATTAGCCCAATGAGCTATATGTTGTTATGAATTACCAAAACCACCTAGGGATAGTTGCACTTTCATCTACCATAGTCCTTTTGATAAGTAAGAGTGTCTAACCCAACGAGAGCACAAGGAAATGACAAGCGGTTTTCAGTAAGGTATTCTCTGCAAGCACTAAAAATATCGGTAACAGATAGTTTTGTGATAAGATAATTCGTAACGGGTAACAAGTAACAAATGTAACAAAGGTGCAGCAAGGTGCCCCAATCCTTTTTGTAGCAAAGGATAAGCCTGGGCGAACTCTTATATAAAGCAAAGCGCTCTTGAGGACACATGGGAATTACTATCAAGTTTGTTTTCACCATGCTCATATGATTCGTGTTCGTTACTTTGATAATTTGATATGTGGGTGGACTAGTGCTTGGGTGTTGTCCTTACTTGTACAAGCCTCCCACCTATGATTAACCCCTCTCGCAAACATCTGCAACTATGAAAGAAGAAGTAAGATAAATCTAACCATAGCATGAAACATGTGGATCCAAATCAGCCCCTTACGAAGCAACACATATACTAGGGTTTAAGCTTCTGTCACTCTAGCAAACCATCATCTACTTATTACTTTTCAATGCCTTCCCCTAGGCCCAAATAATGGTGAAGTGTCATGTCGTCGATTCACATAACACCACTAGAGGAAAGACAACATACATCTCATCAAAATATCGAATGAATACCAAATTCACATGATTACTTATAACAAGACTTCTCTCATGTCCTCAGGAACAAACGTAACTACTCACAAAGCATATTCATGTTCACAATCAGAGGGGTATTGAATATCATTAAGGATCTGAACATATGATCTTCCACCGAATAAACCAACTAGCATCAGCTACAAGGAGTAATCAACACTACTAGCAACCCACAAGTACCAATCTAAGGTTTTGAGACAAACATCGGATACAAGAGATGAACTAGGATTTAAGAGGAGATGGTGCTGGTGAAGATGTTGATGGAGATTGACCCCCTCTCCATGAGAGGATCGTTGGTGATGACGATGGCTTTGATGTCCACCTCTGGGAGGGAAGTTTCCCTCATAGAACAGCTCCGCCGGAGCCCTAGATTGCTTCTGCTCAGGTTCCGCCTCGAGACGGCGGCGCTTCATCCCGAAAGCTTCATTCTGATTTTTTCCAGGTCAAAAGCCTCCATATAGCAGAAGATGGGCACTGGGGACTGATACGTCTCCAACGTATCTACTTTTCCTAACGATATTCCTCTTATTTTGGACTCTAATTTGCATGATTTGAATGAAAGTAACCCCGGACTGATGTTGTTTTCAGCAGAACTACCATGATGTTGTTTTTGTGCAGAAATAAAAGTTCTCGGAATAGAACGAAACTTTGTGAGGATTTTTTATACAATAAATAAGAATTTCTAGAGCCAAGATCCACCGGAGGGGGGCACCGGGGTGGGCACAACCCACCAGGGCGCCCCTCTCCTAGCGCGCCGAGGTGGGTTGTCCCCACCTGGTGGCCCCGCAAACCCTGAAACCGACGATATAAAATCCTATTTTTCCAGAAAAACTAGGGAGAAAGAATTATCACGGTCCATGAAATGTAGCCGTCGTCACCTCATGTTCTTCATCGGGAGGCCAGATCTTGAGTCCGTTTGGGGCTCCGGAGAGGGGGATCTTCGTTCTTCGTCATCACCAACTCTTCTCCATCATCGATTCCATGATGCTCCCCACCGGGAGTGAGTAATTCCTTCATAGGCTCGCTGGTCGGTGAGGAGTTGGATTAGATTCATCATGTAATCGAGTTAGTTTTGTTAGGGCTTGATCCCTAGTATCCACTATGTTCTAAGATTGATGTTGCTATGACTTTGCCATGCTTAATGCTTGTCACTTTGGGCCCGGGTGCCATGAAATCAGATCTGAACAGTTTATGTTATCATCATTATATCCATGTTCTAGATCCGATCTTGCAAGTTATAGTCACCTACTACGTGTTATGATCAGGCAACCTCGGAGTGACAATAGTCGGGACCACTCCCGGTGATGACCGTAGTTTGAGGAGTTCATGTACTCACCGTGTGTTAATGCTTTTTCCGGTTATCTATTAAAAGGAGGCCTTAATATCCCTTAGTTTCCAATAGGCCCCCGCTGTCGCGGGATGGTAGGACAAAAGATGTCATGCAAGTTCTTTCCATAAGCACGTATGACTATTTACGGAATACATGCCTACATTATATTTACGAACTGGAGCTAGTGCTGTATCGCCCTAGGTTATAATTGTCTCATGATGAATATCACCCAACAAGTCACCGATCAAATGCCTACGAATTTATTTTATATTGTTCTTGCTAAGTTACTACTGCTATCGTCACTGTTACACTTGCTACAAAAAATAATGCTATCACTGTTACCGTTACTATTGCTGCTGTCAATATTATCAAAACTATCATACTACTTTGCTACTGATCACTTTGCTGCAGATAATTAATCTCGAGGTGTGGTTGAATTGACAACTCAGCTGCTAATACCTTCAAATATTCTTTGGCTCCCCTTGTGTCGAATCTATAAATTTGGGTTGAATACTCTACCCTCGAAAACTGTTGCGAACCCCTATACTTGTCGGTTATCAAGACCTTTTTCTGGCGCCGTTGCCGGGGAGCATATCTATATTTGTTGAGTCACTTGGGATTATTATCAATTTATCACTATGAAGAATCTGAAGGATGCTAAGACTAAGATTTATCCTTCTAAGACGAGGGGAGGTAAGGAACTGCCATCCAATTCTGCTTTAGATTCACCTTCTGTTATAAGTAAACTTGCAACACCACCACATGCTATCAATTCTAATATGTCGCAAGTTATTGATGATGCTACTTCTACTATGGATGATGCTTATGATGATGCTAGTACCTTGCTTGATAATGATGATGTGCCACTTGGTGAATTTATTGATGAACAAATTGCTAGAGTAATACAACATGATGTTGTTAAATCTGATGATGAGCTTGAAACTGATACTCCTAAAACACCTGCTAGAACTAGCCTTCCTAGATATGAATTGCCTAAGGTACCAGAAGGTTATGTTATGAATGAGGAGACAACTAGAGATATTCTCGCTTGTAGGGATAGAGATGATCTAGAGAAATTATTATGCAAGTATAAAGAAAAATATCTGAATGCTAGAATGAAATATGATCCTAAGTTTTCTACATCACCTATCTTTATTGATGATAAGGATTATGAATTCTATGTCGACCCAGAGTTAATTACTTTGGTTGAATCTGATCCTTTCCATGGTTATGAAACTGAAACTGTTGTGGCACATCTTACTAAGTTGAATGACATAGCCACCCTTTTTACTCATGATGCGAAGACTCGCTATTACTTTATTCTCAAATTATTTACATTCTCATTAAAGGGTGATGCTAAAGCTTGGTACAATACTATTGCTCCTGGTTGTGTGCGTAGTCCCCAGGATATGATTTATTACTTCTCTGAAAAATATTTTCCTGCTCATAATAAACAAGCTGCATTACAGGAAATATTTAACTTTGTGCAAACTAAAGAAGAGAGTCTCCCACAAGCTTGGGGGAGGCTTTGCCAGTTACTTAATGCTTTTCCTGACCATCCTCTTAAGAAAAATTAAATACGTGAGATCTTCTATAATGGACTAACCGATGCTTCTAGGGATTTCCTAGATAGTTGTGCTGGTTGTGTTTTTAGGAAACGAACTGTTGGACAAGCTGAAGACTTATTGAATAACATATTGAAAAATTATGATGATTGGACTCTTCCCGAACCACCGCCTAAGCCCACTCCAAAGAAGAGGGGTATATTATATCTCAGTCCTGAAGATATGCAAGAGTCAAAGAAATCTATGAAGGAAAAAGCTATTAAAGCTGAGGATGTTAAATTTTTACCTCCTATTGAAGAAATACATGACCTTAATACACCACCACCACCCAAGGTGGTAGAGGTAAATTCTTTAATGAGGTTCAATGATAATGAAAATCCTCACAATGTGCATCCTAGCCAATGCCTTTATGAGTTTGAAAACTACATTAGAAAACAAGACCACTTCAATGCAAATGTTATGAAACAATTGAAATTCCTGATATGATTGCTCGCTTGAGTGATTTGTTATTTAGAATCTCAAATGATGTTAGAGGTGTTGGAAAGCATGATTCTATGGTTCAAACCCAATTAGAACAAGTTGCTAAATCTCAAAGAGAGTTGCTTGATGAAATGAATAATAATGAACATGACTTTGCTATTAGAGTTGCAACTAGAGGAGGTAAAATGACTCAGGAACCACTCTATCCTAAGGGACACCCAAAAATAATTGAACAAGATTCACAAAGAGTTAACACTGATGCACCTAGTCCAAAAAGAAGAAGAAAAATGATAGGACTTTGCATGCTTCTAGTGAACTTGAAATAGAAAAACCTCCTGATAATGATAATGAAACTTCTATCTCTGATGCTGAAACTCAGTCTGGTAATGAACATTCACCTAGTGATAATGAAAAAGATAATACTGATGTTCATGAAGATACTCAACCAAACAATGAAAAAGAACCAGATAATGATGTTGAAATAGAACCACCAGTTGATCTTGATAACCCACATCCTAAGAATACACGATATGATAAAATAGACTTCATTGCTAGAAAACACGGTAAAGAAAGAGAACCATGGGTTCAAAAACCTATGCCTTTTCCACCCAAGTCAACTAAAAAGAAAGATGATGAAGAATTTAAACGCTTTGCTGAAATGCTGAGGCCAGTCTTTTTGCGTACTCGCTTGACTGATATCTTGAAAATGCCTCCTTATGCAAAGTATATGAAAGACATCATCACTACTAAGAGAAAAATACCGGAAGCTAAAATCTCCATTGTGCTTGCTAATTATACTTTTAAGGATGGAGTACCTGAAAAACTTGGAGATCCGGGAATACCAACTATACCTTGCTCCATGAAAAAGAATTATGTGAAAACTGCCTTGTGTAATTTAGGAGCTGGTGTTAGTGTTATGCCTTTCTCTTTATATAAAAGACTTGATTTGAATAACTCACACCTACTAAAAATATCTTTGCAAATGGCTGATAAATCAACTGCCATACTATCGGTATCTGTGAGGATGTGCCCGTTGTTGTTGCTAATGTTACTATTTTGACTGCCTTTGTTATACTTGAGATGTCCGAGGACGACAACATGTCGATTATCCTTGGTAGACCCTTCTTGAATACTGCAGGAGCTGTTATTGATTGCAATAAAACATGGACACTTTTCATATCAATGGTAATGAGCATACCGTGCACTTTCCGATGAAACAATTCCAAGTGAATGGTATTAATGTTATTGAAAAATCTCCAACAATCACTATTGGAAGTTTTCAAATACCTCTACCTACTGTCAAAAAGAAATATGAAATGCTTATTGTTGGGGACACTCATATCCCCATTGAGGTAACTTAGTGAATTACGAAAGTTCTTCGGTTTCATGCTAATCGAAAGTGGTTGTTAATAAGACCCGGTCAACCTTATTAACGAAACTTTTTTAGAGGTATGAAGTTGATGAATTTAGTAAGCACTACCTTTTGTCCCTATCTTTTGTTTTCTGTTTTTATTAGTTAAATAAAATGCCATGTTTTGTCTGTTTTCTGAATTTCCCGTGCAATAAAAAATGTCCCAAAAATAAAAGTTCTCAGAATGCTTTGAAAATTTAATATGATTTTTTCTGAATATTTAAGAATTTCTGGTGCAAATAATATCAGAGGTAGGTGCACCAGGTGGGCACAACCCACCTTGGCGCGCCAGGACCCCCAGTCGCGCTCTCAAACCTGGGGATTTCGATCTCTTTGCTTGAAGCTCCGTTTCCGGAACTGTTTCGGGGGATTGTTGCTTGAAATTTGTACGCGAACACGATGAACCTATTTGGAAGGAGTTCTTCAAGGAGGAGATCCTCGGGGGGCATCTTTGTAACGCCCTCGATGCGGCTATATCTCCCACGTGTCGAAGCACGACTTAGAGGCATAACCGCATTGAAAGCAATGTCGCAAGTGAGGTAATCTTCACACAACCCATGTAATACATAAGGGAAAGAGATACATAGTTGGCTTACAGTCGCCACTTCACACAATACATAAATAAACATCCATCATCCAGATTACACTCAAGGTCCGACTACGGAACCAAAATGAAAGAAGGCTACCCCAAATGCTACACAGATCCCCGATCGTCCCAACTGGGCTCCACTACTGATCATCAGGAAAAGACACATAGTAACGACCACGTTCCTCGTCGAACTCCCACTTGAGCTCGGATGCGTCATCTGCACTGGCATCGTTGGCACCTGCAACTGTTTTGGTAGAATCTGTGAGTCACGGGGACTCAGCAATCTCACACCCGCGATATCAAGACTATTTAAGCTTAAAGGTAGGATAGGGTTGTGAGGTGGAGCTGCAGCAAGCGACTAGCATATATGATGGCTACAACGCTAAAGAGAGCGAGAAGATAAGCAAAGCACGGTCGTGAAGCTAGGAGTGATCAAGAAGTGATCCTAGAACAACCTACGTCAAACATAACTCCAACACCGTGTTCACTTCCCGGACTCCGCCGAGAAGAGACCATCACGGTTACACACGCGGTTGATGTGTTTTAATTAAGGTCAACTTCGGGTTTTCTACAACCGGACATTAACAAATTCCCATCTGCCTCATAACCACGGGCACGGCTTTCGAAAGATAATACCCTGCAGGGGTGTCCCAACTTAGCCCATTATAAGCTCTCACGGTCAACGAAGGATATTCCTTCTACCGGGAAGACCCGATCAGTCTCGGAATCCCGGACTACAAGACATTTCGACAGTAATAAAACAAGACCAGCAAAGCTGCCCGGATGTGCCGACAAATCCCGATAGGAGCTGCACATATCTCGTTCTCAGGGCACACCGGATGAGCCAGACGTCGGGTTGGCATAGACCCTGGTTGCCCAAGGGGCGCCGGACATCGCTCGGTTTGGACCAGCAATCGAAGGAGAACTGGCCCGGGGGTTAAAAATAAAGATGACCCTCGGTCTCGCGAAAACCCGGGGGAAAAAGGCTTAGGTGGCAAATGGTAAAACCAAGTTTGGGCCTTGCCGGAGGAGTCTTATTCAAAGCGAACTGCCAAGGGGGTCCCATAAATCACCCAACCATGTAAGGAACGCAAAAATCAAGGAACATAACACCGGTATGACGGAAACTAGGGTGGCAAGAGTGGAACAAAACACCAGGCATAAGGCCGAGCCTTCCACCCTTTACCAAGTATATAGATGCATTAATTAAATAAGAGATATTGTGATAACCCAAAATAATCATGTTCCAACATGGAACAAACTTCATCTTCACCTGCAACTAGCAACGCTATAAGAGGGGCTGAGCAAAGCGGTAACATAGCCAATCAACGGTTTGCTAGGAAAGGATGGTTAGAGGTTTGACATGGCAATATGGGTGGCATGATATAGCAAGTGGTAGGTATCGCAGCATAGGCATAGCAAAAGAGCGAGCATCTAGCAAGCAAAAATAGAAGTGATTTCGAGGGTATGGTCATCTTGCCTGCAAGGTTCTCAGAGTTGTCGAAAGCTTGATCCTCGTAAGTGTTCTCAACAGGTTCCTCGGTCACGTACTCGTCTCCCGGCTCTACCCAAGACAAGAACACAAGCAAAGGAACAACTATCAACCACGATGCAATGTGCAAACAACATGATGCAAAACATGGCATGATATGCGAGATGTAGTATGCAATGCATATGCGTGCTCCGGAAGGAAAAAGGTGAACAGGGCATAATCTTGGCAAACCAAGTATGCCACTGGAAAGGTGAGGTGATTTCGGTTGAAATCGATATAAATATCACCGGAATCGGATGCACGGTTTGCAAATGACAAGCAAAACAAGAATGACAAGATTCTGCCATTAACAGCATGAGGCTACTTAGCAAGCAACAAGTAATTAAGTTACTGCACCCAAAAATATCAGCAAAGCATGTGGCAATGATCTACTCAAGATGCTTGACAAAAGATGAACACTGAGCTACGGCTAAATCACACCACAACAGGTTCAAACAAGCATGGCAAAAGTGCAAAAGATAACAGGTTCACAGACTTGGTGAAAATAACATCATGCCAGAAATTAACATCAGGATGACCTGTTTAGAGCAAGCAAACAACATGATACAGGAACACAATATAGCAAAACAAGGCATGGCATGAATCTAGTCAAAACATAGAACAAAAGTCCCTTACTGACCATGAGCCAAAAAGGACCAGAAAATATAATAGCACCCATGTCAATTAAGCAAGTTTCGTTACAGTTTTCAGACTTGGCAGAAAACTGGACATGCCAAAAACAGATAACAAGTAGGCATGTTTACAAGCTCGATGCACTCACTACAGAGCATTTCATGATAAACTAAGCATACACCCACCAGTAAGACATGACATAGAAGCTAGAAATGGCAATAATAACATCATAGCATGTAAGAATCATCTACAACAAGCTTGGCAAAATCGAATAACATGTAAACAATCTGCCAGTAATATTTTATAGCAAAAGTAGAGCTCGATTGACTGAAGCTATGGCACTCCATAATTACAAACAAAAGCATGGATGGATAGAGCAAATCCATAAGTTCAAAACAACCTTACTGATCATGCTCAAAAGAGGCATAGATCTCTCTGAAACAACATGAACACATGGCATAAAAATAATAGCAGGACACGAAGTCCCTGAAATCAGCAACAATATGATCCCTAGTTTACATGCTTGTGCTAGTCACCACAAATATCACAAAAATACATGGCATACACCCCTATAAAGATGGCATGGCATATTACAAAACACATGTAGGACTCAAGTTCATAGGATGCACACATCAATCATGGAAAAAATGACAAAAGTGCATCTACTGAAACAGATCTGAAGCTAACATCATATAGCCCTCTTCCAACAGCATTTCGGGCATCAAGATGAGCTCCAATGAAAATGATGCAATGAGACTAAATGATGTGCTCATCGAGGCGAACAATTTGACATATTACGCGCACGAAACGGGGCAGTATGCAGCAAGTAATGGCCCGATGAACATGGCATATAATGCAAAAGTCCTAGGGACTTATAGAAAAATTGGGGTCAACCTTAGGTTTTTCAGATCCAGATCCGGGGCGCACGGGGCCCGAGGTGGCGGCGCGAGCTCACCGGAGAGCTCGCCGGAGAGGGCGAGGGAGGAGGAGCCGGTGGCCCTGCGCCGGCGTACGGGGCCGCGGGGCGGAGGCGGCGACGGCGGGCGCGGTCGGCGCCGGAGCCGGGCGGCGGAGGGCGGCGGCCAGCCGGCGCGGTCAGGCGCGGGTGGGGCGCCTCGGGCGCCGGCGAGGACGGCGGGAGGCGGCGGCGGCGAGCGGGCAGCGGCGAGGCGGCCGACGCGGGGACGGGCGGCGGAGCGCACGCGGGTCCTCGGGGGCCCGAACCGGGCCTGGCGGGCCGGCGGCGCGGGGCGGCGATGTGGGCGCGGGCTCGCCCACGTGGCGGTCTGCGGTTGGCCGGGCGGCGGGGCGGACGTTGTCCGGCCTGACCGGACGTGTCCGGCGGCGCGTGGAGAGGGAGGGGTCTAGGGTTTGCCCGAAAATTTCGGGAAGGAGCTATATTTATAGGTAGGAGGGGCTAGGAGGCTCCAAATTGAGCACGGTTTTCGGCCACGCGATCGTGGTCGAACGACCTAGGTGATGGGAGTGACTTAGATGGGTTATTGGGCTGATTTGGAGGGGTTTTGGGCTGCAACCCAAAGGAGGCTTTCACGGTTACCCGGTTAACCGTTGGAGTATCAAATGACCTCCGAATGACCCGAAACTTGACAGGCGGTCTACCGGTGCTATACCAAGGCCGCATGACAAACCTCGGTCCATTCCGAGAAAGTTTAATACCCGCTCACGGAGAAAGGTAAAAGGGGACGCCGGGGAACATAGGAGCGCCGGATTGCAAAACGGACAACGGGGAAAATGCTCGGATTCATGAAACGGAACACGCATGCGAATGCGATGCACATGATGACATGATATGAAATGCAATACAAGGACAAAATGCAAAACGAAGAAGAACCCAACCACGAGGGAATATCATATCACATTGCCGAAAATGGCAAGAGTTGGAGTTACAATTATGGCAAGTGACATCCGGGGTGTTACAATCTTCTAGTGACAACTCCGCTCGTCTGTCTTATGTCAAACCAAGTGAAAGTTCCATTCGAGATGCAGCCACCAAAACATGCTTATGGCCTAGCAATGATTATCTGATATGGGTGGGCATCAAGGAGGAATTTGAGCAATATGTTCACAATGCCGGTCTCGGTACCTACATTTCAGATAAGTGTGAGCAACGCCACACTCTTACCGAATCATTTGTCAAAGGATTTAAATTCCATCCCCGTGAGGCTAGGGTGTCATTTAAACTTTATGAAAATTCACTTACCATTTCACTAGAGAGTTTTGCTCACCACTGCAAACTCCCGTTCTGGGGTTCGCTTGACAAACCGCCAAGGGCTGAGTACCAATCATTCTTGACTAGGCTTTGCTACGGTGAGACGAGAGGAGTGACACAAGGTAGAATAAAGAGCATTGATTTTCCCGTAATTCAGTATTTTGCATTATTTAACGGGAAATGTATAGTAGGCAAGCAAGACTGTAGTACGCTTTGTGCTCCAGACTTGAGCCTCATACGCACCGCTCTCACTCGTGAAAGGAGTTATAACCTTGGAGCGATTGTTGCACGCAGACTGCAGCATAACGCTAATAATGGCTATTTCTATGGTGGAATATATGCCACGCGTTTAGCACGAGGGCTGGGTGTTTCACCTTTGCCCTTTGACCCTATCCTACCCACACAGTATTTAGACTTTGATGTTCTGAAAAGTCATAAGATCCTCACAGGAAAAATTCATAATTTCACTTACAATCTGTTGTTTAACCGAACATCTATTGTGCACACATATTTGCCTGCGCCTGCTCTTTTTGACTATCACAACAAAGGAAGATACTTTGTTCTTGAGAGCGAGGCCCGAGCTCCCAACGCGGCAGTGGAGGCAGCACGACGGGCCGAGGCATCCGCGCCGAGAGCCTTCGTGAGCTACGACGCCAACTATTATCCAGACTAGTGACTGCTTACCAAGTTAGGCCAAAAGCCTAAGCTTGGGGGAGTACGTGTTTCTTACCGACATTACATTCATGTTCACACATTTCATTCCAGTTTTCGGTGTTCACACTTTTTCATTGTATCATCCATGCTTATATTTATTTTCTCGCTTTCTTCTTGTGTGTTTGAAAAACTTGAGAAAAACCAAAAAATAGTTGTAGTTAGTTTACTTTCTTTGCATTCTTAGCTGTGTTACTAAAAAGAAAACCAAAAAAGATTTCCTTGTTCTTCTTTTGCTTGTTGGGAGCTTTCCCGTGTAAATAGTTTTTCTCCTTTTTGCTTTTCCCTTTTATTTGCTTGTTCAAGAAAACCAAAAAGTCCAAAAATATTTCAGTGTATTTCTCTAAATTTCTTTTCTTTTTTATTCGAGTTGTACCAAGGAGAAGACCACGACAAAAATGTTGAGTGGCTCTCATATGAATAACTGTTGATCTAATAAAGAGCCCATTTTTACCTTGTCTTCTCGTGTTGAATAAAATGTTTGCAGATTCTAGCTTAGTCCACGACACTCTTGCACTATTATTATTTTCACATCGTTCAGTCGTGCAAGTGAAAGGCAATAATGACGATATTCGATGAACTGGCCGTGGCAGAGAGAAACAGATATGAACTCGACTTGTTCTGTTTGTGTAAATATGTATAACCTAGTATCCATGATTTAGCCCATTATGATTAAACATGTTTGCAATGGCAATTAGAGATTTTAGTTTCTCATGCCATGCATAAGTAGGTGGGAGTGGATAATGATTTATCTTGGATATCAACATTGCGTTAAAATGATTGTGATGTAGTATGATGATATGGTATCCTCCTCTGAATGTTCGAGTGGCTTGACTTGGCACATGTTCATGCATGTAGTTGAATCAAAACCAACATAACCTCTATGATATTTATGTTCATGGTGTTCATATCCTACTCATGCTAGTGTCCAATGTTACTTATGCATAATGCATGTTCATGACCATTGTTGCTCTTTAGCTGGCCGCTTCTCAACCTAATTGCTAGCCTTCGCATGTACTAAGTGGGAACTCTGCTTGTACTTCAAAAACCTTGAACCCAAAGTTATTCCAGATGAGTGCACCATACCTACCTATATACGGTATTACCCTGCCATCCTAAGTAAATTTGCATGTGCCACCTCTAAAAACTTCTAATAAATATCCTTTTTGTGTGCCTGGATCATTCATGGAACGACAGGAGGTGGTCGGTATCTTCCATGCTAAGTGGGTTATTCTCAGGTCGAGTGTTTATTCACTCGCCATCGCATGAGAAAATGGTGGTAATAGGGATGCCCAGTCCCAAGCTGCAAACAGAAAAAGCTTACAAATAATCAAACAAAAACTCCCAATGGAGTCAAAACCTTTACTTTTATCGCTTGGGAACCGCCACTAGCGTGTTTACAATGGAAGATATTAATAACTAATAGTCGTGAAGTAAATGAGAAGGGTGCATGTCTCAAAATATCATTTACCACTGTTTAAAAACTTGAGCTCTGGCACCTCTGCAAATCACTGCTTCCCTCTACGAAGGGACTATCTATTTACTTTTATGTTGTGTCATCACCTTCTAAAACAAGCGCCAGAACCTGAGAGCACTATTGTCATGACTTATGCATTGTGTGTAGCTAATGTTGGGTGCATCATGACTGGATCTTTTCTACCATGCATTACAATGTTTAGTCGCTGCTTGGACTTTGGAGGTGCTCTGAATTTATGTTTTGCGGTCTCAGAAAGGGCTAGCGAGATACCACTATCGTCATATTATATCATGGTTGTTTTGACAACGTGTTGCCGTTTGAGATATCTTATTATTGCTCGCTACTTGATTATGTCATTGATATGAGTTAATATAATCTTTAAGAGTTATTGTTGACATGGTTAGTTATAATGTTGGCTGAAAACCTAGGTGTTGTTTAAGCTTATTTATGCAAACAAGAGCAAATGAGTTCATAAAAGTTTTTTTTTTCACTTTCAGTTTATCAACTGAATTACTTGAGGACAAGCAAAGGTTTAAGATTGGGGGAGTTGACACGTCTCCAACGTATCTACTTTTCCTAACGCTTTTCCTCTTGTTTTGGACTCTAATTTGCGTGATTTGAATGAAACTAACCCCGGACTGACGCATTTTCAGCAGAACTACCATGGTGTTTTTTTTGTCTAGAAATAAAAGTTCTCGGAATGGAATGAAACTTTGCGAGGATTTTTTATACAATAAATAAGAATTTCTGGAGCCAAGATCCACTGGAGGGGGGCACCTGGGTGGGCACTACACACCAGGGCGCGCCCCCCTCATGGCGCGCCCAGGTGGGTTGTCCCCACCTGGTGGCCCCGCAGACCCTGAACCGACTCTATAAAATCCTATTTTTCTAGAAAAAAATCAGGGAGAAAGAATTATCACAATCCACGAGACGGAGCCGCCGTCACCTACTGTTCTTCACCGGGAGGCCAGATCTGGAGTCCGTTTGGGGCTCCGGAGAGGGGGATCTTCGTTCTTCGTCATCACCAACCCTTCTCCATCGCCAATTCCATGATGCTCCCCACTGGGGGTTAGTAATTCCTTCGTAGGCTCGCTGGTCGGTGAGGAGTTGGATTAGATTCATCATGTAATTGAGTTAGTTTTGTTAGGGCTTGATACCTAGTATCCACTATGTTCTAAGATTGGTGTTGCTATGACTTTTCCATGCTTAGTGCTTGTCACTTTGGGCCCGGGTGCCATGAACTCAGATCTGAACCGTTTATGTTATCATCATATATCCATTTTCTAGATCCGATCTTGCAAGTTATAGTGACCTACTACATGTTATGATCCGGCAACCCCGGAGTGACAATAGTCGGGACCACTCCCGGTGATGACCGTAGTTTGAGGAGTTCATGTATTCACCATGTGTTAATGCTTTGTTCCGATTATCTATTAAAAGGAGGCCTTAATATCCCTTAGTTTCCAATAGGACCCCGCTGCCACAGGAGGATAGGACAAAAGATGTCATGCAAGTTCTTTCCATAAGCACATACGACTATTTACGGAGTACATGCCTACATTATATTTATGAACTGGAGCTAGTGCCATATCGCCCTACGTTATAACTGTCTCATGATGAATATCATCCAAGAAGTCACCGATCCAATGCCTACGAATTTATCTTATATTATTCTTGCTAAGTTACTACTGCTATCGTCAATGTTACACTTGCTACAAAAAATACTGCTATCACTGTTACCGTTATTATTGCTGATGTCACTATTATCAAAACTATCATACTACTTTGCTACTGATCACTTTGCTGCAGATAATTAATCTCCAGGTGTGGTTGAATTGATAACCCAGCTGCTAATACCTTCAAATATTCTTTGGCTCCCCTTGTGTCGGATCTATAAATTTGGGTTGAATACTCTACCCTTAAAAACTGTTGCGATCCCCTATACTTGTGGGTTATCAGGGACCTGCCAGGGGGCCCACAAGCCCTAGGGGCGCGCCCAGGGGGTAGGGCGCGTCCCCAGGCTTGTGGTCACGTGGTGGGTCCCCGTCTGGTATTTCTTTGTCCAATATTTTTTATATATTCCAAAATAATTCTCCATAAATTTTCAGGACTTCTGGAGTTGTGGAGAATAGGTCTCTCAGATTTGCTCCTTTTCGGTCGAGAATTCCAACTGCCGGCATTCTCCCTCTTCATGTAAATCTTGTAAAATAAGAGAGAAAAGGCATAAGTATTGTATCATAATGTGTGATAACAGTCCATAATGCAATAAATATCAACATAAAATCATGATGCAAAATGGACGTATCAACTCCTCCAAGATTAGACCTCGCTTGTCCTCAAGCGGAAACCGAAATTGAAAAATATGTTCAAATGTTTAGAGATAGAGGTGTCGATAAAATAAAATACGGACATGAGGGCATCATGATCATCTTTAGAGTAGCCACCTATATTGGCATATAATTTCTAATGTTAAAGTGACAATTCGTTCATAAGGTAAAGTATGAATAATTAAAAATGAACAAACTATGATCTCAGTCATTGAAGCAATTGCAATTTATCATAATATTTAAAAGAGTCAATGTAAGAGCTTTTGTATAGCAAGTCCACATACTCAACCATCTTTTAGTCTTTCACAATTGCTAACACTCACACGATACTTATGAGATCAAAGCCTCAATCGGACAGAGAGAAAGATAGGGGCTTATAGTTTCGCCTCCCAACCTTTTACCTCAACGGTAATGTCAACAATAATACTTTATGATAACCTACATCCGAGTGGATATATATATATATATATATATATATATATATATATATATATATATATATATATATATATATATAGGTCTGCTAAACTCAGCCCGAGCGTATTATAACTAAGCGTACGCTCCGGCCACAAGGCTGCGGCAGATCGGATCAACTCCTACGGTTCGCACGCTAACAACGCCTGAGTATCCTAGTCCCCACCCCGCCGCCTCGTGCAGTTACGAATTCAGTCGTAATTCGTTGATGGATCTTATTAGTGCATCCCACGCACAGAACGCACCATATGCCCTTCTGGGCCAACTAGATTTTGATCGTAAAGCATTAGCTATCGGTAGTAATACTCATTTGTACACGTTGTCATATGCCTTCTTAAACCAACAGTAAAGCATTGCCCTTTCTATAGTAACCGAAGTAGATCTCTTTACTGACCCATATCCATATATGGTAATACAACTACCACATAACAAGCAGTGGATGACGAAAACAGTATAATGTTCCTACCTTTACCATCATTAGTGGTAGGAGCATGAGGACCATATATGGTAATGCAGTTACCACATAGTAAGCAGTGGTTCACTATAGCAGTAATCCAATTATTCCATTACCAGATGTTCATACTTTTACCATCAATAGTGGTTGGAGCCATCGGGGCATGGGGTTGTAACTTGGTACAAGCATCGCATTCCATTACCACATACGCTAGCAACATTTACTGTCATTAACAAGACGCATACGAGACGGAAGGGAGGCGCGTGGCAATGATAACGAAAATTAAATATGTTACCATATTTTTCCTTCCTGTTTACCACCATTTGCTACAACAAGGCGGAGGTGCGGCCGAGCGGTGCGCCGAGCGAGCAATTAGCGTCCGGAGCGCACGATAACTTAATCTGCGCTCTCGCTTAGTTTAGCGTCACCGTATATATATATAGGACAACACTATTCTAATCCTGGGATCAGAATAGTTATTTGGATCACAGCAGCCCTATATAGGGCCCGACAGGGCCTTCCTGAACTTCCGAAAATACACACACAAAAATGGATCGGCCCATGGCCAACCCCCACCCCACCTCCCGCACTATCAGATCCCCCGACCCCCTCCCGCCGCCGCCCCCAACCCCGACGCACCTCCTGCCGCCGGCCACCCGACCCCAACACCCACCCGCTGCTGGCCACCGGAACCGCCGCCTCCACTCTCGAGCTCCGCCGCCTCCTCCTTCCCGCGCGCGGCCTCCTCCTCCCGGCTCGCCGCCGCCCCCGTATCGTCCTGGGTCGCCGCCATGGTTCCCAGTCCCCTCCACCCGCCACAGCTTCCGACGACGCCCACGCCGCCGATCCTCGACCACCGACGGCGGCACGCATCCATCCTCCTCGGCCGCTGCGACCTTCTTCCTCTGCCGCTGCGACCTTCCTCCTCTCCCATCGCGACCTTCTTCCTTCTAGTGCCTCCTAGATCGGCGACTCGATGCATGTTCCCCCACCGGTGGCCCTCCCCTGTGCTCACTTTCTTCCCTCCGCCGCCGGCGTGAGAGCCGCCCACGCCACCCTGCACTGCCACATTCCTCCTCCTGGCCTGCCTCCCTGCTCTGCTGTGCGGAACAGAGCCACCGCGCACCACCTAGTCATCACTACCGCCTCTCTTCCTCCATGTTGCCGCCGCCCCTCTTCCTCCATGCTACTGCTACCCCTCTTCCTCCATGCTACTGCCGCCTTCGACTCTGCTCCCCACGCCCCAGGGTGTTCGCATCGAGCCGCCCTCTCTTCTACTAGAAGTGCTCACAATATGTTTGTGTATATGCCTTGAACGAAAAATCCTCTCTTTGGTTACAGGAGAAGTTCATGTACAGCGACAACAACAAAATTCATGTTGTTAGAAAATTGAAGTCCATTTATATGGAAGTTGATGATTGTTGTGTGTATGCAGGGGAGCACAAAAAAACCCATGGTTGACAAATTTTCCTGTTATCTAGCCACAACAATCTTGCTTGACCGTATATTTCGACCGCATATTTCTTGTTTTGCATTGTTTCATGAAGTTCAATAGTATGCATTGATACAAAAAAATGTGCTTTTAGTATGTTGGTTTAATGTAAAAAAACTAAAAAACGTGAAGCCCCCAACAAGTTCAAAAACTATGACACAGAGATGTCCAAAACAGTGAGAAGTTCAACTACTACACGAAATGCGTTTCAAATGAGAATACAAAAGTTAGAGCGGTTCGATGTCTATAAAATCTCAGATTTTTTACGTTACTAAAGAGAGGCAGAGAGAAGTTCAATTGATAAGAGCCAGAAGTTCAGGTACTACATGGTGTGAATTTTGTATTAAAAAGGAATGAAAAAGAAAATGCTAAAAATTTTGTTGCTAGAAGTTCAAGTGCTCTACCTGAGAAAGTTCAAAAATTCTTGTGAGAGAGGTTGAACAAAAATACGTGACAAAAGTTCAAGGTGAAAACAACGGGAAGTTCAACTAGTACAGGAAATGTGTTTTAGATAGGAATATAAGAATAGAAAATAAAAAGCTTAGAAAGTTTGTTGCAAGAAGTTCACGTGCCCCTCCTGGTGAAGTTCAAGATCTCTAGTGCGAGACGTCCAAGCTTCAATTACATGTAAAAAACAGGCAAAAAACGACGTTGTTTTTTCCATTTTTAAAACTACTCTCAAACGACAAAAAATTGTAATGTCTGTCTATATGAAAAAGATGCTCCTATTCATAAGTTTTCCAACAGTATATTATATGTTACATTCCGATGTACAGTTTAAAAGTTTCATGTATACCAATTAAAACACATTTTTGTGTAATGAAAAAATTATTTTGAACCGTCACAAGTATGAAAAAAAATGATAAACGCAGGAAAGTTGCATGTTTTCAACAGCTTTTCATTGATATATCATTTGCTCAATTCTGGTAAGTGGTTGGGGAGTTACGGGTAAAAAATAACACATGAAAAAATAGAGTGAAGTTCAAAAAGAACTGATCCAGAAGTTCAATCTCTTCACGAAGTGCTTTTTCGGAGACTCTGTTATTTCGATGAAGGCAGAACGCATGATCTCAGAAGTTCAGATCGATAACTGCCAGAAGTTCACGTAGTACACGGTGTGCATTTTGTATTAAAAAAAGAATGAAAAGGCAAAGCCTAAAGTTTTCTTGCAAGAAGTTCAAGTGCTCGGCCGGAGAAAGTTCAAAAATTCTTGTGATAAAGGTGAAAACAACACAGAAGTTCAACTACTGCAAACGAAAATACGTCACAGAAGTTCAACATGAAAACAACAGGAAGTTCACCTACTACACTGAATGAATTTCAGATGAAAAACTTTCAAAATCGTCGCGAGTATGAAAAAATGATCAACACGGGAAAGTAGTGTGTTTACAGCAGCTTTCCATCGGTATATCACCCGCTCAATTCCCATGAGTGGGATGGAGAGCTGGAGTAGTGGATGAAGATCTACGAGCAAAAAATTCGCGTGAAAAACAGAGTGAAGTTCAGGTACACACACCGAGAAGTTCAGGTTCTTCACGTGGTGCATTTTCGAAGAATCTGTTCCGCGATAGAGGCAGAACGAATGATCCTGCCGTTTTAGGAATTACTTGAAAACGGCTAGGAATCAGAGAAAACCGTCAACATGAGAAAGTTTCGCATTTTCCGTAGCTTTTCAACGGTATATTATTTGCCCAATTCCGGTAAAGTTTGTAGAAATTATAGCGAAAATACTTTTTTTTGCCATTTTCGAAACTGACTTAAAACCGTAAAGAATTGGGAGAAACAATACATACCAAAAAGTTCCGCACTTGTTCAAGCTTTCCAACGCCATATTATTTGCTGCATTCGGACGCACGGTTAAAAAATTAGCTCGAAAATACGAACTCGGTAGGACTTGGACCATTTTCTAAATTACTCTTAAACCATTCAAAATTAGAAAAAAAACTTTCAAGACAAAAAAGTAGCGCATTTTCATAAGCTTTCCAACGCCATATCATATGCCTCCATTGGATTCGCCGTTTAGAAATGACATCGCAAAAACGAACTCAGCTGTTCGATTTATGGAATTTTACGTTTTCTCAAATTACTATTTAACCCTAGGGAATTAGAGAAAACTTTCAACATGTGGAATGAGCGGTTTTGCAGCAGCTTTCCAACGCCATATTATATGCCTCATTCCGATAAACAGTTTAGAAATGCGATCGAAAATACGATTCACGTTTTTTGTGCGAAGAAAAAACGATTTTCAGAATTGCTCCTAAACCGCTTATATTTTGCCAAAAATTTAACTTGGGTCATGATACTGGTGTCCATAGCTTTCCAACGGTATATCGCAAGCCCCGTTTGGGCAATGTTGGAGGAAGTTCAACCTAGTTCACAGGGAAGTTCAACGTACTACTAGCGGGGCAGGTCAGATTGTGATCAGAATATTATTCTGATCCCGTGATCAGAATAGTGTTTATATATATATATATATATATATATATATATATATATATATATATATATATATATATATATATATATATATATATATGGATCTTTCCCCAACATAAAGTTTTTGCCAAAAAGAAAAAGTGTAAAAGGGAATGGTGAAGATCACCATGACTCTTGTAAGGGTAGAAGGTATAAGTAAAAGATAGGCCCTTCGCAAAGGGAAGCAGAGGTTTTCATGCACTTTTATGGTTGGATGCACAAATTCTTAATGCAAAAGAACATCGCTTTTTATTGCTGCTTGTGATAAAGAACTTTATTATGCAGTCCGTCGCTTTTATTTCTTCCATATCAGAAGTTCATATAAAGCTTATTTTCTTCACACTAAAAGATTATACATACTTAGAGAGCAATTTTTATTGCTTGCACCAATGACAACTTACTTGAAGGATCTTACTCAATCCATAGGTAGGTATGGTGGATTCTCATGGCAAAACTGGTTTAAGGGATGGGTGGATGCACAAGTAGTATCTCTACTTAGTGCAAAATATGTGGCTAGCATAGGATGGGAAGCAAGTTCAACATGTTGGAGGATCCATGACAATATAACTTCTATTCAGATATAAGAAAACATAACCCATTATGTTGTCTTCCTTATCCAACATCAACCTTTTAGCATGTCATATATTTAATGAGTGCTCACAATCACAAAAGATGTCCAAGATAGTATATTTATATGTAAGACCTCTCTTTCTTTATTACTTCATATTAATTGCAACAATGACCAAAACTATGTTTGTCAACTCCCAACAAATTTTATTCATCATACTTCTTCTATGTGAAGTCATCACTCTCCATAAGATCATTATATAATCTTTTTACTTCTTTTATTATTTTACTTTTTATCAAGATCAAAGCAAGAAAGCAAAGCACTCAACTCAAAACTACTCTTTATTATATAACTCACGGACTCGATTACATAGATAGATCGCAAAGCAAAAATCAAAGCTAGATCATACAAAAACTTTTATTCTACTAGATCAAAATATAACCAAAAGGATCGAACTAAGAAAAACGATAAAGGTAAAGATGTGATGGTGATACAATATCGGGGCACCTTCCCAAGCTTGGCACAAGCCAAGGGGAGTTCCCATACACATGTACTCAATTTTCCTTCTTCGAGGGTGGTGGTGATGGAGTTGATGATGGTGATGAAGTAGTGTCCTTCTTCCTCAGCTTACGCTTGAGGGTGGAATTTTCCTCCCTTAAGTCGTCAATCTCCTGCTCAAGCCTTAATATCTTTTGGCATAGTTCATGCTTGTTTTCCTGGAGGAGATGAAAAGGGATAAATTGGATCTTAGGTTTCTTTGCTTTATTAGGGAGACTTGACTTCTTGAATTCCACGTGCATGTCCCCAGGTTGAGGTAGTGGATCTTCATTTTCATCAGAGATGTCGTCCCTTGTTTTCTTCGTGTCAAAGTCTTCCTCCTCTTCTGTGGTCCAACCATAATGATCTAGTTCCCCATATACCTTTGAGTTTGCGATATAATAAGCTACATAGCTTTCTCCCTCTGAATCTTGTGACGACATATTTTCAGATCTGCCAAGAAAATAGCACGAAACACGAACAGAGGATTTTGCCGTGGTACGGTGGTCAAAACCTTCAGGAGATTATATAATGATTTTTTACCGACCAGAAGAAGTATTCTACAAGAAAACGGAGTCCGGAGGGCACACGAGGTGGCCACAAACCAAGGAGGCGCGCCTAGGGGGGTAGGGCGTGCCCCAAGGCTTGTCGCCTCCTCGTGCACTTTCTGGACTACTTTTTATTTTCCTAATTTTTTAAATATTCCAAAACGGAGTAAAATTGCCATGGGAAAAGTTTTGGAGTCGGGTTACTTACGGTATCACATACCTATTCCTTTTCAAGGTCAGGAGCATTCTGGTAGGTCTCCCTTATGTACTCCTCTGGTGTTATGGTATTAATAATATTGGTTTCAACATTTATGAGATTACTTGAGATATAATGTTTGATTCTTTGCCCGTTTACCACCTTCGAGTTAGTGCCTTCGGTGTTGTTGATCTTGATGGCACCAGAACGGTAAACCTCCTCGATAATGTAAGGCCCTTCCCCATTTATAGAGAAGTTTTCCTGCAAAAAATCTTAAACGAGAGTTGTATAGCAACACATGGTCACCTACATTGAACTCACGCTTTTGTATCCTTTTGTCATGCCATCTTTTAACCTTTTCTTTAAACAACTTGGCATTTTCATAGGCTTGGGCTCTCCATTCATCAAGCGAGCCAATGTCAAATGACCTCTTCTCACTGGCAAGTTTGAAATCATAGTTGAGCTTTTTAATTTCCCACTATGCTTTATGTTCTAGTTCAAGAGGTAAGTGACATGCTTTTCCATAAACCATCTTATGTGGAGACATACCCATAGGGTTTTTATATGCAGTTCTATAAGCCCATACTGCATCATCAAGTTTCTTAGACCAATTCTTTCTAGATCTATTAACAGCCTTTTGCAAGATCAATTTTATTTCTCTATTACTCAATTCTACTTGACCACTAGATTGAGGATGATATGGAGATGCAATTCTATGGTTGACATCATACTTAGCAAGCAATTTTCGGGAAGCACCATGAATAGAGTGTGAACCACCATTAGTCATTAAATATCTAGGGACTCCAAACCTCGGGAAAATAACTTCTTTAAGCATTTTAATAGAAGTGTTATGATCAGCACTACTAGTTGGAATAGCTTCTACCCACTTAGTAACATACTATTATCTTCTGTTTTGGACATTATTGGGCTTTATTATTCACTTTTATATCATTTTTGGGACTAACCTATTAACCGGAGGCCCAGCCCAGAATTGCTGTTTTTTGCCTATTTCAGAGTTTCGCAGAAGAAGAATATTAAACGGAGTCCAAATGGAATGAAACCTTCGGGAACGTGATTTTTGGAACGAACATGATCCAGGAGACTTGGACCCTACGTCAAGCAACCAATAGGGAAGCAACGAGGTAGGGGGGCGCACCTACCCCCTAGGCGCGCCATCCACCCTCGTGGGCCCCCTGTTGCTCCATCGACGTACTCCTTCCTCCTATATATACCTACGTATCCCCAAACGATCAGATACAGAGCCAAAAACCTAATTCCATCGCCGCAACCTTCTGTACCCACGAGATCCCGTCTTGGGGCCTGTTCCGGAGCTCCGCCGGAGGGGGCATCGATCATGGAGGGCTTCTACATCAACACCATAGCCCCTCCGATGATGTGTGAGTAGTTTACCTCAGACCTTCGGGTCCATAGTTATTAGCTAGATGGCTTATTCTCTCTTTTTGGATCTCAATACATTGTTCTCACTACTAGAATCAGGTACTTTACCATCTGCCAGCTCTTTGCCGTCAGCTAGCGGACGGCAAAGAAGCTCTTTGCCATCAGCTACCAGAAAGCAGACGGCAAAGAACTGGCTGATGGCAAAGACCTAATTTGCCATCAGCCAGTTCTTTGCCGTCCGCTAGCAGACGACAAAGATTCTTTGCCTCCGGCTAGCGGACGGCAAAGAGGGAGGGGGGCCCCACTGACGAGCTGCTTAAAAAAAAACCTAACGGCCCCCCCTCTTTGCCGCCCGCTAGCAGACGGCAAATAGTAAATAAGCAGACGACAAAGAGGGAGGGGCCCCACTAACGTTAACGGCCGCACCCCACCCCGCCCCTCTCTCTCTCTCTCTCTTTCTCTCCTTGCTCTTCACACGCGCGCCGCCGCCCCCAGCACTCGCCGCCGCCCCGTCGCCCCAGCACCCCGCGCGCCGCCCCATCACCCCCCGCCCCGTCGCCACTGTCGCCCGGCGCCCCAACGCCCCCCGCCCCGTCGCCCCCGCCGCCCTGCCGTCTGGGCGCCGCCGCGCCCCGGCGTCCCGCCCCCCCCCCCCCGCGCCCCACCGCCCCGGCCGGGCCCGGCTCCGTCGCCACTGCCGCCCAGCGTCGCCGCCCCAGGTCGCCCTGCCCCCTCCTCCATCGGCCCTGCCCCAGGTGAGCTCTGCCTCCTCTTTTTTTTTCCTTTTTTTCTGTTTTTTTAGTTTTAGGTTTATGTTTAGTTTAGTTTTAGGTTTATAGGTTTAGTTTTAGGTTTAGATTTAGTTTTTTTCCTTTTTTTCCTTCTGTTTTTTTAGTTTTAGGTTTAGGTTTAGTTTAGTTTTAGGAAAGAAGAAGAAGAAAAAAAGAGGAGAGGAGGAGAAGAAGAAGAGGAAAAAGGAAAGGAAGAAGAAGAAGAGGAGGAGGAGAAGAAAAAAGAAGAAGAGGAAGAAGAAGAAGAAGAAAAAAGAGGAGAGGAGGAGAAGAAGAAGAGGAAAAAGGAAAGGAGGAAGAAGAAGAAGAAGAAGAAGAAGGAAAAAAAAGGAAGAAAAGGAAGAAAAGGAATAAGAAGAAAAGGAAAAAAGTGGAAAAAAACCCGACCCGACACGGTACCCCGACCCCGACCCGGCACCCCGACACGACACCCCGACCCCGAGACCCCGACCCCGACACCCCGACCCCGACCCCGACACCCCGACCCCGAGCCTGACTCGACACCCCGACCCCGACACCGACACGGCACCCCGACCCCGACCCGGCACCCCGAGACCCAACACCCCGACCCCGAGAACCCGACCCCGACCCCGACCCCGACACCCCGACCCCGAGCCTGACCCGACACCCCGACCCCGACCCCGACACGGCACCCCGACCCCGACCCGACACCCCGACCCCGAGACCCCGACCCCGACACCCCGATCGACCCCGAGCCTGACCCGACACCCCGACCCCGAGCCTGACCCGACACCCCGACCCCGACACCACACCTCGACCCCGAAATAGCACCCCGTCCCTGACACGGCACTACCCTGACACCGACACGACACCCCGACCCCGAAACAGCACCCCGACCCCGACACGGCACCCCGACATCGACACGACACCCCGACCCCCGACACCTCCCGAAAAGGTGTTCTTTGGCCTTCCAGAGGCCAACGGGGTCATATATTTGTGAATTATTAGTTAGGTCATATATTTTTCGATTTTGTTATGAAAAACATCATATATAATTGTGTTGATCGGGTAGTTTTAAATGTGCAGTTGTTTCATCGCTGCGAGGTTTGGTGTTCGACGACCTCGCCGTGCGTTTGACGAGCTCTGCCCCTTCATTCGTGGGTGAGCACAAATGACATGTCCTCCTCCCCCATTAATTATTTGATCTATTCCGATGAAACTTGATAGCTAGCTATATATGTGTCTTGAATCATCAGTATGCGTAACCAATATGTGTCTCCCGTTCGAAAGCGTCATAGTTATAAATATGCATGCATTTGCATATTTATAACCTTGATTCTTTCGAATTGTCCAACGCTATCCATGGACAGCCCCAGTATGTGTAGATTGGGTTCGTTTTCCCATATGCTTTGCTCCGGATCCGACGCATAAATTTCGTCAGTGCCTCCCCTGTTGTTCTCCGGGTACACATCCTCTCTGTTTATTGCAGAGACGTGTATCAGGAGAACAGCGGGGAGGTGCTGCCGAAATTTTGCGTCGGATCCAGAGCATAGCATGGGAAAATGAACCCAATCTACACATACACGGGTGGGATTAGGACCTATCATTACCTATTAGAGTGTAGGTTGCATGGACGTAATAAAATTGACAAAGTAGATCAACTGATGAATATATACATGGTGAATTACATATATAATTGGTGTGTGTCCAGTAGCTCTGAAAGTCAAGATGCGTGATCGTGCGTGGATGTATACCGGTCATGCTGGTCAGAACAAATGGAGCACTGAATGGTTCACAAAAACCAAGGGGTTTGTGCAAGCCACATTTGCAAATGGCCAGAAGAAAACCTGGTGCCCCTGTTTCCGGTGCGGCAATTGGGAAAAGAAGACAGAGGCTGAAATGGGCAAACACTTGCAGAAGAGTGGTTTTACGCCCGATTATACGGTGTGGACATTTCATGGTGAGTCTGCCCAACGTGACCGAGCTGAGGTGGATCGTCGTCGCACCGACGAGCATGGTACCGAGATGGAAAACATGGTGCAAGACTATGATGATGCTCGGGATTCGGAAGAGGAGATGGAGGAATCTGCAAAGGCCTTCAATGAAATGTTGGAGTCTTCAAAATTTCCGCTCCACGAGCACACTGAGCTTTGTCATTTGGATGCCATCTCACAAGTAATGGCTCTGAAGGCTTAGTTCAACTTGGGTAGAGAATGCTATTACGCAATTATGACAATATTTGGACGCTTTCTACCCAAAGGCCATGTAATGCCTGCAAACATGTACCAGTCGGACAAAATCCTCCGTGCACTGAAGATGCCCTATGAGAAGATACATGCCTGTGAGAAAGGATGTGCCTTATTTAGGCTTGACTATGCGGACTTGAACTATTGTCCCATTTGCAAGTCTTCCAGGTATATTGTGGTAGACAACGGTATGGGTGAGAAGACACAGACCAAAATCCCATTAGTGTTCTTCGGTATATGCCAACTGTACCAAGACTTCAATGTCTTTTCATTGTCGAAGAGACGGCCAAACAGATGACATGGCACAAAACAGGCAAAAGAACCGAACTAGATGCGTGGAAAAAGTTTGATGAATTACATGCTGACAAAGCGGCAGATCCGAGGCATCCTCGAGTCGGCATCAGCACAGATGGGTTCAGTGTGTTTGGTATGACGGCAGCCCAATACAGTTGTTGGCCCGTATTTGTCTTTCCACTCAATCTCCCCCCCGGACAGATTATGCAAAGAAAGAACATTTTCCTGACGTTGATAATTCCAGGGCCCAACTATCCGGGAAAAAATATGAATGTGTACATGCAGCCGCTTAAGGATGAATTGCAAGAAGCCTGGGATAATGGGTTCAAGACATACGATGCCTATAGAAAACGGAACTTTATAATGCATGCCTGGTACATGTACTCGACGCATGACTTGCCAGCGTATGCGCTATTCATTGGCTGGTGTGTGCATGGAAGGTTCCCGTGCCCCACATGCAAGGGAGCTCTTGAGTTTCGTTGGCTTCAGGCCGGTCGCAAGTTTTCTTGCTTCGACATGTATAGACAGTTCCTGGATCCTCGCCATAAGTTCAGGAAAGACAAGAAGAACTTCATCAGGGGTAGAGTTGTCAAAAACTCTGCACCACCTGCATTGACAGGCCAACAGACCCTGGATCAGTTAAACGCTCTCGAGCCAGATCCACAGCGTCCAGGGTACTTCAAGGGGTATAATACTAAGCACGCGTGGACTCACAAACATGCTTATGGGATCTGCCTTACTTCAAAGACCTCCTTTGCCCACACAACATCGACGTGATGCACACTGAGAAGAATATCGCCGAGGCACTTTTTGGTACATTGTTCAGCATAGATGCGAAGTCAAAGGATAATACTAAGGCTAGAGTCGATCTGGAGGCGCTATGTGATAGGCCGTTACAAAACATGAAAGAACCGAAAGGAAAGCAGAACTGGACGAAGCCAAAGGCATGGTTCAATCTTGGAAGGCTAGTTATGAGGGAAATTATCTTGTGGGTGCAACAGCAGTTGATGTTCCCCGATGGGTATGCAACGAATCTAAAGAGGGGAGCAAATCTTGATAAACTGAAGATATTTGGTCTCAAGAGTCATGATTGGCACATATGGATTGAGCGGGTAATGCCGGTGATGTTGCGTGGCTTCATCCCTGAGGATGAATGGCTAGTACTGGCAGAACTCAACTATTTCTTCCGTGTTCTTTGTGTGAAAGAACTATCGCCTGGCGTGCTAGAAGAAATGGAAGAGTTGGCGCCGGAGTAGATCTGCAAGTTAGAGAAGATCTTTCCATCGGGCTTCTTTAATCCAATGCAGCATTTGATTTTGCATCTCCCGACCGAGGCAAGATTGGGGGGGCCCGTGCAAAATCGTTGGTGCTACCCAACTGAGAGAATGCAGAAGACGCTTCGAGAAAAATGTAAAAATAAACGTAGAATTGAAGCATCGATGGCTGAGGCATTCATCGCAAAGGAGGCGGCAGACTTCGTAACAGCACACTACGAATCCAAAAATCGTCATTTGCATAATCCGAAGCCTCGGTACAATGCTGACGACCCTAAAAAGGGTGGATCCAACCTCAGCCTATTCAAAGGGAATCTCGCACCAGCTAGTGTTTCACATCCAGTATCTGTGGATAACGAAGAATGGCGGACCATTTCATTGTATATCTTCAACAACCTGATAGAAGTGCAGCCGTACATCGAGTAAGTTCTCGGTACATTGTTTCGCAACTTATTTTTCCTTTGAACTGCTCTTATTCCTGGATATGTCATACAGTCGATACGTCGCCATATTCTCGTATGGAGCGGAGATCCAAAAGGATTCCGTCGAAGAGTATGAGCTTCTCGCAAAGCAAGGAGGCGGCTATCCCGGTTTCATCTCTTGGTTCAAACAAACGGTAATTTCTATTAGACAATTTCATTTCATTCGCTAATTTGTGCGTAATGCAACAATCCTTTCATATTAAACTTGTAGGCTAATTCAGAGTCTATGGACGCTGAATTGAGACAAGTCGCTAATGGTTTTGACTATAAGGTCCGTTCATTTGACAAGTACGACATCAACGGGTATTGCTTTCGTACCTATGGCAAAGAGCTACCTATGGCCGACCGAAAGTCTACAAATTGTTGTGTATCTGCTATCGGCGAAGGAGGTACCGAGTATTATGGGAGAGTTGGAGCAATTTATGAACTTCTGTTCTATGGTGAAAACCCACCGAATGTCGTAGTCTTCAAATGTTATTGGTTTCAGCCGAAGGAGACTAGAAGGACTCATGAACATATAGGGCTAGTTGAAATCAACCAAAGCACCCATTTAGATGTTCCTGATGTCTATATTACGGCTCAACAGGCAACCCAAGTATTCTATCTACCATGGGCCTGCCAAACTAATCCAAATCTGAAAGGTTGGGATGTCGTTTATGAAGTGCCGCCACGTGCTAGACTTTCTCCCCCAAAGGTTGGGATGTCGTTTATGAAGTGTCGTTTATGTTGTACTTGATGATGATACACTTAAGTGATATACATATTATTATTCATGTCGGTACTTTTTTTTATGTTGTACTAATTTCGTTTATTCTTTGTCATGGCAGGTGTTGAATGATGGTGGGCGCTGGTCGGGAGCGCGCCGAGGCCCCTTCTTCGTCGACGCGTGGTGCGAGGTCTTCCATTCCACACGCACATCTCCGCCGAGCGTTGCTGGACAGTATGGCGACACCGCCGGGCCCTTCTTCGTCGACCGCGGTGCCCAGCAAGGGACGAGGTAAGAAGAAGAGAGGAGGTGGAGCATGTGGTCGCGGGAGAGGAGGTAGGGTGACTCTTACGACACCTTCCTCGCCGCCGCCCCCAGCTGTTTCACCCGAGCACGTGACTGCTGGGGTGGACTCGTCTGAGGAGGAGGCTGCACGGACTCTGGTCCAAGAGCCTCCGATCCACGAGTCTTTGGCCCACGAGCCTCGGGTCGACGGGCCTTCGGCCCACGAGACTTGGGCCCACGAGACCCCGGAGGAGCACACGTCTGGATGGGGTAACTGGTCGGGTCAGCCTGAGGAGCCGAGTGGCCATGCTGATGATGGCGGGGAGCCGAGTGGCCATGCTGATGATGGCGGGGAGCCGACTGATTTTGAGGAGGAGGGGAAGGAGGGGGGCAACATCTACCAGCGTGGTGCTACACGGCTCCCGTCCGTGCCGGCGACCCGCGAGCAGAGGTGGTTGATTTTCCCTGATGGGGAGAGGTAAGTGCATTTAATCTTTTTGTACCTTCTGCATTCACGTTTCTTCAAATAACTGATGTGTTGGCCTTGTCATGCTGCAGGGGTTGGGACCACCATGAAAGTGTCCGCCGGACCAACTCCGTCCTTGGAGTTCTGATTCGGCAAAACTTCCCGGGGTTTGTCACGTTGCCTGGTGAGGGTCGGCTTCCAGAGGTTGGATTGACTTGGGAGCACTACTTGGCTTCCCCGGCCCCGCCGAGTGAGATTATCGACGGTGTATTGTGCAAGACGAGGGCAGACGTGGTGATCAGAAAGTTCTGGGTAATTGCTCCTTTACACTATTAAAAATCTTCAACTAGCTAGTTATTAATTGTACTAATCAATATTGTCTCATTTGATTGCAGACATTCTACAGGTGTGAGGAGGGATACGAGGAGGAGGCGGCAGATGTTATCCACAAGGAGTGCAAGCACCTACTTCAGAACTTACGGCATGAGGTTCGGGTGCAGGCTATTCGAGACTACTACGCCGAGCGTGGTGTCAAGAAGCCCAAGTAGGAGTGCCGCGATAAGTTCTTGAGTAAGGAGCAGTACATGAAGGTAATTCTTAAGGCATTGTACTTACTTCCTTCATTTAGTAATTCATAGCCGTAGCGCTCAAGTTTCTATTTGCTAACTTAGGCCCCTCCGAGATGGTGTGCGGATCGGATGGATTGTTGGGAGGTGTTGGTCAATGCGTGGTGCTCAAAATAATGGCTGGCCACCCACAAAGAGGCTAAGGACAAACGTGCGCAAATGGAAGGTGTGCCACACCACCAAGGCAGCTCCAACTTATTTCAGTACGGGTGGAACTGGGTATGTGGTTTGCTTCATGATTCATGCAATTCATTCATCATGCTAGCTTTAACCCTTTAATTACTAATTTACTTTGTTTCTCTCTTTCAGGCACGCTACAATAAGGCGGATAAGGTGCCAGAGGTGTACGACCTGTATGCCATGGCCCACACTAGCCCTTACAAGAAAGTCAAGGCATTCTCTGCGTCTGACCTCGATGATCCAAAGAACTTCACCAACATCTCCGCCCACGACAAGCTCGTGCAATATAGAGACTAGGGGAAGGCAAGGAAAGGGGAGGACTTTAACCCGAGCCAGGGTCCCATTGATACAGAGCTGCTGATGATATCTGGTGGCGGGAGGTCCCATGGCTCCATAGCCATGGGAGATGGACTTATCCGTTGTCCTAGCACTCTCCCGGAGATCAAGGCGCGCCAGTAGAGCTCCGCTCCTGAGATAAGGCCTCGTGAACGGCCAGTCCAACTCGCCTTCAAGGTTAGTTATACGTACTCAGCTATCTTTCTCCATTACATTGTGTGCGCTTCCATCAATGATTACAAATGATCATGTGAGTGGTGTTGCAGGCTGCTATACAGAGTGAGAGAGATAGAACGGAGAAACTTCTGGCGGAGGCGGCGGAGAGGCAGCGGGAGTTGGAGGAGAGGACGACAAAGATGTTGGAGGAGGAGAGAGCACGGAATGACATGCAGGCAACGGCCATGTACGAGCTCCTTGTGGTAAGTTTCTTGTGCAGATTACTTGCTAGTCTTAACATTTGAGTCTCATTACTAACTAGTATGACTCTGTTGTGAAAACCAAATGTGCAGTCTGTGTGCGAGAAGTCCGGTCAGACCGCTCCGCCGATGCCAATGATTGCTCCTGGGAGCATGGTGAGTTTAATTTGAATGGACATTACTTGCTAGTCTTAACATTTGAGTGTCATAATGCTAACGAGACATTGGAAATGATCTTTGGTGCAACTTAACTCCATAAACGCATCGCACGATCCTTCTCTAGCTACCGGCGCGAGCCAGCCCGCTCCTACACCTCCCTGATCACGGTAAGTTTCTCTAGTGTTTTGCTTAACAAATGCATAAAGACCTAGACTTAGCTTTATTTCCTCCAATATGCTTACCATAAAGACCTAGAGTTAGCTTCTTTTCCTCCAAAATGACTTAATAAGCTTACTGACCTCATAAACCATCCATTTTACCTAAGTTAGCTCTAAAACGATATGTACTTAGCTTACTTATGTCAAAAATTGCATAATTAACTTAGTTAGCTCATAAACGATCCATTTTACCTAAGTTAGCTCTAAAAGACTCATTTTACCTTAGTTAGCTTATAAGTGATCCAATTTATCCAAGTTAGCTCTAAAATGACCCATTTTACGTAGATTAGCTCCTAAATGATCCATTTTACCTACGTTAGCTTTAAAATGACCCATTTCACCTAGGTTAGCTCCAAAATGACCCATTTCACCTAGGTTAGCTCCAAAATGACCTATCTTACCTAGGTTAGCTTATAAATGATCCAGTTTATCCAAGTTAGCTCTAAAATGACCCAATTTACCTAGAGTAGCTCCTAAACGATCCATTTCACCTAAGTTAGCTAAAAACGATCCATTTCACCTAAATTAGCACTTAAATGATCCATTTCACCTAAGTTAGCTCAAAAACGATCCATTTCACCTTAGTTAGCTAAAAACGTGGCATTTCACCTTAGTTAGCTCATAAACGACCCATTTCAACTAAGTTAGCTCATAAATAATCCATTTCACCTAAGTTAGCTAAAAAAGGTTCCATTTCTCCTTAGTTAGCTCAAAAACAATCCATTTCACCTTAGTTAGCTCATAAACGACCCATTTCAACTAAGTTAGCTCATAAATGATCCATTTCACCTAAGTTAGCTCATAAATGATCCATTTCACCTAAGTTAGCTAAAAAATGATCCATTTCACCTTAGTTAGCTCAAAAACGATCCATTTCACCTTAGTTAGCTAAAAAACGATCCATTTCACCTTAGTTAGCTCAAAAACGATCCATTTCACCTTAGTTAGCTCTAAAACAATGCCCTTCACCTTAGTTAGCTCATAAGCGACCCATTTCAACTTAGTTAGCTCATAAATGATCCATTTCAACTAAGTTAGCTCATAAAAAACCCATTTCAACCTAGTTAGCTCATATATGATCCATTTCACCTAAGTTAGCTCATAAATGACATATACTTCTTGTTCTAGTCTTCTTCTTGTTCTATTCACCTATTTCTAACTTTCTTATTTACCATTTTGCAGATTTCACTCATTTCATGGAAGCTAGCTTGCTATGATGGATTGCTTGCTTTTTCTTTGCTAAAACTTTGCATTGTATCTAGCTTGCTATGATAGAACTTGCTATGTTGATGAAACTTTGCTATGTAATTAATATGTATATGGGACAATGTGTATAGATGGAACTTGATGGAACTTGCTATGTTGATGAAACTTTGCTATGTAATATGTATATGGAATTATGTGCTGGATATGTGATATGTTTGCTGTTAAATATATCTATATATGTCATATATATTTGTTGTGAAAATGGTTGGATTAAATAAACAGAAAAAAGAGACAATATGCAGGCTCTTTGCCGTCTGCCACCGACGGCAAAGGGCTCTTTGCCATCAGCAGCGGACGGCAAAGAGGCCACGTGGCAGGCAACTGTGCTTCCTGGGAGGCTGACCAGTTTGGTCAGTTTGCCTACAGTGGCTGACGGCAAAGGCTTTGCCGTCTGCGGCGGATGGCAAAGAGTAAAAACTTTGCCTACAGTGGCGGACGGCAAAGGCCTACCGTGTAGTGACATCGGCTGACATCATTCGGCGGACGGCAAAGGCCTTCCGAAGTTTGCCGTCAGCGGCGGACGACAAAGGCCTGCCGTTAACCACCTAACGGAGTAACAACACATTTATTGTCGTCTGCATTCTTTGCCGTCCTCTGCTGATGGCAAAGGCCCCTTTGCCGTCAGCCGCCCGAAGTGGACGACAAAGTAGCTCTTTGCCGAACCTTACTTTACCGTCCCCTTTTGCCGTCCGCGGTAGATGGCAAAGACCTTTACCGTCCGCCATCCATGCCTTTGTCGTCTGCCGTAGCAGATGGCAAAGTAGTTTTTTTTTCTTGATCCTCTTGTGATACAGGTATTTGAGAAAAACCAGAATAACCATCTAGAAAGTAAAAGCGTGTATGCTTGGATAATCTTTCTAGCATTTCATCAATAAAAGGTAGAGGATAATGGTCTTTCCTAGTTGCTTTGTTTAATTTTCTAAAATCAATTACCATTCTATAACCCATAACAATTCTTTGTGGGATCAATTCATTTTTATCACTGGGAACAACAGTAATACCTCCCTTCTTAGGGACACAATGAACATGACTTACCCATCTACTATTAGTAATAGGATAAATTATACCTTCTTCGAGAAGCTTTAATATTTCATTTCTTACCACTTCTTTCATTTTAGGATTTAACCGTTGCTGATGATGAACAACTGGTTTAACATCAGGCTCCATATTAATTTTATGCTGACATAGAGTGGGACTAATGCCCTTAAGATCATCCAGAGTATATCAAATAGCAGCATGATACGTCTCCAATGTATCTATAATTTTTGATTGCTCCATGCTATATTATCTTCTGTTTTGGACATTATTGGGCTTTATTATTCACTTTTATATCATTTTTGGGACTAACCTATTAACCGGAGGCCCAGCCCAGAATTGTTGTTTTTTGCCTATTTCAGAGTTTCGCAGAAGAAGAATATTAAATGGAGTCCAAATGGAATGAAACCTTCGGGAACGTGATTTTTGGAACGAACATGATCCAGGAGACTTGGACCCTACATCAAGCAACCAATAGGGAAGCCACCAGGTAGGGGGGCGTGCCTACCCCCCCAGGCGCGCCATCCACCCTCGTGGGCCCCCTGTTGCTCCACCGACGTACTCCTTCCTCCTATATATACCTACGTACCCCCAAACGATCAGATACGGAGCCAAAAACATAATTCCACCACCGCAACCTTCTGTATCCACGAGATCCCATCTTGGGGCCTGTTCCGGAGCTCCGCCGGAGGGGGCATCGATCATGGAGGGCTTCTACATCAACACCATAGCCCCTCCGATGATGTGTGAGTAGTTTACCTCAGACCTTCGGGTCCATAGTTATTAGCTAGATGGCTTCTTCTCTCTTTTTGGATCTCAGTACATTGTTCTCCCCCTCTCTCGTGGAGATCTATCCGATGTAATCTTCTTTTGCGGTGTGTTTGTTGAGACCGATTAATTGTGGGTTTATGATCAAGTTTATCTATGAACAATATTTGAATCTTCTGAATTCTTTTATGTATGATTGGTTATCTTTGCAAGTCTCTTCAAATTATCAGTTTGGTTTGGCCTACTAGATTGATCTTCTTGCAATGGGATAAGCGCTTAGCTTTGGGTTCAATCTTGCGGTGTCCTTTCCCAATGACAGCAGGGGCAGCAAGGCACATATTGTATTGTTGCCATCGAGGATAACAAGATGGGGTTTTTATCATATTGCATGAATTTATCCCTCTACATAATGTCATCTTGCTTACGGCGTTACTCTATTCTTATGAACTTAATACTCTAGATGCATGCTGGATAGTGGTCGATGTGTGGAGTAATAGTAGTAGATGCAGGCAGGAGTCGGTCTACTTGTCTCATACGTGATGCCTATATACATGATCATACCTAGATATTCTCATAACTATGCTCAATTCTGTCAATTGCTCAACAGTAATTCGTTCACCCACCGTAAAATACTTATGCTCTTGAGAGAAGCCACTAGTGAAACCTATGGCCCCCGGGTCTATTTTCCATCATATTAATCTTCGAACACTTAGTTATTTTCCGTTGCTTTTATTTTACTTTGCATCTTTATCATAAAAATACCAAAAATATTATCCTATCATATCTATCAGATCTCACTCTCGTAAGTGACCGTGTAGGGATTGACAACCCCTTATCGCGTTTGGTTGCGAGGATTTATTTATTTTGTGTAGGTGCGAGGGACTCGCGCGTAGCCTCCTACTGGATTGATACCTTGGTTCTCAAAAACTGAGGGAAATACTTACGCTACTTTGCTGCATCACCCTTTCCTCTTCAAGGGAAACCAACGCAGTGCTCAAGAGGTAGCATGAAGGATTTCTGGTGCCGTTTCCGGGGAGGTATATGCAAAAGTCAACATACCAAGTACCCATCACAAACCCTTATCTCCCGCATTACATTATTGGCCATTTGCCTCTCGTTTTCCTCTCCCCCACTTCACCCTTGTCATTTTATTTGCCTTCTTCCTGTATGTCCTTTTGTTTGTGTTTCCATGTGCCTTCTATTTGCTTGCTAAAAATCTATTGATATGGATCCACTTAAAGTGTTCTACTTGGATCATCTTCGATCCTTATGCGGTCATGCTGAAACCCCAACTAGCCTAGTTGATGGGAAATCTTTAGATGAGCATGCTCATTTTGTGCGTCACCGGTTGTCTGAAAAAGGGAGACTCTTATGGAATCAAATAAACAAATTGATGTGTTATGCTTGGAATCTTTGTGAAATTTATGATTTTACTTGCTGCTCTGAAAACCTTAAGAAACACCTTCCCTACCAATGTGAGTTTAGTGATAATGGAATCTTATCTTCTTATGCAAAGGGTGTTTATAGTTACTATGATATAGAACAAATTGAAGAATTTGTTGCTTTTAAGGGTGCTTATGAAGTTACTTCTTTGATTGAAAGGTATGATATTACTCTCTACGAATCTGAAAATTTTGACATACTTAAATATTGCTATGAAAACTATGCTCATAATGTCTATGCCAAAGAATTTATTGAGAGAATGACCGTTTCTTTGGAAGAAAATAATGATATGCATGAATCTATAGATAATGATGATTCCGATGATTTGATTGAAATATCCTTTAATGAACATGATGCTTGCTATTCTTGTGGCCATGATGCCCATATTTATAAAGATGAATTTGCTATAGTTCCATATGTTAAACATGAGATCGTTGCTATTGCACCCATACTTGGTAGTTCCTTCGATGAAAAGCATGATTGCAATGATATTGCTATAAATTATCTTGATGTCGATTGTGCTAATAATATGCAAAACCCTAAGCTTGGGGATGCTATTTTTGCTATGTCTACTACTTGTTGCAATGATCATGATTGGGGTGATTCTTCTTATGATCTTAAAATTTTATTTAAGCCCCATGATGAATATGAGATTGATAATAGTGTTTGCAATAATATTGAAAGTGGGTTTGGAAGAGTGTCAACTTTAGATCCCACATATTTGGAGAATATTCAATCTTATGGTATTTTTGATAAAAGTGGGTTTGGAGAGGTCATGACTTTAGTTAATGATAATCCCACTATTCTGGAAGAGTGTCAACTTCGCATGCATGTGGATTGTGTTGAGAATATGTTATGTGATAGCTATTTTGTTGAATTTTCTTATGATCCTACATGTAATTATTATGAGATAGGAAAATATGGTTGGAGAAATTTTCATGTTACTAAATTACCTCTCGTCATGTTGAGATTGCTATTGTTTCTTTCATCTTCCTTGCATATGCTAGTTTTTGCTTGCTATGATCATTTGTTTGCCCATAAGATGCCTATGCATAGGAAGTATGTTAGACTTAGATGTGTTTGTCACGTGTTTCACGATGCTCTCTTTGTGCTTCAATTCTTGTCTTTGATGCGAGCATCATTAAAATTATCTATGCCTAGCTAGGGGCGTTAAACGATAGCGCTTGTTGGGAGGCAACCCAATTTTATTTTTAGTTTTTTTGCTTTTTGCTTCTGTTTAGGAATAAATATATGATCTAGCCTCTGGTTAGATGTGCTTTTTATGTTTTAATTAGTGTTTGTGCCAAGTTAAACATATAGGATCTTCTTGGATGATAGTTATTTGATCTTGCAGAAATTTCCAGAAACTTTATGTTCACGAAAATAATTGTTAAAAATCACCAGAACGTTATAAAATATTGATTCCAATTGCTTATGATCAATAAACAAATTGCCTAGGCCTTCCTATTTTGGCTGGTTTTTTGGAGTTCCAGAAGTTTGCGTTAGTTACAGATTACTACAGACTGTTCTGTTTTTGACAGAATCTATTTTTCGTGTGTTGTTTGCTTATTTTGATGAATCTATGGCTAGTAAAATAGTTTATAAACCATAGAGAAGTTGGAATACAGTAGTTTTAACACCAATATAAATAAAGAATGAGTTAATTACAGTACCTTGAAGTGGTCTTTTGTTTTCTTTCGCTAACGGAGCTCACGAGATTTTCTGTTGAGTTTTGTGTTGTGAAGTTTTCAAGTTTTGGGTGAAAGATTTGATGGATTATGGAACAAGGAGTGGCAAGAGCCTAAGGTTGGGGATGCCCATGGGACCCCAATATAATCTAAGGACACCAAAAAGCCAAAGCTTGGGGATGCCCCAGAAGGCATCCCCTCTTTCGTCAACTTCCATCGGTAACTTTACTTGGAGCTATATTTTTATTCATCACATGATATGTGTTTTGCTTGGAGCGTCTTGTATTATTTGAGTCTTTATTTGTTAGTTTACCACAATCATCTTTTCTGTACACACCTTTTAAGAGAGACACACATGATTCGGAAATTATTAGAATAATCTATGTGCTTCACTTATATCTTTTGAGCTATATAGTTTTGCTCTAGTGCTTCACTTATATCTTTTAGAGCACGGTGGTGAAATTGTTTTATTGAAACTATTGATCTCTCATGCTTCACTTATATTATTTTGAGGATCTTAAAATAGCATGGCAATTTGCTTTAATTAATATCATGAGAAATTTGATGCTTGATAATTGTTTTGAGATATAAAGGTGGTAATATCATAGTTGTGCTAGTTGAGTAATTGTGGAATTGAAAAATACATGTGTTGGAGTTTGTGATTCCCGTAACATGCACGTATGGTGAACCATTATGTAACGAAGTCGGAGCATGAAGTATTTGTTGATTATCTTCCTTTGTGTGGCGGTCGGGATCGCGCGATGGTTAACTCCTACCAACCCTTCCCCTAGGAGCATGCGTAGTAGTACTTTGCTTCGAGGGCTAATAAATTTTTGCAATAAGTATATGAGGTCTTTATGACTAATGTGAGTCCATGGATTATACGCACACTTACCTTTACACAATTTTCTAGCCTCTTCGGTACCGTGCATTGCCCTTTCTCACCTTGAGAGTTGGTGCAAACTTCGCCGGTGCATCCAAACCCCGTCATATGATACGCTCTATCACACATAAACCTCCTTATATCTTCCTCAAAACAGCCACCATACCTACCTATCATGGCATTTCCATAGCCATTCTGAGATATATTGCCATGCAACTTTCCATCGTCTCATTTATCATGACATGCTCCATCATTGTCATATTGCTTTGCATGATCATGTAGTTGACATTGTATTTGTGGCAAAGCCACCGTTCATAATTCTTTCATACATGCCGCTCTTGATTTATTGCATATCCCGGTACACCGCCCGAGGCGTTCATATAGAGTCATATTTTGTTCTAAGTATTGAGTTGTAATTCATGAGTTGTAAGTAAATGAAGTGTGATGATCATCATTATTAGAGCATTCTCCCAAGTGAGGAAAGGATGATGGAGACTATGGTTCCCCCACAAGTCGGGGTGAGACTCCGGACTAAATGAAAAAAAGGAGGCCATAAAAAAAAGAGAAAAGGCCCAAATAAAAAAATGAGAGAAAAAGAGAGAAGGGACAATGTTACTATCCTTTTACCACACTTGTGCTTCAAAGTAGCACCGTGATCTTCATAATAGAGAGTCTCTCATTTTGTCACTTTCATATACTAGTGGGAAATTTCATTATAGAACTTGGCTTGTATATTCCAATGATGGGCTTCCTCAAATGCCCGAGGTCTTCGTGAGCAAGCAAGTTGGGTGCACACCCACTTAGTTTCTTTTTGAGCTTTCATACACTTATAGCTCTAGTGCATCCGTTGCATGGCAATCCCTACTCCTCGCATTAACATCAATTGATGGGCATCTCCATATCCCGTTGATTAGCCTCGTTGATGTGAGACTTCTCCTTTTTTGTCTTCCCACATAACCCCTACCATTATACCTTATTCCACCATAGTGCTATATCCATGGCTTGCGCTCATGTATTGCGTAAGAGTTGAAAAGGCTGAAGCGCGTTAAAAGTATGAACCAATTGCTTGGCTAAAACTGGGGTCATACATGATATGAATATTTTGTGTGGGGAAGATGGAGCATAGCCAGACTATATGATTTTGTAGGGATAACCTACTTTGGCTATGTTATTTTGATAAGACATAATTGCTTAGTTAGTATGCTTGAAATATTATTGTTTTTACGTCAACATTAAACTTTTATCTTGAATCATATCGAATCTGAACATTCATGCCATAATAAGAAGAATTACATTGAAATTATGCCAAGTAGCATTTCGCATCAAAAATTCTCTTTTTATCATTTACCTACTCGAGGACGAGCAGGAATTAAGCTTGGGGATGCTTGATACATCCCCAACGTATCTATAATTTTTGATTGCTCCATGCTATACTATCTTCTGTTTTGGACATTTTTGGGCTTTATTATTCACTTTTATATTATTTTTGGGACTAACCTATTAACCGGAGGCCCAACCCAGAATTGTTGTTTTTTGCCTATTTCAGAGTTTCGCAGAAAAAGAATATCAAACGGAGTCCAAACGGAATGAAACCTTCGGGAACGTGATTTTTGGAACGAACATGATCCAGGAGACTTGGACCCTACGTCAAGCAACCAACAAGGAAGACACGAGGTAGGGGGGGCGCCTACCCCCCAGGCGTGCCCTCCACCCTCGTGGGCCCCCTGTTGCTTCACCGACGTACTCCTTCCTCCTATATATACCTACGTACCCCCAAATGATCAGATATGGAGCCAAAAACCTAATTCCACCGCCGGAACCTTCTGTACCCACGAGATCCCATCTTGGGGCCTGTTCCGGAGCTCCGCCGGAGGGGGCATCGATCATGGAGGGCTTCTACATCAACACCATAGCCCTCCGATGATGTGTGAGTAGTTTACCTCAGACCTTCGGGTCCATAGTTATTAGCTAGATGGATTCTTCTCTCTTTTTGGATCTCAATACATTGTTCTCCCCCTCTCTCGTGGAGATCTATTCGATGTAATCTTCTTTTGCGATGTGTTTGTTGAGACCGACGAATTGTGGGTTTATGCTCAAGTTTATCTATGAACAATATTTGAATCTTCTGAATTCTTTTATGTATGATTGGTTATCTTTGCAAGTCTCTTTGAATTATCAGTTTGGTTTGGCCTACTAGATTGATCTTTCTTGCAATGGGAGAAGTGCTTAGCTTTGGGTTCAATCTTGTGGTGTCCTTTCCCAGTGACAGTAGGGGCAGCAAGGCACATATTGTATTGTTGCCATCGAGGATAACAAGATGGGGTTTTAATCATATTGCATGAATTTATCCCTCTACATCATGTCATCTTGCTTAAGGCGTTACTCTGTTCTTATGAACTTAATACTCTAGATGCATGCTGGATAGCGGTCGATGTGTGGAGTAATAGTAGTATATGCAGGCAGGAGTCGGTCTACTTGTCTCATACGTGATGCCTATACATGATCATACCTAGATATTCTCATAACTATGCTCAATTCTGTCAATTGCTCAACAGTAATTCGTTCACCCACCGTAAAATACTTATGCTCTTGAGAGAAGCCACTAGTGAAATCTATGGCCCCCGGGTCTATTTTCCATCATATTAATCTTCCAACACTTAGTTATTTTCCGTTGCTTTTATTTTACTTTGCATCTTTATCATAAAAACACCAAAAATATTATCCTATCATATCTACCAAATCTCACTCTCGTAAGTGACTGTGTAGGGATTGAAAACCCCTTATCGCGTTGGTTGCGAGGATTTATTTGTTTTGTGTAGGTACGAGGGACTCGCGCGTAGCCTCCTACTGGATTGATACCTTGGTTCTCAAAAACTGAGGGAAATACTTACGCTACTTTGCTGCATCACCCTTTCCTCTTCAAGGGAAAACCAACACAGTTCTCAAGAGGTAGCATAGCACAGTGCTTCTTTTCAGCTAGATAAGCATATTTAAGAGTACCGGGCAATTGTTTAAGATCAAACACAGTATCACTCTTGGGTGTTAGAGGACCTCCAAGAGTTTTAACAGGCAAATTGTGTTTCAAGACAGGCATTTGTTTAAAGAAAATCTCATCTACTTCCTTTCTTTCATTCACGAACATATCATTTTCATGGTCTAGTAAATATTGTTCTAAAGGATCTGTAGGAGGCACGACAATAGAAGCAAGACCAATAATTTCATCTTTATTAGGCAATTCTTTATCATGGGGTTGTCTACAAAATTTTGGAGAAGTTAAACTCATGAGACACATCCCCGAAACTTACACTAATAACAGTTTCTTTGTCACAATCTATCTTAGCATTAACAATGTTCAAGAAAGGTCTACCAAATATAATGGGACAAAAATCATCTTGTGGGGAACCAAGAACAAGAAAATCAGTAGGGTATTTTATTTTTCAACACAAGACTTCAACATCTCTATCAATCCCAATTGGTGAGATAGTATATCTATTAGCAAGCTTAATAGTAACATCAATATCTTCTATTTCAGCAGGTGCAATATCATTCATAATTTCTTGGTATAAGGTAAAAGGAATTGCACTCACACTAGCACCCAAATCACATAATCCATTATAACAATGATCTCCTATCTTAGCAAAAACAATAGGCATGCCAACAATAGGTCTATTTTTATCTTTATCATCGGGTTTGACAATTCTAGCAACTTCATCACAGAAATAAATAACATGCCCATCAATATTATCGACCAAGAGATCTTTAACTATAGCAATACTAGGTTCAACTTTAATTTGTTCAGGGGGGCGTAGGTGTTCTAGTATAACTCTTACAACCATAGTTGAAGCTTTAGCATGTTCTTGTATCCTAACAGGAAAAGGTGGTTTCTCAATATAAGCAGTAGGAATAACTGGACCAACATTATAAGTAATAGTTTCTTCTTTAACTTAATAGGTTCTACTACTTTTACTTCAATGGGAGGATGATATTTAAACCACTTCTCCTTGGGGAGATCAACATTAGTAGTAAATGATTCACATAAAGAAGCTACTATCTCAGAGTCAAGTCCATATTTACTGCTAAATTCACGAAAAGCATCGATATCCATAAAAGATTTAGCACAAACAAACTTAAGGTTTATACCCGGCTCCTTACCTTCGTCGAGCTCCCAATCTTCATAGTTGCATTTAATTCTTTCCAATAAATCCATTTTGAATTCAATAGTCTTCTTCATAAAAGAACTAGTATAAGAAGTATCGAGCATGGATTGATCATTACGAGAAAGCCGAGCATAAAAATTCTGAATACACTACAAGAAATATGTCAACTTGTGACCTTCTGTCAGTGACCCTGGAAGAATTGGTCATAAATCTACGACCATTTGAGACCAATTGGTCAAAAGCTGTTCGGGGGGCTAGTGTTGTCTGCTTTACGACTATATTTTATGTTAATTTATAATCGCTGAAAATTTACCACGACATGACCCTGCCTATAGGACCTCCCCCACCCAAATTTTAGCTCATTTCTTCTAGCCAATTTCCCTCAACATTTTTCCCAATTTTCTGTTCAGTGGATAGCACTGTGAAGGAAGTACCATTTTTATTTATCCAAATGGTATGAAAATTTTGAAGTGCCTTCATATGCCCAAATTATCATCCTCCTCCAAATTTCAGATCAATCCATTCATTCATTTGAGTCTAGCTTCAACATTCATATTTCCGTCCAATGTGGTACGTTGCAAAGCAAGTGACACCTAGGCTCCTCCATTTGAGTTGCAAATTTTCCAAGATAGTGTCCTTAGTAGATGATCATCCTCGGCCAAAACTCAGGCCCATTGGCCTTGTGCATTTCCCCACCAATAATCAAACACTTGGGTGCTAATTCATGTTTGAGCTCAGTTCAGTCTCCTCGTGAGATTCTTCTATTGCCTTCTTCTTCCTAACACCTATCGGGGGAGTGCCCGACCCACTAGACATGCCTAGGCCGCCCGGAACGCATGGCAACACCACGGTCATGCGGTGACCATGCGGCGGGCATGCGAGTTTACGCGCTCTGGAGTTGCGGCCCTCGGCCACCATCCAAACCTCAACGTATCGCCACCAAACCATGTATTTCTGATTAAATAGATACTTATGTACCTAGAAATAATTTTTGGAAAAAATAAAGAGCAAACTATGAGGCAGGTGCAGTTCAAATTTGACCCGCTTCCTACTAAATCGGCGGAAATTTGTCTTTTTCATGAGAGGTGTATATATACTTTTGACAACCAACTATTTTGTCAATTATACATTAAATATGGCCTAATATATAATAAAAATGACCTTGTCACATTTTGCAACGAATATATGGTAGGTCCTTCCCAAAAAAACTCATTTTGGGCACTCGAAAAATATAAAATGGATTTTCCGTCCAAAGAAAATGAAAACTTCCTTAGGCAACATTGTTTGCCATCCCAAGATGCACCCTTGTGCACAATATGAGATCAACAAATTATGCCATGAATGTGGCCATAAGATTGATCATTTGGCTTGAAAGCCATGCATCTTCACACATGATAGCTCGTTTCTGAGAACATTTTTTAAAATAATTACCGTATTACAAGTTTATTATTTTTCCTAGTAACTTGGTCACATATAATTACACAATGCGAAGGTTTTCCAATTTTTTGATTTCTTTTGAATTTTTTATGCCCGTTTCAAAATGCGGCCAAAACGGCGGGCATGACCGTTCCTAGCTAGTAGTTGAATCTTGGAAAACTTTTTGTGTTTCTATGACTAAATAGATAGTTATGTACCTAGAAATGATGTTTGGAAAAAAAATAACAAACTATGAGGCAGGTGCTATTCAAATTTGACCCGCTTCCTACTGAATCGGCGGAAATTTGTCTTTTTCACGAGAGGTGTATAAATACTTTTGATGACCAACCATTTCGTAAATTGTGCATTAAATATGGCCTATTATTTTATAAAAATGATTTGGTCCAATATTGCAACGAAGATATGGTAGGTCCTTCACAAAAAAAAAATCATTTTGGGCACTCGAAAAATAGAAAATGAATTTTTCGTCCAAAGAAAATGAAAACTTCCTTAGGCAACATTGTTTGCCATCCCAAGATGCACCCTTGTGCACAATATGAGATCATTTGAACAAACTATGCCATGAATGTGGCCATAAGATTCATCATTTGGCTTGAAAGCCATTGATCTCCACACATGATAGCTCGTTTCTGAGAACACTTTTTTAAAAATAATTATCGTATTACAAATTTATTATTTTTCCTAGTAACTTGGTCACATATAATGACACAATGCGAAGGTTTTCCAGTTTGTTGATTTTTTTGAATTTTTTATGCCCCTTTCAAAATGCGGTCAAAATGTCGAGCATGACCGTTCCTAGCTAGTGGTTGAATCTTGGAAAACCTTTTGTGTTTCTATGATTAAATAGATACTTATGTACCTAGAAATGATTTTTGGAAAAAATAAATAGCAAACTATGAGGCAGGTACATTTCAAATTTGACCCACTTCCTAATGAACCGGCGGAAATTTGTCTTTTTCACGAGGGGTGGATCAAATCTTCTGACAGACAACCATTTGGTAAATTGTGCATTAAATATGGCATATTATTTTATAAAAATGATTTGGTCCAAATTTGCAACAAATGTTGGGGAACGTAGTAACTTCAAAAAATTCCTACGCACACACATGATCATGGTGATGCATAGCAACGAGAGGGGAGAGTGTGTCCACGTACCCCCGTAGACCGAAAGCGGAAACGTTAGCACAACGCGGTTGATGTAGTCGTATGTCTTCACGATCCGACCGATCCAAGTACCGAACGTACGACACCTCTGAGTTCAGCACACGTTTAGCTCGATGATGTCCCTCGAACTCCGATCCAGCCGAGCTTTGAGGGAGAGTTCGGTCAGCACGAGGGCGTGGTGACGATGATGATGTTCTACCGATGCAGGGCTTCGCCTAAGCACCGCTATGATATTATCAAGGTGGACTATGGTGGAGGGGGGCACCGCACAAAGCTAAAAGATCAATGATCAATTGTTGTCTCTATGGGGTGCCCCCTGCCCCCGTATGTAAAGGAGCAGGGGGGAGAGGCGGCCGGCCAGGAGGAGGCGTGCCAGGAGGAGTCCTACTCCCACCGGGAATAGGACTCCCTCCCTTCCTAGTTGGATTAGGAGAAGGGGGGAAGGAGGAGGGAGAGAGGAAGGAAAGGGGGGCGCCGCCCCCCTCCTTGTCCAATTCGGACTAGAGGGGGAGGGGACGCGTGGCCTGCACTGGCCGCCCCTCCTCTTCTCCACTAAGGCCCATGTAGGCCCATTAAACCCCTGGCGGGGGGGGGGGGGGGTGTTCCGGTAACCCCCGGTACTCCGGTAAAATCCCGATTTCACCTAGAACACTTCCAATATTCAAATATAGGCTTCCAATATATGAATCTTTATGTCTCGACCATTTCTATACTCCTCGTCATGTCCGTGATCACATCCGGGACTCCGAACTATCTTCGGTACATCAAAATACATAAACTCATAATATAACCATCATCTAACTTTAAGCGTGCGGAGCCTACGGGTTCGAGAACTATGTAGACATGACCGAGACACGTCTCCGGTAAATAACCAATAGCGGAACCTGGATGCTCATATTGGCTCCCACATATTCTACGAAGATCTTTATTGGTCAAACCGCATAACAACATACGTTGTTCCCTTTGTCATCGGTATGTTACTTACCCGAGATTTGATCGTCGGTATCTCAATACCTAGTTCAATCCCGTTACCGGCAAGTCTCTTTACTCGTTCCGTAATACATCATCCCGCAACTAACTTATTAGTTGCAATGCTTGCAAGGCTTATAGTGATGTGCATTACCGAGTGGGCCCAGAGATACCTCTATGACAATCGGAGTGACAAATCCTAATCTCGAAATACGCCAACCCAACAAGTACCTTCAGAGACACCTGTAGAGCACCTTTATAATCACCCAGTTACGTTGTGATGTTTGGTAGCACACAAAGTGTTCCTCCGGTAAACGGGAGTTGCATAATCTCATAGTCATAGGAACATGTATAAGTCATGAAGAAAGCAATAGCAGAATACAAAACGATCGAGTGCTAAGCTAATGGAATGGGTCAAGTCAATCACATCATTCTACTAATGATGTGATCTCGTTAATCAAATGACAACTCATGTCAATGGTTAGGAAACATAACCATCTTTGATTAACGAGCTAGTCAAGTAGAGGCATACTAGTGACACTCTGTTTGTCTATGTATTCACACAAGTATTATGTTTCCGGTATACAATTCTAGCATGAATAATAAACATTTATCATGATATAAGGAAATAAATAATAACTTTATTATTGCCTCTAGGGCATATTTCCTTCAGTCTCCCACTTGCACTAGAGTCAATAATCTAGATTACACAGTAATGATTCTAACACCCATGGAGCCTTGGTGCTGATCATGTTTTGCTCGTGGAAGAGGCTTAGTCAACGGGTCTGCAACATTCAGATCCGTATGTATCTTGCAAATCTCTATGTCTCCCACCTGGACTAGATCCCGGATGGAGTTGAAACGTCTGTTGATGTGCTTGGTTCTCTTGTGAAATCTGGATTCCTTTGCCAAGGGAATTGCACCAGTATTGTCACAGAAGATTTTCATTGGACCCGATGCACTAGGTATGACATCTAGATCGGATATGAACTCCTTCATCTAGACTTCTTCATTTGCTGCTTCCGAAGCAGCTATGTACTCCGCTTCACACGTCGATCCCGCCAGAATGCTTTGTTTAGAAATGCACCAACTCACAACTGCACTGTTCAATGTAAACACGTATCTGGTTTGTGATTTAGAATCGTCCGGATCAGTGTCAAAGCTTGCATCGATGTAACCATTTACGACTAGCTTTTTGTCACCTCCATAAACGAGAAACATATCCTTAGTCCTTTTCAGGTATTTCAGGATGTTCTCGACCGCTGTCCAGTGATCCACTCCTGGATTACTTTGGTACCTCCCTGCTAAACTTATAGCAAGGCACACATCAGGTCTGGTGCACAACATTGCATACATGATAGAGCCTATGGCTGAAGCATAGGGAACATCTTTCATCTTCTCTCTATCTTCTGCAGTGGTCGGGCATTGAGTCTTACTCAACTTCACACCTTGTAACACAAGCAAGAACCCTTTCTTTGCTTGATCCATTTTGAACTTCTTCAAAACTTTGTCAAGGTATGTGCTTTGTGAAAGTCCAGTTAAGCATCTTGATCTATCTCTATATATCTTGATGCCCAACATGTAAGCAGCTTCACCGAGGTCCTTCATTGAAAGAAATCTTATTCAAGTATCCCTTTATGCTATCCAGAAATTCTATATCATTTCCAATTAGCAATATGTCATCCACATATAATATCAGAAATGCTACAGAGCTCCCACTCACTTTCTTGTAAATACATGCTTCTCCAAAAGTCTGTATAAAACCAAATGCTTTGATCACACTACCAAAGCGTTTATTCCAACTCCGAGAGGCTTGCACCAGTACATAAATGGATCGCTGGAGCTTGCATACTTTGTTAGCTCCCTTTGAATCGACAAAACCTTCTAGTTGCATCATATACAACTCTTCTTCTAGAAATCCATTCAGGAATGCAGTTTTGACATCCATTTGCCAAATTTCATAATCATAAAAGGGAAAACTTTGTTTTTGCCACTCTAGTTTTCCCCCACTTTGCTTATGCCACTCTAGAATTTGACATCTCACTTTTGCCACTCTTAGCTTTTGACTATACATCACAAATGCCATTCAGTGGCAAAAACGATAATTTTTATTTCACTTCTGCCACTCTTAGGTTTTGCAACGTATCACAATTGCCACTCTGAAAATTTTGCTTTTGCCACTAAATGGCAAAATTGATATATTGTCAAAAGCTAAGAGTGGCAAAAGTGAAATGTTAAATTCTAGAGTGGCATAAGCAAAGTGGGCAAAATCTAGAGTGGCAAAAACAAAGTTTTCCCATCATAAAATGCGGCAATTGCTAACATGATTCGGACAGACTTAAGCATCGCTACGGGTGAGAAAGTCTCATCGTAGTGAACCCTTTGAACTTGTCGAAAACCTTTTGCAACAAGTCGAGCTTTATAGACAGTAACATTACCGTCAGCGTCAGTCTTCTTCTTGAAGATCCATTTATTCTCAATGGCTTACCGATCATCGGGCAAGTCAACCAAAGTCCACACTTTGTTCTCATACATGGATCCCATCTCAGATTTCATGGCCTCAAGCTATTTTTTGGAATCTAGGCTCACCATCGCTTCTTCATAGTTCGTAGGTTCGTCATGGTCTAGTAACATAACTTCCAGAACAGGATTACCGTACCACTCTGGTGCGGATCTTACTCTGGTTGATCTACGACACTACTAGGAAAAGGCATGCTAGTGGCACACCGGATTTTCCTTCTAATGGCGCACTGCTGGTGCGCCACTGGCATCACGCCATTAGAATTAAATTCTAATGGCGCACCACTGGTGCGCCATTAGTATCTGGTGTTCTAATGGCGCACCACTGGTGCGCCATTAGAGTGCCTCCCAGGGGTCCATATGTACCCATGTGCTTTGGCACTCTAATGGCGCACCGGCAGCCAATGCGCCATTAGTGTGATGATCACAATGCGCCATTAGTGTCTTGTGTGGTGCGCCATTAGTGTGAATATTAGATTTTTTTTGCTTTTCTGATTTTTGCACAGGTTACAAAAAATATTATGCGACGGAATATAGACAGCAGCACACAGCAACATCAGATTCATCAAATACAATAGTCTCCGAATACAATTCATCATATTAGTCTCCGAATTCAAAAGACCGGACAAAGATAAAACATTACAAGTCTTAAGACCGCGAGTATCGAGTTTGCCTTCACATTACAAGTCGATATCGATCATCTAAACTACCATCACATAGAAGAGAGCTGTGGTCATCACGATGAGCATCATCGCGATCAAACTGGTCTTCATCCGGTTCCTCCAACGCTCCCTCCTCTCTCCCGCTAGATAGCGGGCGTATCTAGATTCGGCCTCTGCCCTAGTGGTGTACCCTTTGTAACTGTTACCGCTGAAACGGTGAACCTGTCTCCGACACTCCTCCCAGTCATCGTAGACTCCGGGAACCTTACCCTTGTACACGACATACGGCGGCATCTCTATGCACAAGCCAAACAACAGACAATACATAAGAAATATGTAAGTATGCAACAAAAGGATCGGAAGAGAAAAGCAAGAAATTAATAGCACGATTCATAGTCCTACTAATAAATAGCATCGATTACATCTAAGTTGAACAACTGTCCAAACCAAAGAGACATACGAATTCATTAAAGTTTAATTACATGAGCCAATCAATGTTTCAGAACTACACATCACTACTTTCGACTCGACTCATCGGACAGGAGCGTGGGTGAAGCTGCCGTCTGTCGTGATGGTCATGAAATCACGGTCGTTGTCACCCTGCATTTGTAGCGTTTCATCTATCTCACTGTTGGACGGTTGATATCTGAGGAAGAACTGCCCCGCGGTATGAAGGACATCTTGATGGATGATGTCCGCAAACTCCGACTGGATGCGAAAGAATTCTTGTCTGAGGTCCGCGTCTTGGACTGCCGACAAGCTCGCGGTCCTGGGTTCGATTCCCAGGCTCCCCAATATTTTTTATGCATTTTAAATGCTGTTTTTTATATTTATTTGTGTTTAAATATGTTCAAACTTGTTTAAATCATAACAGTAATATTTTTTATAAAAACAGTAATATTTTTTTAAAAAATATGTTCAAATTTGTTGCTTGAAAATATCATCAGCGGCGGCGGTGGAGCGGGGGAGGGTGCGGGGGGTGCCCGTTGGCGGCGGTGGAGCGAGGGAGGGTGCGGGGGGCCGGGTGCTCGTCGGCGGCGGTGGAGCGGGGGAGGGTTGCGGTGGGTCGTCGGCGATGGTGGAGCTAGCGGGGGAGGGTGCGGGTGGGATCGAGATGGAGGGGGATCGAGATCAAGATGGAGGGGGAATCGAGATCGAGATGGAGGGGGATCGAGATCAAGTGTCCTCATGAATTCAAAAAGTGCCCATGAAATTTAAGAATATTCATGATATCAAAAAGTGCCCATGAAATACAATCAAGAAATTAAGACTACGATTTAAATACAATCGATCTTAGCTAGCTATCTGTTCAAAATCTTCTTTCCCTTCTTTTTCGCAAATGGAGTTCTTCTGTGGAACGGACGTCCTTTAGGTAGGGTGGTCCTGCTTCTTCTTGTGGTGTGTGCTGCTACTTCATCGTCGTCGTCATGTTCGATCTTCGGGTCGCCGTACTTGTCGAAGTCTTGCTCATTGGCTACTCCATCCATTCCGATGATCTTCCTTTTGCCTCTCCTCACGACAACACGACTGGGCTTTGACGGGTCGGTAATGAAGAAGCATTGGTCCACTTGGGAAGCCAGTACCCATGGCTCATTTTTCGCGGTGACGTTTGCGCCCGCGGTCTTGGATTTGGCTTCGGGTATAACCATGGTGGTGAAATACCGGTCTTCTTTTAGGACGCTCTTGGCCCATCTGACACGGAACATCGGGACCTTCTCTCTAGCGTAGCTCAGCTCCCAGATCTCCTCGATCCTTTCGTAGTATCTGTCCTTGTCGTTATCGGTGTAGGATTCCATCGTTACCCCGGAGTTCTGATAACCATCGCTCTTCATGTCCTTGTCCTCGGTGTAGAATGTGTAGCCGTTGATATCGTACGCCTCATAGGTCATGAGGTTGTGCTCGGCGCCCTGTGACAAGGCGAATATGAGTTGTTCTTCCGCGGAAGAATCCTCATGTAAAGGGTACGACAGAAGCTTCTGCTTGAACCAACGCGTGAAACATGAGTTGTGCTCTTTGAGTATATCTCCGTCCGTCCTCTGTTGGCCTCGGTCATTGTACGTCTTCTTAATAAAGGTTTTGTGCTCTACCACCCAAGGATCGACCACGTCTATGTGTTGTAGCACGACTAGGTTTGCTCTTTCAAAGTCGGCGAGTCGACCCTCGAAGTCGACATGCATTTCGCGGCGACCCTCACGGTGACCCCATCCAGCGAGCCTGCCGAGGTGCCTGTTGACGGGCAGACCAACGGGGTTCTCAATGCCTAGATAATTCGTGCAGTAGGAGATGCACTCTTCGGTCAGAAAGCCCCTGGCTATACTTCCCTCTGGACGTGACATGTTGCGAACGTATCCAGTATCCTTTGATGACACCATTCATCCTTTCGAACGGCATCATGCTGTGCAGGAACGTCGGCCCGAGTTGGATGATATCCTCCACTATATGGACCAGCAGATGCACCATAACGTCGAAGAATGCGGGCGGGAAGTACATCTCAAGCTCGCATAGTATCACCACGATCTCTTCCTGTAGCCTTCTGAGTTGCCTCACGCCAATCGACTTCCGAGAGATGACGTCGAAAAAGTTGCATAGGCCAAATAGCGTTTCACGGACGTGCGCGTCCATGATCCCACGGATTGCAACTGGAAGTATCTGCGTCATCAGCACGTGACAGTCGTGAGACTTCATCCCGCTGAACTTCTGCTTCACTGGGTCTAGGTATCTGCTTATCTTCCCCGCGTAACCGTAAGGAAGTTTTACTCCTAGGAGGCAGGTGAAAAACCGCTCGATCTCCTCCTGACTTAGAGTGAAGCACGCGGGAGGGTAGTCATTTCCGGTCTTCTTGGCCTTTTTGCCTTTGCGACGACTTTCCGTGTCCTGCTTCGCCTCATCATCATCATCATCATCATCATCATTAGCGTGAAGCTCCTGCCTGATGCCCATTGATTTCAAGTCTGCCCTTGCTTTCGGCCCATCTTTGGTCCTCTCTGGCATGTTGAGCAGGGTACCAAGCAGACTCTCGCACACGTTCTTCGTGATATGCATGACATCAAGGCTGTGAGGCACACGGTGGATCTTCCAGTACGACAAGTCCTAGAAAACAGACCTCGTTTTCCATACCTTCAGCAGCGGCTCTGGCGCCTTTCGCTTCTTTCCCGGCAGTGGGCAGTCTTTCCAATTTTTCAACAGCTTGTCTATTTCCTCGCCGCTCCTCGTACACGGGCGTTTTCGGGGTTCGGTTTCACCATCGAACAGATCCTTGCGTTTCCTCCACGGGTCATCGTCGCGAAGCCACCTTTGATGTCCCATGAACATGGTTTTCGAAGACCCGGGATCTCTATCTAGCTGGCGATACGTTGTGTCATCCATGCACCTTACGCATCCAGAAAATCCGTGGACTACCTGCCCCACGAGATATCCGTAACCGAGATAGTCGTGCACCGTCGTGAGCAGTGCGGCTCTCATAGGGAAATATTCTTTCTCTGCGGCGTCCCACGTATTGGCTGGCGTTTTCCACAGTGTGTCTAGCTCCTCCTTCAGCAGCCCCAGATACAGATTGATGTCGTTCCCTGGTTGTTTCGGCCCTTCAATTAACATACTCATGTGAATGTACTTCCTCTTCATGCACAACCAGGGGGAAGGTTGTACATCCACACAAACACAGGCCAGGTGCTATGTGTGCTTCTCTGGCTTCCAAACGGATTGACTCCATCGGTGCTCGCACCCAGCACGATGTTCCTTGGATCCTTCCCAAATTCTGGGTATTCGAAGTTCAACGCTTGCCACTGGCTCGCATCCTTAGGGTGACTCAGCATCTTGTCTTTTTTATTTATCTCTGGATCATTTCCGTCATCTTCCCGCTTCTTCTCCTCCCTATCCGCGTGCCAACGCAGGAGCTTTGCTACCTTAGGGTCCGTGAAATACCGCTGCAGACGAGGAGTGATCGAAAAGTACCACACCGATTTTCGAGGAGCTTTCTTCCTCTTCTTGTATCGAGTGACACCGCACACCGGACATATGGTAGACTCCACGTGCTCGTCCCGATAAATGATACAATTGTTCATGCACACATGGTATTTCACATGCGGTAAATCCAGAGGACACACGATTTTCTTCGCCTCCTCGAAACTGGTCGGGCACTTGTTCCCCTTGGGAAGACGTTCGTGCCAGAATGACATGTTCTCGTCGAAGCATGCGTCGGTCATTTTGTGTTTTACCTTCATCTCCAGAGCCATGAGCGTTACTTTCAGGCGGGTATCCTTGGGCCTGCATCCTTCATACAATGGAGTAACCGCGTCTATCTCCAGTTGATCCAGCTTGGCTTTCTCTCGGGCGACAGCTCTTGTGTTATCCGTCTGCTTGAGAAGCAGCTCTTGAATATGAGGGTCCTGCACCCAGCCTCCATCGTCGTCTGCTCCGGCATCTTCATATTCATGATCATGCCCTTCGTCTTGATCTTCCTCATCATCATGTACGACATCTTCTACATGATGACTGTGTACAACATCACCGTCGTGATCATGTCCTGGAGATTCTTCGTCTTCTCGCCCGCCCTCGCCGCGGTGGTACTTGTCTTGTTTCCCTTCCTCATTTCTTGCCCGGCCCCGGCCATGGACGACTTCATAGTCATCTTCATCACCTTGCCACTGATAGCCATCCATGAAACCACACAAGAGCAGGTGGTCCCGCACCTGCCCGGAATCCGGGTCCGCAATAAAGCATCTCGGCCTTCGCGGAGCTCAAAAACCTATTCACGATGCCTTCAGTCATCGTGCGGACCATGGTCGCCTGCGGGGTAGAGCAAAACGATATGTTAGAACCAAGAAAAAATTTGGCATGACCTTCCCTAAAAATAGGACCAAAATGAATGCATAGTGCCAAAATTCTCGCCGAAACGGAAATGAATCAAAACATTCCGGCAAAATATTGGCAACTATCGCATTTCAAATACCAGTACCTTCAAACACAAACATATATGCAACACCACAAACACATGCAACACCACAAACATACATAGATCTAGCTAGGCCACAAAAAGTGCATGTGCACGTTGTTGGAGCGAGCTAGGGAGAAAAAAAGTAGATCTACATCATGAAGATAGCTTTCCCTTACTTACCTATCAAAAAAAGGTAATTTCACCACTTAATTTTGTTGAATCTATGGTGGAAATGAGGCGAGGAGGAGGAGATGGCCGAAAGCTTGGAGAAGGAGGTGGATGGAATGAAGTGGGGAAAGTGAGTGGGTAGGTGTGGGCTGTCCAAAATATCTTGTTGGGGTCCCAGGTTACTAATGGCGCACCACAAGCAAATGCGCCATTAGTAACCCTGGTTACTAATGGCGCACCAGCAGGTGGTGCGCCATTAGTAGTTTTGCAAAAAAGTTAAAAAAAAATATATACTAATGGCGCATCTTCTCAGAGTGCGCCATTACTAGTTTAAACTAGTAATGGCGCACTGTGAGAAGATGCGCCATTAGTAGTTTTGCAAAAAAAAAGAATAAAACAAAATTTGCAGTAATGGTGCACTGTCTGCTTGGTGCGCCATTAGTAGTTATAACTAGTAATGGCGCATTATGGACCAGATGCGCCATTAGTATGTATGGGAAAATGGAAAAAAAATAATTCATACTAGTGGCGCACCCTGTTTCCGGTGCGCCATTAGTGTCTTCCACACTAATGGCGTATCACCAACAGGTGCGCCATTAGTATATACTAGTGGCGCACTGCTTCCCTGGTGCGCCATTAGTATCACTCCTATCTATAGCCCTTTTCCTAGTAGTGCGAGGTTTAGTAATAACTTGATCTGAAGTTTCATGATCATCATCATTAACTTCCTCACTAATTGGTGTAGGTGTCACAAGAACCGGTTTCTGTGATGAACGAGTAGGTACAGTTACCTCATCAAGTTCTACTTGCCTCCCACTCACTTCTTTCGAGAGAAACTCCTTCTCTAGAAAGGACCCAAATTTAGCAATAAAAGTCTTGCCTTCAGATCTATGATAGAAGGTGTACCCAACAGTTTCCTTTGGGTATCCCATGAAGACACATTTCTCCGATTTGGGTTCGAGCTTATCAGGTTGAAGCCTTTTCACATAAGCATCGCAACCCCAAACTTTAAGAAATGACAACTTTGGTTTCTTGCCAAACCACAGTTCACAAGGTGTCGTCTCAACGGATTTCGATGGTGCCCTATTTAACGTGAATGTAGCCGTCTCTAAAGCATAACCCCAAAATGATAGCGGTAAATTAGTAAGAGACATCATAGATAGCACCATATCTAGTAAAGTACGATTGCGATGTTCGGACACACCATTACGCTGTGGTGTTCTGGGTGGCGTGAACTCAAATATTCTCCTCCACGATCATATCGTAGAAACTTTATTTTCTTGTTACGATGATTTTCAACTTCACTCTGAAATTCTTTGAACTTTTCAAATGTTTCAGACTTATGTTTCATTAAGTAGATATACCCATATCTGCTCAAGTCATCTGTGAAGGTGAGAAAATAAGGATACCCGCCGCGAGCCTCAACATTCATCGGACCACATACAACTGTATGTATGATTTCCAACAAATCTGTTGCTCGCTCCATAGTTCCGGAGAACGGCGTTTTAGTCATCTTGCCCATGAGGCACGGTTCGCAAGTACCAAGTGATTCATAATCAAGTGGTTCCAAAAGTCCATCAGTATGGAGTTTCTTCATGCGCTTTACACCAATATGACCTAAACGGCAGTGCCACAAATAAGTTGCACTATCATTATCAACTCTGCGTCTTTTGGCTTCAATATTATGAATATGTGTACTACTATCGAGATTCAACAAAAATAGACCACTCTTCAAGGGTGCATGACCATAAAAGATATTACTCATATAAATAGAACAACCATTATTCTCTAATTTAAATGAATAACCGTCTCGCATCAAACAAGATCTAGATATAATGTTCATGCTCAACGCTGGCACCAAATAACAATTATTCAGGTCTAAAACTAATCCTGAAGGTAGATGTAGAGGTAGCGTGCCGACCGCGATCACATCGACTTTGGAACCATTTCCCACGCGCATCGTTACCTCATTCTTAGCCAATCTTCCCTTAATCCGTAGTCCCTGTTTCGAGTTGCAAATATTAGCAACAGAACCAGTATCAAATACCCAGGTGCTACTGCGAGCATTAGTAAGGTAGACATCAATAACATGTATATCACATACACCTTTCTTCACCTTGCCATCCTTCTTATCGGCCAAATACTTGGGGCAGTTCTGCTTCTAGTGACCAATCTGTTTGCAGTAGAAGCACTCAATCTCAGGCTTAGGTCCAGACTTGGGTTTCTTCTCCTGAGCAGCAACTTGTTTGCTGTTCTTTTTGAAGTTCCCCTTCTTCTTCCCTTTGCCCTTTTTCTTAAAACTGGTGGTCTTGTTGACCATCAACACTTGATGCTCCTTCTTGATTTCTACCTCCACAGCTTTTAGCATTGCGAAGAGCTCGGGAATTGTCTTATCCATCCCTTGCATGTTATAGTTCATCACGAAGCGCTTGTAGCTTGGTGGCAGTGATTGAAGAATTCTGTCAATGACGCTATCATCTGGAAGATTAACTCCCAGTTGAATCAAGTGATTGTTATACCCAAACATTCTAAGTATATGCTCACTGACAAACCTATTCTCCTCCATCTTACAACAGTAGAACTTATTGGAGACTTCATATCTCTCAATCCAGGCATTTTCTTGAAATATTAACTTCAATTCCTGGAACATCTCATATGCTCCATGATGTTCAAAACGTCGTTGAAGTCCTGGTTCTAAGCTGTAAAGCATGGCACACTGAACTATCGAGTAGTCATCAGCTTTGCTCTGCCAGACGTTCATGACATCTGGTGTTGCTCCTGCAGCAGGTCTGGCACCTAGCGGTGCTTCCAGGACATAATTCTTCTATGCAGCAATGAGGATAATCCTCAAGTTACGGGCTTAGTCCGTGTAATTGCTACCATCATCTTTCAACTTTGCTTTCTCAAGGAACGCATTAAAATTCAACGGAACAACAGCACGAGCCATCTATCTACAATCAACATAGACAAGGAAAATACTATCAGGTACTAAGTTCATGATAAATTTAAGTTCAATTAATCATATTACTTAAGAACTCCCACTTAGATAGACATCCCTCTAATCCCCTAAGTGATCACGTGATCCAAATCAATTAAACCATGTCCGGTCATCACGTGAGATGGAGTAGTTTCCATGGTGAACATCACTATGTTATCATATCTACTATATGATTCACGCTCGACCTTTCGGTCTCAGTGTTCCGAGGCCATATCTGCATATGCTAGGCTCGTCAAGTTTAACCTAAGTATTCCGCGTGTGCAGCTGTTTTGCACCCGTTGTATTTGAACGTAGAGCCTATCACACCCGATCATCACGTGGTGTCTCAGCACGAAGAACTTTCGCAACGGTGCATACTTAGGGAGAACACTTATACCTTGATAATTAAGTGAGAGATCATCTTATAATGTTGCCGTCAATCAAAGCAAGATAAGATGCATAAAAGATAAACATCACATGCAATCAATATAAGTGATATGATATGGCCATCATCATCTTGTGCTTGTGATATCCATCTTCGAAGCACCGTCATGATCACCATCGTCACCGGTGCGACACCTTGATATCCATCGTAGCATCGTTGTCGTCTCGCCAACTTATGCTTCTACGACTGTCGCTACCGCTTAATGATAAAGTAAAGCATTACAGGGCGATTGCACTGCATACAATAAAGCGACAACCATATGGCTCCTGCCAGTTGCCGATAACTCGGTTACAAAACATGATCATCTCATACGATAAAATTTAGCATCATGCCTTGACCATATCACATCACAACATGCCCTCCAAAAACAAGTTAGACGTCCTCTACTTTGTTGTTGCAAGTTTTACGTGGCTGCTACGGGCTGAGCGAGAACCGTTCTTACCTACGCATCAAAACCACAACGATAGTTTGTCAAGTTAGTGCTATTTTAACCTTCTCAAGGACCGGGCGTAGACACACTCGGTTCAACTAAAGTTGGAGAAACTGACACCCGCCAGCCATCTGTGTGCAAAGCACGTCGGTAGAACCAGTCTCGCGTAAGCGTACGCGTAATGTCGTTCCGGGCCGGTTCATCCAACAATACCGCCGAACCAAAGAACGACATGCTGGTAAGCAGTATGACTTATATCGCCCACAACTCACTTGTGTTCTACTCGTGCATATAACATCTACGCATAAAACCTGGCTCGCATGCCAGTGTTGGGGAACATAGTAATTTCAAAAAAATTCCTATGCACACACAGGATCATGGTGATGCATAGCAACAAGAGGGGAGAGTGTGTCCACGTACCGTCGTAGACCGAAAGCAGAAGCGTTAGCACAACGCGGTTGATGTAGTCGTACGTCTTCACGATCCGACCGATCCAAGTACCGAACGTACGACACCTCCGAGTTCAGCACACGTTCAGCTCGATGACGTTCCTCAAACTCCGATCCAGCCGAGCTTTGAGGGAGAGTTCCGTTAGCACAATGGCGTGGTGATGATGATGATGTTCTACTGACGCAGGGCTTCGCCTAAGCACCGCTACAATATTATCGAGGTGGACTATGGTGGAGGGGGGCACCGCACGCGGCTAAAAGATCAATGATCAATTGTTGTCTCTATGGGGTGCCCCCTGCCCCCGTATATAAAGGAGCAAGGGGGGGGGGGAGAGGCGGCCGGCCAGGAGGAGGCGCGCCAGGAGGAGTCCTACTCCCACCGGGAATAGGACTCCCTCCCTTCCTAGTTGGATTAGGAGAAGGGGGAAGGAGGAGGGAGAGAGGAAGGAAAAGGGGCGCCGCCACCCCCTCCTTGTCCAATTCGGACTAGAGGGGGAGGGGACACGCTACCTGCCCTGGCCGCCCCTCCTCTTCTCCACTAAGGCCCATGTAGGCCCATTAACCCCCCCCCCCCCCGGGGGGGGGGGTTCCGGTAACCCCCGGTACTCCGGTAAAATCCCGATTTCACCTCGAACACTTCCGATATCCGAATATAGGCTTCCAATATATCAATCTTTATGTCTCGACCATTTAGAGACTCCTCATCATGTCCGTGATCACATCCGGGACTCCGAACTATCTTCGGCGCATCAAAATACATAAACTCATAATATAACCGTCATCTAACTTTAAGCGTGCGGAGCCTACGGGTTCGAGAACTATGTAGACATGACCGAGATACGTCTCCAGTCAATAACCAATAGCGGAACCTGGATGCCCATATTGGCTCCCACATATTCTACGAAGATCTTTATCGGTCAAACCGCATAACAACATACGTTGTTCCCTTTGTCACCGGTATGTTACTTGCCCGAGATTCGATCGTCGGTACCTCAATACCTAGTTCAATCTCGTTACCGGCAAGTCTCTTTATTCGTTCCGTAATACATCATCCCGCAACTAACTTATTAGTTGCAATGCTTGCAAGGCTTATAGTGATGTGCATTACCGAGTGGGCCTAGAGATACCTCTCCGACAATCGGAGTGACAAATCCTAGTATCGAAATACGCCAACCCAACAAGTACCTTCGGAGACACCTGTAGAGAACCTTTATAATCACCTAGTTACTTTGTGACGTTTGGTAGCACACAAAGTGTTCCTCCGGTAAACGGGAGTTGCATAATCTCATAGTCATAGGAACACGTATAAGTCATGAAGAAAGCAATAGCAAAATACAAAACGATCGAGTGCTAAGCTAACAGAATGGGTCAAGTCAATCACATCATTCTACTAATGATGTGATACTGTTAATCAAATGACAACTCATGTCAATGGTTAGGAAACATAAGCATCTTTGATTAACGAGCTAGTCAAGTAGAGGCATAGTAGTGACACTCTCTTTGTCTATGTATTCACACAAGTATTATGTTTCCGGTTAATACAATTCTAGCATGAATAATAAACATTTATCATGATATAAGGAAATAAATAATAACTTTATTATTGCCTCTAGGGCATATTTCCTTCAACAAATATATGGTAGGTCCTTCACAAAAAAACTCATTTTGGGCACTCAGAAAATGGAGAATTGATTTTTCGTTTGAAGAAAATGAAAACTCCCTTAGGCAACATTGTTTGCCATTCCAAGATGCACCCTTGTGTATAATATGAGATCATTTGAACAAACTATGCCATGAATGCGGCCATAAGAATGATCATTTGGCTTGAAAGCCATGCGTCTTCACACATGATAGCTCATTTCCGAGAACACTTTTTAAAAAGAATTAACGTATTACAAGTTTATTATTTTCCTAGTAACTTGGTCACATATAATGACACAATGCGAAGGTTTTCCAATTTTTTGATTTTTTTTGAAATTTTTATGTCTGTTTCAAAATGCGGTCAAAACGACGGGAATGAACGTTCCTAGCTAGTGGTTGAATCTTGGAATTTTTTTGGTGTTTCTCTGATTAAATAGATACTTGTCTACCTAGAAATGATTTTTGTAAAAATAAAGAGCAAACTATGAGGCAGCTGCAGTTCAAATTGACCCGCTTCTTGCTGAATCGGTGAAAATTTGTCTTTTTCACCAGAGGTGGATCAAAACTTTTAACACCCAACCATTTGGTCAATTATGCACTAAATATGGCCTAGTATTTTAGAAAGTTGATTTGGTCCAATTTTGCAACAATTATTTGGTAGGTCCTTCACAGAAAAACTCATTTTGGGCACTCGGAAAATGGAAAATGGTTTTTTTGTCCAAATAAAATGAAAAATCCCTTAGGCAACATTGTTTCACATTCCAAGATGCACCCTTGTGCACAATATGAGTTCATTTGAACAAACTATGCCATGAATGTGGCCATAAGATTGATCATTTGACTTGGAAGCCATGAATCTTCACACATGATAGCTCATTTCTAAGAACATTTTTTTGAAGAATTGTTGTATTACAAGTTTATTATTTTTCCTGGTAACTCGGTCACATATAATGACACAATGCGAAGGTTTTTTATTTTTTTATTTTTTTCAATTTTTCATGCCCGTTTCAAAATGCGGTCAAAATTGCGGGCATGACCGTTCCTAGCTAGTGGTTGAATCTTGGAAAAAATTTGGTGCTCTGATTAAATAGATACTTTTGAACCTGAAAATGATTTTTGGAAAAAATAAAGAGCAAACTATGAGGTAGTTGCAGTTCTAATTTGACCCACTTCCAACTGAATCAGCGGCATTTTGTCTTTTTCACGAGAGGTGGATAAAAACTTTTGACACCCAACCATTTGGTAAATTGTTCATTAAATATGGGCTAATATTTTAGAAAATTGATTTGGTTCAATTCTGCAACAAATATATGGTAGGTCCTTCACAAAGAAACTCATTCTGGGCACTAAAAAAGAACTATGACGGACAGTTCTAAGGACACTTCTTTTAAAGATATTTTTTTATTACTAGTTTGTTATTTTCTTCTTCTTAAAACTAGGTCACATTTGATGACACGATGAGAAGGATTTTCATTTTTTCAATTTGTACGAATTTCTCAGGTCAAGAAAATAGCTAACATGACTTAACATCTAATTTCTAAATCTACCACGACCAATTTAAATGGTCATTATGTTGTACGATGTATTGCGTTTTGATTGGTCCATAGACAACACACGCGAATCATGCCTGAACATCGTTGGATCCTCCCAGATCCAACGACAGCCCTCACCGCTCGCCTCCCCCATCAACCCCACCTGAGCCGAAATCCTAGCACTGTCCTTTGGACATCTTCCATCCACCCCCGCCTCCTTTCTTTAATTCCTTCTCGCGACCCCTTGTTCTCTCCCTCCCAGTCAACTCCACTGACGCTCTCCTCTCTCGCGACCCCGATCCCGATCCCAGCCCCGCCGCCGACAATCTCACCCTCATCCCCCCCGCGCCGCCGCCCCCACCTTCTCTTCCACTCCCTAGGGAAGGGAAGGGAGGGAACATAATGAAGGGAGGGAAGGCCGGCAAGGAGTTCGGTCGAGCGCCCAGATCCATGCCACCGTCGTCGACCTGATTAGCGTCCGTCCTTGAGGGAGGTCGGCCATGGTGGTCCAACTCGGCCCGACAACGTCCATGGATGGACGGAACCCTATCTAGCCCCGCCCCGTGGAGGTCCAACGCCTCAACCTTCAAGGATGCGCGCCGGCTACCGCGGATCTCCGGCTATTGTGGGTGCGTGCGGACGTTTCCCTTGTCCTATTCTATTTCTTCATCTCCCCTCGTGATTCCTTTGTTTCTTTTGTGTGCAGGTTGGCTGCTCCTCTCTGTGCTCTGCTCCCATGACTGCTCCACCTCGACTGGCTGCAGTGCTCCGGGGCAGCTCCCGCCGCGTCCTCGTCTACCCTGCCCTCCACGCTGTCATGATCTACTGCACCACTGCACTCCCTGACGTGCCCGCGGCCGTGGGCCCCCAGCCGCCGCCGCCATCGGTGGGCTTCCGGGCGAGGTCCATGGCCACCTTCACCCGCACGTGAGCGCCCCCTTCCCTACCCTTTCTGCCCAGATCCACAAGCTCAATTTATGGATTTGTCTGGATACTCTGTAAGCTAGCTAATTGCCTGATGGTGTAGCGTTCCATTCAACAGATGTCTGGTTTATAAGTGATTGCTTTTGAATTGTGAGTTATTTCTGGGCAGTAAAATCTCTGTTCATATATCGTTCTGTGTATGTGATTTGTGTAGCTTTTTACCTACCAGGACTGTCGGCGTTCTGGGAACGGGGCCCCCTAGACTTGCCTACCTGCGGCCTGCGGCGTGGCTCAAGGGGCCCCAGCACGGCCCATCTTCATCAACACAGACCCAAGACCGTCGCGAGGGGCCAAGCCTCGTGGGGCGGACGACACGGAGCTTCCTCAGGCGCGGCCATCAGGCTGGCTCGCGAGGAGGCGGAGAGATCAAGGCGGGGTACCTCACGAGGTGTCCATGACGCAAGCCATGACGACCAAGGGCGCCAGGCGGGCGCCAGCCCGCGCAGTGTCCTCCCTTTCCTCTTTGGTGCAAAGGGAGCAAGCGCAGGCGGGAGGATCAAGCAAAGGAACCCGTTTCGGTGCAACGAGACCAAGACCAGCTTCGCGACAAGGAGGAAGTCATTGTGGAGCCCAAGCCAGCGTCACCACCAGAGCCTTTGGCAGGTGAGGACCAACTTTGGTCAGGATAAGTGTACCAGATGTTCCCCTTCAAAATGACCAATTGTTGGCGCCCTTCCCGCTCAATATTTGGGAAGAGGCCCAGGGCCTTTGCCTATAAATAGGACTAGCCACCCCCAGGATTGGGAGGACGGATCGATTGGCAATCAGATCAGATCAGAGAGAGAGAGAGAGAGAGAGAGAGAGAGAGAGAGAGAGAGAGAGAGAAGGGCGACTGAACCCCTCCTAGTAGTTCATCGCCCCAGCCAAGAACAGACCCTCGCGAGGCTGTTCTTCCTTGTATTGTTCATCATCAGCCCAAGAGGCAATCCACCACACCACCACACTGGAGTAGGGTATTACACCACATCGGTGGCCCGAACCAGTATAAACCCTGTGTCTCTTGTGTTGTTCTTCTCGTACCTTAGATCCTTGCGAGGCGGAGGGGTACATGTAGGTAGGAAGCGTAATCTCCGCGCGCACCCTAGAGTTCGAACCTCAAGGGTCTGCCGGAACCCGAAATCCGACATTTTGCGCGCCAGGTAGGGGTGCGCCGGAATCCACCTTCTACCGCTTTGTGCCCCGTCGCGTCGTCATCACCATGTCCGGTGACCAGGCGGGCAACCCAGATCCATGGGCGGCATGGCCCGCCCGCACAGAGCCGCTCGCCTCGGGCGACCCCGTGCCCCAGGCATCTCGCGGTCCGCAGGGCGCTGCGGGCCGCGGGCGACGCGGACAGGCTTCGACGGCCCTCACACCGCGGCAGGCGCGGTCAGCAGCAAGGGCCTCCAATCACGCCGCGACCACGACACCGTACACTCGTCGGGAGCAGGCGAACTCGAGGGCCGCGCTCACGGTGGCCCAGAAGCTGCTGCAGTGCAGGCTGCTGGAGGGCGGCCGCGACGTGTTGCTAGAGCGGGTGGCAGAGCTCCTGGGTTTTGCCGCCTCGGGGGCTCACCCCTTCTGCGTCCAGCTCCCATCTCAAACCCAGGGCGGCCCATGCAGGGGCTCCGCGCGCGCCCGCGGGCTCCAAGGCCACTCCAACGCCAGCGAAGCTGCGGGCGCCGGGCCGGCGGCGGCGCTGCCCCCGCTCCCTGTCCGCGAAGAAGAAGGACTCGACGTGGCCCATGGCCCCAGTGGACAGCCGCGCTACCACCCCACAGTGGGCGCGTCAAGCAGAGCTGCATGGCACACGGGGCACTATGACATGGCCTTCGGGATGACGGCGCCAGAAGAATACGTGCCCCATATGGTGGACCAAGGGCACCCTCACGAGGGCGAACAAGGCTCGCTCCTCAGCCCAAGCTGGGGGGACGAGGCGCCAGAAGCTGAGCTCTTCCAGGAGCCCCGAGACGGACCCACTGGCCACGCTGGAGGCAACGAATGTCGGGTACCGCTAATTCCTCAGGAGCAGGCATACGCTAATCATGGATCGCAGGAGGTGCAGGTCGCCACAGCGAACAGCTGCCCCGTTCCCGCGGTCTCCTACCCCTCGGAAGGAGGGCGCAGGGGGCTGCAGGAGAGGGGCAGAGATCCGACATCACCACCGCGGCGTTCGGAGCAAGGCGTTCTCAGGAGGTAGGCCCTCCGCTGGGGAGGTGCCTCAGGGCCTGCCCCTGGCGGAGGACCCGTGGTCGTAGGGGGAACCGCTGGCGACCGCTCTACCCCATCGGCGGCGTCCTGGTTTCCGGTCGTCGTTGATGGCACTAGAGTGTGGCGCAAGGCGGGGCCCTCGTCTGGCGATATGAAGCAAGGCCGGTACCCGTGAAGAAGTCCCAGTGCCTGTGAAGCTCGCCGCCCCGTGACACTCTCACATAATAATGAGTGGGGCTGTACACGCCCCGGAGTCTCAGGGGTGCCGGCCTCAGGCCCTGGAGCTCCCTCCCACGCCCAGTGGCAGCACTTAGCTCCACGCTGGTGAGAAGACGTCCAAGACTAGATTAGGTGCCGGACGCGGCCTTTTATTTGCTTTCATTGCTTTCCCCTTTGGTTGTCACTTTCCCCCGCTGGATTTAAGTTGGATTCGAATTTGAGATTTGCGTGTGTTCGGGGAAGGGGTGCTTAGTCTCGTTCGAGCAATCTCTCGCGTTTCGGTTACACTTCGCCTTAGCTGCCTCCCCTCGTGAGCCCCTCGCGAGCCGGGTCAGGCCTAGCTTGCGCGCAGCCCGGACTGCCGCCGCCACGTCATCTTAGGAGGGTCTTTTACTGCAGATCTCACGGATTCGGTCAAGGAATGCTCGGGACGCTACAGCCCCCCACAGGCTACCTTAGGGCTCACGCGAAACAAAGGTAAACTAGCCAACTGGCACGTTGCTTAGCCAGCCGCTTGGCATGGGCTCATGGGCAATGTAACATCTACTAATACGATAAATGCAAGTTTTACATGAGGGGCTCCCCCTCCCAAAATGCTCTCACAACTATCAGGCCAAAACCTGAGTTCTATTCATGCAGGGTACAGAAACAGGAACGATGCATAATCAGTCGGATAAATCCCCCAATGCATCCTCAGGAGCGCCTCCCGAACCGTTGCTGGCGTCGCTGGGCTCACTATCGCTATCTGCATTGCCGCCAGCAGCGTCAGGGCCGTTCACCACGCCGCCCTTGTCGGCAGCCATGATCACTCCATCGTTGTCTGAAGCGAAGGCCCTGACAAGAGCATCCACATTGTCTTCCACCCAGTGCGCCAGGTCGTCCCGGACGGCCTGGGGGACTGGGGCGATGGCAGCGTCGAAGTCGAAGTCGGGATCCATGTTCCTGAGGTGGCTGAAGACGCGAGAAAAGGCGCGCCCGAGAAGGGCGCGGCTCCTCTCCTCCACCAACCTGTCGGCCCTGATCGACCGCGCCTCCAGCTGCGTCACCATGTCGGTGAAGAACTGAAGATTGCCGGCGTAGTTGACTGCGTGCGGCTTGCCGACAACCGCCTCGCAGATGTTACCCAAGGCTGTGTTGGCTCTCTCCCGAAGTGTGGTGAGCATGGGGCCGTGCTCATGCTCCAGGACCCGCCGCTGGCGTATCTCGTCCTCATTCTGGCGCGCGACGGCTTCAGCCTCCTCCAACCGATGGCGAAGAAGGAGCACTTCGGCCTGGGAGGTAGTTGACTCCCTTTGCGCCACCTCAAGGGCGGCCCGAAAAGCATCAGCCCGCCGCGTCGCTTCCTCCAGCTTGGCCCTCAAGGCAGCAGTCCTACCTTCTGCCTCAACCCGGATCAACTCTAGCTTTCCCTCGAACTCGCGCTTGAGGTTCAGGCGCGCAGTCGCCACCCGACGCCTGACCTCCTCCAGGACACAGGCTTCCCGTGCAGCGACATCATCCTCCGCCTGTGTCACCAAGCGCTCCCTCGTCTCCAGACGCTCGTACTCGCGTGTACGTTCGGCGGCTTCCAGCGTCAGCGCCTCCTCACGCTTCTGGAGCCCTGCCGGGTCGCCAGAGGCCACCTTCATCGACGCGAGGGCTGCCTCCCGCAGCTCCACTTGCTCTTCCAGTGAGTGGCACCGGGCCAGGAGCTCCCGAGCCCGCTCCTCCGCAGCTTCTCTCCGCCGGCCAGCCTCCCGGGCCTCCTCAGCGGCCCGAGATTGGGCCTCACGAGAGGCCGCCAACGACGCCTTGGCCTTTTCATCGTCAAGATCCCGCTGATGGTGCGTGAGGGCGATGACGCCCTCCAGCTCACGCCTCTCTGCAGCCAGGCGCAGGCCCTCGGCTTCAAGGCGCGCGTCTTCATCAGCAAGCTCCTCACCAAGCAGGTCCACCGCGTCAGCCACCCTTCGAAGGAATCCTTGGCGAAGAGCGCGACGCTCCCGAGCACGTTCGCGCATGTCTTCCACACCATCACCAACCCCAGGCAAGCGCCGGAGGCCACGAATCGGCACTCCCCCTCCGGGCAGGGGGCTGGGGGCTAGCACCCTCGCGACGGTCGGGCATACCACGCCAGAAGCCCGGCCTGGAGCCAGCCCGCCCCCAGATGAAGAGCGCAGGGAGCGCCTCAGCCAATCGCAGTACACGACCAAGCGAGAAGCCCACGGCCGGCTGGCTATGCCCCGAGAAGGCCCGCGAAGGAAGACCACGGGGTGCGTAGGGCCTCGATGCGCCTCGGGACGGTTCGCCCCTCCGATCGCCCTCACTACAAGGGCTGTGCTGCTCGGAGCACTCGAGGACGGAGGAGGGGGCGAAGCCAAGGGGGACGGAACCTCAGCCATCTCTGCGAGCTCGGCTGGAAGGGGCCTACGGAGCAAGGATCAGCAAGAGCAACAGAAAGATCGGGAGCTGGAGAAGGAGAAGGCTTACTCATCAGTGGCAAAGTACTTCCTACGCTTCAGCAGGCGACAAGGGTAATCGTCGCCGAGGGCCTCCCTTTTCTTCCGGAGGGCCTCAAAGTCCACGTGGAAGCGGCCCAAGAGCTGAGCGCAGGGATCAACCTGCAACGAGGGCGAAGCATCAAGGCGATTCGCGTCAGGGGCACCTGCCTGGTGCGCACTGCCGGTCGCCTCGCCCGAAGGAGCAACTGGAGCCTCAGGGGCCTCATCCGCAGGCGCTGAGGGCAGCTGCTCGCCGCTCTCGGCCTCGGCGGCACGGGCCCCAGCAGCTGCTCCCTCATGAGCATCACCCGGCGCTGTCACCCCGTCGGGAGGCCCCTCGGCGTCTGGCGCCTCATGCCTCCCTGCCTTGCCACTTGAGGAAGAGTCGCCTTGGCCGACTGGAAGGGCAGTCACCATCACTGGGTTCTCGCGAGGCCCCTGGAGGCCGGCGGGGTGCGGCCCCCATTCATCAAAGATAGGCATCTGCTTCACAAAATCGTCCCTGTTTTGGCAGAGGTACAGCAGGGCCCCTCCCCGCTGCATGCTGCCCGGGTTGGGGTCACCAGTCAGGATCAAGAGAAATGTCCTCAGCACCTCAGGCATCAGATCCTCTTCCTGGAGCCTCATACGATCACCACGCCCATTGAAGGCCACATCCGGCGGGAGTGGCGTTGGAGAGGAGCAATGCGGCATAACAGGAACTCCTTCACCATCTTGGGCGCTGTCACGCCGATCGACTTCAAGAACGCGAAGCGGTGCCAGACGAAGGCGAGCCGGGGGCTCTCGAGCGTCTCCTGGCCCCAGCCTGAATTGGGGACAGCAGGCGAGATTGGCTTCGACAGCAGGGGGCTGGGCACCCCAACATCAACATACAACCACCGCTCGCGGAACCCAGCCGAAGGCGAAGGGAGCCCGAAGTCGATCCCTGAGGCCGCTATCTCAGACGCGGCGACGAAGCTCACGCATGCCGAGCATTGGGTAGGGTCGACAAGGCGCAGAGAGAAGAAGTACCGAAGGAAGGATGCCCATCATTGCCTCGCAAACAAAAGCGAAGACCGAAAGAAGGGCGATGGATTCAGGACCCAGATGCATCATGTGGATCTGGTAGTGGGAAAGCACGGCCCTGAAGAAAATGGAAAAGGGGGGAACCAGACCTGCCCACAGGGCATCAGCAAAATAATGGACCTCGGTGATTATCCTATCAGTGGGGAAGTGAGACATGGGCAGGCCGTCCTCCTCCCACACTCGTTGAAGATAGTAGCCAGAGCCAAACTGACCTTGCCCAGGCCCTCTCGATTGAGTATGATCGACCGGCCGACGGCGGGGGCCACCAACGGCGGCGAGCGAGGCGGAGGTGTGGGTTTCTTCCCTCTCCCCTTCTTCGTCGGGGCCATGGCGATGGGAAGGGGGAGAGAAGGTTCGAGATTGGGCTGAAAATAGGAGCTGGAGTTCGAGCGGAGGAAGGACAGAGGGCGCACGAACAAAAGAAAGGGAGCGACTGTGTACAACTACGAGTCCGCCTAGCATGGCTCAAAATAAGGGGGCGTGGGGGAACAGTGCCGCCCACGTCCAATCAACCGCCACGCGGCGCCCAAGGCCGCAGGCTGTTAGGGCCCGCGGCGCTTCGCCCTTGCCCTTTCGCCTCCCTGCACGGCCAAGTCCGGGCGCGCCTTGGGCCCGGGGGCTACTGTCGGCGTTCTGGGAATGGGGGTCCCCAGACTTGCCTGCCTGCGGCCTGCGGCGTGGCTCAAGGGGGCCCAGCACGGCCCATCTTCATCAACACAGACCCAAGACCCTCGCGAGGGGCCAAGCCTCACGGGGCAGTGTAGGATCTTGAGAAGATGTGTCTAGAGGGGGGTGATTAGACACTTAGTGCTAAAGTTGCAGTTTTTAAACTTTTTCGGTTTAAGTGGAGTTTAGGCACAATTTCAACATTCATAATACATATCAAGAAAGCATGCAAAGAGTATATGAGCAGCGGAAAGTAAAGCATGCATCTTGCAAGAATGTAAAGGGAAGGGTTTGGAGAATTCAAACGCAATTGGAGACACGGATGCTTTTGGCGTGGTTCGGATAGGTGGTGCTATCCTACATGCACGTTGATGGAGACTTCAACCCACGAAGGGTAACGGTTGCGCGAGTCCACGGAGGGCTGCACCCACGAAGGGTCCACGAAGAAGCAACCTTGTCTATCCCACCATGGCCGTCGCCCACGAAGGACTTGCCTTACTAGCGGTAGATCTTCACGAAGTAGGCGATCTCCTTGCCCTTACAAACTCCTTGGTTCAACTCCACAATCTTGTCGAAGGCTCCCAAGTGACACCTAGCCAATCTAGGAGACACCACTCTCCAAGAAGTAACAAATGGTGTGTTGATGATGACCTCCTTGCTCTTGTGCTTCAAATGATAGTCTCCCCAACACTCAACTCTCTCTCATAGGATTTGGATTTGGTAGAAAGAAGATTTGAGTGGAAAGCAACTTGGGAAGGCTAGAGATCAAGATTCATATGGTAGGAATGGAATATCTTTGCCTCAACACAAGGGTAGGTGGTTCTCTCTCAGAACATATGAGTTGGAAGTGTAGATGTGTTCTGATGGCTCTCTCCACGAATGCGGAGGAGGTGGAGGGGTATATATAGCCTCCACACAAAATCTAACCGTTACACACAATTTACCAATCTCGGTGGGACCGAATCAACAAACTCGGTCGGACCGAAATAGTAAACCTAGTGACCGTTAGAGATTTTCGGTGGGACCGACATGCAACTCGATAGGACCGATATGGTTAGGGTTAGGGCATAACGTAATCTCGGTGGGACCGATTACTAAACTCGGTTGGACCGATTTAGTAATAAGTTAACCAGAGAGTTTGCATTGTAATCTCAGTAGTACCGATTGCCTAAATTCGGTGAGACCAATTTTGGTAATGGACATACACAGAGAGATTACAATCCCATCTCGGTGAGACCGAGATCCCTATCGGTAGAACCGATTTGCTTAGGGTTTGGCAGTGGCTATGACATGTGAAACTTGGTGGCGCCGGATAGAAAGAATCGGTGGGGCCGAGTTTGACTTTAGGTTTAGGTCATATGTGGAAGTGGGGAAGTAGCTGAGGGTTTTGGAGCATATCACCAAGCACATGAAGCAAGAGGCTCATTAAGCAACACCTCATCCCTCCTTGATAGTATTGGCTTTTCCTATAGACTCAATGTGATCTTGGATCACTAAAATGTAAAATGAAGAGTCTTGAGCTTGACGCTTTAGCCAATCCTTTGTCCTTAGCATCTTGAAGGAGTTCCCACATCCTTTAGTCCATGCCACTCCATTATTGAACTTATCTGAAACATACTAGATAAAAGTGTTAGTCCAACAAGAGATATGTTGACATCAATTACCAAAACCATCCGGGGAGCACTTGTGCTTTCAATCTCCCCCTTTTTGGTAGTTGATGGCAACATACATCAAAGCTTTAGATAAAGATATAAAGAATAGCAAGTAAAGCTTTGGAAGGACATGTAACAAACATAGGCTCCCCCTACATGTATGCAATCATGTGAATATGAAATATAGAAGCATGTGAGAGCATAACCATGACAGAGTAGGCAATGTGTTACATGTATCTTGGCCATATGCATCATAGCAAAAGATTATTAAGGAAAATACCTTCATGCTCATGAGTCCTTCTTGCAAACAGTATGTACATAAGCAAGAATTCCTCATACTCATGATTTTGATGCATATACTTACCTTGTAGTCTTGAGTTGGCTTAGGATGGAATGAACCTGCACAAACAAGGTTAGATAACACAGGTACATCCACTAGCCAGAGCAAACAAAAGAAACCACAAGAATACCAAGACTGGGATGACATGTAGAGAGTGAGTACAAGGTACCACATTGGATTAGACATGTCCCCAAGAGTAAAGATATGCAATGAATTTGAATGGTTTCTTTCCCTTAGATGTCTTGCTCCCCCTGAATCTGGCATGGGATATTGGGAGAAGATAGGGAACAGAAAATCAGAGCTAAAAGATACAAATGGATAGAGCTTAATGCAAATAAGCACATATGAACATGTCTTTCCCCCAAAAAGACATGTGGCATCTCTCCTCTTGAACATCAAGCATCTGGGATCCTTGAGTATTCTCTCCCCCTGGAGATCTCTTTCTCCCCCTTAATACTCTCTTCCTTGTAGGTGATAAGCTTTGATGTGATCTCTCTCTCCCCCTTTGACATCTATTTCCAAGAAGGGATTTCTGGAATCTGTCGAATGGGCTCGGTCCTTGAGACTCAGCACAAAGCAATGGATAAAACTGTGATGCTTGTAGAGGACAAGATTCATTGAGTGGAGCTGGATCAGAAGAAATATAGAACAAGTGGCAAACTGTTTTTCCTGTTGTGAGATCGGTGGCACCGAGTGGCATGTTTCAGTGGTACCGAGAGGATTCGTTTGGACCGAAAACTACAAGTCAGTGAAACCGAGTTCATCACAGAGAAAAACACTTGTCACCTCAGCTCACTAGACAAGTAAGATCTCACAAAGATTTGCAATGAATTATATGAAAGATTTGCAATGAATTGGATGCAGAAAATGCAGAACAAAAACAAAAACAAAAGACAAGAGACTGAAAGATCTAGATGAAGTTTTTTTTAAAAAAGAAAACAAATATGCATGAGACAAATGCAATAACACAGAAAAGAACACAAGAGAACTTCATCTAGAGTTGGGCGGTGACATTGTCACCTATGTTAGAGTATATTGACTTAGGAGTCAAGTGAGAGCACTTGATCATAGGTCATACTCATCGTTTAAGCTCAAAATGGGGTTACCATTTTTCGTTTAAGCATCTTGATGTATTCACATCTTGTTGAGTTGCTTTGACTCATGACTTGGAGTAAAGCTTCTCTAAGATGGGATAACATACCTTGGGTGGTGGTGTGGATCTTGCTCATGTAGTTGAACTTGTGTGGGTGCTCAAGGTTGATGTAGCTCATCAAGAATTGGGAGCACCACTTGGAATTTGAGTCCATCTACCTATATGGGTTAGTTCTTGCAAGGAAGAGCACTTGTGTATCCAAAAATGACAATCATGAAGCTCAACATAAAATTTGTCAAAGGATATGTTTGAATGCTTTTGTGCTTCCTTGTCTTCAACCACCATTGTATAGAGACTTGGTGATGTAGAGATTGCTCAAGATGTGAATGAGTTGCAATCTCATAGAATTAGATTCAACCAAGTACCTACATGGGTTAGATAACATGCAAGATGCAAATTTGTACAAGACATAAGATAATCATCATAAGAGATATATCATGGATTAGTCATAAGCTCATGTCTTGCATGTATCCAATGGAGTTCCTACTCCAAGTTCGAAGCATCAATAATGTTCAATTCACCTCTCAACCTACAAAACACTTTCTCATCAAGTGGTTTAGTGAATATATCTGCTAATTGCTTATCGGTGCGAACATGCTTAAGATTAATGTCACCCTTAGCAACATGATCTCGAATGAAATGATGACGAACTTCAATATGCTTAGTTCAAGAATGTTGTACAGGATTATGACCAATTTTGATAGCACTTTCATTGTCACAAAGCATTGGAACATGTTTCACATATATCCCATAATCTTTAAGAGTTTGGGTCATCCAAAGTAATTGAGCACAACATGAACCAGCGGCGATGTACTCCGCTTCGGCGGTAGATAAGGATACCGAGTTTTGTTTCTTGGAGGACCAAGACACAAGAGATCTACCAAGAAATTAACAAGTACCCGAAGTGGACTTTCTATCAACCTTGTCTCCGGCGTAGTCCGAGTCGGAGTAGCCAACAAGATCAAAAGATGCCCTCTTAGGATACCAAATGCCAAAATTTGGTGTATGAATTAAGTATCTCACTATCCTTTTCACGGCCTTAAGATGACATTCTTTAGGAGCAGCTTGATATCTTGCACACATGCATACACTTAGCATGATATCGGGACATGAAGCACATAGGTATAACAATGAACCAATCATAGAGCGATAAACCTTTTGATCAACCGGTTCACCATCTTTGGTCAAATCAAGATGTCCACTAGTAGGCATGGGTGTAGGCATACCTTTGCATTATTGCATATTGAACTTCTTGAATAAGTCTTTGGTGTACTTCATTTGAGAGACAAATGTACCTTCCTTAGTTTGCTTGATTTGCAAACCGAGAAAGAATTTGAGTTCACTCATCATAGACATCTCAAACTTCTTAGACATTAGCTTTCCAAACTTTTCACTAAAAAGAGGGTTAGTTGAACCAAATATGATATCATCAACATAAATTTGGCATACAAACAGTTCTCCATTAACCCTTTTAGTAAAAAGTGTGGAATCAATTTTTCCAATTTCAAAACCACTTGCAATAAGGAACTTGGTCAAGCATTTATACCATGCTCTAGGAGCTTGTTTAAGACCATAAAGGGCTTTGTGAAGTTTGTAAACATGATTTGGTTTCTTAGGATTGACAAAGCCGGGAGGTTGTTTGACATAAACTTGCTCCTCTATTTCACCATTTAGAAAAGCACTTTTAATGTCCATTTGGTACAAGGTGATATTATGGTGATTAGCATAGGCAAGTAAGATGCGAATGGACTCAAGTCTAGCAACAGGAGCATATGTCTCAACATAGTCCATACCTTAGAATTGTGTGTATCCTTGGGCGACGAGACGTGCTTTGTTGCGAACCACTTGTCCATCTTCATCTTGCTTGTTGCGAAACACCCATTTGGTACCAATGATGTTGTGGTTGTTGTCGGGCTTCTCAACCAATGTCCAAACTTGGTTTCTCTCAAAGTTGTGTAGCTCTTCATGCATAGCGTTTACCCAGTCCGGATCTTCCAATGCTTCTTCAACCTTCATAGGTTCAATGCTAGAGATGAATGAATAGTTTTCACAAAAGTTAGCTAAACGAGTTTTTGAGCGAGCGATTCTCCCGGTTTGAATATCATTGTAGATTTGCTCGACGGGATGGTCCTTAGCAATTCTTGCTCGAACTCGTGAGAGCTTTTGCTTGGGTCTTCGTTGAACATCTTCTTCATCTTGTTCTTCTTCTTGGCCTTCTTCATTGTTGGCGTTGTCGTTCTCTTATCGTGGTGGAGAAGGAGGTTGTTGATGTTCGTCTTGATGCATTTCCTCGTCTTCTTCATCTTGGTGTGTCCCACTTGTGGATGCTTCCGTATCAATTCTTGGTTCACCTTGTCGTGAAGTAGAAGCTTCCACTTGGACGGACGAGGTACTCTCCTTCACCTCCGTTGGACGAACTTTGCCAATAGAAAAGTCTTGGATTGCTTTTGAAGGGTCTTTGTCTCCTACATCAATTGGCAATTGCTCTACTTGCGAGCCATTAGATTCATCAAACTTCACATCTACCGTCTCTTCAACCTTTCGGGTGAAATTGTTGTAGACACGGTAAGTGTGAGAGTTTGAGCCATAACTAAGTAGGAAACCTTCATGAGATTTAGGAGCAAACTTTGAACAACGATGCTTATCAAGAATGTAGCACTTTGAGCCGAATACTCGAAAGTATCCAACTTGGGGTTTGTTACCGGTGAGGAGCTCGTATGCCATCTTGCCGAGTAGCTTGTGAAGATACAAGCGATTTGTTGCATGACAAGCTGTCTCAACTGCTTCTGCCCAAAAGTGTTTCGGCGTCTTGTACTCATCAAGCATCGTTCTCGCCATTTCGATGAGCGTCCGGTTCTTCCTCTCAACAACTCCATTTTGTTGAGGTGTGTACGTAGCCGAGAACTCGTGTGAAATCCCTTCTTCGTCAAGAAAGGTGTCCACATTTGCATTCTTGAACTCCGTTCTGTTGTCGCTGCGAACCTTCTTGATCTTCACTTCAAATTGATTTTGGGCCTTCCTAGCGAAGTTTTTGAAGATCTTTTGGACCTGCAATTTATCATCAAGAAAGAACACCCACGTAAATCTTGAAAAATCATCAACTATAACTAGACCAAAAGAATTTCCACCGAGACTCTTGTAGGCATTGGGACCAAAAAGATCCATATGAAGTAGCTCGAGTGGCCTCCTTGTGGTCATGATGTTCTTCACGGGATGCCTTCCTCCAACCTGTTTACCTGCTTGACAAGCACTGCAAAGTCTATCCTTATCAAATATGACATCGTTAACTCCAAGGATATGATTTCCTTTAATAAGCTTGTCAAGGTTTCTCATGCCAACGTGACCTAGTCGTCTATGCCACAACCAACCTTTTGAGGATTTAGCAATAAAGCAAGTTTTAGGTTGTGCCTTTTTAGAGAAATCGACAATGTAAAGATCACCTCTACGTATACCGGTAAAGACCATTTTATGATTGTCTCGACGAAACACTTGGCAATCTACCTCAGTAAATAGGACATTGAAACCGAAATCAGCAAGTCTAGATAGTGAAAGTAAGTTGTAGCCGAGAGATTCAACGATCATGACATTTTGAATGGAGCTATCATGTGAGATGGCCACCTTACCAAGGCCAACCACCTTACCCTTTGAATTATCACCAAAGGTGACATATTTTCGAGGGCCGTCATTTTCAGTAAGCTCACGGAACATCTCTTCATCTCCGGTCATATGATTAGTACATCCACTATCAAGAACCCATTCCTTTCCTCCTGACACATATCCCCGAAGATTTGCCATAAGACCAAAATGTCTCATTGCATCATCAAGATCGAAGTCACTATCATCATCCTCATCATAGTATCCATGTTCAACATTGTCATGTGGTGGGTCAAGTCCTAGAGAGGGTAATTCGTTAGAGTGAGTTTGACAATGATCTTGTCTACGAATTCTTATAGCTTCGGAAATAATATCACCAATAATTCCAACATCTCCTTTGGCACGTATAAGGTTTGTAAGCTCAAATAGACAATCACCTTACATAGGATCACTAGTATTTATCTTAATCAAAGCAATAGACTTATGGAGAATTTCATCTAGATTTCTCAAGGAATAATTTGGAAAGCGTTCCTCAAGAAATTTCCATATAGTGTAAGCACACTTGAGAGTAGGCAAACATCTAATCAAGTTTCTAGGCAAGCCTCTAATGATGAGCTCAACAGTTCTAAGATTGCGAATCATGTCAATATCTTCATCTAGGGTAGGATGCATAGGATCAACATGAGGTGCACAAGGGCTAGCAATGTACTTGTTCAAATGATATTGATTGAAAATTACAAGCATCTCATTTTTTCACTCATGAAAATAATCTCCATCAAGAATAGGCACTCCATGTCTAAGACTCCCCAAAGTAGACTCATCCATCTTCCTCCAATGGTGATTAAACCAAGGCAATGGAGACCAATGCTCTGATACCACTTGTAGGATCTTGAGAAGATGTGTCTAGAGGGGGGTGATTAGACACTTAGTGCTAAAGTTACAGTTTTTAAACTTTTTCGGTTTAAGTGGAGTTTAGGCACAATTTCAACATTCATAATACATATCAAGCAAGCATGCAAAGAGTATATGAGCAACGGAAAGTAAAGCATGCATCTTGCAAGAATGTAAAGGGAAGGGTTTGGAGAATTCAAACGCAATTGGAGACACGGATGTTTTTGGTGTGGTTCGTATAGGTGGTGCTATCATACATCCACGTTGATGGAGACTTCAACCCACGAAGGGTAACGGTTGCGCGAGTCCACGGAGGGCTCCACCCACGAAGGGTCCACAAAGAAGCAACCTTGTCTATCCCACCATGGCCGTCACCCACGAAGGACTTGCCTCACTAGCGGTAGATCTTCACGAAGTAGGCGATCTCCTTGCCCTTACAAACTCCTTGGTTCAACTCCACAATCTTGTCGGAGGCTCCCAAGTGACACCTAGCCAATCTAGGAGACACCACTCTCCAAGAAGTAACAAATGGTGTGTTGATGATGAACTCCTTGCTCTTGTGCTTCAAATGATAGTCTCCCCAACACTCAACTCTCTCTCATATGATTTGGATCTGGTGGAAAGAAGATTTGAGTGGAAAGCAACTTGGGGAAGGCTAGAGATCAAGATTCATATGGTAGGAATGGAATATCTTGAGATCAACACAAGGGTAGGCGGTTCTCTCTCAGAACATGTGAGTTGGAAGTGTAGATCTGTTCTGATGGCTCTCTCCACGAATGAAGAGGAGGTGGAGGGGTATATATAGCTTCCACACAAAATCTAACCGTTACACACAATTTACCAATCTCGGTGGGACCGAATCAACAAACTCGGTCGGACCGATTTAGTAAACCTAGTGACCGTTAGTGATTTTCGGTGGGACTGTAATGCAACTCGGTAGGACCGATATGGTTAGGGTTAGGGCATAAAGTAATCTCGGTGAGACCGATTACACAAACTCGGTGAGACCGATTTGGTAATAAGCTTACCAGAGAGTTGGTCAGGTAAACTCGGTGGGACCGATTACTAAACTCGGTTGGACCGATTTAGTAATAAGTGAACCAGAGAGTTTTCATTGTAATCTCGGTAGTACCGATTGCCTAAACTCGGTGAGACCGATTTTGGTAATGGACATACACAGAGAGATTACAATCCCACTCGGTGAGACCGAGATCCCTATCGGTAGAACCGATTTGCTTAGGGTTTGGCAGTGGCTATGACATGTGAAACTCGGTGGCGCCGGATAGAAAGAATCGGTGGGGCCGAGTTTGACTTTAGGTTTAGGTCATATGTGGAAGTGGGAAAGTAGCTGAGGGCTTTGGAGCATATCACCAAGCACATGAAGCAAGAGGCTCATTAAGCAACACCTCATCCCTCCTTGATAGTATTGGCTTTTCCTATAGACTCAATGTGATCTTGGATCACTAAAATGTAAAATGAAGAGTCTTGAGCTTGAAGCTTTAGCCAATCCTTTGTCCTTAGCATCTTGAAGGAGTTCCCACATCCTTTAGTCCATGCCACTCCGTTGTTGAACTTATCTGAAACATACTAGATAAAAGTGTTAGTCCAACAAGAGATATGTTGACATCAATTACCAAAACCACCTGGGGAGCACTTGTGCTTTTAGGTGGACGACACAGAGCTTCCTCAGGCGAGATCAGGGCGGGGTACCTCACGAGGTGTCCATGACGCAAGCCATGACGACCAAGGGCGCCAGGCGAGCGCCAGCTCGCACAGTGTCCTCCATTTCCTCTTTGGTGCAAAGGGAGCAAGCACAGGCGGGAGGATCAAGCAAAGGCACCCGTTTCGGTGCAACGAGACCAAGACCAGCTCCGCGACAAGGAGGAAGTCATTGTGGAGCCCGACCAGCGTAACCACCAGAGCCTTTGGCAGGCGAGGACCAACTTTGGTCAGGATAAGTGTACCAGATGTTCCCCTTCAAAATGGCCAATTATTGGCGCCCTTCCCGCTCAATATTTGGGAAGAGGCCCAGGGCCTTTGCCTATAAATAGGACTAGCCACCCCCAGGATTGGGAGGACGGATCAATTGGCAATCGGATCAGAGAGAGAGAGAGAGAAGGGCGACTGAACCCCTCCTAGCAGTTCATCGCCCCAGCCAAGAATAGACCCTCGCGAGGCTGTTCTTCCTTGTATTGTTCATCATCAGCCCAAGAGGTAATCCACCACACCACCACACTGGAGTAGGGTATTACACCACATCGGTGGCCCGAACCAGTATAAACCCTGTGTCTCTTGTGTTGTTCTTCTCGTAGCTTAGATCCTTGCGAGGTGGAGGGGTACAGGTAGGTAGGAAGCGTAATCTCTGCGCGCACCCCATAGTTCGAACCTCAAGGGTCTGCCGGAACCCGAAATCCGACAATGACAATGGTGTAGATTGGGGAACTCTGCTTAGAAATGAATGGTTCTTGTGAGTTCTTGGGAGTCTTAAAATTACCTCTTCATGCTAATGCAATCTGTTCACATTGGGCTGGGATGACTGATGTTGAGACTGCTGCAATGATTACAACCTTACTTGAGATGTTTGATTGTTCCATGCTGGTATTCCTAGAATAGGGATCACTAGCATTACTGTAGTAGTGTTGCCATTTGCCGTATACTTTCCCTTTCCTTGAACAGGTAAGGAAAGTTGACATGCTTGACGGCGTGACAATCCCGCGGTTCGAGAGGATGAGACCGTCCTCGATGGCAACGACATCGAGCTCGTCTCTCGCTCTGCTGCCCTTATCAACCAGGTTAGCCCTTGCCTAGGTGCTTCTCACACTGAAAACTTGCATCATAAGTTGCCTCGATTTCACCTGTGAAGTCTATCTCTGTATGACATAGTATGTGTCACAATGCCAGAATTTTTCTGTATTATGGATGAGCCTTTTAGCTGTCATATAGGCGTTGTAGCATACCTTGCAGTGATGGTATTTTTGTCACGACCGGTTCTCCAATAAAAATATTTATTGAGAAACCAATCTTTAGAATCCAGTTTGAGATAAAACCTCCTCACTGGCAGACAAACTTTTGATACAATAAGCCAGTAGCATAAATATGTTACAGGGGTGAGCTGACGATGCTCAACAATTTATTACAAGCGTGCCAATAATTATACATAAAGGCGATTAATGACACAAGGGAGTGGTGGCATACTACTGACTCGCAAATAAGGTAGAGGTGGAGTAACACAGTGGGGAGTGGATATGGGATTCTCAAACTAACATCCCATCGGGCGTCGAGGTGAGGCTCGATGAATTTATTAGGGTAGCGGAAGCGGATATAATACAGTGACCAACTCCAGGGTTGCACAAGATTGACTGGGACTCCTCTAGGCGTCGGATTCGCTATCGAACTCTTCATGCATGAGATCACCTTCGTCAGCATCTGGCCAAATCAACAAGCCAGTGAGTACTTTGAAAGTACTCACAAGACAGTTCGGACGTAAGATATAACAAATGCTAACATGAAATGCATGAATAAAGTTAACCAGTACGATCAGACATAGAGGTAATAACACTGGGTGCCAAGCGAGGGTCTGAATGACTCCTCGAGCGGAAAATGCGGAATAATAAATACTGGTGCCAAACGAGTGTCTGAAAGACTCCTCGAGCGGAAAAATGCAGAATAATAATACTGGTGCCAAACGAGTGTCTGAAAGACTCCTCGAGCGGAAAAATGCGGAATAATAATACTGGTGCCAAACGAGTGTCTGAAAGACTCCTCGAGCGGAAAATGCGGAATAATAATGCCACAGTCGGGCGTCTGAGCGACACCACATAAAGGGCTTTAAAAAAAAGAAATGCCATAGTCGGGCGTCTGAGCGACACCACATAAAGGGCTTTTAAAAGGAAATGCCACAGTCGGGCGTCTGAGCGACACCACATAAAGGGCTTTTAAAAGGAAATGCCACAGTCGGGCGTCTGAGCGACACCACATAAAGGGCTTTTGACTGATAAGGAAATAATATATTCATCATAAATATATTCAACTCATGGAAATAAACGGGTTCATACATCCACAAGGATAAACATTTAACCGGTCTTAGTGCCCATGTGTCCCACCGGGTCATCTGTCACCAAACTGGCACATGACTGTTAGCAGGGAACTTGGATATAGATAAGATGATTTAAGGATATAGAGCTCTGCAGAGTTTGTACAAAAATTTCCCACAGTCGACGGATTTCCGTAGTCACCAGGACTAATTCCGTTACGGTATTTCAGAAGGAAACACGGCTAACCAGTACACACCCATCCAACTCTTCGATGCCAGGAATCACCCTCAACATCATCCAAGAAAAACTATTGAGACGGGGAGATCACAATCTCGAATAGCATGGGATCAAATTTATATACGCGCGCTCTAAGGGGTGACCCCCTCTCGGTCCCAACCGGAAACACCCATGCCCCCTGACCGGATGCCTGGCTTTAATCCAGGGCCATGGAACCATCATCCCGGCCTCTCCTTTTTGCGTCTTACTAAACCATATCCCTTTCGGGGAACATGTGGTAGTACAGGGAAAGGAAATGGATTTGAACCCAACCGATATGGGTTGGTACTGAAGGTAACTTGCACGGCCTAAGACTGGCATGCTACAACACTGCCATCTTACCCATCTACATGCCAACACATGGCCTTGCATACTTACGTCCAACGACGTGTGAAATCATCGGGCTTACTTGCCTCAACAATGCATAATGAACGGTTCATCGGTATGCTTCACACATGCCATGATACTATCTACATGCAAACATGCCAAGACACTCATCATATCAAAAGTTCGAACATGCTTGCCTGGTTCAGAGTAGTCGGAGCCTAGCTCGGTGAAGTTCGCGGCCCCGTCACCTCCTTTGGTATCTACGGTATAGAGAAAACATATGCGCTAACGTGAATACCGAGAGGTGCAGAAAAAGTATTGCAATAAATTTTCAAATAAATCTGATAAAAAACTAGACAAAATTTTTAAGAGACCATAAAAAGAATCACTCAAAAATGTGCTTCTGTTAAAAAGTTATGAAGGTTTTCATCCAGGGACTCATCTGTAATGAAACAGAAACTTCCCAGGGTTCTAACTAAGAAAACAGAAAACGGTTCGTTTGGAAATGCGCGAGCGCAAGAGAGAAAGCGTATTTTGCTCGAAGGCGCCAACAGAAAACGGTTCGCGAATAAAAGAACAGAGGCTGACATGCGGGGTCCGCATGTCAGGTTTGAAAAGGCTCGCCGGCGCCCGAAGACGGCGGTGGACGCCGGCGTCGAACTACGGCGGATTAGGAGAAACGGAGGGTACCAAGAGCTTCAGTGTCTTCTTCCGCGTCGGTGGGTGGTGGACTCGTCCAACGGGGAGCACCACGTCGACGGCGACACTAACTCCGGCGGACGGTGGTTCGGGTGAGGATGGGGAACTCCGGTGGAGGGCTGCAAGCTTCAAATTGAAGTGCGAGTCAGAACGAGGGATGCATGCTGAAGCTACTGGCAGGAGAATGGAGGCGGAGGAGCACACACGGGGGCGAATCGGGCTGGATCCCGTGGCGGGTCGCGGCGGTCGGAGTCGAGGAAGGAGACCTCCTCGGGGCTCTTCCAAAGTACTGGCGTGCTCTAGGGGGAGTGCAGGGCTAGTGGGTGCTCGAGTTGAAGCTCGGGGCCTCTATTTATAGGCAGATCGACGGGGTGGCCGTAAACGGAGAATCTCCGGCGAGCGATTATGGCGGAGCAGTGGATTGGAGGGTGGTTTGAGCGGTCGGGCAGCATCAGTGGAGGTTACTGGATTCGTTCCGCTACTAAATGGAGCTGGCCCCGGCGTAATGGCGTCTGTCCACGATGAGGTGACCGCACGGGCTCAACGGCGGCAGAGAGCGCGCGCTGTGCACGTCGCGCCACGACGACGGTGCTGCATGCGTGCGCTGGATGGCCACGCGGAGCTATCAGCGGGGTTGGGCGGCGCGGAACGGCGTTGAGCCTCCGTTCTGCTCCCTGTTGGCTGCCACGGCGGTTCAGCCGCCGCAAGACACGCCGGCGTGGTCGGGCCAGGGCGCCACCGACGCCAGGAAGAAGCCAAGTGCGCGTGCGGGGCTCCGGACAAGCTGACTAGGCGGCGAGCAACGTGCCAAAGGCACTGTGGGCGCATGACTGAAGATGATCAACGGTGTTCGACACTGAAACTGAATTTTAACTGAACTTGGCTGAAATAGTGCATGCAAGGTGTTCGACGAAATGATCCAGGCATGTAGGGAATTTTCCTTGGGCTGATTTTTGGTGGAGTGGTTACTCATTGCACCAGTAGGTTGCCTGAATTTTGGTGGAATTTTTGGGGAAGTGTAGATATGAATTTCACTAAATTTGGCAAATCTGGTCCAAACTTACAGGGAGTGAAATTTGAAAATTTTGAAAAGGAGAAGAGTGGATCAAGATGGTTCTGGGTTGTGGGTTCAAAGGACTAGCCAGTAGAGTTGGTTTGAAGTCAAATCTCAAATGCAATGGGGTACTTGCTTTGAAAATGGGTCAGGCTCAATTCAAAGGTCAGAAAAGAGTTGAGGTTTGAAATAACCAAAATAAAATCCAAAACTTGTTTGGATGAGTTGGGATAGGGAATTTGAGCTGTTGACAAGGAGGGGAGAAGATGTTGGAGTGGTTTAACCACATGGGAGAAAACACAAGGTCATGGGTGGTTATCAATAGAATGAAAAATCCAAATCTTCATAGAGTTTTTTTTTTGAAAATTTTGAAAGGTCTCAATCCACAGAAGAAAAATCAGCAAGGTTTTTGCTAAGACCAAATAATTTTTTTTGGAGTGTCACAATTTTCCACTCTAAAATGTTCTGAGTGTTGATGCATCTTTTATACTAGTTTAGATTAGATGGACAAGTGCGTAGCCTAACCTAACCTGGAAAACGAGCTATAGAACCATGCTCTGCTTCAAGTCAGTTCGAATTTGAATGGTTCATCGTGCGTAGGTGGGGTCTGAATTCTGAATGGGTCTTTTGGCAGGTACTGGCGGAGGCCAGGAGCGCCAAGGCGGTGGCGTTCGACGAGATCGACCTTAGTGCTTGCTGCTGGCATGTGGAGGAGAAGGTCACAGGAATCACCATCTCAACGGTCCGGCCTTAGTGCTTGCTGCTGAGATTTTGCTGCTATTGTTCTGCTAGACATGTTTCACTACCTGAGCTTGTGTACTAGAAGCAGGCACCCAAATTTTCTTTATGATTGCTGGAAAGTAATGTTACACTTCTATTTGTAGACGACAATGACAATGTCTTGCTCTGATTGCTGTTGTTCAGCTTATATTCGAGTGTGCATGATTTTATCTATAGCTAGCACTATGGATAGAGCTATGTGTGTAATCTGAGTTGTTTATGTTATTGTTCTATCCATTTTATTGTGTTACCTTAAGCTGTCATGTTAAGGCAAACCTGAGAACACTTGCTTATGAGAAACAACTGGATTTCTTAGATATATCCAAGTGAGATGTACTATTACTATGGCAGTGAATTTTATCTATGTAAGATTAGAATTTGAGTGCCATCATTCATCTTATGCTATCTTGTCCTCCGTGATAACTATTGACTTGCAAGATACAATGTTGAATTACTATGTGATGTATGTTTGTGATGTTAGAATGCATGCTTTGACTAGTAATATTAGATCTTCCCTATCGAAGATGCATATTTCTTAACGATTTTTTGTCATGCTGCATAATAGTCTTGATTATTTGTCATTATTGACATGCATGCTAATTAATCTGTGCAGGATGGTGGCGGGTGTCAACAAGGAATGGAAATTGATGGAGATCCCTACGTGTGCGTCATTTGTAGCAGATTGATCAAGACGTCAACAACAACAAAATTCTATTCATGTCATGCACAAGTGCACCACAAACAAGAGCACCGGTCCGTCTACTTCTTGCTGCTCCGACCCAAGTGTTGGCTGACACCATGGAAGGTATCTCTCTCCCTCTCCTCATGCTCTACCCTGGCTACAATCCTATTTACTTACTACACCACCAAATTAGCCATCACAATTGTGACAAGAAAACTGAAACCCTCTTCCTTTCTTCCGAGAGGAGAGGTCAGGTCCTTGCTTGCTAGAGTCGATCTATTTATCTGCATTGTGAAGTAACAACGGTTCTTTAGTCCATGTTAAGATGTCAAGAAATTGTTTGTTTGTTGATACAACCATTAGTCACTCTCAGATACTGCTGACCACTTTCTATTGCTAGTATAGTTCAAGCTTCTTTGCCATGTATTTCATTAGGATGTGAACAATCTACTACATGCCCACAAAGCTATTGACTTAAATTTTTTGTTTCTTTGCTGTCAATGTTTGCCAAGCTATTTAAACGATGATGACAAATTGAAATCATGAATACTCATATAGAAACTTGAACAACCATCTTGTTTTAATTTGGTGATGTTCCTCCATCTAAGTTCTAATCTGTTGCATTGTTATTCAACTTTCATTGACAGTTTTAGTTTCGCTGAAATCATGTTTTCTTTTCTATGCTTATGTCTATGGACGAACACTACTAGCTCCAGAAGGACCGACATTACCATCAAGTACGCCATCGAGGTAATTCACCAATCCATCATCAACTATGCTTTGCTCTCCTTAGTTTTGCTCTTTGCTGTAAAGCACAAAGAAAATTGAAGCTATGTAGATTAATTGATCTGAAGAGGGTTAAAGAGGATAAGACAACATGTTTACTGCCTTATTATCTTCTGCTTGACCAAACCTGCGAGTATATTTTTTGCTTGTCGTCATCACCCATTTGTTGGGCCGTATAAGTGTATCTGTTGTCCGAATTTGCTCCATCATATTTCTTGATGTACTTCCACATATATATGTTGGTTGTAATCTGCTCGAACGATCCAAGTACTTGATATTCCATTCTATTCTTGTAGGTGAATGGAGCTTGTGTTGTTGGTAGAACTCCGTTGATGACTTCTTCCTATGTTGAAAGCATGTTCCGTGGTATCCAAGAGTAGCTAGCTTTACACTGGCAGAGCGTTTTATTTGCGATCACAATATTTGTAATTGTATGGAATATTGTATGGTTATCTAAGTGAAGTTTGAAGTTCCTGGGCATGCAATATTTGACGGCTAAACTGGTTGTTGTGATGTGAACCAGTCTATGGAGTTTCTCATGTTCTGTTTTGTACAGAATATATTGTAATAAACCTATTTTGGTTGTTATTTGAAGATTTTCATATGCTTCTCTCTTCTTTTTGTTTGATATATGTTGGGGAACGTTGCAGAAAATTAAAATTTTTCCTACGGTTTCACTAAGATCTATCTATGAGTTCATCTAAGCAACGAGTCATGGGAGAGAGATTGCATCTACATACCACTTTGTAGATCGCGAGCGGAAGCGTTCAACGAACGGGGATGAGGTAGTCGCACACGACGTGATCCAAATCACCGATGACCAAGTGCCGAACGGACAACACCTCCGCGTTCAACACACGTACGAGACGATCGATGTCTCCTCCTTATTGATCCAGCAAGGGGAAGGAGAGGTTGAGGAAGAAGTCTCCAACAGCAGCACGACGGCGTGGTGGTGGTGGAGAAGGAGTACTCCGGCAGAGCTTCGCTAAGCACGTGACGGAGGAGGAGAGGTGTTGGGGAGGGGAGGGGCTGCGCCTTGGATGGTGTTGCTGCCCTCCCCCCACCCCCACTATTTATAGGGGAAGGGGCAAGGGGGGCCGGCCCCTCTAGATGGGATCTAGAGGGGGGCGGCGGCCTAGGGGAGGAGGCTTGCCCCCCAAGCAAGGGGGGCGCCCCCTCAGGGTTTCCCCCAACCCTAGGCGCATGGGCCCTTGGGGGGGAAGGCGCACCAGCCCACTTTGGGCTGGTTCCCTTCCTCATACAGCCCATAAGCCCCTCCGGGAGAGGTGGCCCCTCCCGGTGGACCCCCGGAACCCCTCCGGTGGCCCCGGTACAATACCGATATGCCCCCGAACCTTTCCGGTGTCCGTATGATAACTTCCCATATATAAATCTTTACCTCCGGACCATTCTGGAACTCCTCGTGACGTCCGGGATCTCATCCGGGACTCCGAACAACATTCGGTAATCACATACCAGTCTTCCTAATAACCCTAGCATCACCGAACCTTAAGTGTGTAGACCCTACGGGTTCGGGAGACATGCAAACATGACCGAGACGACTCTCGGGCAATAACCAACAGCGGGATCTGGATACCCATGTTGGCTCCCACATGCTCCTCGATGATGTCATCGGATGAACCACGATATCGAGGATTCAATTAATCCCGTATACGATTCCCTTTGTCAATCGGTATTTTACTTGCCCGAGATTCGATCGTCGGTATCCCAATACCTCGTTCAATCTCGTTACCGGCAAGTCACTTTACTCGTACCGTAATTCATGATCTCGTGATCAAACACTTTGATCACATTGAGCTCATTATGATGATGCATTACTGAGTGGGCCCGGTGATACCTCTCCGTCAAGCGGAGTGACGAATCCCAGTCTCGATCCGTGTCAACCCAACAGACACTTTCGGAGATACCCGTAGTATACCTTTATAGTCACCCAGTTACGTTGTGACGTTTGGTACACCCAAAGCACTCCTACGGTGTCCGGGAGTTACACGATCTCATGGTCTAAGGAAAGGATACTTGACATTGGAAAACTCTAGCAAACGAACTATGCGATCTTATGCTATGTTTAGGATTGGGTCTCGTCCATCACATCATTCTCCTAATGATGTGATCTCGTTATCAATGACATCCAATGTCCATAGTCAGGAAACCATGACTATCTATCGATCAACGAGCTAGTCAACTAGAGGCTTACTAGGGACATGTTGTTTTCTGTTATTCACACATGTATTACGATTTCCGGATAACACAATTATAGCAAGAATAAAGACAATTATCATGAACAAGGAAATATAGTAATAATGCTTTTATTATTGCCTCTAGGGCATATTTCCAACAGTCTCCCACTTGCACTAGGGTCAATAATCTAGTTACATTGTGATGAATCGAACACCCATAGAGTTCTGGTGCTGATCATGTTTTGCCTTAGGGAGAGGTTTAGTCAACGGATCTGCGACATTCAGATCCGTGTGCACTTTACAAATTTCTATGTCTCCATCTTGAACATTTTCACGAATGGAGTTGAAGCGACGCTTGATGTGCCTGGTCTTCTTGTGAAACCTGGGCTCCTTGGCAAGTGCAATAGCTCCAGTGTTGTCACAGAAGAGTTTGATTGGCCCCGACGCATTGGGTATGACTCCGAGGTCGGTGATGAACTCCTTCACCCAAATTGCTTCATGTGCTGCCTCCGAGGCTGCCATGTACTCAACTTCACATGTAGATCCCGCCACAACGCTCTGCTTGCAACTGCACCAGCTTACTGCCCCACCATTCAAAATATACACGTATCCGATTTGTGACTTAGAGTCATCCAGATCTGTGTCGAAGCTAGCGTCGACGTAACCCTTTACGACGAGCTCTTCGTCACCTCCATAAACGAGAAACATTTCCTTAGTCCTTTTCAGGTACTTCAGGATATTCTTGACCGCTGTCCAGTGTTCCTTGCCGGGATTACTTTGGTACCTTCCTACCAAACTTACGGCAAGGTTTACATCAGGTCTGGTACACAGCATGGCATACATAATAGAACCTATGGCTGAGGCATAGGGGATGACACTCATCTCTTCTATATCTTCTGCCGTGGTCGGACATTGAGCTGAGCTCAATTTCACACCTTGTAACACAGGTAAGAACCCCTTCTTAGATTGATCCATATTGAACTTCTTCAATATCTTAACAAGGTATGTGCTTTGTGAAAGACCTATGAGGCGTCTTGATCTATTTCTATAGATCTTGATGCCTAATATATAAGCAGCTTCTCCAAGGTCCTTCATTGAAAAACTTTTATTCAAGTAGGCCTTAATGCTATCCAAGAGTTCTATATCATTTCCCATCAAAAGTATGTCATCTACATATAGTATGAGAAATGCTACAGAGCTCCCACTCACTTTCTTGTAAACGCAGGCTTCTCCATAAGTCTGCGTAAACCCAAACGCTTTGATCATCTCATCAAAGCGAATGTTCCAACTCCGAGATGCTTGCACCAGCCCATAAATCGAGCGTTGGAGCTTCCACACCTTGTCAGCATTCTTAGGATCGACAAAACCTTCCGGCTGCATCATATACAATTCTTCCTTAAGCAAACCATTAAGGAATGCCGTTTTGACGTCCATTTGCCATATTTCATAATCGTAGAATGCGGCAATTGCTAACATGATTCAGACGGACTTCAGCTTTGCTACCGGTGAGAAAGTCTCATCGTAGTCAATTCCTTGAACTTGTCAATAACCCTTAGCGACAAGCCGAGCTTTATAGACGGTCACATTACCATCCGCGTCTGTCTTCTTCTTAAAGATCCATTTATTTTCTATGGCTCGCCGTTCAACGGGCAAGTCAGTCAAAGTCCATACTTCGTTTTCATACATGGATCCTATCTCGGATTTCATGGCTTCTAGCCATTTGTCGGAATCCGGGCCCGCCATCGCTTCTTCATAGTTCGAAGGTTCACCGTTGTCTAACAACATGATTTCCAAGACAGGGTTGCCGTACCACTCTGGTGCGGAACGTGTCCTTCTGGACCTACGAATTTCAGTAGGAGCTTGATCATAAGCATCTTGATCATCATCATTAATTTCCTCTCTAGTCGGTGCAGGCACCTCAGAAACGTTTTCTTGAGTTGCGCCATTTTCCGGTTCAAGAGGTAATACTTCATCAAGTTCTACTTTCCTCCCACTTACTTCTTTCGAGAGAAACTCTTTCTCTAGAAAGGATCCATTCTTGGCAACAAAGATCTTGCCTTCGGATCTGAGGTAGAAGGTATACCCAATAGTTTCTTTAGGGTATCCTATGAAGACGCATTTTTCCGACTTGGGTTCGAGCTTTTCAGGTTGAAGTTTCTTGACATAAGCATCGCATCCCCAAACTTTTAGAAATGAATGCTTAGGTTTCTTCCCAAACCATAATTCATACGGTGTCGTCTCAACGGATTTAGACGGAGCCCTATTTAAAGTGAATGCGGCAGTCTCTAAAGCATAGCCCCCAAAAGATAGCGGTAAATTGGTAAGAGACATCATAGATCACACCATATCTAATAGAGTGCGATTACGACGTTCGGACACACCATTACGCTGAGGTGTTCCAGGCGGCGTGAGTTGTGAAACTATTCCACATTTTCTTAAGTGTGTGCCAAATTCGTGACTCAAGTATTCTCCTCCACGATCTGATCGTAGAAACTTGATCTTTCTATCACGTTGATTTTCAACCTCACTCTGAAATTCCTTGAACTTTTCAAAGGTCTCAGACTTGTGTTTCATTAAGTAGATATACCCATATCTACTCAGGTCATCAGTGAGGGTGAGAACATAACGATAGCCACCGCGAGCCTCAACACTCATTGGACCGCACACATCGGTATGTATGATTTCCAATAAGTTGGTTGCTCGCTCCATTGTTCCTGAGAACGGAGTCTTGGTCATTTTACCCATGAGGCATGGTTCGCACGTGTCAAATGATTCATAATCAAGAGACTCTAAAAGTCCATCTGCATGGAGCTTCTTCATGCGTTTGACACCTATGTGACCAAGGCGGCAATGTCACAAATATGTGGGACTATTGTTATCAACTTTAATTCTTTTGGTATTCACACTATGAATATGTGTATCATCACGTAAGAGATTCATTAAGAATAAACCATTAACCATCGGAGCATGACCATAAAACATATCTCTCACATAAATAGAACAACCATTATTCTCGGATTTAAATGAGTATCCATCTCGAATTAAACGAGATCCAGACACAATGTTCATGCTCAAACTTGGCACTAAATAACAATTATTGAGGTTTAAAACTAATCCCGTAGGTAAATGTAGAGGCAGCGTGCCGACGACGATCACATCGACCTTGGTACCATTCCCGACGCGCATCGTCACCTCGTCCTTCGCCAGTCTCCGTTTATTCCGCAGCTCCTGCTTTGAGTTACAAATGTGAGCAACTGCATCGGTATCAAATACCCAAGAGCTACTACAAGTACTGGTAAGGTACACATCAATTACATGTATATCACATATACCTTTTGTTTTGCCGGCCTTCTTGTCTGCTAAGTATTTGGGGCAGTTCCGCTTCCAGTGACCACTTCCCTTGCAATAAAAACACTCAGCCTCGGGCTTGGGTCCATTCTTTGGCTTCTTCCAGGCAACTTGCTTACCGGGCGCGGCAACTTCCTTGCCGTCCTTCTTGAAGTTCTTTTTACCCTTGCCCTTCTTGAACTTAGTGGTTTTATTCACCATCAACACTTGATGTTCCTTCTTGATTTCTACCTCTGCTGATTTCAGCATAGCATATACCTCAGGAATGGTCTTTACCACCCCCTGCATGTTGTAGTTCATCACAAAGCTCTTGTAGCTAGATGGAAGCAACTGGAGGATTCTGTCAATGACCGCTTCATCCGGGAGATTAACTTCCAGTTGAGTCAAGCGGTTGTGCAACCCAGACATCTTGAGTATGTGTTCACTGACAGAGCTGTTTTCCTCCATCTTACAGCTAAAGAATTTATCGGAGACTTCATATCTCTCGACCCGGGCATGAGCTTGGAAAACCATTTTCAGCTCTTCGAACATCTCATATGCTCCATGTCTCTCAAAACGCTTTTGGAGCCCCGGCTCTAAGCTGTAAAGCATGCCGCACTGAACGAGGGAGTAATCATCGGAACGTGACTGCCAAGCGTTCATAACGTCTTGTTCTGCAGGGAGAATAGGTGCGTCACCCAGCGGTGCTCGTAGGACATAATCTTTCTTTGCAGCTATGAGGATGATCCTCAGGTTCCGGACCCAGTCCGTATAGTTGCTGCCATCATCTTTCAGCTTGGTTTGCTCTAGGAACGCGTTGAAGTTGAGGACTACGTTGGCCATTTGATCTACAATACATATTGTAAATTTTTTTAGACTAAGTTCATGATAATAAAGTTCATTTAATCAAATTATTTAATGAACTCCCACTTAGATAGACATCCCTCTTCTAGTCATCTAAGTATTACATGATCTGAGTCAACTAGGCCATGTCCGATCATCACGTGAGACGGACTAGTCAACATCGGTGAACATCTTCATGTTGATCGTATCTTCTATACGACTCATGCTCGACCTTTCGGTCTTCTGTGTTCCGAGGCCATGTCTGTACATGCTAGGCTCATCAAGTCAACCTAAGTGTTTGCATGTGTAAATCTGTCTTACACCCGTTGTATGTGAACGTTAGAATCTATCACACCCGATCATCACGTGGTGCTTCGAAACAACGAACTGTCGCAACGATGCACAGTTAGGGGGAACACTTCTTGAAATTATTATGAGGGATCATCTTATTTACTACCGTCGTTCTAAGTAAACAAGATACAAAACATGATAAACATCACATGCAATCAAATAATAAACGTGACATGATATGGCCAATATCACATAGCTCCTTTGATCTCCATCTTGGGGCTCCATGATCATCTTGTCACCGGCTTGACACCATGATCTCCATCATCGTGTCTCCATGAAGTTGCTCGCCAACTATTACTTCTACTACTATGGCTAACGTGTTTAGCAATAAAGTAAAGTAATTTACATGGCGTTTCTCAATGACACGCAGGTTATACAAAAAATAAAGACAACTCCTATGGCTCCTACCGGTTGTCATACTCATCGACATGCAAGTCGTGATTCCTATTACAATAGCATGAACATCTCATACATCACATATAGATCATTCATCATTCATCACAACTTTGGCCATATCATATCACAAAGCACTTGCTGCAAAAACAAATTAGACGTCCTCTAATTGTTGTTGCAAGTTTTACGTGGCTGAATTAGGGTTCTAGCAAGAACGTTTTCTTACCTACGTGAAAGCCACAACGTGATTTGTCAACTTCTATTTACCCTTCATAAGGACCCTTTTCATCGAATCCGCTCCAACTAAAGTGGGAGAGACAGACACCCGCCAGCCACCTTATGCAACTAGTGCATGTTAGTCGGTGGAACCGGTCTCACGTAAGCGTACGTGTAAGGTTGGTCCGGGCCGCTTCATCCCACAATACCGCTGAAGCAAGATAAGACTAGTAGCGGCAAGAAAGTTGAAAACATCTACGCCCACAACAAATTGTGTTCTACTCGTGCAATAGAGAACTACGCATAGACCTAGCTCTGATACCACTGTTGGGGAACGTTGCAGAAAATTAAAATTTTTCCTACGGTTTCACCAAGATCCATCTATGAGTTCATCTAAGCAACGAGTCATGGGAGAGAGATTGCATCTACATACCACTTTTTAGATCGCGAGCGAAAGCGTTCAACGAACGGGGATGAGGTAGTCGCACACGACGTGATCCAAATCACCGATGACCAAGTGCCGAACGGACAGCACCTCCGCGTTCAACACACGTACGGGACGATCGACGTCTCCTCCTTCTTGATCCAGCAAGGGGAAGGAGAGGTTGAGGAAGAAGTCTCCAACAACAGCACGACGGCGTGGTGGTGGTGGAGGAGTACTCCGGCAGAGCTTCGCTAAGCACGTGACGGAGGAGGAGAGGTGTTGGGGAGGGGAGGGGCTGCGCCTTGGATGGTGTTGATGCCCTCCCCTCACCCCCACTATTTATAGGGGAAGGGGCAAGGGGGGCCGGCCCCTCTAGATGGGATCTAGAGGGGGGCGGCGGCCTAGGGGAGGAGGCTTGCCCCCCAAGCAAGGGGGGCGCCCCCTCAGGGTTTCCCCCAACCCTAGGCGCATGGGCCCTTGAGGGGGAAGGCGCACCAGCCCACTTTGGGCTGGTTCCCTTCCTCATACAGCCCATAAGCCCCTCCGGGAGAGGTGGCCCCTCCCGGTGGACCCCCAGAACCCCTCCGGTGGCCCCGGTACAATACCGATATGCCCCCGAACCTTTCCGGTGTCCGTATGATAACTTCCCATATATAAATCTTTACCTCCGGACCATTCCGGAACTCCTCGTGACGGCCGGGATCTCATCCGGGACTCCGGAAAACATTCGGTAATCACATACCAGTCTTCCTAATAACCCTAGCGTCACCGAACCTTAAGTGTGTAGACCCTACGGGTTCGGGTGACATGCAGACATGACCGAGACGACTCTCGGGCAATAACCAACAGCGGGATCTGGATACCCATGTTGGCTCCCACATGCTCCTCGATGATGTCATCGGATGAACCACGATATCAAGGATTCAATTAATCCCGTGTACGATTCCCTTTGTCAATCGGTATTTTACTTGCCCGAGATTCGATCGTCGGTATCCCAATACCTCGTTCAATCTCGTTACCGGCAAGTCACTTTACTCGTACCGTAATGCATGATCCCGTGATCAAACACTTTGATCACATGGAGCTCATTATGATGATGCATTACTGAGTGGGCCCGGTGATACCTCTCCGTCAAGCGGAGTGACAAATCCCAGTCTCGATCCGTGTCAACCCAACAGACACTTTCGGAGATACCCGTAGTATACCTTTATAGTCACCCAATTACATTGTGACGTTTGGTACACCCAAAGCACTCCTACGGTGTCCGGGAGTTACACGATCTCATGGTCTAAGGAAAGGATACTTGACATTGGAAAACTCTAGCAAACGAACTATGCGATCTTATGCTATGTTTAGGATTGGGTCTCGTCCATCACATCATTCTCCTAATGATGTGATCTCGTTATCAATGACATCCAATGTCCATAGTCAGGAAACCATGACTATCTATCAATCAACGAGCTAGTCAACTAGAGGCTTACTAGGGACATGTTGTTGTCTGTTATTCACACATGTATTACGATTTCCGGATAACACAATTATAGCACGAATAAAGACAATTATCATGAACAAGGAAATATAATAATAATGCTTTTATTATTGCCTCTAGGGCATATTTCCAACAATATATACTACTTATTAATAAGCTATGAAAAAGCAATTTGGAACCATGGCCAGGAAAAATCTGACAATTGGGACCCATCTAAAAACTAGAGCTGACAAAAAAACTGGAAATTAAAAATAAATGTACTGCAAAAGGCCATGCCCCAGAAAATAAAAAAGGCAAAATTGTTGGGCCAGGCCCATGTACCTAGAGAAAATTAATAGAAAAAATATACAGTAAAACGACTATATAAGTGGGCCATGTAAAGCGTTGAATTGAACTGGGCTGATTCTTATCAACGACCTTTTCATTTGGTCGCAATTTTGTGGCCTGGGCAGACAGCCAGTGACCAAAACAAAAGGTCATGGGTTCAACGACCTTTTGTTTTGGTCGTTGCCTTCCACGACCTTCTCACAAAGAAGGTCGTGAATTTCAGTTTACAACTGTCAGCTTTTGACCATCTATTTTTGGTCACAAAAAGGTCGCGAATGAAAAAACAATGACCTTTCAGCGACCAATAGTGATGGTCGCAAGTTGACATATTTCTTGTAGTGATAATTATTTCTCTTGAGAGCTCATGATCGGGGCATGAATATAACATTGACTTAAGCCTCCCCTAAGCTTGAGCGATACTTTCTCCTTCATGAGGCCAAAAATTATATAAATAACTCCGATCACGATGAACCAGATGCATAGGATAAAACTTATGATGAAATCCCAATTTTAGTCGGCTGTAGTTCCAAGCTCCAATATCATCACATAGCCTATACCATGTCAGTGCCTTTCCCTTCAAATATAAAGGGAAGACCTTCTTCTAGACATCATCCTTGGGTAAACCTGCAAGCTTAAATAATCCACGAACTTCATCCACATAGATTAGATGCATATCAGGATGTAGTGTTCCATCTCCTGCATAAGGATTAGCTAGCAGTTTCTCTATCATACCCGAAGGAATTTTATAATAAATATTTTTAGTAGGCTCAGTCGGTCGAGGGGCAAATCTTTGCTCTTCCGGCCGGGGTGAAGATACCCCAAACAAACCCTTCAAAGGATGATTCTCCATAGTAACAAGTGACAGTAAACTTCAACACGTAATATAATTTTTTCCTTACCAAAGGCGCTTCACTCCCCGGCAACGGAGCCAGAAAAGAATCTTGATGACCCACAAGTACAGGGGATCTATCGTAGTCCTTTTATTAAGTAAGAGTGTCGAACCCAACGAGGAGCAGAAGGAAATGACAAGCGGTTTTCAGTAAGGTATTCTCTACAAGCATTGTAATTATCATAACAGATAGTTTTGTGATAAGATAATTCATAATGGGTAACAAGAAACAAATGTCTAATAGGTGCAGCAAGGTGGCCCAATCCTTTTTGTAGCAAAGGATAAGCCTGGACAAACTCTTATATAAAGCAAAGTGCTCCCAAGGACACATGAGAATTACTGTCAAGTTAGTTCTCATAATGCTCATATGATTCACGTTCGTTACTTTGATAATTTGATATGTGGGTGGACCGGTGCTTGGGTGTTGTCCTTACTTGGAAAAGCATCCCACTTATGATTAACCCCTCTCGCAAGCATCCACAACTATGAGATAAGAATTAAGATAAATCTAACCATAACATGAAACATGTGGATCCGAATCAGTCTGTTACGAAGCAACACATAGACTAGGGTTTAAGCTTATGTCACTCTAGCAACCAATCATCTACTTATTACTTCCAAATGCCTTCCCCTAGGACCAAATAATGGTGAAGTGTCATGTAGTCAACGTTGATAATCCCCAAGTGCAAGGAATCATCGTAGCACTTTCCAAAGGTGGAAATGATAAGTATGGAGTGTCGAACCCACAAGGAGCTAAAGGTAAGATCAATATTCTCTCAAGCCCTATCTACCACTGATACGACTCTACGTGCACTGAACGTTTGCTTTCAACTAGCAACGAGAAATAAAACTACGTTGTGGGTATGAAGGGGAAAACTTGTGTCGGGGAAACTGATCCACGAGCACCTATGGGGACCGGCGGACCGAGCCCCTTTCGGTTCGGCGGGGGCGGAGATCGCACAAAGAGCAGATCGAGGCGAAGCACACGAGCAGTTTACCCAGGTTCGGGCCGCACGGATGCGTAAAACCCTACTCCTGCTTTGTGGTTTGTATTGAGTTCTTGCGCGGGAGTGCTGAGTGCTACAGTACACACCAGCAGCTAACGAGACCGAGCGTGAGTGTTTTTCTGTTCCTCCCTCCCTCTACGTTGCGCATGGGACTCCTTTTATATGCTCAAGGGGTCACCGACAGGTGGCAACGTAGATAAGGGTAAAAATGGAAAGGTGTTGCGGTTGGTACAACTACCTGTACAGTGTATCATACCTAACCCTGACGGCAGGGGACAAGGGCATTAAATGCCCATCTGCGTCGCCCAAACAGTGCAAAAAGGGACCGTCAGGGATGCCACCGTTCGCCACGATGGCAATCTTGTCAGCGCCGCTTGCCACCGCGTACCGCTGGCTGCACAGCCTCCCGCCACGTACGCCTGGAAGGGTCCCAGAGCGACACGTTGGTGGATGTGCTGGAGCATGGGAACGGAGTGGTAGCTTGCCGCGGCAAACGCCTTGCCGCGGTCGTTGTCTTGTCGCGTCCGGGAGCTTGCCACTCACCGGGCCTTGCAGGGACGCATGGCGCGTCGCGACAAGTTCCTTGAGATGCCTTGGTTGGCCTTCCCGGCAAGCTCCTCTTGCCGGGGTCTTGTTCCTTGAGTGGCCTTCTCGGCAAGCTCCTCTTGTCGGGGCCTTGTCTCCTTGGCTTGAATACTTTGTTCTTGAATGGCTCCAAAGGAACCACGGAGGACCTTGGCGGTCACCCGGCAAGCCTTGCCGCGGGGTGCCGCGACTGCCCGTGCACAAGTTCGGGATACTAGGGTACCCCTACTCTAGTACACCGACAGGAGCCCCCAGGCCTGGGCCATACACGGTGCCGAGCGCTGTTGGGCCAGGCCCAAAACAGGGCACGGGCAAGCGCGGCCTGGGTTACGCCATATCTTTCTCCGTATCCACCGCGCCCTCCCCGAACGGCACGCGTTGATTGCGGCGTCGTGGGAGAGATCGTGGGTGGTTTCTTTATTCGGAAAGGCGGAACGTCCGCCCCCTTCCTCCTTATAAGCAGGGGAAACAGGGGCAGTTCGCCCATCCGCCAGTTGCTACTCCAACCTTGAAAATCTCCGCCACTCCCCTTCTTCCCAAAGCCGAAAGAGAGCAGCGCTCCGCCCCCCATCGCCACCAGCACCACCAACGCCGTCGACCTCCCTCACCACTTCCGCCATGGCTTCGAAAGCCGAGAAGGGGAAGGTCATGAAGTCGGCCAAGGCGCAGCGGCTCGCGGCGCTGCGAAAGGAGCGGGCAATCTTCCCCCCCAAGCTTGCCGCGAGGGATCTGAGGGAGTACTACTACCTCTTCTGGTCGACGGAGACGCGGGCGCACCCACGCACGAAGGTACTTCCAGCCGTCGCTTGGAAAATGGCTCCAACTGGATACCCCCTTTTCGCCTTGTTCTTCTACTGCAGGCTCTGCCCGCCTTTCTCTGAGTTCTTCTGTGATATTATGAACACCTACGGGTTCCGCCTCCTTGACTTCACCCCCAATGCTGTCCTGACCATGGCAGTTTTTGCACATCTCTGCGAAAACTTTTTCGGAGTCCATCCAAATGTAGCCCTTTTTCGCCACTTCTTTATGCCCCGAGTTGAGAAAGGAGAGCCTTTATCCGGCGGAATTGCCTGGATCTCAAAAGCCGGCAAGAAGGAAGCTTATCTGGAGGGAGAGCTCCGCAGCAAGTGGGAGGAATGGAGAGCAGACTGGTGCTGGATTGTCGAGGAGGACCCGCAGCCGTTTACCGCCCGGCGCCAAACTCCAGTAGTGCGCGGCAGCGATTGGAGCAACGTGGCCTCGGAAGACGACAGGCTGAAGATTGCCGTCGCCCGGATCCAACGCCTCAGGCTTGCCGGGCTCACTGTAGGCGCCGTTGGCGCAGATTTCCTTCGCCGCCGCATCGCCCCCCTGCAGGAGAGGAGGAGACCCGCCTGGGAGTTCAAGAATGCAGCGGATATCATGAGGCTGCGTCCGGGCCTCAACTTCAACTTCACTGTTCTAGAGCTTAACGCGATGCTCCAGGAGCTGTTCAAATACGACCCTCAACATCCCGAAGTGTTCAGGTTGCCGAAGGGTGTCGTTCCACTGTGCAACAATCCCGCGCTCAGCCGCATCCATGCAATGATGCCGCTGTGCGACTCGCATGGAATTGACCCAGCTTGGCAAGAGCCTGCAGACGACGTCGTGCAGGCGTTCTTCGATGGCTTGGTAGAAATACCGATCCGCTCCGACGAGCAGAAGGGCCTCACTCGCGCCACCACCGATGAGGAGGTGAAGCGCATCGCCACTAGGCTGGAAGAGGCAGCGGCAGCCGCAGCCGCGGGCGAGTTTGGGTTCACCGTGGAGGAGGCAGAGGCAGCGGAGGCGGCGAGCCTTGCCGAGCGAGAGGGGCTTGCCGGCGAGGAAGAGCCTGCCGGGCATGACGTCGAATCAAGCGAGCCCATAGAGGATATGAGCGGCTCGTTGGAGATCGACTCCTCTTCCTCCTCATCTTCGGGCAGCTTGCCGCAAGCAGAGCCCCCGGCTCCACCAAGAAGGCGTCTCCGCAAGGCCAGGGACGTAGCGGAGCGGCATACGAGTTGATAGCCGCCGTGCCGCGCGACACGCTCCACCGCGGCAAGTTCTGTTGCCGCGGGAGCACCTCACGCTGCTGCGACAGCTGGAGCGGGGTCTTCCCGGACCGCCGCTTCTGCTCCTGCCGCTTCTCATGCCGCGGCGGTAGCTGGAGCGAGGTCATCTCAGACCACCGTCACTGCTCCCGCCAAGCGGCCAAGGGAACCTACTCCTCTGCCTCCTCGCGCCGGAGGTGAGCCAGGCTTTGACTTCTCCGCGCTTAGCTCCGACGAGGAAGAAGAAGAGTAAGATTCTTATTGTACTTGTATTTCTTCAATTCTTGCTGTTTTGTCTTGTATCTCATTTGCTTTACTCTGAACTTATTCCTTTTTAGGACTCTGGCCCAGAGAGCGGCAAAGAGAGCCAAGGTCCCGCTGATTATCATCGAGGACGAACCCACCGCAACAGCAGGGGGTGCGTCCGAGACAACCTTGCCGGACCCGGCAACTGTTCTTCAGAGCAGCCCCCAGTGCAGCCCCCAGCGTAAGTATATGGTTTGCTTCCCGCTGTTAGGCGCACATGGATACTCTTTGTTTGCTGATATCTGACTGTTGGTTTGTGTAGGAGTAGAGCAGCCCCACCAGGAGCGTCCTGAGACCGCCCCTGACATGCCATCTGCTTCGACTACACCGCCAAGGTAGAGTTCTCCGGCGAGGGAGAATCCTCCGGCAAGGGAGAGCTCTCCGGCAAGGGGGAGTTCTCCGGCAAGGGAGAAGTCTCCGTCAAGGGACAGCACCAGCGGCCCCCCGGCGGCGGAGACCACAACTGCAGAGCCCGATACAGGTAAACCTCTAGCTTCAAAACTTCCCTTGGGTTCTTCTTCGTTTGATCTTCTTTTTGGATATTCGTTTGACTTTTCTTCCTTTTTCGGCCGTCAGACCCATCTGCTGCGGAGCCGATGGAGACCGAGGTTGCTGTCGACGACGCTGCTGCTACCGAAGAAGCGGCCGACGCTGATGATCGCGCCGGCGAAGAGGCCGCCAAGGCTGCCTCCACAGCAGCTGGCGAGGAGTCTGGCGATCGCACTGACGGTCCTGAGGCTGCAGGAGCGCCAGGCACTACGCCGACCGCCGACCCTTCCGCCACTGCCGCAGCGTCAGGCTCCGAAGAGCCCCAACCAGGTGTCTACTTGAAGGCCGGCGATGGCATCTTCATCAACCTCCCCTGGGCGTCAATGTCCAGGGCGCCGGTCGAAGGAGAAAGCTTCGACGGAGAGGTGCTCGCCTCCGCTGGGCTGACGCTGGTTGACGCGCCAAGCAGCAGCAGCGGCGAGCCCGAGGAGGAGCAGCTGCTGCGGAAGCTGTTGTCGCTCTACCGCGCTCGGCAAGCCAAGATGGAATCCCGCGGGGCGCTTGTCGCGAAGGCGGGAGCAGACATTGAGAAGCGTGCGGAGGAGCTCCGAGGTCTCAACCAAGCAGCTCTCCGGTCCCTGGCGGAGGAGCGGGAGCAGCTCGCGGAGGAGCAGAAGGCCTTCCTCCTCGAGAAGGCTGACGTCGAAGAGCAGCAGCGGCTTGCCGCTGAGAAGCTGTCTGCGCAGGAGGGCGAGCTAGCGCAGCGGAAGATCAACCTCGATAGCCACGAGGAGGAGCTTGCCGCGCGCGAGCGAACATTCGGCGGAGCTCTCAAGCAAGCAGAGGACGCCGCCGCAGCTGCCGAGGCCGCCAAGAAGGAGCTGGAGACGAAGGTGGCGCAGCTGGAGGCCGATCTCAAGGCGAGCGGCGAGGAGCTTGCCGCGCTCAGGCGTGAGCGGTAGAAGGACGCCTACAGCCACTCAGAGCTGCAGGCCCGTCTCGCCGAGAAGGGCAAGGAGCTCAGCGCCGCCAAGGACTCCAACGCAGATCTTGAGTTGAAGCTGACCACTTTGACCAAGATGCTGGACGATGCCAGGGAGCAGGAGGTGGCCTTGAAGGAGGAGATCAAGGCCGACAAGGCGCTGCTGGAGAGCGCTGCTGCCGCCCAGAACACTTTTAGGGAGACTATGGAGCACTGGACGGAGGGTCTTGTGAATGCTGCCGCAGACATCGACAGGGAGCTGGCGCAGCTGGGGATGGAGGATCTCGGGTATCCCTCCGATGAGAACCTCCAATCCAGCTGGGGATGGAGGATCTCGAGCTGACCTAGTTCTTCAAAGGCCTGGCGACGGCCCTCCAGCGACTCCGGGAGAGGATCCCAAAGCAGCTGGCCGACGAGTCACGCAAGATCTGCGCGGGAGCTCTTCAAAAGGTGTTGGTGAAGGTGGCCTTCCGCAACCCGGGCCTCAACCTCACCAACGTCTTCAAGACCCTGCCGCCGGATGCTGATCTGGAGGCGCTCAAGGCCCTTGTCGCACCCATTGTGGACAAGGTGAGCGGGATCAAGAGGGTTGAGGGCGATCGTGTAGACTAGGTTGCCCGTTTTCTTCTTTTCTTGTCGCTGCTGGTCATGTTATGAAAACAATCTATTAGAGCCGCGACAAGCTATCTTGTAATATAACTCTATTTTGGGTAGTGATTGCACTGTTATTTCCTTTACTTGATTCCTTCCTTTGTATGTTTTTGCCCTACGCTTTTAGGGAACTTGCCGGCGCAGGCACCTTAGCCGCGAGCGCTGAGTGCGGGACGTCAGCAGCCTGCTGGCGGTGCCGTTACCGACAAGAAACCTTGTCGCAACTAGTCGCAGCTCACTTAAGTTGTTGAGCGGACTCGAAACAAAGTAAGGGCGCAACTCTAGTTGCAGCACACTTAAGTTGTTGAGCGGACTCGAAACAAAGTAAGGGCGCAACTAGCCACAAGCTGGTTCCTCCGCGCACAGGTTTTCCATACAAAGCATGGTCGTTCAAGGAAGATAACTTAAAAATTTTAAAAATCTGATTGCTCAAACTTTGGCAACTTAGCTTTTCTGTCGTTTGCTTCTCGGCAAGGCGAAACTTTCTTGAACGACGCCTGGTCCATACCATTATCTTCCCCTCCCCCCGGCAAACTTGTGGGCGAAGGATCCTTCATTTCCTTGAAAGAAAAAAAAAGAAAGTAGAGAAAATAATGATAAGGAGCCTTATGGCTCGTTATTGCTTACCGGGGGTGTTCGCTGCACAAAGTGTCAGATAATTCATGCAGAAAAGCATGAAATTGACAAGGTGTGCGGAGCACGTGAGCTTTATTTATGCACAGGGTCTGCGCCTGGCTTTGTACAAAGGATTACATGCACCAGCGACAAGACTTGTACAAAAGGTGGTTGTCGGAACAGGGTCCGGCAACCGCGCCTTACGGGTAAAACTTACGAAGATGCTCAATGTTCCAGGAGTTGCTCACCGGAATGCCATCTTCGGTCTCAAGGCGGACAGCGCCAGGCCTAGTGACTCGTTTCACCCGGTAAGGGCCTTCCCACTTTGGCGTCAACTTGTTGGAATTCTTGGCGGACTGAACGCGCCGAAGAACAAGGTCGCCTTCCTCGAGACTTCTGGCGTTAACTTTGCGGCTATGGTAGCGGCGCAAAGCTTGCTGGTAGCGAGCAGCTCGTACAGCAGCCTGAAGACGGTCTTCCTCAAGGAGCAGCGCGTCATCTTGTCGCAGCTGCTCTTGCTCAAGCTCATCATAAGCGAGCACTCGAGGCGACCCGTATACGAGTTCCGTGGGGAGAACTGCCTCTGCTCCATAGACTAGAGCAAAAGGTGTCTGACCAGTGGCTCGATTTGGCGTCGTCCTGATCGACCAAAGAACCACTGGCAGCTCCTTAATCCAGTTTCTTCCGCACCCGCGCAGCCTGTCGAAAGTCCTGGTCTTGAGCCCACGCAACACTTCAGCATTTGCCCTCTCCGCTTGACCGTTGCTTCTGGGGTGAGCAACAGAAGCGAAGCAGACCTTGGTGCCAAGATCTTGGACGTACTGCATGAAGGTGCGGCTTGTGAATTGCATACCATTGTCGGTGATGATCCTGTTAGGGATCCCGAAGCGACAAACAATCGACCTGAAGAACTTGACTGCTGACTGTGCTGTCACCTTCCTCACTGCTTCCACTTCCGGCCACTTTGTGAACTTGTCGATTGCAACGTACAAGTACTCAAAGCCCCCGACTGCTCGGGGGAAGGGGCCGAGGATGTCGAGCCCCCATACCGAAAATGGCCAGGATAAAGGGATCGTTTGGAGAGCTTGAGCTGGCTGGTGTATCTGCTTGGAATGGAACTGGCACGCTTCACACTTGGTTACTTGTGCAGTTGCATCCTGGAGGGCTGTTGGCCAAAAGAAACCTTGCCAGAATGCTTTGCCGGCAGGTGCTCTTGCGCCAGTGTGGTGACCACATATGCCTCCATTTATCTCTGCCAACAGCTTTTGTCCGTCTTCCCGGTGAATACACTTCAATTTCACACCGTTGAGTCTTCTTCTGTATAGTGTGTTGTCGACAAACTGGTACATACTTGACTGCCGGGCTACTCTTTCCGCTTCTTCTTGCTCTTCGGGAAGTTGTCCTGTCTGAAGGAAACGGACAATCTGCTGTGCCCATGCTGGAGCTTGCGGCTCGACAACAAGGACTAAAGGCACATCTGCTGCTGCGGGAACATCCGTTTCTATGGCGAGAACCTGCGGCTCAGCCGGAGCTTGACGTTCCTCGGCAAGCTTGCCGGAGCAAAACTTGTCGGGAGCGTCTGCTTCAACGGAACAAACCCTGGGGCTTGCCGGAGCAGACTGCTCCCCAGCACTCTTGGTGTTGATCTTGGGGACCTTCTTGGCAGCGGCTTCGGGAAGCTCTGCCGAAAAATAGTCACCAGAAATCAACTTCCTCTTCTTGCTTTGTCCAGTTGATGGCGTTACAGACGGTTGAGTCAGCTTGAGCACAAAGATCCCTGGTTCCACAGGTAACTTAAGTGCTGCGCACTTTGACAGGCCATCGACAATGTCGTTCTGAGCTCTTGGAACATGTTCCATCTGTAGGCCGTCAAAGTGCTCTTCTACCTTTCTCACTTCATCAGCGTAGGCTTCCATCAACGGACTCTGATAACTCTTATTCACTTGGCGGACGACAAGCCGCAAGTCACCCCTGACAATGAGCTTCTTGATCCCAAGGTCTGCCGCGATCCTGAGACCGGCAAGCAAACCTTCATACTCTGCAGTATTGTTTGTTGCTTGCTCCTTGGGAAAGTGCATCTGGACTATGTACTTGAGGTGCTCTCCGGTGGGTGCGACAAGCAGCACGCCAGCACCGGCGCCTTGTAGCGAGAAGGCGCCATCAAAGTACATCAGCCACTCTTTGCTTGCTTCCTTGACGGGGATGCTCGTTTCTGGAATTTCTTCATCAAGTGTTGGCGTCCACTCTGCTATGAATTCTGCCAATGCTCTGCTTTGGATAGTTGAAGTGCTCTCAAACTTGAGGCCAAAGCTTGACAGTTCCAGTGCCCACTCAACAATCCTGCCTGTTGCTTCTGGATTCTGCAGTATCCTTTTCAGCGGAAAACGAGTGACAACTGTGATCTCATGTGCTTGGAAGTAATGGCGCAGCTTTCTCGAGGCCATGAGAAGGCCGAAAAGCAATTTTTGCACACCAGAGTACCTTGACCTAGCCCCCTGCAGAAGGGAACTGACAAAGTAAACTGGGCGCTGCACCATTCTCTTCTGTATCTCCTCACGCGCCTGCGCATATCCATCTTTGTCGGTACCAGAGCTTGTCGGGGAAGCCCCTTGCTTGTCGCTGGATGCGCCTGCCGTGGTCGCTGGCTCATCATCTGCCTCCCTCTCCGCTACTAACGCAACACTAACCACTTGATTGGTTGCCGCCAGATACAGCAGCAACTTCTCTTATGGCTTCGGTGCGACAAGTATTGGAGTGGAGGACAGGTATCTCTTCAAGTCTTGCAGCGCAGCCTCCGTTTCCGGATTCCATTTCATTGGACCTGCCTTTTTCAATATTTTGAAAAACGGCAGGGTGCGCTCATCAGACTTAGAGATAAACCTTCTGAGAGCTGCCACGCAACCGGCAAGTCTTCGTACATCCTTGACGCGCTTTGGTGCTTCAATCTGCTCAATGGCCTTGATCTTGTCGAGATTAGCTTCAATTCCCCGCTGAGACACGAAGAACCCGAGAAGCTTGCTGGAAGGGACTCCAAACACACACTTCTCGGGGTTGAGCTTGAGGCTGATCTTGCGCAGATTTGCAAAAGTCTCGTCTAAATCTTGAATCAGAGTTGCCTTGTCCTTGCTCTTGACCACTATGTCATCCATGTAGGCTTCCACATTTCTGTGTATTTGTGGCTCAAAACGGCATGGACTACCCTTGTGAATGTTGAACCAGCATTCTTTAAACCGAAAGGCATCCGTATGAAACAATACGTGCCACATGGAGTGATGAATGCGGTCTTCTCCTCATCCTCTTTTGCCATGAAGATCTGATGGTATCCTGAGTATGCGTCAAGAAATGAAAGCAAGTCACATCCGGCCGTGCAGTCAACAATCTGGTCAATGCGCGGCAAGGGAAATGGGTCTTTGGGACAAGCTTTGTTAACATCGGTAAAGTCGATACAAAGCCTCCATTTCTCGTTTGCCTTGCGCACGACTACAGGATTGGCCAACCACGTAGGATGGAGCACTCCCTTGACAAGGCCTGCCGCTTCCAACTTCTTGATCTCTTCTGCGATGAATTCTTGGCGCTCCACTGCTTGCTTCCTGACTTTCTGCTTGACGGGCCGCGCATGAGGACAGATAGCAAGGTGGTGCTCAATTACTTTCCTGGGAACACCGGGGATGTCAGACGGTTGCCACGCAAACACATCGACGTTCGCCCGCAGGAAAGCAATGAGCGCGCTTTCCTATTTAGGGTCGAGAGTGGCACTGATGGTGAAGGTACCACCAGTGCCGTCCTCCTTGGCGGACACTTTCTTGGTCGCTGGCGGAGCTGCCATTGTCATCTTACACTTGCCGGTGGAGCTCGATGGTGCGTCCTCGACTGTAGCGCAGCACTCCGAAGAGGTGCGCTTGCCGGAGTGGGCATCAGAACTCTTGCCGGACTTGGTCTTCTTCTTCCCCCCGGGAGCTTCAGGGGCAAGTGACTTGCGATCTGTTGCGGCTACCGCTTCCCGGTAAATCTTGTCGGCACAGATAAGAGCATCCTTCTTGTCGCCAGGGACAGAGATGACACTTATCGGGCCTGGCATCTTCAGCATGTTATACGCATAGTGAGAGGCCGCCATGAACTTGGCGAGTGCTGGACGGCCGAGAATCCCATTGTAAGGCAATGGAAAATCGGCAACGTCAAAAGTGACCCTCTCAGTTCTGAAGTTCAACTCGCTGCCGAATGTCACCGACAACGTGATCTTCCCCTTCGGCTTGCTCCTTCCCGGGTTGATTCCTTGGAATGTGCCGGTCTCTTCGAGCTCGCTGTCAGGGACCTGGAGTTTCTGGAGCACAGCGGAGGAGATCAGGTTCAAGCCGGCCCCACCGTCAACTAGCATCTTAGTGACCTTGAGGTTGCGGATAGTTGGTGAAACCAACATTGGCAAGCACCCGACCGCAGTTGTGCGATCAGGGTGGTCCTCAATATCAAAGATGATAGGTGTGCTGGACCATTTCAGAAGCTTGCGTGACTCGACGGGTGGTTCTGCCGCATTGACTTCCCGCACCCACTGCTTGAGTTGGCGGTGTGAAGTATGCGGAGAAGTACCGCCATCAACGCACAAGACCTCTGTGGCTTTCTGGAACTCCTGCTCACTGGTCTCGACATCATCCATGTCTTCGTCGTCGTCGTCATCTTCATCCTTGTCGCGGCCGCGGGGAGGTCTGTCTTCTTGCCGCTGCTTGGCCTTGCCGCGGCGTCCTCCCCGTCCGGGATGCTTCATGCCGGATCCTCCAGCACCTCCTTGGGCTTTCTCCTTGTCGCGTCGCTCGTAGTCGGCCTTTTGCAGCTCGACAAGCTGCTCGACCTTCTTGCAGCTCTAGAGGTCATGGCCCTTGGTGCGGTGGATCTTGCAGTACTGTTTGTTGGTGCCGTCCTGCTTGTCGGCGACCGCCACAGCCTGGCAGTTGGTGCATGCGGCAACATCCTTGCCGGAGCCACCAGCTTTGGCTTTCTTGGCGCCACCTTCATTGCTGGACTGCTCAACAACTAGCACATCTTTGCCTTTCCTCTTCCTGTTGTTCTGCCGCCGGTTTTTCTTTGCCGGGGCAGCACCCTCGCTGTCAGATCCTGCTGCTCCTGTATTCTCTCCGGGGAGTTTCCTCCCTTCCTCAGCACGTGCACACTTGTCGGCCAGGGCATACAGCTCACTGACGTCTCTGATCTTGCACATCGCCATCTCTTCCCGCATCCTGCGGTTACGCACGTTCTGATGGGACGCGCTGATAACCGCGGCAGGGTGGACATCTGGGATGTTGTGCTATACACGGCTGAATCTCTGGATGTACTTGCGCAGGGGCTCTCCTTCCTTCTGGGCGAGCAGATGAAGGTCACTCTCTTGGCCATGAGGTTTGTGGCCGCCTGTAAAGGCGCCGACAAACTGATGGCATAGGTCTGCCCAGGAGGATATGGAGTTGTCCGGCAAGTGCATGAGCCAGGACCTGACGTTGGGCTTAAGCACCAGCGGGAAGTAGTTGGCAAGGATCTTGTCGTCCCGCCCCCCAGCAGCTTGCACCGCGATGGTGTAGATGCTGAGGAACTCCGATGGATGCGACTTGCCGTCGTACTTCTCGGGTATGTCTGGCTTGAAATTCTTCGTGCTGGGCCCAGCGCGCTTCTCTTCGGCGCTCGATGCGAGTTCGAGCGTCTTCTTGCTGTCGTTTGTGAAGAACTTGGCGTTGATCGCGACGAGCTCGTGGATCCGATGACGCGGTGGAGTCGCTGTCGAGGTGGATCCGGCGAGGCGGCCATCTTGGCCTTCGCGGAGGGGAGTGCACGGTGGTTGCACCCCCACCGGTCATGTCGCCACCGGCTCGTGCCTGGCTGACTTGCCGCGGCTGCGATGTACTCGGCTGCCGTGGAGCGTCGCCGTTCGCAAAGCCGATGAGACTCTGAATGGTGGCCCTCCAGTCGTCGATCTTGTCCGCCGTTGGAGGGTAATCTAGGAGCAGTTGAGCTCGCGCCAAAGCTTCTGCTGGAGTGGCGGGTAGCGGTGGCGAACGGTGTGAGGAGCGGGATATGCTCGGACTTCTAACTATGTTAGAAGGAGCAGTACCCCGTCCAGGCGACCGTGCCTCGCTCGTGCCAGCATGTTGGCGTGCATGCTGGTCTTGAGCATTCCGAGATCCACCAGCTCGATCTGGGTCCAGCAAGCGTATGGTACCGTGAGTACCATGACGCTGCCGGTCCCACGCCTCCTGAGATGAGCGCGGTGCATGTACGGACGCCGAGGTCTTGGAGTGCGCCCGGTCGTTGTGGGAGCCGGCTACGCCGCCGATGGGCAGCGCAGCCTTGTCCTTGGACCTGGCGGCACCGTGAGCTCCCTCGTCGACGCCCGTTCTTCCGCCGGCGTCTACCCCACCAGCCGTTTGCTCCGGCGGTGGTGGGTTTGTCGCGGACGGAGTAGCTGCCTCCGAAGCCTTCTTCTTCGGCGGCATGTCGATGAAGATGATGAAGATCTAGCTCGTGTGAACGCCGGATCAGGTTCACACAACCTCGACGCCCCCTACCTGGCGCGCCAAAGATGTCGGGGGAACTGATCCACGAGCACCTATGGGGACCGGCGGACCAAGCCCCTTTCGGTTCGGCGGGGGCGGAGATCGCACGAAGAGCAGATCGAGGCGAAGCACATGAGCAGTTTACCCAGGTTCGGGCCGCACGGATGCGTAAAACCCTACTCCTGCTTTGTGGTTTGTATTGAGTTCTTGCTCGGGAGCGCTGAGTGCTACAGTACACACCAGCAGCTAACAAGACCGAGCGTGAGTGTTTTTCTGTTCCTCCCTCCCGCTACGTTGCGCATGGGCCTGCTTTTATATGCTCAAGGGGTCACCGACAAGTGGCAACGTAGACAAGGGTAAAAATGGAAAGGTGTTGCGGTTGGTACAGCTACCTGTACAGTGTATCATACCTAACCCTGACGGCAGGGGACAAGGGCATTAAATGCCCATCTGCGTCACCCAAACAGTGCAAAAAGGGACCGTCAGGGACGCCACCATTCGCCACGATGGCAATCTTGTCAGCGCCGCTTGCCACCGCATACCGCTGGCTACACAGCCTCCCGCCACGTACGCCTGGAAGGGTCCCAGAGTGACACGTTGGTGGATGTGCTGGAGCGTGGGTATGGAGTGGTAGCTTGCCGCGGCAAACGCCTTGCCGCGGTCATTGTCTTGTCGCGTCCGGGAGCTTACCGCTCATCGGGCCTTGCCGGGACGCGTGGCGCGTCGCGGCAAGTTCCTTGAGATGCCTTGGTTGGCCTTCCCGGCAAGCTCCTCTTGCCGGGGTATTGTGCCTTGAGTGGCCTTCCCGGCAAGCTCCTCTTGTCGGGGCCTTGTCTCCTTGGCTTGAATACTTTGTTCTTGAATGGCTCCAAAGGAACCACGGAGGACCTTGGCGGTCACCCGGCAAGCCTTGCCGCGTGGTGCCGCGACTGCCCGTGCACAAGTTCGGGATACTAGGGTACCCCTACTCTAGTACACCGACAACTTGCATGGTAACGGAGAGCTAAAACATAAAAGTAGGTGTTGTTATCATAAAGTTAGAATATATTACTTAGTGTTATAAATAGCGAGTGTGGAATAATGGTGGATCGGTGTGCGGAATTGTCCTAGGAAATTGTTAACAAAACCGGTAATCACTATTGTAGTTTTATATGAGGGAGAGGCATGAGCTAACATACTTTCTCTACTTGGATCATATGCACTTATGATTGGAACTTTAGCAAGCATCCGCAACTACTAAAGATCATTAAGGTAAAACCCAACCATAGCATTAAAGCATCAAGTCCTCTTTATTCCCATACGCAACAATCCCTCTTACTCAGGTTTAAGCTTCTGTCACTCTAGCAACCCACTATAAGTGAATCATGAACGTATTGCAACACCCTACAGCGGGAATCCCTCACGCTTGCGCGACACGGAGGGCACCATAGGACAGCACCAAAATAAAACATACAACTCATACCAATCTAGGTCATCAATCAACCCAAAGACAAAACATAACTACTCAAAACATCATAGGATGGCAACACATCATTGGATCATAATATGTGGCATAAAGCACCATGTTCAAGTAGGGATTACAGCAGTGTGCGGGAGAGTGGACCGCGTAAGAGAGATGAGGATGGTGATGTTGATGAAGACGATCACCGTGGCGATGGTTCCCCTCCCGATGGCACTCCGGCACCACCGGAAGAGAGGAGGAGAGGTTCTCCCCCTTGTGCTTCCTCCTCCATGGCCTCCTTCCTCTGGTCCTTGGCCTTCATGGTGATGATGACCCCTCCGGGATACTCCTCCATGGCCACCGGTGATGATGGTCCCCTCCGGCAGGGTGCCAGAGAGGGCCTAGATTGATTTCTCGTGGCTACAGAGGCTTGCGGCGGCGGAACTTCTGATCCAATCTCCGTTCTGGAAGTTTTAGGGTACGAGAGTATATATGGGTGCAGGGGGTACGCCGAAGGAGCTACGGGGGCCCCACGAGGCAGGGGGCGTGCCCTAAGGGGGGGGCACCCCCACCCTCGTGAGCACCTCTCGTATCTCCTGACGTAGAGTCCAAGTCTATCTGGTGGCTTTCCTTCCAAAAATAACTTCTCTAGTTGATTTCGTTTCGTTTTGACTCCGTTTGATATTCCTTTTCTTCGAAACACTGAAATAGACAAAAAAACAGCAAGTCTGGGCCGGGCCTCCGGTTAATAGGTTAGTCCCAGAAATAATATAAAAGTGGATAATAAAGCCCAATATTGCCCGAAACAGTAGATAATATTGCATGGAGCAATCAAAAATTATAGATACGTTGGAGACGTATCAGGCATCCCCAAGCTTAATTCTTGTTCGTCCTCGAGTAGGTAAATGATAAAAAAGAATTTTTTTGATGTGGAATGCTAGTAAGTGCTTAAGTTTGATCAATGATAATTCCAATCACTTTTCTAGCATCATTACATATCATAACAATAGCTCATATCATAAAACTTTTCATGATAGAGTAACAAGCAAGTCACAAGTTTAAAGTATCGATCATAAACTTTCTTGAAAACTAACAAACAATATTCTCAGTCATCAAACAATTGCAATTTATCCTATCTTCAGGAAGAGTCTATGTCAGAGCTTTGATTTAGCAAACTTCACATACTCAACTATCATTTAGTCTTTCACAATTGCTAACACTCACGCAATACTTGTGGTTATGGAGTTTTAATCAAACACAGAGAAAGATAGGGGCTTATAGTTTCGCCTCCCAACCTTTTACCTCAAGGGTAATGTCAATAATAATAACTCATGCTCCCCTACATCCAATTTTATATATATATATATATATATATATATAAAATTGGATGTAGGGGAGCATGAGTTATTTCCAACATGCTGGGCTTGCCAAAGGATAAAATGAAAAAGAAAAGGTGAAGATCACCATGACTCTTGCATAAGGTAGAAGATAATAATAAAAGATAGGCCCTTCGCAGAGGGAAGCAGAGGTTGCCATGCGCTTTTATGGTTGGATGCACAAAATCTCAATGCGAAAGAACGTCACTTTATATTTCCCCTTGTGATATGAACCTTTATTATGAAGTCCGTCACTTTTATTACTTCCACATCACAAGATCGTATAAAGCTTATTTCTCCCACACCAATCAATCATACATATTTAGAGCAATTTTTATTGCTTTGCACTGATGACAATTTACTTGAAGGATCTTACTCAATCCATAGGTAGATATGGTGGACTCTCATGGCAAAACTGGTTTAAGGATTTTGGAAGCACAAGTAGTATCTCTACTTGGTGCTGAGAATTTTGGCTAGCATGAGGGGGAAAGGCAAGCTCAACATGTTAGAGGATCCATGACTACATACTTTATCTCAGATATAAGAAAACATAACTCATTACGTTGTCTTCCTTGTCCAACATCAACTCTTTAGCATGTCATATTTTAATGAGTGCTCCCAATCATAAGAGATGTCCATGATAGTGTATTTGTATGTGAAATCCCTCTCCCTTCAATATTCTTATGAATTGTTCAAGTGACCAATTCTACGTTTGCTAACTTTCAATAAATTTACTACCTATACTTACTATGTGTGAAGTCATTACTCCCTATGTTATAAGCATATGAAACATATAAATTCAGGTTTATGACATTCAACTTATTCAACCATTTACTCATAGGATATACGTGAAGCACATAAGCAAATGACAAACTACTCCAAAAGATATGAGTGAAGAACACTGAGTAGTCAAATAATTAACTAGCCATGGGAGGATTTTCATTCAATAATTCAGATCCAAATATTTTATTCAAACAGCAAGTAAAATTGCAAATACTCTCCAAGCAAAACACATATCATGTGACGAATAAAAATATAGCTCCGAGTAAGGTGTACCGATAGTTTTGAAGACGAAAGAGGGGATGCCTTTCGGGGCATCCCCAAGCTTAGGCGCTTGAGTATTCCTTGAATATTACCTTGGATGCCTTGGGCATCCCCAAGCTTAGGGTCTTTCCACTCCTTATTCTCCTCATATCGATATCTCACCCAAAACTTGAAAACTTCAATCACACAAAACTTGACCAAACTTCGTGAGATAGGTTAGTATGATAAAGAGCAAACCGCTCACTTTGGTACTGTCGAAGACAAGGTTCATAATTGTTTTCACACAATGCCTACTGTACCATATCATTTCTACAATTTATATTGAGGAATATAAGTCATAGAAACTAGAAAACAAGCAAACTATGCAATGAAAGCATAATCTGTCAGAAACAGAACAGTCTGTACTGATGAACAATAACCATACTTCTGCTACTCCAAAAATTATGAAATAAATTGGTGGACGTGAGGAATTTGTCTATTAATCTTCTGCAAAAAGAATCAACTCAAAAGCACTCTTCTGTAAAAGATGACATCTATTCTCGTGAGCGCAAGGTTTCTGTTTTTTACAGCAAGATCACATTAACTTTCACCCAAGTCTTCCCAAAGGTCTTACTTGGCACCTTATTGAAACAGAAGATATAAAACATGATTACTACAGTAGCTTAATCATGTAGACACACAAAAACAATAAGGGTAAATATTGGGTTGTCTCCCAACAAGCGCTTTTCTTTAATGCCTTTTAGCTAGGCATGATGATTTCAATGATGCTCACATAAAAGATAGGAATTGAAGCACAAAGAGAGCATCTTGAAGAATATGACTAGCACATTCAAATATAACACACTTCCTATGCCTAGGGATTTTGTGAGTACACACTTATGGGAGCAAGAATCAACTAGCATAGGAAGGCAAAACAAGTATAACTTCAAAACTTTAAGCACATAGGGAGGGAACTTGATATTAATAAAACTCCTACAAGCATGTATTCCTCCCTCATAATAATTTTCAGAGGCATCATAGATAGCAACTTTGTTTTCATACTCAATTGGAACCTCTTCCGAAATAGTGGAATCATTACTAGCTAAAGTTGACACTCTTCCAAATCCACTTTCATAAATATCACACTATGATTCAACATCTTCCAAAATAGTGGGATCACTAATTCCTAAAGTTGACACTCTTCCAAACCCACTTTAAATGATAGTATTATTCATACTCCAAAAGATATAAGTGAAGTTCATGGAGCATTCTACAACTAACCAATATCCAAGCTCAAAATATATAAGTGAAGCACATGAAGCATTCTATAAAACAATACTCAAAAGATTTAAGTGAAGCACAAAGAGCAATTCTATAAGATCATACTTAAAAGATTTAAGTGAAGCACATGAAGTATTCTATAAATCAACGAAGGGCTATCTCATGCTAGCATGGTCCTTAAAGGAAAAACAAAAACACAAAGGACACAAATCATGTGAACAAAGCAAAAACCGAGGTATACCGATATTTGTTGAAGAAGAAAGATGGGATGCCAACCGGGGCATCCCCAAGCTTAGTGAAGGAAATATGCCCTAGAGGCAATAATAAAGTTATTATTTATTTCCTTATTTCATGATAAATGTTTATTATTCATGCTAGAATTGTATTAACTAGAAACATGATACATGTGTGAATACATAGACAAACAGAGTGTCACTAGTATGCCTTTACTTGACTAGCTCGTTGATCAAAGATGGTTATGTTTCCTAGCCATAGACATGAGTTGTCATTTGATTAACGGGATCACATCATTAGCAGAATGATGTGATTGACATGACCCATTCCGTTAGCTTAGCACACGATCGTATAATATGTTGCTATTGCTTTCTTCGTGACTTATACATGTTCCTATGACTATGAGATTATGCAACTCCCGTTTATCGGAGGAACACTTTGTGTGCTACCAAACGTCACACCGTAACTGGGTGATTATAAAGGTGCTCTACAGGTGTCTCCAAAGGTACTTGTTGGGTTGGCGTATGTCGGTGTACTAGAGTAGGGGTACCCTAGTATCTCGAACTTGTGCACGGGCAGTCGTAGTGTCCCGCGGCAAGGCTTGCCGGGTGACCGCCAATATCCTCTGTGGTTCCTTTGGAGCCATTCAAGAACAAAGTATTCAAGCCAAGAAGACAAGGCCCCGGCAAGAGGAGCTTGCCGGGAAGGCCACTCAAGACACAAGACCCCGACAAGAGGAGCTTGCCCGGAAGGCCAACCGAGGCATCTCAAGGAACTTGCCGCGACGCGCTCCGCGTCCTGGCAAGGCCCAGTGAGCGACAAGCTTTCGGACGCGACAAGACAACGACCGTGGCAAGCAACCACTCTGTACCCGCGCTCCAGCACACCCACCAACGTGTCGCTCTGTGACCCTTCCAGGCGTACGTGGCGGGAGGCTGTGCAGCCAGGGGTGCACTGTGGCAAGCGGCGCTGACAAGATCGCCATCGTGGCGAGCAGTAGCGTCCTTGACGGTCCCTTTTCTGCACTGTTTGGGCGACGTAGACGGGCATTTAATGCCCTTGTCCCCTGTCGTCAGGGTTAGGTATGATACACTGTACAGGTAGCTGTACCAACCGCAGCACCTTTCCATTTTTACCCTTGTCTACGTTGCCACCTGTTGGAGACCCCTTGATCATATAAAAGGAGGCCCATGCACAACGTAGAGGAGGAGGACGGTAGAACGCTCACGCTCGGTCTTGTTAGCTGCTGGTGCGTACTATAGCACTCAGCGCTCCCGAGCAAGAACTCAATACAAACCACAAAGCAGCAGTAGGAGTATTATCTCTCCGGAGAGCTCCGAAGCTGGGTAAACTGCTCGTGTGCTCCGCCTCGATCTGCTCTTCGTGCGACCTCCGCCCCCCGCCGAACCGAAAGGGGCTTGGTCCCCATAGGTGCTCGTGGATCAGTTTCCCCGACATCTTTGGCGCGCCAGGTAGGGGCGCGTCGAGGTGGTGTGAACCTGATCCGGCGTTCACACCAGCTAGATCTTCATCATCTTCATCGACATGCCGCCAAAGAAGAAGGCTTCGAAGGGGGCTGCTCCGTCCGCAACAGACCCACCGCCGCCGGAGAAAACGGCTGATGGGGAAGACACCGGCAGAAGAACGGGCGTCGACAAGGGAGCCCACGGTGCCGCCAGGTCCAAGGACAAGGCTGCGCTGCCCATCGGCGGTGTAGCCGGCTCCCACGATGACCGAGCATCCGTTGATGCACCGCGCCCATCTCAGGAGGCGCAGGACCGGCAGCGTCGTGGTACTCACGGTACCATACGCTCGCTGGACCCAGATCGAGCTGGCGGATCTCGGGATGCTCCAGGCTAGCATGCGCGTCAACGTGCTGGCGCGAGCGAGGCACGGTCGCCTGGACGAGATATTGCTCCTTCTAACGCAGTTAGAAGTCCGAGCATATCCCGCTCCTCGCACCGTTCTCCACCGCTACCCTCCACTCCAGCAGAAGCTTTAGCGCGAGCTCAACTGCTCCTAGACTTCCCTCCGACGCCAGACAAGATCAACGACTGGAGGGCCACCATTCAGAGTCTCATCGGCTTCGCCAACGGCGACACTCCACGGCAGCCGACTACGTCGCAGCCACGGCAAGTCAGCCAGGCGCGACCCGATGGCGACAAGACCGGTGGGGGTGCAACCACCGTGCACTCTCCACCCCGAAGGCCAAGATCGCCGACTCGCCGGGTCCACCTCGACAACGACTCCACTACTTCATCAGATCCACGAGCTCGTCGCGATCAACGCCAGGTTCTTCACGAACGACAGCAAGAAGATGCTCGTACTCGCATCGAGCGCCGAAGAGAAGCGCGGCGTCAGTCAGACCAGCGCGCTGGGCCCACTGTCGACATGCGTGCGCCAGGGGAACCAGGCGACCTGCCGTACGCGGTAGGTTGCCCTGCGTTTACCCGTGAGCTGCGGCAAGTCCAGTGGCCCAGCACGAAGAATTTCAAGCCAGACGTACCCGAGAAGTACGATGGCAAGTTGCATCCGTCGGAGTTCCTCAGCATCTACACCATCGCGGTGCAAGCTGCTGGGGGGCGCGACGACAAGATCCTTGCCAACTACTTCCCGCTGGTGCTCAAGCCCAACGTCAGGTCCTGGCTCATGCACTTGCCGGACAACTCCATATCTTCCTCGGCAGACCTATGCCATCAGTTTGTCGGCGCCTTTACGGGCGGCCACAAACCTCATGGCCAGGAGAGTGATCTTCATCTGTTTGCCCAGAAGGAAGGAGAGCCCCTGCGCAAGTACATCCAGAGATTCAGCCATGTGCAACGCAACATCCCAGATGTCCACCCTGCCGCAGTCATCAGCGCGTTCCATCAGAACGTGCGTAACCGCAGGATGCGGGAGGAGATGGCGATGTGCAAGATCAGAGACGTCAGTGAGCTATATGCCCTGGCCGACAGGTGTGCACGTGCTGAGGAAGGGAGGAAACTCCCCGGAGAGACTACAGGAACAGGAGGATCTGACAGCGATGATGCTGCCCCGGCAAAGAAAAACTGGCGGCGGAACAACAAGAAGAGGAAAGGCAAAGATGTGCTAGTTGTTGAGCAGTCCGGCAACGAAGGTGGTGCCAAGAAAGCCAAGGCTGGTAGCTCCGGCAAGGAGGTTGCCGCATGCGCCAACTGCCAGGCTGTGGCGGCTGCCGACAAGCAGGACGGCACCAACAAACAGTACTGCAAGATCCACCGCACCAAGGGCCATGACCTCCAGAGCTGCAAGAAGGTCGAGCAGCTTGTCGAGCTGCAAAAGGCCGAATACGAGCGATGCGACAAGGAGAAAGCCCAAGGAGGTGCTGGAGGATCCGGTACGAAGCGCACCGGCCGGGGAGGACGCCGCGGCAAGGCCAAGCAGCGGCAAGGAGACATACCTCCCCGCGTCCGCGACAAGGATGAAGATGACGACGACGACGAAGACATGGATGATGATGAAACCAGTGAGCAGGAGTTCCAGAAAGCCACAGAGGTCTTGTGCGTTGACGGCGGTGCTTCTCTGCATACTTCACACCGCCAACTCAAGCAGTGGGTGCGGGAAGTCAATGCGGCAGAACCACCCGTTGAGTCACGCAAGCTTCTGAAATGGTCTAGCACGCCTATCATCTTTGATATTGAGGACCACCTTGATCGCACAACTGCTGTCGGGTGCTTGCCGATGTTGGTTTCACCAACTATCCGCAACCTTAAGGTCACTAAGATGCTAGTTGACGGCAGGGCCGGCTTGAACCTTATCTCCTCCGCTGTGCTCAGGAAACTCCAAGTCCCTGACAGCGAGCTCGAAGAGACCGGCACATTCCAAGGAATCAACCTGGGAAGGAGCAAGCCGAAGGGGAAGATCATGCTGCCGGTGACATTTGTCAGCGAGTTGAACTTTAGGACTGAGTGGGTCACTTTTGACGTCGCCGATTTTCCATTGCCTTACAATGGGATTCTCGGCCGTCCAGCGCTCGCCAAGTTCATGACGGCCTCTCACTACGCGTACAACATGCTGAAGATGCCAGGCCCGATAAGTGTCATCTCTGTCCCTGGCGACAAGAAAGATGCTCTTATCTGTGCCGACAAGATCTACCGGGAAGCAGTAGCCGCAACGGATCGCGAGACACTTGCCGCTGAAGCTCCCGGGGGGAAGAAGAAGACCAAGTCCGGCAAGAGTTCTGATGCTCACTCCGGCAAGCGCACCTCTTCGGAGTGCTGCGCTACCGTCGAGGACGGACCATCGAGCTCCACCGGCAAGTGTAAGATGACGATGGCAGCTCCGCCAGCGACCAAGAAAGTGTCCGCCAAGGAGGACGGCACTGGTGGTACCTTCACCATCAGTGCCACTCTTGACCCTAAATAGGAAAGCACGCTCATTGCTTTCCCGCGGGCGAATGTCGATGTGTTTGCGTGGCAATCGTGTGACATCCCCGGTGTTCCCAGGAAAGTAATTGAGCACCACCTTGCTGTCTATCCTCATGCGCGGCCCGTCAAGCAGAAAGTCAGAAAGCAAGCAGTGGAGCGCCAAGAATTCATCGCAGAAGAGATCAAGAAGTTGGAAGCAGCAGGCCTTGTCAGAGGAGTGCTCCATCCTACGTGGTTGGCCAATCCTGTAGTCGTGCGCAAGGCAAACGGGAAATTGAGGCTCTGTATCGACTTTACCGATGTCAATAAAGCTTGTCCCAAAGACCCATTTCCCTTGCCGCGCATCGACCAGATTGTTGACTCCACGGCCGGATGTGACCTGCTTTCATTTCTTGACACATACTCAGGATACCATCAGATCTTCATGGCAGAAGAGGATGAGGAGAAAACCGCATTCATCACTCCTTGTGGCACGTACTGTTTCATACGGATGCCTTTTGGTTTAAAGAATGCTGGTTCAACATTTGCGAGGGTAGTCCATACTGCTTTTGAACCGCAGATACACAGAAATGTGGAAGCCTACATGGACGACATAGTGGTCAAGAGCAGGGACAAAGCAACTCTGATTCAAGATTTAGAAGAGACTTTTGCAAATCGGCGCAAGATCAGCCTCAAGCTCAACCCCGAGAAGTGCGTGTTTGGAGTCCCTTCCGGCAAGCTTCTCGGGTTCTTCGTGTCTCAGCGGGGAATTGAAGCCAATCCCGACAAGATCAAGGCCATTGAGCAGATTGAAGCATCGAAGCGCGTCAAGGATGTACGGAGACTTGCCGGCTGCGTGGCGGCTCTCAGCAGGTTTATCTCTAAGTCTGCTGAGCGCGCCCTGCCGTTTTTCAAAATTTTGAAAGAGGCAGGTCCAATGAAATGGACTCTGGAAGCGGAGGATGCGCTGCAGGACTTGAAGAGATACCTGTCCTCCACTCCAATACTTGTCGCACCTAAGCCACAAGAGAAGTTGTTGCTGTATCTGGCGGCAACCAATCAAGTGGTTAGTGCTGCGTTAGTAGCGGAGAGGGAGGCAGATGATGAGCCAGCAACCACGGCGAGCGCATCCAGCGACAAGCAGGGAGCTTCCCCAACAAGCTCTGGTCCCGGCAAAGATGGATCTATGCAGGCGCCTGAGGAGATACAGAAGAAAATGGTGCAGCGCCCAGTCTACTTTGTCAGTTCCCTTCTGCAGGGGGCTAGGTCAAGGTACTCTGGTGTGCAGAAATTGCTTTTCGGCCTTCTCATGGCCTCAAGAAAGCTGCGCCATTACTTCCAAGCACTTGAGATAACAGTTGTCACTCACTTTCCGCTGAAGAGGATACTGCAGAATCCAGAAGCAACAGGCAGGATTGTTGAGTGGGCACTGGAACTGTCAAGCTTTGGCCTAAAGTTTGAAAGCACTTCAACTATCCAAAGCAGAGCATTGGCAGAATTCATAGCAGAGTGGACGCCAACACCAGATGAAGAAATTCCATAAACGAGCATCCCCGTCAAGGAAGCAAGCAAAGAGTGGCTGATGTACTTTGATGGTGCTTTCTCGCTGCAAGGCGTCGGTGCTGGCGTACTACTTGTCGCACCCACCGGAGAGCACCTTAAGTACGTAGTCCAGATGCACTTTCCCAAGGAGCAAGCAACAAACAATACTGCAGAGTATGAAGGATTGCTTGCCGGTCTTAGGATCGCGGCAGACCTTGGGATCAAGAAGCTCATTGTCAGGGGTGACTCGCAGCTTGTCGTCCGCCAAGTGAATAAGAGTTATCAGAGTCCGTTGATGGAAGCTTACGTTGATGAAGTGAGGAAGCTAGAAGAGCACTTTGTCGGTCTACAGAAGGAACATGTTCCAAGAGCTCAGAACGACATTGCCGATGGCCTGTCAAAGTGCGCAGCACTTAAGTTACCTGTGGAACCAGGGATCTTTGTGCTCAAGCTGACTCAACCGTCTGTGACGCCATCAACTGGACAGAGCAAGAAGAGGAAGTTAATTTCTGGTGACTATTTTCCGGCAGAGCTTCCCGAAGCCGCCACCAAGAAGGTCCCCAAGATCAACACCAAGAGTGCTGGGGAGCAGTCTGCTCCGGCAAACCCCAGGGTTTGTTCCGTTGAAGCAGACGCTCCCGACAAGTTTTGCTCCGGCAAGCTTGCCGAGGAACGTCAAGCTCCGGCTGAGCCGCAGTTTCTCGCCGTAGAAGCGGATGTTCCCACAGCAGCAGATGTGCCTTTAGTCCTTGTTGTCGAGCCACAAGCTCCAGCATGGGCACAGCAGATCGTCCGTTTCCTTCAGACAGGAGAACTTCCCGAAGAGCAAGAAGAAGCGGAAAGAGTAGCCCGAAAGTCAAGTATGTACCAGTTTGTCGACAACACACTGTACAGAAGAAGACTCAACGGTGTGAAATTGAAGTGTATTCACCGGGAAGATGGACAGAAGCTGTTGGCCGAGATACATGGAGGCATATGTGGTCACCACATTGGTGCAAGAGCGCTTGCCAGCAAAGCTTTCCGGCAGGGTTTCTTTTGGCCGACAGCCCTCCAGGATGCGACTGCACAAGTAACCAAGTGTGAAGCGTGCCAGTTTCATTCCAAGAAGATACACCAGCCAGCTCAAGCTCTCCAGACGATCCCTTTATCCTGGCCAATTTCGGTCTGGGGGCTCGACATCCTCGGCCCCTTCCCCCGAGCAGTCGGGGGCTTTGAGTACTTGTACGTCGCAATCGACAAGTTCACAAAGTGGCCGGAAGTGGAAGCAGTGAGGAAGGTGACAGCACAGTCAGCAGTCTAGTTCTTCAGGTCGATTGTTTGCCGCTTTGGGATCCCTAACAGGATCATCACCGACAACGGTACGCAATTCACGAGCCGCACCTTCATGCAGTACGTCCAGGATCTTGGCGCCAAGGTCTGCTTCGCTTCTGTTGCTCACCCCAGGAGCAACGGTCAAGCAGAGAGGGCAAATGCTGAAGTGCTGCGTGGACTCAAGACCAGGACTTTCGACAGGCTGCACGGGTGCGGAAGAAACTGGATCGAGGAGCTGCCGGTGGTTCTTTGGTCGATCAGGACGACGCCAAATCGAGCCACTGGCCAGACACCTTTCGCTCTAGTCTATGGAGCAGAGGCAGTTCTCCCCACGGAACTCGTATACGGGTCGCCTCGAGTGCTCGCTTATGATGAGCTTGAGCAAGAGCAGCTGCGACAAGATGACGCGCTGCTCCTTGAGGAAGACCGTCTTCAGGCTGCTGTACGAGCTGCTCGCTACCAGCAAGCTTTGCGCCGCTACCATAGCCACAAAGTTAACGCCAGAAGTCTCGAGGAAGGCGACCTTGTTCTTCGGCGTGTTCAGTCCGCCAAGAATTCCAACAAGTTGACGCCGAATTGGGAAGGCCCTTACCGGGTGAAACGAGTCACTAGGCCTGGCGCTGTCCGCCTTGAGACCGAAGATGGCATTCCGGTGAGCAACTCCTGGAACATTGAACATCTTAGTAAGTTTTACCCGTAAGGCGCGGTTGCCGGACCCTGCTCCGACAACCATCTTTCGTACAAGTCTTGCCGCTGTTGCATGTAATCCTTTGTACAAAGCAAGGCGTAGACCCTGTGCATAAATAAAGCTCATGTGCTCCGCACATCTTGTCAATTTCATGCTTTTTATTTTTTGCATGAGTTATCTGACACTTTGTGCAGCGAACACCCCCGGTAAGCAATAACGAGCCATAAGGCTCCATATCATTATTTTCTCTACTTCCTTTTTTCTCAAGGAAATGAAGGTTCCTTCGCCCACAAGTTTGCCGGGGGGGGAGGGGAAGATAATGGTATGTACCAGGCGTCGTTCAAGAAAGTTTCGCCTTGCTGGGAAGCAAAAGACAGAAAAGCTAAGTTGCCAAAGTTTGAGCAATCAGATGTTTTTAAATTTTTAAGTTATCTTCCCTAAAAGTGTAGGGCAAAAACATACAAAGGAGGGAATCAAGTAAAGGAATTAACATTGCAATCGCTGCCCAAAACAAAGTTATATTACAAAATAGCTTGTCGCGGCTCTAATAGACTGTTTTCATAACATGATCAGCAGCGACAAGAAAAGAAGAAAACGGGTGGCCTAGTCCACGCGATCGCCCTCAACCCTCTTGATCCCGCTCACCTTGTCCACAATGGGTGCGACAAGGTCCTTGAGTGCCTCCAGATCAGCTTCCGCCGGCAGGGATCTGAGGACGTTGGTGAGGTTGAGACCCGGGTTGCGGAAGGTTACCTTCACCAACACTTTTTGAAGAGCTCCCGCACAAATCTTGTGCGACTCGTCGGCCAGCTGCTTTGGGATCCTCTCCCGGAGTCGCTGGAGGGCCGTCGCCACGCCTTTGAAGAACAGAGTGAGCTTGGCACTGGATGGGAGGCTCTCCTCAGAAGGATACCCGAGATCCTCCATCCCCAGCTGCGCCAGCTCCCTGTCAATATCTGCGGCAGCATTAACAAGACCCTCCGTCCACTGCTCCACATTCTCCCTGAAGGTGTTCTGGGTGGCAGCAATGCTCTCCAGCAGCGCCTTGTCGGCCTTGATTTCCTTCTTCAGGGCCGCCTCCTGCTCCCTGGCGCCGTCCAGCATCTTGGTCAAAGCGGTCAGCTTCAACTCAAGATCGGCGTTGGAGTCCTTGGCGGCGCCAATCTCCTTGATCTTCTCGGCGAGACGACCCTGCAGCTCGCTAAAGGTGTAGGCGTCCTTCTCGCACTCATGCTTGAGCGCGGCAAGCTCTTCGCCGCTCGCCTTGAGGTCGGCCTCCAGTTGCGCCACCTTCATCTCCAGCTCCTTCTTGGCGGCCTCGGAAGCTGCGGCAGCGTCCTTTGCTTCCTTGAGAGCTACGCCAAGCGTTCGCTCGCGCGCGGCGAGCTCCTCCTCGTGGCTATCAAGGTTGACCTTCCGCTGCGCCAGCTCGCCCTCCTGCGCCGACAGCTTCTCAGCGGCAAGCCGCTGTTGCTCCTCGACGTCAGCCTTCTCGAGGAGGAAGGCCTTCTGCGCGTCCTCGAGCTGCTCCCGCTCCTCCGCCAGGGACCGGAGAGCTGCCTGGTTGATGCCGCGGAGCTCCACCGCGCGCTTCTCAATGTCGGCTCCCGCCTTCGCGGCAAGCGCTTCACGGGATTCCAGCTTGGCTTGCCGGGCGCGGTAGAGCGACAACAGCTTCCGCAGCAGTCACTCCTCCTCAGGCTCGTCGCTACTGCTGCTTGGCGCGTCGACCAGCGTCAGCCCAGCGGAGGCGAGCACCTCCACGTCAAAGCTTTCTCCTTCGAACGGCGCCTTGGACGTTGACGCCCAGGGGAGGTTGATGAAGACGCCATCGCCGACATTCAAGTAGACGCCAGGCTGGGGCTCTTCGGAGCCCGGCGCTGCGACAGCGGCAGAAGGGTCGGCGGTCGGCGTAGCGCCTGATGCTCCTGCGGCCTCAGGGCCGTCAGTGCGATCGCCAGACCCCTCGTCGGCTACTGCGGCGGCAGCCTTGGCGGCCTCTTCGCCGGCGGGATCATCAGCGCCGGCCGCTTCTTCGGTGGCGGCGGCATCATCAACAGCAACCTCGGTCTCCATCGGCTTTGCAGTAGATGGATCTGACGGCCGAAAAAGGAAGAAAAGTCAAGCAGATATCCAAAAAGAAGATCAAACGAAGAAGAACCCAAGGGAAGTTTAGAAGCAAGAAGTACCTGTACCAGGCTCGGCAGTTGGGATCTCCGCTGCCGGGGGGTCGCTGGTACTGTCCCTTGCCGGAGACTTCTCCCTTGCTGGAGAGCTCTCCCTTGTCGGAGGATTCTCCCTTGCCGGAGAACTCTCCCTTGGCGGCGTAGTCGAAGCAGATGGCATGTCAGGGGTGGCATCCGTACGCTCCTGGTGGGGCTGCTCTGCTCCTACACAAGCCAACAGTCAGATATCAGCAAACAAAGGGTATCCATGCGCGCCTAACAGCGGGAAGCAAACCATATACTTACGCTGGGGGCTGCGCTGGGGGCTGCTCTGAAGAACAGCTGCCGGGTCCGGCAAGTTTGTCTCGAGCGCACCCCCTGCTGACACGGTGGGATCGTCCTCGATGTCAATCACCGGGACCTTGGCTCTCTTTGCCGCTCTCTGGGCCAGAGTCCTAAAAAGGGATGAGTTCAGAGTAAAGCAAATGAGATTCAAGACAAGACATCAAGTATTGAAGACATACAAGTACAACAAGAATCTTACTCTTCTTCTTCCTCGTCGGAGCTGAGTGCGGAGAAGTCAAAGCCTGGCCCACCTCCGGTGCGAGGAGGCAGAGGAGTAGGATCCCTTGGCCGCTTGGCGGGAGCTGGAGCGGCGGACCGGGAGGACCCCGCTCCTGTTGCCGCTGCAGCGTGAGGTGCTTCCGCAGAACGGAACTTGCCGCGGTGGAGCGTATCGTGCGGCGCGGCGGGGGTTGACACGTCCGCCGCTCCGCTACGTCCCCGGCCTTGCGAAGACGCCTTCTTGGTGGAGCTGGGGGCTCTGCTTGTGGAGCCGGGGGCTCTGCTTGCGGCAAGCTGCCCGAAGACGAAGAGGAAGAGGAGCTGATCTCCAACGAGCCGCTCGTATCCTCGGCGGGCCTGCTCGGCCCGACGTCATGCCCGGCGGACTTCTCCTCGCCAGCAAGATCCTCTCGCTCGGCAAGGCTTGCCGCCTCTGCTGCCTCTGCCTCCTCCACAGTGAACCCAAACTCGCCCGCGGCTGCAGCTGCCGCCCCCTCTTCCAGCCTGGTGGCGATGCGCTTGATCTCCTCGTCGGTGGTGTCCCGGGTGAGGCCCCTCTTCTCATCAGCGTTGATCGGCACTTCTACCAAGCCATCGAAGAACGCCTGCACGACATCATCTGCAGGCTCTATCCAGGCTGGGTCAATTCCATGCGAGTCGCACAGCGGCATCATTGCACGGATGCGGTCGAGCGAGGAGTTGTTGCACAGCGGAACGACGCCCCTCGGCAACATGAACACTTCGGGATGCTGTGGGTCGTACTTAAACAGCTCCTGGAGCATCGCGTTGAGCTCCAGGACAGTGAAGTTGAAGTTGAGGCCCGGCCGCAGCCTCATGATATCCGCCGCGTTCTGGAACTCCCAGGCGGGTCTCCTCCTCTCCTGCAGGGGGGCGATACGGCGGCGAAGGAAATCTGCGCCAACCGCTCCTACAGTAAGCCCGACAAGCCTGAGGCGTTGGATCCGGGCGACGGCAATCTTCAGTCTGTCGTCTTCCGGGGCCAGGCTACTCCAATCACTGCCGCGCACTACTGGAGTTTGGCGCAGGGCGGTAAACGGCTGCGGGTTCTCCTCGACAATCAGGCACCAGTCCGCCCTCCACTCCTCCCACTTGCTGCGGAACTCTTCATCCAGATAAGCATCCTTCTTGCCGGCTTTTGAGATCCAGGCGATTCCGCCGGATAAAGGCTCTCCTTTCTCAACTTGAGGCGAAAAGAAGTGGCAGAAAAGGGCTACGTTTGGATGGATTCCGACAAAGTTTTCGCAGAGATGTGCAAAAACTGCCATGGTTAGGACAACATTGGGGGTGAAGTCAAGGAGGTGGAGCCCATAGGTGTTCATGACGTCACAGAAGAATTCAGAAAAGGGCGGGCAGAGCCCGCAGTAGAAGAACAAGGCGAAGAAAGGGTACCCAGTGGGAGCTTTTTCCCAAGCGACGTCTGGGAGTACCTTCGTGCGCGGATGCACTCGCGTCCCCGTCGACCAGAAGAGGTAGTAGTACCCCTTCAGCTCCTCCGCGGCAAGGTTAGGAGGGAAGATTGCCCGCTCCTTTCGCAGCGCCGCGAGCCGCTGCGCCTCGGCCGACTTCACCTTCTCGGCTTTCGGAGCCATGGCGAGAGTGGTGAGGGAGGACGACGGCGTTGGTGGTGCTGGTGGCGATGGGGGCGGGGCGCTGCTCTCCTTCGGCTTTGGGAAGAAGGGGAGTGGCGGAGATTCTCGGGGAAGGAATAGCAACAGGCAGATGGGCGAACTGCCCCTGTTTCCCCTGCTTATAAGGAGGAAGGGAGCGGACGTTCCGCCTTTCCAAATAAAGAAACCACCCACGATCTCTCCCACGACGCCGCAATCAACGCGTGCCGTTCGGGGAAGGCGCGGTGGATACGGAGTAAGATACGGCGTGATCCAGGCCGCATGTGCCCGTGCCCTGTTTTGGGCCTGGCCCAACAGCGCTCGGCACCGTGTATGGCCCAGGCCCGGGGGCTCATGTCGGTGTACTAGAGTAGGGGTACCCTAGTATCCCGAACTTGTGCACGGGCAGTCGCAGCGTCCCGCGGCAAGGCTTGCCGGGTGACCGCCAATATCCTCTGTGGTTCCTTTGGAGCCATTCAAGAACAAAGTATTCAAGCCAAGAAGACAAGGCCCCGGCAAAAGGAGCTTGCCGGGAAGGCCACTCAAGACACAAGACCTCGGCAAGAGGAGCTTGCCGGGAAGGCCAACCGAGGCATCTCAAGGAACTTGTCGCGACGCGCCCCGCGTCCTGGCAAGGCCCGATGAGCGACAAGCTTCCGGACGCGACAAGACAACGACCGCGGCAAGGCGCTTGCCGCGGCAAGCAACCACTCTGTACCCGCGCTCCAGCACACCCACCAACGTGTCGCTCTGGGACCCTTCCAGGCGTACGTGGCGGGAGGCTGTGCAGCCAGGGGTGTACTGTGGCAAGCAGCGCTGACAAGATCGCCATCGTGGCGAGCGGTGGCGTCCCTGACGGTCCCTTTTCTGCACTGTTTGGGTGACGCAGACGGGCATTTAATGCCCTTTTCCCCTGCCGTCAGGGTTAGGTAGGATACACTGTACAGGTAGCTATACCAACCGCAACACCTTTCCATTTTTACCCTTGTCTACGTTGCCACCTGTTGGAGACCCCTTGATCATATAAAAGGAGGCCCATGCACAACATAGAGGAGGAGGACGGTAGAACGTTCACGCTCGGTCTCGTTAGCTGCTGGTGCGTACTGTAGCACTCAACGCTCCCGAGCAAGAACTCAATACAAACCACAAAGCAGCAGTAGGAGTATTATCTCTCCGGAGAGCTCCGAAGCTGGGTAAACTGCTCGTGTGCTCCGCCTCGATCTGCTCTTCGTGCGACCTCCGCCCCCCCGCCGAACCGAAAGGGGCTCGGTTCCCATAGGTGCTCGTGGATTAGTTTTCCCGACAGCGTATTTCGAGATTAGGATTTGTCACTCCAATTGTTGGAGAGGTATCTCTGGGCCCTCTCGGTAATGCACATCACTTAAGCCTTGCAAGCATTGCAACTAATGAGTTAGTTGCGGGATGATGTATTACGGAACGAGTAAAGAGACTTGCCGGTAATGAGATTGAACTAGGTATTGAGATACCAACGATCGAATCTCGGGCAAGTAACATACCGATGACAAAGGGAACAACGTATGTTGTTATGCGGTCTGACCGATAAAGATCTTCGTAGAATATGTAGGAGCCAATATGGGCATCCAGGTCCCGCTATTGGTTATTGACACGAGAGGTGTCTCGGTCATGTCTACATAGTTCTCGAACCCGTAGGGTCCGCACACTTAACGTTCATTGACGATATAGTACTATGAGTTATGTATGTTGGTGATCGAATGTTGTTCGGAGTTTCGGATGAGATCACGGATATGACGAGGAACTCCGGAATGGTTCGGAAGTAAAGATTGATATGTGGATAGTAGTGTTTGATCTCCAGAAGGGTTCTGGAATCCATCGGAAGGGGTTCCGGATGTTTCCCGAAATGTTTGGGCACGAGAACACTTTATCTGGGCCAAAGGGGAAAGCCCACAAGGTTTTTGGAAAGTGCAAAAGGAAGTTTTGCGGAGTCGAGGGACCAGACGCCAGGGTCCCTGGCGTCTGGCCCTGGAGTCCGAGAAGGACTCTTGCCTTTTGGGGGAAACCGACTTTGTGGAGGCTTTTACTCCAAGTTTTGACCCCAAGGCTCAACATATAAATAGAGGGGTAGGGCTAGCACCCAAGACAGATCAAGAAACACCAAGCCGTGTGCCGGCAACCCCGTCTCCTCTAGTTTATCCTTCGTCATAGTTTTCGTAGTGCTTAGGCGAAGCCCTGTGAAGATTGTTCTTCACCAACACCGTCACCACGTCGTCATGCTGCCGGAACTCATCTACTACTTCGCCCCTCTTGCTGGATCGAGAAGGCGAGGATGTCACCGAGCCGAACGTGTGCAGAACTTGGAGGTGCCGTGCTTTCGGTGCTTGGATCGGTCGGATCGTGAAGACGTACGACTACATCAACCGCGTTGATATAACGCTTCCGCTTACGGTCTACGAGGGTACGTAGACAACACTCTCCCCTCTCGTTGCTATGCATCACCATGATCTTGCGTGTGCGTAGGATTTTTTTTGAAATTACTACGTTCCCCAATAGTGGCATCCGTGCCAGGTTTTATGCGTAGATGTCATATGCACGAGTAGAACACAAGTGAGTTGTGAGCGATATAAGTCATACTGCTTACTAGCATGTCATACTTTGGTTCGGCGGTATTGTTGGATGAAGCGGCCCGGACCGACATTACGTGTACGCTTACGCGAGACTGGTTCTACCGACGTGCTTTGCACACAGGTGGCTGGCAGATGTCAGTTTCTCCAACTTTAGTTGAACCGAGTGTGGCTACGCCCGGTCCTTGAGAAGGTTAAAACGGAGTCTATTTGACAAACTATCATTGTGGTTTTGATGCGTAGGTAAGATGAGTTCTTGCTTAAGCCCGTAGCAGCCATGTAAAACTTGCAACAACAAAGTAGAGGACGTCTGACTTGTTTTTGCAGGGCATGTTGTGATGTGATATGGTCAAGACATGATGCTAAATTTTATTGTATGAGATGATCATGTTTTGTAACCGAGTTATCGGCAACTGGCAGGAGCCATATGGTTGTCGCTTTATTGTATGCAATGCAATCGCCCTGTAATGCTTTACTTTATCACTAAGCGGTAGCGATAGTCGTAGAAGCATAAGATTGGCGAGACGACAACGATGCTACGATGGAGATCAAGGTGTCGCGCCGGCGACGATGGTGATCATGACGGTGCTTCGGAGATGGAGATCACAAGCACAAGATGATGATGGCCATATCATATCACTTATATTGATTGCATGTGATGTTTATCTTTTATGCATCTTATCTTGCTTTGTTTGACGGTGGCATTATAAGATGATCTCTCACTAAATTTCAAGATAAAAGTGTTCTCCCTGAGTATGCACCGTTGCCAAAGTTCGTCGTGCCTAGACACCACGTGATGATCGGGTGTGATAAGCTCTACGTCCATCTACAACGGGTGTAAGCCAGTTTTTGCACACGCAGAATGCCGAGGATTCTGACTCCGCGAGCACCTATGGGGACGGAGCCCCTTCTCGGTTCGGCGGGGGGCGGAGGCCGCGCAAAGAGCGGATCGAGGCGAGGCACACGAGGGGTTTTACCCAGCTTCGGAGCTCTCCGGAGAGGTAATACTCCTACTGCTGCTTTGTGGATTGTATTGAGTTCATGCTCGGGAGCGCTGAGTGCTACAGTACACACCAGCAGCTAACGAGACCGAGCAGGAGTCTTCTACTATTCATCCCCCTCCCCTACGTTGTGCATGGGCCTCCTTTTATATGCTCAAGGGGTCTCCAACAGGTGGCAACGTAGGCAAGGGCAAAAATGGAAAGGTGCTGCGGTAGGTACAGCTACCTACACAGTGTATCATACCTAACCCTGACGGCAGGGGACAAAGGCATCAAATGCCTATCTACGTCGCCCAGACAGCGCAGAAAAGGGACCGTCAGGGGAACCACCGCTTGCCATGATGGCGATCTTGTCAGCGCCGCATGCCATAGTGTACCCCTGGCTGCACAGCCTCCCGCCACGTACGCCTGGAAGGGTCCCAGAGCGACACGTGGGTGGGTGTGTTGGAGCACAGGTAGAAAGTGGTGGCTTGCCGCGGCAAAACGCCTTGCCTCGGCCGTTGTCTTGCCGCATCCGGGAGCTTGTCGCTCGCCGGGTCCTGCCGGGACACGTGGCGCGTCGCGGCAAGTTCCTTGAGATGCCTTGGTTGGCCTTCCCGGCAAGCTCCTCTTACCGGGGTCTTGTGCCTTCAGTAGCCTTCCTGGCAAGCTCCTCTTGCCGGGGACTTGTCTCCTTGACTTAAATACTTTGTTCTAGGATGGCTCCAAAGGAACCACAGAGGACCTTGGCGGTCACCTGGCAAACCTTGCCGCGGGGCGCTGCGACTGCCCGTGCACAAGTTCGGGATACTAGGGTACCCCTACTCTAGTACACCGACAGGAGCCCCCGGGCCTGGGCCATACACGGTGCCGAGCGCTGTTGGGCCAGGCCCAAAACAGGGCACGGGCACGCGTGGCCTGGGTCACGTCGTATCTTGCTCCGCATCCACCGCACCCTCCCCGAACGGCACGCGTCGATTGCGGCGTCGTGGGAGAGGTCGTGGGTGGTTCTTTATTCGGAAAGACGGACCGTCCGCCCCCTCCCTCCTTATAAGCAGGGGGAACAGGGGCAGTTCGCCCATCTGCCCATTGCTATTCCCTCCTCGAGAATCTCCGTGACTCCACTTCTTCCCAAAGCCGAAGGAGAGCAGCGCCCCGCCCCCATCGCCACCAGCACCACCAACGCCGTCGTCCTCCCTCTCCATTCCCGTCATGGCTCCGAAAGCTGAGAAGGCGAAGTCGGCCGAGGCGCAGCGGCTCACGGCGCTGCGAAAGGAGCGGGCAATCTTCCCTCCGAGGCTTGAGGCGGCAGAGCTGAAGGAGGACTTCTACCTCTTCTGGTCGATGGGGACGCGAGCGCATTCGCGCACGAAGGTACTCCCAGCCACTGCTTGGGATAAGTAACCCACTGGGTATCCCTTCTTCGCCTTGTTCTTCTACTGCGGGCTCTGCCTGCCCTTTTCTGAATTCTTTTGTGACATCATGAACACCTACGGGCTCCACCTCCTTGACTTCACCCCCAATGCTGTCCTGACCATGGCAGTTTTCGCACATCTCTGCGAAAACTTTGTCGGGATCCATCCAAACGTAGCCCTTTTCTGCCATTTCTTATCGCCTCGGTTGAGAAAGGAGAGCCTTTATCCGGCGGAATCGCCTAGATCTCGAAAGCCGGCAAGAAGGATGCTTATCTGGATGGAGAGTTCCGCAGCAAGTGGGAGGAGTGGAGGGCGGACTGGTGCCTGATTGTCGAGGAGAACCCGCAGCCCTTTACTGCTCTGCGCGAAACCCCAGTAGTGCGCGGCAGTGATTGGAGTAGCCTGGCCCCGGAAGACGACAGACTGAAGATTGCCGTCGCCCGGATCCTACGCCTCAGGCTTGCCGAGCTTACTGTAGGAGCGGTTGGCGCAGATTTTCTCCGCCGCCGCATCGCCCCCCTGCAGGAGAGGAGGAGACCCGCCTGGGAGTTCCAGAATGCGGCGGATATCATGAGGTTGCGGCCGGGCCTCAACTTCAACTTCACTGTCCTGGAGCTCAACGCGATGCTCCAGGATCTGTTCAAGCACAAACCACAGCATCCCGAAGTGTTCGGGTTGCCGCGGGGCGTCGTTCCGCTGTGCAACAACTCCGCGCTCGACCGCATCCGTGCGATGATGCCGCTGTGCGACTAGCATGGAATTGATCCAGCCTGGATAGAGCCTGCAGAGATGTCGTGCGGGCGTTCTTCGACAACTTGATAGAAGTGCCGATCGATGCCGACGAGAAAGGGGGCCTCACCCGGGACACCACCGATGATGAGCTCAAGCGCATCGCCACCAGGCTGGAGGAGGCGGCGGCAGCCGCAGCTGCGGGCGAGTTTGGGTTCACCGTGGAGGAGGCAGAGGCAGCAGAGGCGACAAGCCTTGCCGACCGAGAGGAGCTTGCCGGCGAGAAGAGGTCCGCCGAGCATGACGTTGGGCCGAGCGGGCCCGCCGAGGATACGAGCGACTCGTTGGAGATCGGCTCCTCTTCCTCTTCGTCTTCGGACAGCTTGCCGCAAGCAGAGCCCTCGGCTCCACAAGCAGAGCCCTCGGCTCCGCAAGCAGAGCCCCCGTCTCCACCAAGAAGGCGTCTTCGCAAGGCCGGGGACGTAGCGGAGCGGCGGATGAGTCTACCCCTGCCGCGCCGCACGACACGCTCCACCGCGGCAAGTTCCGTTGCCGGGGAAGCACCTCACGCTGCAGCGACAACTGGAGTGGGGTCCTCCCGATCCGCCGCTCCAGCTCGCGCCAAGCGGCCAAGGGATCCTACTCCTCCGTCTCCTCACGCCGGAGGTGGGCCAGGCTTTGACTTCTCCGCGCTCAGCTCCGACGAGGAAGAAGAAGAGTAAGATTCTTGTTGTACTTGCATGTCTTCAATACTTTCTTTCTTGTCTTGTATCTCATTTGCTTTACTCTGAACTTATTCCTTTTTAGGACTCTGGCCCAGAGAATGGCAAAGAGAGCCAAAGTCCCGGTGATTGTCATCGAGGATGATCCCACCGTGCCAGCAGGGGGTGTGCCCGAGACAAACTTGCCGGACCCGACAGCTGTTCTTCAGAGCAGCCCCCAGCGCAGCCCCCAGCGTAAGTATATGGTTTCCTTCCCGCTGTTAGGCGCGCATGGATACTCTTTGCTTGCTGATATCTGACTGTTGGCTTGTGTAGGAGCAGAGCAGCCCCACCAGGAGCGTCCGGACACCGCCCCTGACATGCCATCTGCTTCGACTACGCCGCCAAGGGAGAGTTCTCCGGCAAAGGAGAATCCTCCGACAAGGGAGAGTTCCCCAACAAGGGAGAAGTCTCCGACAAGGGAGAGCTCCCCGGCAAGGGAGAAGTCTCCGACGAGGGAGAGCTCCCCGGCAGGGGAGAAGTCTCGGGCAAGGGACGGTACCAGCGACCCCCCCGGCAGCGGAGATCTCAACTACCGAGCCTGGTACAGGTACTCCTTGCTTCTAAACTTCCCTTGGGTTCTTCTTTTTGGATATTTGCTTGACTTTCTTCCTTTTCCGGCCGTCAGATCCATCTACTGTGGAGCCGATGGAGATCGAGGTCGCTGTTGACGATGCCGCCGCCACCGAAGAAGCGGCCGGTGCTGATGATCCCGCCGGTGAAGAGGCCGCCAGGGCTGCCGCCGCAGCAGCCGACGAGGGGTCTGGCAATCGCACTGACGACCCTGAGGCCGCAGGAGCGACAGGCGCTACACCGACCGCCGATCCCCCCGCCGCTGGGCGTCAACGTCCAGGGCGCCGGTCGAAGGAGAAAGCTTTGACGTGGAGGTGCTCGCCTCCGCTGGGCTGACGCTGGTCAACGCGCCAGGCAGTAGCAGCGACCAGCCTGAGGAGGAGCGACTGCTGCGGAAGCTGGTGTCGCTCTATCGCGCTCGACAAGCCAAACCGGAGTCCCGCGAAGCAATTGTCGTGAAGGCGGGGGTGGACATGGAGAAGCGCGCGGAGGAGCTCCGGGGTCTCAACCAGGCAGCTCTCCAGTCGCTGGCGGCGGAGCGTGTGCAGCTTGATGAGGCACAGAAGGCCTTCATCCTCGAGAAGGCAGAAGTTGCAGAGCAACAGCGGCTTGCCGCCGAGGGGCTATCTGCGCGAGAGGGCGAATTGGTGCAGCTGAAGGCCAGCCTGGACAGCCACGAAGAGGAGCTCGCTGCGCGCGAACAAACACTCAGCGGAGCTCGCAAGGAAACAAAGGACGCTGCCGCAGCTACCGAGGCCGCCAAGAAGGAGCTGGAGACGAAGCTGGCGCAGCTGGAGGCTAATCTTAAGGCGAGTGGTGAAGCGCTTGCCGCGCTCAAGCATGAGCGCGATAAGGACGCCTACACTTTTGGCGAGCTGCAGGGTCATCTCGCCGAGAAGATCAAGGAGCTTAGCGCCGCCAAGGATTCCAACGCCGATCTTGAGCTGAAGCTGGCTTCCTTGACCAAGACGCTGGACGTCGCCAGGGAGCAGGAGGCGTCCCTGAAGAAGGAGATCAAGGCCGACAAGGCGCTGCTGGAGAGCATAGCCGCCACCCAGAATGATTTTAGAGAGACTGTGGAGCAGTGGACGGAGGGTCTTGTGAATGCTGCCGCAGACATCGACAAGGAGCTAACGCAGCTGGGGATGGGGGATCTCGGGTATCCCTCCGATGAGACCCTCCCATCCAGCGCCAAGCTCACTCTGTTCTTCAAAGGCGTGGCGACGGCCCTCCAGCGACTCCGGAAGAGGATCCCAAAGCAGCTGGCCGACGAGTCGCGCAAGATCTGCGCGGGAGCTCTTCAGAAGGTGTTGGTGAAGGTAGCCTTCCGCAACCCGGGCCTCAACCTCACCAATGTCCTCAGATCCCTGCCGGCGGAAGCTGATCTGGAGGCGCTCAAGGACCTTGTCGCACCCATTGTGGACAAGGTGAGCGGGATCAAGAGGGTTGAGGGCAAACGCGTGGACTAGGCCGCCCGTTTTCTTCTTTTCTTGTCGCTGCTAATCATGTTATGAAAGCAGTCTATTAGAACCGCGACAAGCTATCTTGTAATATATAACTTTATTTTGGGTAGCTATTGCAATGTTATTTCCTTTACTTGATTCCCTCCTTTGTATGTTTTTGCCCTACACTTTTAGGGAACTTGCCGGTGTAGGCACCTTTGTCGCGAGCGCTGAGTGCGGGACGTCAGCAGCCTGCTGGCAGTGCCTTTGCCGACAAGAAACCTTGTCGTAACTAGTCGCAGCTCGCTTAAGTTGTTGAGCGGGCTCGAAACAAAGTAAGGGTGCGACTCTAGTCGCAGCACACTTAAACTGTTGAGCGAACTCGAAACAAAGTAAGGGCACAACTAGCCACGGGCCGGTTCCTTCGTGCATAGGTTTTCCACACAAAGTATGGTCGTTCAAGGAAGATAACTTAGAAAATTTAAAGACATATGATTGCTCAAGCTTTGGCAACTTAGCTTTTCTGTCGTTTGCTTCTCGGCAAGGCGAAACTTTCTTGAACGACGCCTGGTCCATACCATTATCTTCCCCTCCCCCCCGGCAAACTTGTGGGCGAAGGATCCTTCATTTCCTTGAAAGAAAAAAATAAAGTAGAGAAAATAATGATAAGGAGCCTTATGGCTCGTTATTGCTTACCGGGGGTGTTTGCTGCACAAAGTGTCAGATAATTCATGCAGAAAAGCATGAAATTGACAAGGTGTGCGGAGCACGTGAGCTTTATTTATGCACAGGGTCTGCGCCTGGCTTTGTACAAAGGATTACATGCAACAGCGGCAAGACTTGTACAAAAGGTGGTTGCCGGACAGGGTCCGACAACCGCGCCTTATGGTTAAAACTTACGAAGATGCTTGATGTTCCAGGAGTTGCTCACCGGAAAGCCATCTTCAGTCTCAAGGCGGACAGCGCCAGGCCTAGTGACTCGTTTCACCCGATAAGGGCCTTCCCACTTTGGCGTCAACTTGTTGGAATTCTTGGCGGAATGAACGCGCCGAAGAACAAGGTCGCCTTCCTCGAGACTTCTGGCTTTAACTTTGCGGCTATGGTAGCGGCGCAAAGCTTGCTGGTAGCGAGCAGCTCGCACAGCAGCCTGAGGACGATCTTCCTCAAGGAGCAGCACGTCATCTTGTCGCAGCTGCTCTTGCTCAAGCTCATCATAAGCGAGCACTCGAGGTGACCCGTATACGAGTTCCGTGGGGATAACTGCCTCTGCTCCATAGACTAGAGCGAAAGGTGTCTGGCCAGTGGCTCGATTTGGTGTCGTCCTAATCGACCAAAGAACCACCGGCAGCTCCTCGATCCAGTTTCTTCCGCACTTGTGCAGCCTGTCGAAAGTCCTGGTCTTGAGCCCACGCAGCACTTCAGCATTTGCCCTCTCCGCATGACCGTTGGTCCTGGGGTGAGCAGCAGAAGCGAAGCAGACCTTGGCGCCAAGATCTTGGACGTACTGCATGAAGGTGCGGTTCGTGAATTGTGTACAGTTGTCGGTGCTGATCCTGTTAGGGATCCCGAAGCGGCAAACTTGACTGCCGACTGTGCTGTCACCTTCCTCACTGGTTCCACTTCCGGCCACTTTGTGAACTTGTCGATTGCGACGTACAAGTACTCAAAGCCCCCGACTGCTCGGGGGAAGGGGCTGAGGATGTCGAGCCCCCAGACCGAAAATGGCCAGGATAAAGGGATCGTCTGGAGAGCTTGAGCTGGCTGGTGTATCTGCTTGGAATGGAACTGGCACGCTTCACACTTGGTTACTTGTGCAGTTGCATCCTGGAGGGCTGTCGGCCAAAAGAAGCCTTGCCGGAACGCTTTGCCGGCAAGCGCTCTTGTGCCAATGTGGTGACCACATATGCCTCCATGTATCTCTGCCAACAACTTCTGTCCATCTTCCCGGTGAATACACTTCAATTTCACTCCGTTGAGTCTTCTTCTGTACAGTGCGTTGTCGACAAACTGGTACATACCTGACTGTCGGGCTACTCTTTCCGCTTCTTCTGGCTCTTCGGGAAGTTCTCCTGTCTGGAGGAAACGGACGATCTGCTGTGCCCATGCTGGAGCTTGTGGCTCGACAGCAAGGACTAAAGGCATATCTGCTGCTGCGGGAACATCCGCTTCTACGGCGAGAACCCGCAGCTCAGCCGGAGCTTGACGTTCCCCGGCAAGCTTGCCGGAGCAAAACTTGTCGGGAGCGTCTGCTACAACGAAACAAACCCTGGGGCTTGTCGGAGCAGACCGCTCCTCAGCACTCTTGGCGTTGATCTTGGGGACCTTCTTGGCGGCGGCTTCGGGAAGCTCTGCCGGAAGATAGTCAACAGAAATCAACTTCCTCTTATTGCTCTGTCCAGTTGATGGTGTCACAAACGGTTGAGTCAGCTTGAGCACAAAGATCCCTGGTTCCATAGGTAACTTAAGTGTTGCGCACTTTGACAGGCCGTCAGCAATGTCGTTTTGAGCTCTTGGAACATGTTCCATCTATAGGCCGACAAAGCGCTCTTCTAGCTTCCTCACTTCATCAACGTAAGCTTCCATCAACGGACTTTGATAATTCTTGTTCACTTGGCGGACGACAAGCTGCGAGTCACCCCTGACAATTAGCTGCTTGATCCCAAGGTCTGCTGCGATCCTGAGACCGGCAAGCAATCCTTCATACTCTGCAGTATTGTTGGTTGCTTGCTCCTTGGGAAAGGGCATCTGGACTACGTACTTGAGGTGCTCTCCGGTGGGTGCGACAAGCAGCATGCCAGCACCGGCGCCTTGCAGCAAGAAAGCACCATCAAAGTACATCAGCCATTCTTTGCTTGCTTCCTTGACGGGGATGCTTGTCTCTGGAATTTCTTCGTCTGGTGTTGGCGTCCACTCTGCTATGAATTCTACCAATGCTCTACTCTGGATAGTTGAAGTGCTCTTAAACTTGAGGCCAAAGCTTGACAGTTCCAGTGCCCACTCAACAGTCCTGCCTGTTGCCTCGGGATTCTGCAGTATCCTCTTCAGCGGAAAGCGAGTGACAACTGTGATCTCATGTGCTTGGAAGTAATGGCGCAGCTTTCTCGAGGCCATGAGAAGGCCGAAGAGCAATTTCTGCACACCAGAGTACCTTGACCTAGCCCCCTGCAGAAGGGAACTGACAAAGTAGACTGGGCGCTGCACCATTCTCTTCTGCTGTATCTCTTCGCACATCTGCGCAGATCCATCTTTGTCGGGACCAGAGCTTGTCGGAGAAGCCCCCTGCTTGTCGCTGGATGTGCTTGCCGTGGTCGCTGGCTCATCATCAGCCTCCCTCTCCGCTACTAACGCAGCACTAACCACTTGATTGGTCGCCGCCAGATACAACAGCAACTTCTCTTGTGGCTTAGGTGTGACAAGTATTGGAGTGGAGGACAGGTATCTCTTCAAGTCCTGCAGCACAGCCTCCGCTTCCGTAGTCCATTTCATTGGACCTGCCTTTTTCAAAATTTTGAAAAACGGCAGGGCGCGCTCAGCAGACTTAGAGATAAACCTGCTGAGAGCTGCCACGCAGCCGGCAAGTTTCCGTACATCCTTGACGCGCTTCGGTGCTTCGATCTGCTCAATGGCCTTGATCTTGTTGGGATTGGCTTCAATCCCCCTCTGAGACACGAAGAACCCGAGAAGCTTGCCGAAAAGGACTCCAAACACGCACTTCTCGGGGTTGAGCTTGAGGCTGATCTTGCGTAGATTTGCAAAAGTCTCTTCTAGATCTTGAATCAGAGTTGCTTTGTCCCTACTCTTGACCACTATGTCATCCATGTAGGCTTCCACATTTCTGTGTATTTGCGGTTCAAAAGCAGTATGGACTACTCTTGCAAATGTTGAACCAGCATTCTTCAAACCGAAAGGCATCCGTACGAAACAGTACGTGCCACATGGAGTGATGAATGCGGTCTTCTCCTCATCTTCTTCTGCCATGAAGATTTGATGGTATCCTGAGTATGCGTCAAGAAATGAAAGCAAATCGCATCCGGCTGTGGAGTCAACAATCTGGTCAATGCGCGGCAAGGGAAATGGATCTTTGGGACAAGCTTTATTGACATCGGTGAAGTCAATACAAAGCCTCCATTTCCCGTTTTCCTTGCGCACGACTACAGGATTGGCCAACCACGTAGGATGGAGCACTCCTTTGACAAGGCCTGCTGCTTCCAACTTCTTGATCTCTTCTGCGATGAATTCTTGGCGCTCCACTGCCTGTTTTCTGATTTTCTTCTTGACGGGCCGCGCATGAGGACAGACGGCAAGGTGGTGCTCAATTACTTTCCTGGGAACGCCGGGGATGTCAGACGGTTGCCACGCAAACACATCGACATTCGCCCGCAGGAAAGCAACGAGCGCGCTTTCCTATTTAGGGTCGAGAGTGGCACTGATGGTGAAAGTACCACCAGTGCCGTCCTCCTTGGCGGACACCTTCTTGGTTGCTGGCGAAGCTGCCATCGTCTTCTTACACTTGCCAGTGGAGCTCGATGGTGCGTCCTCGACGGTAGCGCAGCACTCCGAAGAGGTGCGCTTGCCGGAGTGGGCATCAGAACTCTTGCCGGACTTGGTCTTCTTCTTCCCCCTGGGAGCTTCAGCGGCAAGTGTCTCGCGATCTGCTGCGGCTGCTGCTTCCCGGTAGATCTTGTCGGCACAGATAAGAGCATCCTTCTTGTCGCCGTGGACAGAGATGACACTTACCGGGCCTGGCATCTTCAGCATGTTGTACGCGTAGTGAGAGGCCGCCATGAACTTGGCGAGCGCTGGACGGCCGAGAATTCCATTGTAAGGCAATGGAAAATCGGCAACGTCAAAAGTAACCCTGTCAGTCCTAAAGTTCAGCTCGCTGCCAAATGTCACTGGCAGCGTGATCTTCCCCTTCGGCTTGCTCCTTCCCGGGTTGATTCCTTGGAATGTGCCGGTCTCTTCGAGCTCGCTGTCAGGGACTTGGAGTTTCCGGAGCACAGCGGAGGAGATCAGGTTCAAGCCGGCCCCGCCATCAACTAGCATCTTAGTGACCTTGAGGTTGCGGATAGTTGGTGAGACCAACATCGGCAAGCACCCGACCGCAGTTGTGCGATTAGGGTGGTCCTCAATATCAAAGATGATAGGCGTGCTGGACCATTTCAGAAGCTTGCGTGATTCGACGGGTGGTTCTGCCGCATTGACTTCCCGCACCCATTGCTTGAGTTGGCGGTGTGAAGTATGCAGAGAAGCACCGCCGTCAACACACAAGACCTCTGTGGCTTTCTGAAACTCCTGCTCACTGGTCTCGTCATCATCCATGTCTTCGTCGTCGTCGTCTTCATCTTTGTCACGGCCACGGGGAGGTCTATCTCCTTGCCGCGGATTGGCCTCGCCGCGGCGTCCTCCCCGGTCGGTGCGCTTCGTACCAGATCCTCCAGCACTTGCTTGGGCTTTCTCCTTATCGCGTCGCTCGTACTCGGCCTTTTGCAGCTCGACAAGCTGCTCGACCTTCTTGCAGCTCTGGAGGTCATGGCCCGTGGTGCGGTGGATCTTGCAGTACTGTTTGTTGGTGCCGTCCTGCTTGTCGGCGGCCACCACAGCCTGGCAGTTGGCGCATGCGGTAACCTCCTTGCCGGAGCCACCATCTTTGGCTTTCTTGGCGCCACCGTCATCGCCCGACTGCTCAACAACTAGCACATCTTTGCCTTTCCTCTTCCTGTTGTTCCGCCGCCCGTTTTTATTTGCCGGGGCAGCATCCTCACTGTTAGATCCTCCTGTTCCTGTATTCTCTCCGGGGAGTTTCCTCCCTTCCTCAGCGCGTGCACACCTGTCGGCCAGAGCATATAGCTCGCTGACATCTCTGATCTTGCACATCGCCATCTCCTCCCGCATCTTGCGGTTACGCACGTTCTGGTGGAACGCGCTGATGACCGCGGCAGGGTGGACATCTGGGATGTTGCGTTGCACTTGGCTGAATCTTTGTATGTACTTGCGCAAGGGCTCTCCTTCCTTCTGGGCAAGCAGGTGAAGGTCACTCTCCTGGCATGAGGTTTGTGGCCGCCCGTAAAGGCGCCGACAAACTGATGGCATAGGTCTGCCCAGGAAGATATGGAGTTTTCCGGCAAGTGCATGAGCCAGGACCTGACGTTGCGTTTGAGCACCAGCGGGAAGTAGTTGGCAAGGATCTTGTCGTCTCGCCCCCCGGCAGCCTGCACCGCGATGGTGTAGATGCTGAGGAACTCCGACGGATGCAACCTGTCGTCGTACTTCTCGGGTACGCCTGGCTTGAAATTCTTCGTGCTGGGCCACTGGACTTGCCGCAGCTCACGAGTAAACGCAGGGCAACCTACCGCGTACGGCAGGTCGCCTGGTTCCCCTGGCGCATGCATGTCGACAGTGGGCCCAGCGCGTCGGTCTGATTGACGCCGCGTTTCTCTGCGGCGCTCGATGCGAGTACGAGCGTCTTCTTGCTGTCGTTCGTGCAGAACTTGGCGTTGATCGCGACGAGCTCGCGGATCTAATGAAGCGGTGGAGTCGCTGTCGCGGTGGACCCGGTGAGTCGGCGATCTTGGCTTTCGGGGCGGAGAGTGCACGGTGGTTGCACCCCCACCGGTCTTGTCGCCATCGGCTTGCACCTGGCTGGGTTGCCGCGGCTGCGATGTGGTCGGCTGCCGCGGAGTGTCGCCGTTGGCGAAGCCGATGAGGCTCTGAATGGTGGCCCTCCAGCCGTCGATCTTGTCTGGCGTTGGAGGGAAGTCTAGGAGCAGTTGAGCTCGCGCCAAAGCTTCTGCTGGAGTGGCGGGTAGCGGTGGTGAACGGTGCGAGGAGCGGGATATGCTCGGACTTCCAACGATGTTAGAAGGAGCAGTATTCCGTCCAGGCGACTGTGCCTCGCTCGCGCCAGCACGTTGGCGTGCATGCTGGCCTTGAGCATCCCGAGATCCGCCAGCTCGATTTGGGTCCAGCGAGCGTATGGTACCGCGAGTACCATGACGCTGCCAGTCCCACGCTTCCTGAGATGGGCGCGGAGCATCCACGGACGCCCGGTCGTCGTGGGAGCCTGCTACGCCGCCAACGGGCAGCACAGCCTTGTCCTTGGACCTGGCGGCACCGTGGGCTACCTCGTCGACGCCTGTTCTTCCGCCGGCGTCTTCCCCACCAGCCGTTTGCTCCGGCGGCGGTGGGTTCGACGCGGACGGAGCAGCCGCCTCCGAAGCCTTCTTCTTCGGCGGCATGTCGATGAAGTCAATGAAGATCTAGCTCGTGCGAACGCCGGATCAGGTTCAGACAACCTCGACGCCCCCTACCTGGCGCGCCAAAGATGCCGGGGATTCTGACTCCGCGAGCACCTATGGGGACGGAGCCCCTTCTCGGTTCGGCGGGGGCCGGAGGCCGCGCAAAGAGCGGATCGAGGCGAGGCACACGAGGGGTTTTACCCAGCTTTGGAGCTCTCCGGAGAGATAATACTCCTACTGCTGCTTTGTGGATTGTATTGAGTTCTTGCTCGGGAGCGCTGAGTGCTACAGTACACACCAGCAGCTAACGAGACCGAGCGGGAGTGTTCTACTGTTCGTCCCCCTCCCCTACGTTGTGCATGGGCCTCCTTTTATATGCTCAAGGGGTCTCCAATAGGTGGCAACGTAGGCAAGGGCAAAAATGGAAAGGTGTTGTGGTAGGTACAGCTACCTACACAGTGTATCATACCTAACCCTGACGGCAGGGGACAAAGGCATTAAATGCCTATCTACGTCGCGCAGACAGTGCAGAAAAGGGACCGTCAGGGGCGCCACCGCTTGCCACGATGGCGATCTTGTCAGCGCCGCATGCCACAGTGTACCCCTGGCTGCACAGCCTCCCGCCACGTACGCCTGGAAGGGTCCCAGAGCGACACGTGGGTGGGTGTGCTGGAGCGCAGGTAAAGAGTGGTGGCTTGCCGCGGCCGTTGTCTTGCCGCGTCCGGGAGCTTGTCGCTCGCCGGGTCCTGCCGGGACGCGTGGCGCATCGCGGCAAGTTCCTTGAGATGCCTTGGTTGGCCTTCCCGGCAAGCTCCTCTTACCAGGGTCTTGTGCCTTGAGTAGACTTCCCGGCAAGCTCCTCTTGCCGGGAACTTGTCTCCTTGACTTAAATACTTTGTTCTTGGATGGCTCCAAAGGAACCAAGGAGGACCTTGGCGGTAACCTGGCAAGCCTTGCCGCGGGGCGCTGCGACTGCCCGTGCACAAGTTCGGGATACTAGGGTACCCCTACTCTAGTACACCGACATAGAATACTCAGGTTAAACTTGACGAGCCTAGCATATGCAGATATGGCCTCGGAACACTGAGACCAAAAGGTCGAGCGTGAATCATATAGTAGATATGATCAACATAGTGATGTTCACCATTGAAAGCTACTCCATTTCACGTGATGATCGGTTATGGTTTAGTTGATTTGGATCACGTGATCACTTAGATGATTAGAGGGATGTCTATCTAAGTGGGAGTTATTAACTAATATGATTAACTGAACTTTAATTTATCATGAACTTAGTCCTGGTAGTATTAGCATATCTATGTTATAGATCAATAGCTCGCGATGTTGCTCCCCGTTTATTTTGATAAGTTCCTAGAGAAAACTAAGTTGAAAAATGTTAGTTGAAATGATGCGGATTGGATCCGTGATCTGAGGTTTATCCTCATTGCTGCACAGAAGAATTATGTCCTTGATGCACCGCTAGGTGACAGACCTATTGCAGGAGCAGATGCAGACGTTATGAACGTTTGGCTAGCTCAATATGATGACTACTTGATAGTTTAGTGCACCATGCTTAACAGCTTAGAATCGGGACTTCAAAGACATTTTGAACGTCATGGACCATATGAGATGTTCCAGAAGTTGAAGTTAATATTTCAAGAAAATACCCGAGTTGAGAGATATGAAGTCTCTAACAAGTTCTATAGCTAAAAAGATGGAGGAGAATAGCTCAAGCAGTGAGCATGTGCTCAGATTGTCTAGGTACTACAATCGCTTGAATCAAGTGGGAGTTAATCTTCCAGATAAGATAGTGATTGACAGGATTCTCTAGTCACCATCACCAAGTTAGTCGAACTTTGTGATGAACTATAATATGCAAGGGATAACGGAAACGATTCCCAAGCTCTTCGTGATGCTGAAATCGACGAAGGTAGAAATCAAGAAAAACATCAAGTGTTGATGGTTAACAAGACCACTAGTTTCAAGAAAAAGGCAAAGGGAAGAAGGGGAACTTCAAGAAGAATGGCAAGCAAGTTGCTGCTCAAGTGAAGAAGCCCAAGTCTGGACCTAAGCCTGAGACTAAGTGCTTCTACTACATAGGGACTGGTCACTGGAAGCGGAACTACCCCAAGTAATTGGCGGATAAGAAGGATGACAAAGTGAACATAGGTATATTTGATATACATGTTATTGATGTGTACTTTACTAGTGTTTATAGCAACCCCTCAGTATTTGATACTAGTTCAGTTGCTAAGAGTAGTAACTCAAAACGCGAGTTGCAGAATGAACAGAAACTAGTTAAGGGTGAAGTGACGATGTGTGTTGGAAGTAGTTCCAAGATTGATATGATCATCATCGCACACTCCCTATATTTTCGAGATTAGTGTTGAACCTAAATAAGTGTTATTTGGTGTTTTCGTTGAGCATGAATATGGTTTGATCATGTTTATTGCAATACGGTTATTCATTTAAGTTAGAGAACAATTGTTGTTCTGTTTACATAAATAAAAACCTTCTATGGTCATACACACCAACGAAAATGGTTTGTTGGATCTTGATCGTAGTGATACACATATTCATAATATTGAAGCCAAAAGATGCAAAGTTAATAATGATAGTGCAACTTATTTATGGCACTGCCGTTTAGGTCATATTGGTGTAAAGCGCATGAAGAAACTCCATGCTGATGGGATTTTGGAATCACTTGATGCTTGCGAACCATGCCTCATGGGCAAGATGACTAAGACTCCGTTCTCCAGAATAATGGAGCGAGCAACTGACTTATTGGAAATAATACATACTGATGTATGCGGTCCGATGAGTGTTAAGGCTCACGGCAAGTATCGTTATTTTCTGACCTTCACAGATGATTTGAGCAGATATGGGTATATCTACTTGATGAAACATAAGTCTGAAACATTTGAAAAGTTCAAAGAATTTCAGAGTGAAGTGAAAAATCATCGTGACAAGAAAATAAAGTTTCTATGATCAGATCACGGAGACGAATATTTGAGTTACGAGTTTGGTCTTCAATTAAAACAATGTGGAATAGTTTCACAAACTCATGCCACCTGGAACACCACAGCATAATGGTGTGTCCGAACGTCATAACCGTACTTTATTGGATATAGTGCAATCTATGATGTTTCTTACCGATTTACCACTATCATTTTGGGGTTATGCCTTAGAGACAGCTGCATTCACGTTAAAAGGGCACCATCTAAATCTGTTGAGATGACACCGTATGAACTATGGGTTGGCAAGAAACCAAAGTTGTCGTTTCTTAAAGTTTGGGGTTGCGATGCTTATATGAAAAAGTTTCAGCATGATAAGCTCAAACCCAAATCGGAGAAATGTGTCTTCATAGGATACCCAAAGGAGACAGTTGGGTACACCTTCTATCACAGATCCAAAGGCAAGACATTCATTGCTGAGAATGGAAACTTTCTAGAGAAGGAGTTTCTCTCGAAAGAAGTGAGTGGGAGGAAAGTAGAACTTGATAAAGTAACTGTACCTGCTCCCTTATTGGAAAGTAGTTCATCACAGAAATCTGTTCCTGTGACTTCTACACCAATTAGAGAGGAAGCTAATGATGATGATCATGTAACTTCAGATCAAGTTACTACTGAACCTCGTAGGTCAACCAGAGTAAGATCCGCACCAGAGTGGTACAGTAATCCTATTCTGGAGGTCATCTTACTTGACCATGACAAACCTATGAACTATGAGGAAGCAATGATGAGCCCAGATTCCACGAAGTGGTTTGAGGCCATTAAATCCGAGATGGGATCCATATATGAGAACAAAGTATGGACTTTGGTTGACTTGCCCGATGATCGGCAAGCCGTAGAAAATAAATGGATCTTCAAGAGGAAGACGGACGCTGATATTAGTGTTACTATCTACAAAGCTAGAATTGTCGCAAAAGGTTTTTGACAAGTTCAAGGTATTGACTACGATGAGAGTTTCTCACTCATATCTATGCTTAAGTCTGTCCGAATCATGTTAGCAATTGCCGCATTTTATGAAATCTGGCAAATGGATAAACAAAACTTCATTCCTTAATGGATTTATTAAATAAGAGTTCTATATGATGGAACCAGAAGGTTTTGTCAATCCTAAAGGTGCTAACAAAATATGCAAGCTCCAGTGATCCATTTATGGACTGGTGCAAGCATCTCGGAGTTGGAATATACACTTTGATAAGTTGATCAAAGCATATAGTTTTATACAGACTTGCGGTGAAGTCTGTATTTACAAGAAAGTGAGTGGGAGCACTACAACATTTCTGATAAGTATATGTGATTGACATATTGTTGGTCGGAAATAATGTAGAATTATTCTGCAAAGCATAAAGGAGTGTTTGAAAAGAGTTTTTCAAAGAAAGACCTCGGTGAAGCTGCTTACATATTGAGCATCAAGATCTGTAGAGATAGATCAAGACGCTTGATAAGTTTTTTCAATGAGTACATACCTTGACAAGATTTTGAAGTAGTTCAAAATGGAACAGTCAAAGAAAGAGTTCTTGCCTGTGTTACAAGGTGTGAAATTGAGTAAAGACTCAAAGCCCGACCATGGCAGAAGATAGAAAGAGAATGAAAGCCATTCCCTATGCATCAGCCATAGGTTCTATAAAGTATGCCATGCTGTATACCAGATCTATTGTATACCCTACCACTGAGTTTGACAAGGGAGTACAATAGTGATCTAGGAGTAGATCACTGGACAGCAGTCAAAATTATCCTTAGTGGTCATCAAAGGATTGAACAACCGGGATCCATTTACTTATGATACCTAGTTGGCATTGATAACAAGGATCTAATGAATTATGAGTTTAATAGATCCTCTTTAGCAGAAAGACGTATATTCCTTGCTCATTATCAGACAATCACTTATTCCCAAACCTCGTGTGGGACTAATCGTTTTCATTTACCATCTCATGGAAAACCCTTTTCGTTCCGCTTAGCCCTATTGGGTATTTTAGTGATAGGTTCTGTAGGAACTGGACGATCCTATTTGGTCAAATACCTAACGAAAAATTACGATTTTCCTTTCATTAAGGTACGAGGGCTTCTTATTCCACAAGAACGAAAGCACCTTTTCATTCTTTCATATACTAGTTTCTCGATTATAGAGGTGACAAAAGGTTCGTCGTAAAGGGTTACGTCGATGCAAGTTTTGACACAGATCCAGATGACTCTAAGTCTCAATCTGGATACATATTGAAAGTGGGATCAATTAGCTAGAGTAGCTCCGTGCAGAGCATTGTTGACATAGAAATTTGCAAAATACATACGGATCTGAATGTGGCAGACCCGTTGACTAAACTTCTCTCACAAGCAAAACATGATCACACCTTAGTACTCTTTGGGTGTTAATCACATAGCGATGTGAACTAGATTATTGACTCTAGTAAAACCTTTGGGTGTTGGTCACACGACGATGTGAACTATGGGTGTTAATCACATGGTGATGTGAACTATTGCTGTAAAAACACATGGTGATGTGAACTAGATTATTGACTCTAGTGCAAGTGGGAGACTGAAGGAAATATTCCCCAGAGGCAATAATAAAGTTATTATTTATTTCCTTATTTCATGATAAATGTTTATTATTCATGCTAGAATTGTATTAACCAGAAACATGATACATGTGTGAATACATAGACAAACAGAGTGTCACTAGTATGCCTCTACTGGACTAGCTCGTTGATCAAAGATGGTTATGTTTCCTAGCCATAGACATGAGTTGTCATTTGATTAACGGGATCACATCATTAGGAGAATGATGTGATTGACGTGACCCATTCCGTTAGCTTAGCACACGATCGTATAGTATGTTGCTATTGCTTTCTTCATGACTTATACATGTTCCTATGACTATGAGATTATACAACTCCCGTTTATCGGAGGAACACTTTGTGTGCTACCAAACGTCACAACGTAACTGGGTGATCATAAAGGTGCTCTACAGGTGTCTCCGAAGGTACTTGTTGGGTTGGCGTATTTCGAGATTAGGATTTGTCACTCCAATTGTCGGAGAGGTATCTCTGGGCCCTCTCGGTAATGCACATCACTTAAGCCTTGCAAGCATTGCAACTAATGAGTTAGTTGCGGGATGATGTATTACGGAACGAGTAAAGAGACTTGCCGGTAATGAGATTGAACTAGGTATTGAGATACCGACGATCAAATCTCGGGCAAGTAACATACCGATGACAAAGGGAACAACGTATGTTGTTATGCGGTCTGACCGATAAAGATCTTCGTAGAATATTTAGGAGCCAATATGGGCATTCAGGTCCCGCTATTGGTTATTGACAAGAGAGGTGTCTCGATGATGTCTACATAGTTCTCGAACTCGTAGGGTCCGCATGCTTAACGTTCGTTGACGATATAGTACTATGAGTTATGTATGTTGGTGACCGAATGTTGTTCGGAGTTTCGGATGAGATCACGGATATGACGAGGAACTCCGGAATGGTCTGGAAGTAAAGATTGATATGTGGATAGTAGTGTTTGATCTCCAGAAGGGTTCTGGAATCCATCGGAAGGGGTTCCGGATGTTTCCCGAAATGTTTGGGCACGAGAACACTTTATCTGGGCCAAAGGGGAAAGCCCACAAGGTTTTTGGAAAGCGCAAAAGGAAGTTTTGCGGAGTCCAGGGGCCAGATGCCAGGGTCCCTGGCGTCTGGGTCCAGACGCCGGAAACCCTGGCGTCTGGCCCTGGAGTCCGAGAAGGACTCTTGCCTTTTGGGTGAAACCGACTTTGTGGAGGCTTTTACTCCAAGTTTCGGGCCCAGGGATCAACATATAAATAGAGGGGTAGGGCTAGCACCCAAGACAGATCGAGAAACACCAAGCCGTGTGCCGGCAACCCCGTCTCCTCTAGTTTATCCTCCGTCATAGTTTTCGTAGTGCTTAGGCGAAGCCCTGCGAAGATTGTTCTTCACCAACACCATCACCACGGCGTCGTGCTGCCGGAACTCATCTACTACTTCGCCCCTCTTGCTGGATCGAGAAGGCGAGGACGTCACCGAGCCGAACGTGTGCAGAACTCGGAGGTGTTGTGCTTTCGGTGCTTGGATCGGTCGGATCATGAAGATGTACGACTACATCAACCGCGTTGATATAACGCTTCCGCTTACGGTCTACGAGGGTGCGTAGACAACACTCTCCCCTCTCGTTGCTATGCATCACCATGATCTTGCGTGTGCGTAGGATTTTTTTTGAAATTACTACGCTCCCCAACACTTAGATGCTTGAGTATCCTTTGAAATATTTACTTGGGGTGCCTTGGGCATCCCCAAGCTTGTACTCTTGCCTTTCTTTATTCTTATCATATTGATAGCTCCTCGACCTTTGGACACTTCATCCACACAAAACTTTAACAAAAACTTGTGAGATCCGTTAGTGTAATAAAGCAAATCACTATCTTTAGGTACTGTAATGAACTCATTCTTTATTTGTATTGGTGTTAAACCTAATGTATTCCAAGTTCTCTATGGTTCATACCTCCCAATATGTAACACCCCGGATGTCACTCGCCATAATTGTAACTCCAACTCTTGCCATTTTCGGCAATGTGATATGATATTCCCTCGTGGTTGGGTTCTTCTTCGTTTTGCATTTTGTCCTTGTCGTGCATTTCATATCATGTCATCTGGTGCATCGCATTCTTTCATTTCAAGACCTTTTGCATCGAAGCATGAGTTGTCTTTCCAAGATTTGCCTAGACCGATATCAGTTGTATCTCTGGGTAAATTCATGAACGCAAGCTCCTATGTCCCGGATGTTTCCATCAAGATGGGCGACTATAGATTTCTGGCTAAACCAATTTTTGTTGGTGACTCTGATATTGATCTTATTCTCGGGATGGACTGGCTTTCTAAGCACAAGGCTCAGCTTGATTGTGCTGCCAGGGAAATTCAATTGACTCACTCTTCTGACGATGTGATCATCTATGCCGCTCGCGATGAAACCATTCGGTTGTTTTCTCTCAATGAGAAGGGCGAATTGGATGCTATCTCTCAGATTCCAGTCGTTTGTGAGTACCAAGATGTCTTTCCATAAGAGCTTCCGGGAATGCCTCCTCACCGGCCAGTTGAATTCGTTATTGATCTTGAGCCTGGCACGGAACCCGTTTGCAAGTGTCCATACAAGCTTGGGCCAAAAGAGTTGAAGGAATTGAAGAAACTATTGGGGAACGTAGTAATTTCAAAAAATTTCCTACGCACACGCAAGATCATGGTGATGCATAGCAACGAGAGGGGAGAGTGTTGTCTACGTACCCTCGTAGACCGAAGCGGAAGCGTTGACACAACATAGAGGAAGTAGTCGTACGTCCTCCCGATCCGACTGATCCAAGCACCGTTACTCCGACGCCTCCGAGTTCTTGACACACGTACAGCTCGATGACGTTCTCCGGGCTCCGATCCAGCAAAGCTCTCGGGGACGAGTTTCATCAGCACGACGGCATGGTGACGATCTTGATGAACTACCGACGCAGGGCTTCGCCTAAGCACCGCGACAATATGACCGAGGTGGAATATGGTGGAGGGGGGCACCGCACACGGATGAGGAACGATCACGAAGATCAACTTGTGTGTCTTGGGGTGCCCCTCTGCCCCCGTATATAAAGGAGCAAGGGGGAGGCCGGCCGGCCCTATTGGGGCGCACCAAAGGGAGGGGGGAGTCCTACTCCTAGTGGGAGTAGGACTCCCCTTTCCTAGTCCAACTAGGAAGAGAGGGGGGCAGGAAAGAGAGGGAGAGGGAGAGGGAAAGGGGGCCGCGCCCCCCCTCCTTGTCCAATTCGGACTCCCATGAGGGGGGGGGGGCGCATGCCACCTCCTGGCTGCTGCCCTCTCTCTCCCCCTGGGCCCAATAAGGCCCATTACTTCCCCGGGGGGTTCCGGTAACCCCTCCGGCACTCCGGTTTTATCCGAAACCACTCGGAACCATTCCGATGTCCGAATATAGTCATCCAATATATCAATCTTTACGTCTCAACCATTCCGAGACTCCTCGTCATGTCCGTGATCTCATCCGGGACTCCGAACTAACTTTGGTACATCAAAATGCATAATCTTCATGTGGATTTTTCCGCTGACATCTTAAAAAAAACTCCACACACCTTTTTGCTAATGGAACCGATTAGACTTGACGCTCTGATGTAATAGAAAGAGTAGTACTTCCACCGCCGGACTTTGACCCACCAGCTCCTGCTTCCTAGGGTTTCACGATCGGAGGGGCAGTAGTAATCAGCCGATCAGGTACCTGCCTGAGGCGCAGACGTATGCGAGGGCCTACTTGTCAATCTCGGACACTGCTGCGCGCACTCGAAGTCCCATTGGTCTCGGTGACTTGATTCTTGTACTGGTCGGACAGATCGGCTATAAATCGAGTAAATTTGCATGCATTCAAACAGAAACCCTGTGGGTCTTGATGACGTGCGACTGTAGCAACCGAATACAGCAGCTTTGCAACAGAGTCCATCTCAACCGTACTGGCCTTACGATAGCGACGGCGCACAGGCGCGGCCTCTCTGATCTTGAATGATGAACTTGCGGTTGAAGTGAATCCTCCTAATCTGAATCTTTCTTCACCCGCAAAAATTGAAAACTTCTCGAAACCCTAGGAACAGATCCCTCCAAGAACTCAACACCACCGTGCGCAGGCCCCACGGTGGGCGCCAACTGTCGTGGATTTGTCACGGCGGATGTCCTTAGTGTCAGGACTTAGTCGCGAGGCCAACGCATCTATGTGGTAGCTTGAGAGGGGTTGAGTAGGACGAGAGACGCAGGGCGGATCAACACGCAAGACAAGGATTTAGACAGCTTCGTGCCCCGGGGAACATCATCCGGTAATAACCCTACATGCTGTTTGAGGCTAGGTCTCATTATCATCACGAGGGAGACGCCGTAAACCGGCTCTTTGTGTCTAGCCCTAGAGATTATTGATTGTTCTCTCTCCCTCTTTGGGGAGCCCTGCCCCTCCTTATATATGTTGAAGGGGCGGTTTACAAGTGGAGTCCTTTTAGAATTACGACTAGTCTATCTCTAATACAAACCGGATACAAGTCCTGGCCTTAACTCCTTGTAAGGCAAATATTCCTTTCCTCTTAAACCGGCCCACCATAGTTGAACCGGCCTTCTGGGCCTTTGGCCTTGTCATCCGTCTGATCCGCCCGCTGGGTTACCAATGAGTCAAAACGACCAAGCGGGTTGCTTGTAAACCACCAAGGTCAGGGCGGGTCTTCAGATAAACCGCCAAGTCCGGCTGGGTTAGCTTCTGGCCGGTTTACGCCGCGGGGTATATCCCCGACACCGTCCAACCCCGCCGGCTGCCGTCTCTCCTCGCAGCTCCGGCGACCCCGCCGTCGAACCTTGTTCTCCGCGCCGTCCAGATCTGGATCTGGAAGACGAGGTTGACCTCGATTTCGTCTGTCTTTTTCCTGCAGATATTTTGTTGCATGTCCATCGCATGATAACTTGCTGCATACTGCTCCGTTTCGTGCGTGTAATATGTCAAATTGTTCGTCTCGATGATTACATCATTTCATCTCATTGCATCATTTTCATTTGAGCTCATCTTGATGCCCGAAATGCTGTTAGAAGAGGGATATGTGATGTTAGTTTCAGATCTGTTTCAGTAGATGCACTTTTGTCATTTTTGCCATGATTGATGTGTGCATCCTATGAACTTGAGTCCTACATGTGTTTTTTAATATGCCATGCCATCTTTACAGGGGTGTATGACATGTATTTTTGTGATCTTTGTGGTGACTAGCACAAGCATGCAAACTAGGGATCATATTGTTGCTGATTTCAGGGACTTAGTAATTTCACTAAGTCATTCCCTGCTGTTATTTTTATGCCATGTGTTCTTGTTGTTACAGAGAGATCTATGCCTATTTTGAGCATTATCAGTAAGGATGTTTCGAATATATGGATTTGCTATATCCATCCATGCCTTTGTTTGTAATTATGGAGTGCCATAGCTTGAGTCAATCGAGCTCTACTTTTGCTATAAAATGTTGCTGGCAGATTGTTTACATGTTATTCGATTTTGCCAAGCTTGTTGTAGGTGAACCTTGCACGCTATGATGTTGTTCTTGCCATGAATAGCTTATATGCCATGTCTTCTTGATGGATGTATACTTAGTTTATCATGCAATGCTCTGTAGTGAGTGCATCGAGCTCGTAAACATGCCTACTTGTTATCTGTTTTTGGCATGTCCAGTTTTCTGCCGTCTGAAAACTGGAACGTAACTTGCTTATTTGACATGGGTGTTATTATATTTTCTGGTCCTTTTTGGCTCATGGTCAGTAAGGGACTTTTGTTCTATGTTTTGATTAGATTCATGCCATGCCTTGTTTTGCTAAATTGTTTTCCCGTAGCATGTTTTTTGCTTGCTCTAAACAGGTCATCCTGATGTTAATTTCTGGCATGATGTTATTTTCACAAAGTCTGTGAACCTGTTATCTTTTGCACTTTTGCCATGCTTGTTTGAACCTATTGTGGTGTGATTTAGCCGTAGCTCACTGTTCATCTTTTGTGAAGCATCTTGAGTAGATCACTGCCATATGATTTGATGATATGTTTGGGTGCATTAACTTAATTACTTGTTGCTTGCTAAGTAGCCTCATGCTGTTAATGGCAGAATCTTGTCATTCTTGTTTTGCTTGTCATTTGCAAACCGTGCATCCGATTCCGGTGATCTTTATATCGATTTCAACCGAAATCACCTCACCTTTCCAGTGGCATACTTGGTTTGCCAAGATTATGTCCTGTTCACCTTTTTCCTTCCGGAGCACGCATATGCATTGCATACTACATCTCGCATATCATGCCATGTTTTGCATCATGTTGTTTGCGCATTGCATCGTGGTTGATAGTTGTTCCTTTGCCTGTGTTCTTGTCTTGGGTAGAGCCCGGAGACGAGTACGTGACCGAGGAACCTGTTGAGAACACTTACGAGGATCAAGCTTTCGACAACTCTGAGAACCTTGCAGGCAAGATGACCATACCCTCGAAATCACTTCTATCTTTGCTTGCTAGATGCTTGCTCTTTTGCTATGCCTATACTGCGATACCTACCACTTGCTATATCATGCCACCCATATTGCCATGTCAAACCTCTAACCATCCTTTCCTAGCAAACCGTTGATTGGCTATGTTACCGCTTTGCTCAACCCCTCTTATAGCGTTGATAGTTGCAGGTGAAGATGAAGTTTGTTCCCTGTTGGAACATGATTGTTTTTGGATATCACAATATCTCTTATTTTAATTAATGCATCTATATACTTGGTAAAGGGTGGAAGGCTCGGCCTTATGCCTGGTGTTTTGTTCCACTCTTGCCACCCTAGTTTTCGTCATACCGGTGTTATGTTCCTTGATTTTGCGTTCCTTACACGGTTGGGTGATTTATGGGACCCCCTTGACAGTTCGCCTTGAATAAGACTCCTCCAGCAAGGCCCAACTTTGGTTTTACCATTTGCCACCTAAGCCTTTTTCCCCCGGGTTTTCGCGAGCTCGAGGGTCATCTTTATTTTAGCCCCCCCCCCCGGGCCAGTGCTCCTCCGAGTGTTGGTCCGAACCGAGCCGCCTGCGGGGCCACCTCGGGGAAACTCGATGGCTGGTTTTACTCGTAGCCTGTCTCATCCGGATGTGCCTTGAGACCGAGATATGTGCAGCTCCTATCAGGATTTGTCGGCACATCCGGGCGGCTTTGCTGGTCTTGTTTTATTACTGTCGAAATGTCTTGTAGTCCGGGATTCCGAGACTGATCGGGTCTTCCCGGTAGAAGGAATATCCTTCGTTGACCGTGAGAGCTTATAGTGGGCTAAGTTGGGACACCCCTGCAGGGTATTATCTTTAGAAAGCCGTGCCCGCGGTTATGAGGCAGATGGGAATTTGTTAATGTCCGGTTGTAGAAAACCCGAAGTTGACCTTAATTAAAACACATCAACCGCGTGTGTAACCGTGATGGTCTCTTCTCGGCGGAGTCCGGGAAGTGAACACGTTGTTGGAGTTATGTTTGACGTAGGTTGTTCTAGGATCACTTCTTGATCACTCCTAGCTTCACGACCGTGCTTTGCTTCTCTTCTCGCTCTCTTTAGTGCTGTAGCCATCATATATGCTAGTCGCTTGCTGCAGCTCCACCTCACAACCCTATCCTACCTTTAAGCTTAAATAGTCTTGATCTCGTAGGTGTGAGATTGCTGAGTCCCCGTGACTCACAGATTCTACCAAAACAGTTGCAGGTGCCAACTATGCCAGTGCAGATGACGCATCCGAGCTCAAGTGGGAGTTCGACGAGGAACGTGGTCGTTACTATGTGTCTTTTCCTGATGATCAGTAGTGGAGCCCAGTTGGGACGATCGGGGATCTGTGTAGCATTTGGGGTAGTCTTCTTTCATTTTGGTTCCGTAGTCGGACCTTGAGTGTAATCTGGATGATGGATGTTTATTTATCTATTGTGTGAAGTGGCGACTGTAAGCCAACTATGTATCTCTTTCCTTTATGTATTACATGGGTTGTGTGAAGATTACCTCACTTGCGACATTGCTTTCAATGCGGTTATGCCTCTAAGTCGTGCTTCAACACATGGGAGATATAGCCGCATAGAGGGCGTTACACAATACTAGCCATAGATTCATCAAAATAAGCAAACAACACACGCAAAACATAATCTGTTAAAAACAGAACAGTCTGTAGTAATCTGGAAGTTTAGCAAACTTATGTAACTCATAAAATTATGAACTAAATTTTAAAATTTGAAACATTTGTACATAAGTAATGTGCAAAAAGAATCAGGACCATTTGACTTTCCAGTTAAAAATGTAAATTCATGCACTACAGCCGAAGTTTCTGTTTTTGTTCTGCACATAGCAAACAACCAATCTAATCATCCTAAAACCAAGCTTGGCACATTTATTTTTATAATACAGTGAATATATACAAGGGGATAATTATTTATAGAGAAACTTCCATTAAAAATCCTACATTGTTTCCGTGAGCATGAACACAAGTGCTCAAGGTCGACCCTCACTTCTTCAATGCAAAACCTTCCAATCACTTCTCTTTTTGAAAAACTTTTTAGGCATGCAAGGCAAGTAATAAGTTTTTGTATTTTTATTTTTAATTTTTTTGTATGTTTCACCCATAACTAAATAGAAACAAAAATAAAAAAAACAAAATCTACTTAGTGAAGAAAGCAAACAAGCACACACGAGAATATCAACCCCACGCTATTGCTCCCCGGCAATGGCGCCAGAAAAGAGCTTGATAATCCCCAAGTGCGAGGAATCATCGTAGCACTTTCCAAAGGTGGAAGTGATAAGTATGGACTGTTGAACCCACAAGGAGCTAAACGTAAGATCAATATTCTCTCAAGCCCATCTGCCATTGATACGACTCTACGTGCACCGAACGTTTGCTTTCAACTAGCAACGAGAAATAAAACTACATTGTGGGTATGAAGGGGAAAACTTGAATGGTAACGGAGAGCTAAAACATAAAAGTAGGTGCTGTTATCATAAAGTTAGAATATATTACTTAGTATTATAAATAGAGAGTGTGGAATAATGGTGGATCGGTGTGCGGAATTGTCCTGGGCAATTGTTAACAAAACCGGTAATCACTATTGCAGTTTTATATGAGGGAGAGGCATAAGCTAACATACTTTCTCTACTTGGATCATATGCACTTATGATTGGAAATCTAGCAAGCATCCGCAACTACTAAAGATCATTAAGGTAAAACCCAACCATAGCATTAAAGCATCAAGTCCTCTTTATTCCCATACGCAACAATCCCTCTTACTCGGGTTTAAGCTTCTGTCACTCTAGCAACCCACTATAAGCGAATCATGAACGTATTGCAACACCCTACAGCGGGAATCCCTCACGCTTGCGCGACACGGAGGGCACCATAGGACAACACCAAAATAAAACATACAACTCATACCAATCTAGGTCATCAATCAACCCAAAGACAAAAGATATCTACTCAAAACATCATAGGATGGCAACACATCATTGGATCATAATATGTGGCATAAAGCACCATGTTCAAGTAGGGATTACGATGGTGTGCGGGAGAGTGGACCGCGTAAGAGAGATGAGGATGGTGATGATGATGGTGATGTTGATGAAGAGGATCACCGGGGCGATGATTCCCCTCCCGATGGCACTCCGTGGTCACCGGGACGCCAAAATAATTCTCCGTTGTCACCTAGGACTTTTGGAGTTGTGCAGAATAGGTCACTCAGATTTGCTCCTTTCCGGTCGAGAATTCCAGCTGCCGGCATTCTCCCTCTTCATGTAAATCTTGTAAAATAAGAGAGAAAAGGCATAAGTATTGTACCATAATGTGTAATAACGTCCCATAATGAAATAAATATCAACATAAAAGCATGATGCAAAATGGATGTATCAGCAGGGGTGCTTCAGCTTGCTCTTCCTCCTCCTCATCTTCCTCATCAACACCCGGCCCTCATCATGGATGGTCTTCCAATGACTCTAGCAATGGTCTTCTTAACTCTCTCTTTCCTCTTTTTCTTTCCATCAGCAACTTCATCTTCCTGTCTTGGCTCAAGAGTGAACTCCATGGTCCCATGTGCAGTAGTAGACTTTCTGACTTTGGACATGAGAGCTCTCTTGGCAGGAGCTTTCTTCTGAAGGTCTGGCTTTTGTGGCAGCAGGAGTGCCATATTATTTCCTTAGCACTTTCTTTGATGAGGTCACTTCGTCCTCAACAACAAAGTCTTCATCCTCACTGTCAGAGTTCCTCTTCTTTCTCTATCTGGTAGCAGCTTTAGGCAAGTTGCTTGGAGTGCTTCTACTACCCTTGTCACAGCTACTCCTTGGGCTTGTACCCTCACTGAGGTTGATCTGCTCCTTTAACCTGTTCTGGCTGTTACTAGCCTCTGACATCTTTGCAAACTGACTTGCTACCTTACTGTTTTTATTATTTCAGATTACAAAAACCTATATCTACTATCAATAGTACACTTGTATCATCATCTCTTCGCCGAACTAGTGCACCTATACAATTGACAACTGTGTTGGGTGTGTTGCGGACACAAGAGATTTCTTGTATATGATTGCAGGGTTGTTTGAGAGGGACCATCTTCATCCTACACCTCTCACGGATTGATAAACGTTAGTTCATCCACTTGAGGGAAATTTGTTACTGCCCTATGATACGTCTCCAACGTATCTATAATTTATGAAGTATTCATGCCATGTTTACAATAGTTTTATACGATTTTGGTGTGCTTTGATTAGAACTAACCGGGACTGACGTTGTTTTCAGCAGAACTACCGTGGTGTTGTTTTTGTGCAGAAATAAAAGTTCTCGGAATGGGCTGAAAATCAACAAATATTTTTTCTGGAAAATATGAAAAATACCGGAACGAAAATCTACTGGAGGGGAGTCCTGTGGGCCCCACGAGGGTGGGGGGCGCGCCCCCTGCCTCGTGGACTCCCCGAGGCCCCCCTGACGTGAAATCAACGCCAACTCCTTCTATAAATCAAGAAAACCCCATAATAGAACCTAGATCGGAAGTTCCGCCGCCGCAAGCCTCTGTAGCCACGAGAAATCAATCTAGGCCCTATCTGGACCCTGCCGGAGGGGGCCATCATCACCGGAGTCCATGGAGGAGGATCCCGGAGGGGCCATCATCACCATGAAGGCCAAGATCTAGAGGGAGAATCTCTTCCCATCTAGGGGGAGGCCATGGAGGAGGAAGCACAAGGGGGAGAACCTCTCCTCCTCTCTCTTGGTGGCGCCGGACTGCCATCGGGAGGGGAATCATCGCTGCGGTGATCGTCTTCATCAACATCACCATCATCACCACCATCCTTGTCTCTTTTACGCGGTCCACTCTCCCGCACCCCGCTGTAATCCCTACTTGAACAT